>CM039672.1:384197953-385397953 GCA_022496015.1 Hordeum marinum
ATTGCTTGACGTAGTTGCATGTGTTGTCAAAACCATCCCGAATATTTTGAGGAATATCGTCCGCGTACACTGGACGTACAACTTCCTCAAAATCAGCAGCAACCTCGGAGTTCTTGTTGTTGACGGAGTTCGATAGGTTGATCAACACAATACCGTGAACAACCTTGCTTTGATATCACTTGATGTGGACTTGACTAGATGGCGAGTCGTTCGTCGGCCCGACCTTTCACGGTACTAACAGCAGCAACAAGAAATTCCGGCCGAGCAAAGATGCAAGACCGTATCAAAACTTACGTTGAGTAGATTGGATCGACTCCACGCGCAGCAGCAACAAAATCCGCACGGATCAGCAACAAAGATATTTGGCGTCCCGACATGGGACGTTTTCTGTAATTTTTATATTCAACTCACAACTAAAACTCCATCTGCCTCTATTACACAACCATTGGGCCTTTATTTAAGGAGCACGCAGGCTCAAAAGAAAACCGACTTGGACTCTTGCCTAATAATACGTACCGTATATGATTCAGCTTCCCTAAACCGAAGGTAATTTATCCTAGATCCTTTCTCTCTCCTAATTAATTATTAACTAAAAATCTGGCAACGTTGATCACGTGAGATCCATCCCAAGTAGACCATCTAGCATAGTACATCAGAAAGCACCTAATGACAGTACCCTTGATTGTTACGATGGAATAAATCAAAGTGGGACTTGGATTGACCCAAACAAAATTGATGTGCATGGCGTTCTGAACGTGGGCACTATTTTCTCTGCCGGGAATATCTGGACTGCTGAAGGACGCATTATTTTCTAGCAGATAGAGTTGATTGACACCGGACCAAATTTTTTTTAACAACTAACGTGATTCCAAGAATTACTGGGTTGTCTCTCCCTTTTAATTTGGACGTTGGTATCTTTTTCTCGACGATGCTAATGGCCATATCAGATATCCTTGCCCAGAAGCGGATTGACAGAGGCAGGCCCACAAAGATGGTTATGATAGAGACTTTTCGAGTCGAAGTGGTGCCGTCATCTCTGGCCCCGATTATTTTAGCAGAGCCATTCGGTCTGCTGAGATTTTCCCCAACTTTAGGTTGGCGGCTGAAATCAGCAAGTTCACGGAGGAGTCAAAGCCTGAAACATGGTTAGACGATTACCGAGTGGCGGTGCAGATTGATGGAGGAAATGATAACATAGCCATGAAGCATTTGTCCTTGATGTTGGATGGTTCGGCCCAAGCGTGGTTGAATCGTTTGGTTCCTTCCAGCATCTACTGTTGGGAGGATCTGGCCCGAGTGTTCATCAGAACTTTTGAGGGCACATGTACGTGTCCAACTGGTTTGGTCGATCCGCAACACTATGTTCAGAAGCCCAATGAAACCTTGAGGGATTATATTCAGCGTTGGTGCATCCTGCACCACATGGTAGAAAATGTTTCCGAGCACCAGGTTGTCTGCGCATTCAAGGCCGGTGTTAGGTACAGAGAGCTTTACTTGAAGTTTGGTTAGACATGAGATATTTCCCTAGGCAAGATGATGGAGATTACAACTCGATATGCCAATGGCGAAGAGGAAGACCGCCTCCGCAACGGCAAGGGAAAGGTAGTCGACAATGATGCCGGCGGCAATTCCAGTCGGAGACAAAAGCGCAAAGCTGATGGCCCTGCTCAGGCAGAGGCGGCCGCTCTGGCGGTGGAAGGAAAGAATAAGGGGAAACCCAAAGGGCAGTTTACCCCCAAGAAAGTAAAGAATCAGTCGGGAACTGCTGTTATGGATTTACCGTGTGCAATCTACACGAAGAAAGATGAGGAAGGCAATTTGATATTGCCGAAACATACCACTCGACAATGCAGATTATTGACCCAACAGTTCAAGGAAGGTCAGTCGAGTGAGAAATCTCCTGGAAAGGAGGACGATGAAGATAAATAGGAATTTCCTGAGGTCAATGCCGCTTTGATGATTTTTGCTGATGTCGAAAGCAAGAGTCGACTGAAAGTTATTAATAGAGAGGTCAACATGGTTGTTCCCGCAACCCCCACGTACCTCAAATGGTCTCAGAATGCAATCACATTTGACCAGTCGGACCACCCTGCTCATGTTGCTACCCCTGGTCAGCAAGCTTTGGTGGTGGATCCTGTTGTGGGAGGCACTCGACTCCACAAGGTTCTCATGGACGGAGAGAGTGGTTTGAACATCTTGTATGCAGATACCCTCAAGGGGATGGGCGTTCCGATGTCCCAACTCAGTGAGAGCAACATGCAGTTCCACGGAGTCATCCCTAGCAAGAAGGCCAAGTCACTCGGCCAGATTGCATTGGATGTGGTGTTTGCCGACAAGAATTTTTGCAACGAAAGGTTAACATTTGAAGTTGTTGACTTCCAGAGCGCATATCACGCCATACTTGGTCGACCAGCTTATGCCCGTTTCATGGTCCGTCCATGTTACGTGTACCTTAAGTTGAAGATGCCCGGACCCAAGGGCGTGATCATAGTCATAGGGAATCGATAGAGGGTTGAGGAGTGCCTTCAGCAAGGCTCCAAAATTGCCGACTATCAAATGGCTGTGGTCGAATTGGAAGAGTACAAGAAGAATGCTGATCTTGCCGACCTGCTGCGTGCCAAGAAGCTTGCCTCGGAGTCTGCTTTTCAGTCAGTAGGGGAAATGAAGAAAGTGCACATTCACCCGACAGATCCTAATGCTGCCCCGACCAACATCTCGATGACATTCGACAGCCAATAGGAAGCCGAGCTCATCCAGTTCCTTCATGAGAATTAGGACATCTTCGCATGGAAGCCTGCTGACATGCCGGGTGTACCCAGGGAACTGGCTGAGGACCGACTGAGAGTTGACCCGAAGGCCAAGCCTGTGAAAGAGCACTTGTGTCGGTCGGCAGCAGAGAAGCAAATGGCAATCGGCGAGGTGGTGGCTCGACTCTTGGCGGTCAAGTTCATCCGGGAGATTTACCACTCTGAGTGGCTCTCGAATGTCATCATGGTCCCCAAGAAAGATAAGTCACTCCGCATGTGTATTGACTTCAAACATATAAATCTGGTCTGCCCGAAAGATCATTTTCCGCTCCCCCGCATCGATCAGATTGTCGACTCGACTGCGGGATGCGAGCGTTTATCCTTTCTCGATGCTTACTCTGGTTATCATCAGATCCATCTGTTTGGTCCAGATGAAATAAAGGCAACCTTCATCACCCCTTTCAGGTGTTTCTGTTATATCACCATGCCTTTTGGTTTGAAAAATGCTAGCGCTACCTTCATGCGTATGATTCAGAAATGCTTGCTTGAGCAAATCCCTCGGAATGTCGAGGCCTATATGGATGATATAGTTGTCAAGTCTCGCAAAGGTTCCGACCTCCTGACTAACTTGGCAGAAACATTCGCCAATCTGAGGAAGTATGATATCAAGTTAAACCCGTCCAAGTGCACTTTTGGTGTTCCTGGTGGCAAGTTGCTCGGTTTTCTTGTTTCCAAACGAGGAATCGACGTCAATCCTGAGAAGATTGGCGCCATCACCCGAATGAAAAGCCCTGAGCGTGTGCATGATGTCCAGAAGCTCACGGGTTGCCTGGCGGCGTTGAGTAGATTTATTTCTCGTCTCGGTGAGAAGACATTGCCTTTATACCGACCGATGAAGAAGTCTGATACGTTCGAGTGGACTCCTGAAGCTGAAGCAGCGTTTGTTGAGCTCAAAGCCCTGCTTTCCACCCAGTTGGTGCTTGCTGCTCCGCACAGTAAAGAACCCTTTCTCCTGTACATTGCAACCACTAATCAAGTCGTCAGTACAATTCTCACTATCGAGCAGGAAGAAGAGGGCAAGGCTTATAAAGTCCAACGTCCAGTTTACTAAATCTCTGAAGTGTTGACTCCTTCAAAGCAAAGGTACCCACACTACCAGAAGCTCATATATGGTATATATCTATCGGTGAAGAAGGTGGCTCACTACTTTCAGGATCACTCGATTTGAGTCGTCAGTGATGCTCCATTGTCTGAGATCCTCAACAATCGAGATGTGACTGGTCGAGTGGCCAAATGGGCTATTGAGCTCCTTTACTTTGATATCAAGTTTGAAGCAAAAAAGGCAATCAAATCTCAAGCACTCGCTGATTTCATGGTCGAGTGGATAGAACAACAACAGCCAATTCAAATCCACTCGGCACACTGGACCATGTTCTTTGATGGCTCTAAGATGCTGAATGGGTCTGGTGCCGGCGTAGTATTGGTATCTCCAAAAGGCGACAAGCTCAGTTATGTCCTCCAGATTCACTTTGATTCCTCCAATAATGAAGCTAAATATGAAGCACTCCTATATGGGTTGCGTATGGACATCCCTCTTGGCGTTCGGCGGCTGATGGTATACGATGACTCTGATTTGGTGGTGAACCAAGTGATGAGAGAGTGGGACGTCAGGAACCCTGCTATGACCGGATATTGTAATGTAGTGAGAAAGCTCGAGAAGAAGTTTGAAGGTTTGGAACTCCACCATATTCCTCGAGTGAAGAATCAAGCAGCTGATGAGTTGGCAATGATCGGATTCACTCGGAAGCCTATACCTAGCATTGTGTTTCTAGAACATCTACATTCTCCTTTGGTGCAAGAAGATCCCTTCACCGAACAGCCCCTGCAAGCAATAAGCACCTCTAATCCAACTGAAGTTGATGTCCCGGTAGTCATAGATCTGGTCATGGAGATTCTAGTGATCACACCTGATTGGACGGTGCCATATATTGCATACATATTGAGGCAAGAACTCCTAGAAGACAAGGTTGAAGATCATTAGATTGTCCGCAGATCCAAGGCCTTTACAATGATGGATGTTCAACTTTACAGAGAAAGCATAACTGGCGTAACTCAGCGGTGCATCTCCCCTGAGGAAGGTCGACTAATTCTGGACGAAATTCACTCGGGAACCTGTGATCATCATGCGTCCTCTCGGACGATAGTCACCAAAGCATACCGAGCCGTTCTGGCCGCATGCCAACGAAATGGCTAAGGAGATTGTCGATCACTGCGAAGGATGTCAGTTCTACTCAAACTTATCGCACAAGCCCGCATCTGCCTTGAAGACTTTCCACTCGTCCAGTCGTTTGCTGTATGGGGTTTGGATATGGTTGGTGCTTTCCGAATGGGTCAGAGTAGATTTACTCATCTTCTTGTAGCAGTCAACAAGTTCATTAAGTGGATTGAAGCTAAGCCCATAAAGAAGCTGAACTAGCGCACTGCAAGAAAATTCACGAGAGAGATAACGATCCGGTATGGAGTCCCCCACAATATCATTACAAACAATGGCTCAAACTTTGACTCGAAAGAGTTTAGACTCTTTTGCTTCACCCAAGGCACTCGAGTGGATTATGAATCCGTTGCGCACCCTCAGAATAATGGTCAAGCTGAGCAAGCAAATGGCCTTATCCTTCAAGGGTTGAAGCCTCGGCTCATGTGGGATCTTGAACATGCAGCTGGAGCCTGGGTGACTAAATTAACATCTGTGTTGTGGGGCTTGAGGACAACTCCTAATCGGTTGACGGGGCGCACTCCTTTCTTCTTGGTGTATGGAGCCGAAACTGTTTTGTCGAGTGATCTCCTTCACAATTCTCCTTGTGTAGAACTTTACTCCGAGGCTGAGGCCGAACAAGCACGACAAGACGGTGCGGATCTCCTGGAAGAAGTGCGCAAAATGGCTCTGATTTGGTTGACTGTATATCAACAAGATCTACGCCGCTTCCATGCAAAGCACGTCAAGAGTTGATCATTCCATGATGGTGATCTTGTGATCCGAGTGGATCAACAGAGGCCTCACAAGCTCGCCCCTGCGTGGGAAGGTCCTTTCATCATCACCAAAGTACTGAACAATGGAACCTATCACCTCTACAACCTCAAGAACAATATCGACGAGCCGCATGCCTGGAACGCGTATTTACTTCGATGTTTTAATACATGACGACTGAGTTGTTTTGATGTAATAAGATTACTCCATACAATGCCGTTTTATCAAAGTTATGACTCCTACAGTCGTTTGTTGATCCCGACCGCACAATCTCATATTCAAAAACACTCCGAGTGACGAGCGATCCTCTCACTCGGGGGCTTTGTTGCGAACCAGTTTTCACCTAAGTTAAAACCCCTGCCGAGTGGATAGCATTCCATTCACTCAGAAACTTAGCTATGAATTAGTCTTTGTCTAAGTTGAAAACACTTCGAATGATGAGCGACTCTCTCACTCGGGGGCTTAGCTGCGAACCAGTTTTCACCTAAGTTAAAATCCCTGCCGAGTGGATAGCATCCCATTCACTCGAAAACTTAGCTGCGAATCAGTCTTCGTCTAAGTTGAAAACACTCTGAGTGATGAGCGACCCTCGCACTCGGGGGCTTAGCTACGAACCAGTTTTCGCTGAAGTTAAAACCCCTACCGAGTGGATAGCATTCCATTCACTCGGAAACTTAGCTGGGAATCAGTCTTCGTCTAAGTTGAAAACACTCTGAGTGATGAGTGACACTCTCACTCGGGGGCTTAGCTGCGAACCAATTTTCGCCTAAGTTAAAACCCCTACCGAGTGGATAGCATTCCATTCACTCAGAAACTTAGCTGCGAATCAGTCTTCATCTGTCGGCGTTCTGGGAACGGGGGTACCCACACCTGCCTGCCTGCGGCCTAGGGCATGGCGCACTTCATCGACCAAGCACAACTGGGTGTGGCCCCACTCAAGACAAGGTCCTCGCAAGGGCCCTAGGCTCACGAGGAGGAACAACATCAGGACCGATAAGGGATGGGCCTCCTCAGGCCCCCTCTGGAGCGGCGAAGATCTCTATGCAAGGCCCGGCCTTGGGAGTCAAGGATGACGCAATGAAGGACAGGCGAGCACCAGTGCGCTAGACAGCGCAGTTTCCCCTTTGGTGCAAAGGGAGCAGAGACGTATGAGGATTCCCAAAGCACCCCCCAAAGGTTTCCATTCCGGTGCAACAAGATCGCAACCACCCGCCCCGCAGGGCGGATGTCATCACTGAGCCCATCCCTGCGCTGTCGACAGCTACTTTGCAGGCGAAGACTGCCTTTGGGCAGGGCGAGCACGTACTCCTGTCCCCCTTCAAATTTGGCCATCGTGGGATCCCTTAACACCATTGCGATAAGGGAAGAGGACCCAAGCCACTGCTATATATAGAGGGTAGGCTGCCCCATAGGGAGGGGGCTCGGATCCAAATCCATTCCACCACTCATCCATCACCAAGTCACAGAGGGACTCGAACACCTCGAAGGGAGCCCTCATGAGGCTCTAAAACTTTGTACTAGTTCATCCACACCACCTCCCCGAGAGGCAATCCACCAAAGCAGGTGTAGGGTATTGTGCTTCGAAGTGGCCCGAACCTGGGTAAACTATCGTATTCATCCTCTTCCTCGTCATCATGCGAGTTCGTTGTCGTGTTCATCGAGTAGCGAGCTAGGTTGGGTGAGGCTGCAAGGGATCTTCGCACACGCCCCTGTGTTCGAATCTCAAGGGTTTAGTGGAGCCCCAAATCCAACATTTGGTGCGCCAGGTAGGGGGCGTGTTGAAGTCTCAGTCAAGCCAAGATCTTCTCCCACCTTTTTGTTCCGATGTCTGACGCTCGCCGAGCCCGCACAGCGCCGAGCCACCCGTGTCGCTCAGAGGGCGCCCGTGGGCTGTGCCGGTGCACGCAGGTTTCCCTTGCCTGTGGCGAATGCCTCCACGGGCCTCGACGCTCACGAGCAACAGGACTCCTCCCAGCCGGTCACCGTGCAGTGCGACGGCCACATCACCACTCCCTCGATCGTCCTAGCTTCCGGATCGTCCTCCGATACTCGGCCCGGGCCGGTGCACGGCTAGGACTCGCTCGCCATGGCTAACGAGCTGCTTCGTTACCGCCTCGCCCCCGAACACTACGATGACTGGCTTCGACGTATCGCAGAGCTCGTCAGCGCTACCGGCGATGCTTCGACACTCTCCTACAAGCTTCGACCCCAACCATCCCTGGAAAACAGCGTGGCGCATGACGTGCAACCTCCACCTCCGCAACATGACATCGACCCCGAGCCTAGGCGAGAAGTGCGCCTCGGCGACCGGCCTCACGAACAATGGGCAAGGCTGTGAGATGAGGTAAGCTGCCAGGTGGTTCCCTGACCGCGTGTTGACGCGTGCGCATTCCCCACGCCGCCAACCCAACGCCGCAACTGGGTACCACTCGAGGTGGCCTCGCAGGAGCGCCAAGACTGGGACACCCCCCCCCCCCGCGCACGCAGCACCCATCGAGCCGATGGGGTGCCTCGCACTCACCCCACAGCTCTACCCAATCGCGTGGCCTTGCAAGTTCAAGTCCGACCTACCCCTATGCTATGATGGCTCCCTAGATCTAGCCGAGTTCCTACAGCTCTACTCCCAGAGCATCTGGGCGGTCGGATGAGACGAGAAGGTCATGGCTTGGTGGTTCCCCATGGCGCTCAAGGGCAGTGCACTCTCTTGGCTCTTCAACCTTCCGAAGGCATGCATCACCTCCTGGGAAGGTCTGCGCAAACGCTTCATCGCCAACTTCCAAGGCACCCGTGCTCGCGCGCCCACCGTGAATGACCTGCTGCAAATCAAGCAGCAAGATGGGGAGACCCTGCACAAGTTTGTACAACGCTTCATGATCACGCACCTCAAGATCCCAAGGGCTTCAGATGAAGCCATCATCTTAGCATTCACCGACGGAGTCACCGACCTCAAGATGAAGGAGGAGCTCGCCATGAATGACGAACTGTGCTCCGCCCTGGAGATGTTCGATTTGGCAAACAAGTGCGCCAAGGCGGAGGAGGGTCGCCTATCGCTCCGCGGGCCTCCGACGGCGGAGCAAGAAGAAAAGAAGACCAAGGCCAGGAGGCAAAGCAAAAGGCACCGACAGTGCTTGCAGCCGAACCTGAAGCGAAGTGCAGCCAGGGTGAGGAACACCCCCAGGGGGAAGACCCACCTGCATCTTCCATGGCACCAACAACCACGACACTGCCGATTGCCAGGAACTCAGGCTGATCTGCGCCGAGCACTTTAGCAAGTGCCCTGGACGAGCTGACCGAGGCTTCGGACGCGACGGTGTCCGCGGTGGAGGCCCGTGGGACAACCGAGAACCTCGTCAAGGGTGGCGCGATCAGCCCCAGGAGGACCGCTGGCGCGATCAGGCTCGAGATGACCGTTGGCGCGACAACCCTCCGGAGGGGTCACGGCGCGGCTAGCCTCACGAGGTTCGCCCTCGTGAGGTTGACCTACCACCCCTACCACCTCCACCTAGCAGGAAGGAAGAGGACAGGAAGGACGACATGTCTGGGGGCTTCTAGGAGATCAGGGCCGTGGCCTGTATCCTAGGCGGTGCCTTCAAGAAATTCACACAGGAGGTGAATGCGGCTCTCCCGAAGCTCGAAGCAATGCGCCCCTCAATTGGTCCCAGACCACCATCACCTTCGACTCGAGGGACCAACTTAGGTGCTCGGGCATGGCCGGCAAGCTACCCATGCTGTGTACTCCAACCATCAGCAGCGTCCTCCTCACCAAGACCCTCATCGACAGCAGAGCGGGGCTCAACATCCTCTCCATTGAGACCTTCGATACGCTCTAGGTGTCGTACGAACAGCTCATGCTGACCAAGCCTTTCTCAAGGGTCACAGACGGATCCACCGTACCCATCGGGCAGGTGCGTCTGCCTGTCACCTTCAGTGGGTGCAAGAACTACCACACCTAGATCATCCTCTTCGACGTCGCGCATATCCACCTTCCGTACAACGCGATCCTTAGGTACCTGGCCCTCACCAAGTTTATGGCGGTGCCCCAACATGGCTACAATGTCCTCAAGATGCCAGGGAGCGGTGGTGTCATCACCATTGCCTGCGACGAAAAGGATGCTGTCTGCACCCTCGAGCGTGCTTACCATGCCGCGGCGGACGAACACTCGGATGACGACGAGGACGCCCTGCCCCATGAGGACCCGCACAAGAAGAAGAAGTAGCTCACTTCCACGGGGCACCCGGGGGCCTCGAGCTCTACGCCCAGGGAGGGGGCCCTGCCCCCCATCGCATAGGAAGGCGCGCTCAGTGCCACTCTTGGGTCGGGCCCGGGGGCTCCCACCCAGGGAGCTTCAGACTTGGCCAGTGAGACAAGAGAGGCGCTCGAGCACAACCTAAAGCCGCGGTCTGACATGCGTCGACCCAAGCTGGGAGGGCGGCACGAGGCACCGAGCTCGCAAGAGTCCGTCATCAGAGCGAATGAGGAGCTTCGAGAAGCACGGGTTGTGCAAGGCGGAGGCTGCCCAGCACCACCAACTGCAGCCACCGTCATCGGCATCGTCGGCTAGCCATGCGTCCGCATCAGCGTGCTCGCCATTAACAGTGCCGCGGCCTAGGTCCCCTTCTGTCCAGCGCGTGTCGATCATGGATGGGTCAACCCGAATGCCTACGTCCGCATGCCCTTCGGAATGGCAAACACAGGCGTCACGTTCCAGCTGTTGGAAATATGCCCTAGAGGCAATAAAAAATGTTTATTATTATATTTCCTTGTTCATGATAATTTTTTATTATACATGCTATAATTGTATTGACTCAACACACATTGCATGTGTGGATACATAGACAACACTTTGTCCTAAGTATGCCTCTAGTAGACTAGCTCGTTGATCAAAGATAGTCAAGGTTTCCTAGCCATTGACATGAGATGTCATTTGATAATGGGATCAGATCATTGGGAGAATGATGTGATGGACAAAACCCAAACTATAAACATAGCATATGATCGTGTCGGTTTATTGCTATAGTTTTTCTGCATGTCAAGTATCTGTTCCTATGACCATGAGATCATGCAACTCACTAACACTAGAGGAGTGCCTTGTGTGTATCAAACGTCGCAACGTAAATGGGTGACTATAAAGGTGCTCTATAGGTATCTCCAAGAGTGTCTGTTGAGTGGGTATGGATCAAGACTGGGATTTGTTACTCCATGTGACGGAGAGGTATCTCAGGGCCCACTCGATAATACACCATCACAACAAGCCTTGCAAGCAATGTGACTAAAGTGTTAGCCACGAGGTATTGTATTATGGAACGAGTAAAGAGACTTGCCGGTAACAAGATTGAACTAGGTATAGAGATACCAACGATCGAATCTCGGGCAAGTAACATACCGAAGAACAAAGGGAACAACGTACGGGATTAATTGAATCCTTGACATAGAGGTTCAACAGATAATGATCTTCGTAGAATATGTAGGAACCAATATGGCCATCTAGATCCCGCTATTGGTTATTGACCATAGAGGTGTCTCGGTCATGTCTACATAGTTCTCGAACCCGCAGGGTCTGCACACTTATGGTTCGGTGACGTTTTTGTAGTATAGAGTTATGAATGGTGGTGACTGATGGTTGTTCAGAGTCCCGAATGAGATCCCGGACATCATGAGGAGATTCAGAATGGTACGAAGGTAAAGATTGATATATAGGAAGTCCTGTTTTGGTCGCCAGAAAAGTTTCGGGCTTGTTGGTAGTGTATCGGGAGTGCCAGGAGGGTACCAGGGGACCATCGGGAGGGGTGTTTCGACCCAAGAGGTTACATGGTCTGTGGTAGGAGGTATACCGGCCCTTAGTGGGCTGGCCAAAGCCCCACAAGAGGCCCATGCGGCTGGGAGAAGAAACCCAAGGTGGAAAGAGGGTTTCAAGTGGGAGAGAAGGAGTCCTAATCCTACTAGTATTGGAGGAGGACTCCTCCTCCCACTTCGGCCAAACCAAGGGTTGGTCCCTTGGGGGTCAAGTCTCCTCTCTCCCTCCTCCTATATATACTAGAGGTATTGAGGGTTTTTTCATAATAGAAATCAGCCACGTGCTACCCTCTCCTCTAGATCGTAGTTTCTCCTCTAGATCTTTTCAGTGGTGCTTAGGCGAAGCCCTGCTGGAATAGTTCCACCACCATCGCTGCCATGCCATCGCGCTACTAGAGAAATCATCTACCTCTCTGCTCCCTCTTGCTAGATCAAGAAGGAGGAGATCGTCATCGATTTGTACGTGTTCTGAACGCGGAGGTGCCGTCCGTTTGGCGCTAGATCGGGACGGATCGTGATTGGATCACGGGATGCTCAGCGTTTTGGATCGTGAAGACGTTCGAATACATCAACCGTGTTTCTTAATGCTTCCCGCTTATCTATCTACAAGGGTATGTAGATCCATTCTCCCCCTCGTAGATGCTCATCACCATGGATAGACCTTGCGTGTGGTAGGAATTTTTTTGTTTCCCATGCAACGTTCCCCAACACCAGTGCCTGTATCGAGCCATGCTCATGCCTTGCCTGGTGAGGCGCGCTAGGGAGTTGGAGGAGATGATCGGACCAGGCGAAGGTTCTGAGCCTCGGGATACGACGGACCCATGAAGGTCGCGCTCATGGAGGTGAGAGATCAGGCTATGACGGCAGCTTCGGCTCTTCAGCGGCATGGCCGCTAGGTGACCTTTTTGTTGGATGTTGCCAGGTAATTTTTTGGTTTACTCCATTTGAGGGCACCCGCCAGGCCACATTATCCTCAGGTGATCAGGGGACACCTCTGTAGTCGCCTCGTTTACGCGTATTTCAATAGCTTCTCATGTATCTGGTCTGTTTTCTAATGTTCTGCCTTGCTCGCATGACTCCTTTCTGGCGTGAATGCGCCGCACCACCCTCTCTGAGTTGGTGTTTTGCAAGGGGTGGTGTGCTACGGCCCTTCTTGGGGCACCCCAGAACTGGGATGCAAGGCCCTGTCGCCTCAAGGACTTGCATCTTTTGGCGGTCGACCCCCCGCTCAGGGCTCCGGCCACAGCGTGGTGCCTCAGCGCGAAGTCTCGGGAGGCCCCATGGCCTCTTGAGGCATTAATAGACAGGGTGGAATGGGGGTCGCTCGGGTGTCAAAGGGGGCTCTTGAGCATCGCACCTCAGGAGCCTTACCGGTCACATAGCCACTCGCCCCTTGGTGTCGTCCTTGGTGATTCGGTCGGCATCAATGGTGTTGGGGCCTTGCCCCGTAATTGCGTCCTTGGTTTCCGGTCATATACTGTGGTGGTAGGGAAATGTGCGAGACTGGGACCTCCAGACGTAGATCCACTCGAGCGTCAAAGGGGGCTCCTCAGGAGCCTTACTGGTCATAATGCCACTCGACCCCCTGATGTCGTCCTTGGTTTCCGGTCGACGTTAGGAGTTTCGGGGCCTCGCCCCGTGAAGTGTGTCCTTGGTTTCCGGTCATACCTAATGGTGGTGGGGAAATGTGCGGGACCGGGACGTGTAGACGTAGAGTGCCAAAAGGACTCCCAACCTGCCCCAATCAAGAAGAAGAAGTCGGCAGGGCCTTGGACGGCCCCATCTACGAGAAGACTCAGGCAGAAACCGCCTTTGAGGTAGGGACCTCACGAGGCGAAAGCGCCCTCGCGAGCTCCCAGATACACCTCCCAGTTGTGCCGTGCTAGCCACGCGTACGAACTCTATGGGCTGTACACATCCGGGCCCCCTCGAGGACACGGAGGGGTCCCTTCCCACGCAATGTGGCAGCCACAGCCCAACGCGGGCGGAGAAGTCAACACGGTCCACCAATGACTATGCCCATGCAATGTGGAAGCCACAACCCCGTGCTGGCGGTCAACACGGTCCACCAATGACTATGCCCATGCAATGTGGAAGCCACAGCTCCGTGCTGGCGGTCAACACAGCCCTCCAATGGCTATGCCCACACAATGTGGAAGCCCCACGCCCCGTGCGGGGGGATAAACAACTGAGGGCGCCCCGAGCGGTTGCATACAACTTCAGGAGGGTCCCTAGTGCCCCCTTCTCGCTGCGTTCCCCGGGGATCCACACGGGAGGGGGCTACACGGGGGCTGCCACCAGGGCAAGCCTGTTACACGCCACCTTCCCAAGTCTGCCGAACCTGGTCTTCACGCGCCCATCTCCTGAAAAGCTGGCGAGGAAATGTATGGGAGCCTCTCGTACGTCAAGGGGGACTCCTGAGCATCACGACCTAGGAGCCTAACTAGACCCGTAGCCCCTCACCCCTTGGACCATCCTTGGTGATCTGGCCGGCCCAACGGCGGTTGAGGTATGCGCGGGCCGGGCCCTACTGACGCAGAGCTCGAAGAGCTAAAAAACTGTTCAAAAACCCTTAAGGAGGACGCTGGGGCTCGTATGTCAAGGGGTCTCCTGAGCATCGTGACTCAGGAGCCTAACTGGACCCATAGCCCCTCACCCCTTGGACCGTCCTTGGTGATCTGATTGGCCCAACGGCGGTTGAGGTATGCGCGGGCCGGGCCTGCCGATGCAGAGCACTAAAGGTGTTCGAAAGTTTCAAGTTAACCCGATCTCCGCTGTGTGCCCTTCATGAGGGCTCCTCGTATGTCAAGGGGGACTCCTAAGCATCGTGACGCAGGAGCCTAACTGGACCCGTAGCCCCTCGCCCCTTGGACTGTCCTTGGTGATCCAGTCGGCTCAATGGAGGTTGAGGTATGCGCGGGTCAGGCCCTGCCGACGCAGAGCATCACAGCAAGCAAGAAGGAAACAAGGCAAAGAGAGTAATCACATAGTCAAATAGTTATTACAAGCATTAAAAGTTTTCACGAACACAAACAAGTTTAACGCCTCCGTGAGGCACGATATGCATTGCAGGAAAGGAGCAGGAGAGAGGAGTCAGGAGGAACCGCCGCCACCACTCGTCCCATCCTCGCGGGGCTCATCGTCGATATTGCTGGCGTCGTCTCCCTTGCCTCCAACCCCAGCAGCATCCGAAGGCGGAGAAACCGTGACGGGGGTGAACCTCTTCACCAGGGTCTCCACGACGCCCTTCACTACCGTCGCAGCACTGATGTGGACCTCAGGGGCGACCGGGCAGATCACGGAGTCAAAGTCAAACCCCGGCCCACGAAGATGAAGATGGCTGAAGACACGTGTTGCGGCCTTAGAAAAGAGGTCATGACACTCACTCTCCAGGACCCTCTCCACCTTGACGATGGCGCCCTCCAACGCCTTAACGAGCTTCGAGGCGAGCACCACGAAGCCGCTCTCCCGAGCCGCCAGGGGCTCCGTGAACCCATCTCGGCAAAGGTCATGGCGCGCTCGGCAAAGCTTGAGATCGACAGTAGGGAAGGTGCACATCTCCGTGGTCTTTTTCTCCTCGGCCACAGCAAGAGTTTCCTCTCTGGCGTTAGGAACGGTCTTCTTCGAAGCAATTTCCTCCCTCTCCGCGTGTAGGCGCACCCGCTCCATGCCCTGGCGGATCACCACCTGTGATAGCTCAGAGTCCTGGATGGCAAGCTTGGCCTCGCGAGCCTTGAGGTCTTCCTCCCGCTGATGAAGCTGCCCCACAAGCTTGGCCTGCTCCTCATGGAAGGCCTTCAGACGGGCTTCTGCCTCTTCGCAACGCTTGGCGGCAGATACCGCCTCGATTAGCGCCTCTATGTGTGATGCTCGGGCGTCCGCGGCTTCCTTCTCGCTCTTTGCCGTGGCAGCCTCAGCCTGATCCCAAGCCACCACAACGGAGGCGACGACCTGGAGCCATCCTGAGAGGTGCACTGGGCGCCCACTCGTGGGGCGATCGTCGGCACCCCTAAGGACGCCACAGACCTGATCCAGAGCAGCAAAGGCCCCATCTAGGATGACGTGGCCGCGCATCGGAGACATCAATGGCCCCTCCGGTGGAGTCCCCTGTGCGATCGCAGGGGGCGACCCCGGTGGGGCAATGAAGCGAGGAGCAGGTGGCTCTGGAGGCCGCTCGGCGACCACGGACAAGGACGAATCGGCGAGTGGCTGGCCGTCCAGGCATCGACATCACCACACCCTAGAGGGCAGGAGCGACCATGCCTATGGGCATTGGGGGCTTAGGGGGCTTCACAACGACGACCAGGAAAGCAGCTGCGCGAGTCCCCTCGCCTTCAGCAACAGGCGACGGTGTGCCGGTGAGGACAGGCGGCCCGTCGGGAGTCGCCTTCGGCTTAATGCCCGCCTTCTTCCTCCTCATCTTCGGCATAGCGGCATCCCTGGTCACAAAACAAAGGAAGGGCATCAATGCACAAGGCGCAGGAATGCGAGCCAAGCCAAACCGGACCACTTACTCCTCAACGTCGACCCACTTCCTCTTCCTCTCCGCTCCGGCGGTGATGGAGGTGCCCAAGCCTCCCTCGGCGGGGGCACCACCACACGGGGGAGCCGGGGCACTGCCCACGAGGGTGGCCGCCGAAGGGATCACCATGGCCCCGACCTCGCCCGCCTCGCTCGTGAGTTGCGTCCGGGCGAGGGCGAGGCCGGCACTTCGAACGCCTTGCCTGCAGAAGCAGGGCCGGAGAAGACTTCACTCCATGCTTCCGGGGAGTCGACACGCAGGTGGACCGCGTGGCGCGAGGGGCCGTCCCAAGCCCTTTGGGGGCCTTGGAGACGCGAGAGGAGCCCGCGGCAGAAGCTTCACCAGCATCGTCGTCATCCTCAAGCTCGCGTAGAAGGGTGCCCTGCGACGTGGGAGATGCCCCTGCCAGGCCATTGTCGGCGGTCTTCTTCGAGTACTTCCCACACGATGTGTCGTCGGAGGACACCATCACCAGGGAACCGAGGTCCTCCGTAGGGAGAAGCCCCAATTCATTGAAGACAGGCATCACGGCAGCCAGATCGGCCCCGTCATCGCAGCAGTACAGCGGGGCGTGGGCTTGAAGGCGGCTGTCAAGGTCGCTGTTGAACAGGGTCACCGTAGTCTTGCTTAATTCTTCAGGGGTTATGTGCACGGACCAAAGCCTAAGATTCTCATCGTTGCCCTGATAGTCCCACAAGGGCCTAGAATGCGACTGGAGGGGTGCCAGGCGCTGCGCCAGGAACTCCTTCACTATCATCCCCCCAATCATCTTCCCGATGCTGATATCGTGGGAGAACCACTCCAGGACGGGCCTGGCCCAGGGGTCAGAAAGCTTCGTGGAGCTCCACGCAGAGGTCTTCTCCGGAAGCCCTTCCGACAGACCCATCCAAGGGTTGGTGCTCTTGAGATCCATGAGGACCCAACGGTGCCTGAAGTTTTCCACCTTCTTCCTGGCCTTCAAGAGCATGTTGCCACTCTGGACCGCGACAAAGGAGATACACGCCGACCGTTGAGCGCCATCGTGCAAACACAAGCTGAAGAAATGGCGGAAGAGGGCCACCGAAGGCCACACGCCCACGAAGGCCTCGTAGTAGAAGGCAAAGACAGACATGAGCAAGATGGAGTTGGGTTGGAGATGAAGGACCTGGATCCCATAGTGGTCGAGGATGGCGGTGAAGAATGCGTAGAAGGGAGGGACGAGCCCGACAAAGACGCTGTGGAGGAAGAAGGGGTAGATCGCTTCGTATGAGGGCCGTTTCACCAAGGAGCTGCCCGATATCAAGGTCCGCCCCTGCTCATTGGACCCATCTGCCATCCATGGGAGCACTGGGAGGAGGTCCTCATCCTTGGCAATGGTAGACCCCAAGAGCGCCGACGATATGGGGGCGGGGCAGAGCCCTATGCCTCTGGCTTCTGCTTGCCGACATGCGCCATCGAGAAGCTCGCGTGTCCAAGGCAGCAAGGAGAAGGATGGAGCAGCGCCAGATCTGGGGAGACGCCAGCTAGAGTGGAGACCTAGAAAGCAAGAACAGATCCACAAGAAAGAGAAGGAGTAATAGCCCAGCGCTAGAAGTCAGGCTCATGTCAATTCATGCAGAGGCCGAAGGGGCGAAGGACTGTTGGAAATATGCTCTAGAGGCAATAATAAATTGGTTATTATCATATTTCATTGTTCATGATAATCATTTATTATCCATGCTATAATTGTATTGATTGGAAACTCAGATACATGTGTGGATACATAGACAACACCATGTCCCTAGTATGCCTCTAACAGACTAGCTCGTTGATCAAAGATGGCTATGGTTTCCTAGTCATGGACATGATATGTCATTTAATAACGGTATCAGATCATTAGGAGAATGATGTGATGGACAAGACCCAAACTACAAACATAGCATATGATCATGTCACTTTATTGCTACTGTTTTCTGCATGTCAAGTATTTGTTCCTATGACCATGAGATCATGCAACTCACTGACACCGGAGGAGTACCTTGTGTATATCAAACATCGCAACGTAACTGGGTGACTATAAAGTGATCCACAGGTATCTCCGAGGGTGACTGTTGGGTTGGCATGCATCAACACTAGGGTTTGTTACTCCGTGTGACGGAGAAGCATCTCAGGGCCCACTCGGTAATACAACATCACAACAAGCCTTGCAAGCAATGTGACTAAAGTGTTAGCCACGGGATCTTATATTACGTAATGAGTAAAGAGACTTTCTGGTAACGAGATTGAACTAGGTATGGAGATACTGACGATCGAATCTCGGGCAAGTAACATACCGAAGAACAAAGGGAACATCATACGGGATTAACTGAATCCTAGACACAGAGGTTCAACCGATAAAGATCTTCGTAGAATATATAGGAACCAATATGGGCATCTAGGTCCCATTATTGGTTATTGACCGTAGAGGTGTCTCGGTCATGTCCACATAGTTCTCGAACCCACAGGGTCTCCACACTTAAGGTTCAATGACGTTTCGGTAGTATAGAGTTATGTATGGTGGCAACCGAAGGTTGTTTCGAATCCCAGATGAGATCCCGTACATCATGAGGATCTCTGGAATGGTCCGGAGGTAAAGATTGATATATAGAAAGTCCTGTTTTGGTCACTGAAAAAAGTTTCGGGCTCATCTGTAGTGTACCGGGAGTGCCGGGAGGGTGCCGGGGGACCATCGGGAGGGGTGTATCGACCCAAAGGACCTCATGGGCTGTGGGAGGAGTCAAACCAGACCATGGTGGGATGGACTAAGCCCCCACTAAGGCCCACGCGGATAGGGGTGGGAATAACCCAAAAGGTGGAGAGGTGGAAAGAGTTTCCAAGTGGAAAGGAGGAATCGTACTCCTAATAGGATTGGAGTAGGACTCCTCCACCTCCAATTTCGACCAAACCTTGAGGGTTTGAGGCTGCATCCTCCCCTTCCTCCTTCCTATATAAGTATATACTAGAGGATTTAGAGGTGAAAGCTAACCCTAATAGCCACATGCTACCCTCTCCTCTAGATCGTAGTTTCTCCTCTAGATCGGTTTTCAGCGGTGCTTAGGCAACGCCCTGCTGGAATAACTCCATCACCATCACCGTAATGCCATTGTGCTGCCGGCGAACTTGTATACCTCTCTGCTCCCTCTTGCTGGATCGAGAAGGCGGAGATCATCATCGAGCTGTACGTCTGCTGAACGCAGAGGTGTCGTCTGTTTGGCGCTAGATCGGAAGGACCGTGATCAAGATCGCGAGACAATTCATGATGAGATCGCGGGACGGATCGTGATTGGATCGCGGGACGGATCATGATGGGATCGTGGGATGCTCGGCGATTTGGATCGCGAAGACGTTCGACTACATCAACCGCGTTTCTTAACGCTTCCCGCTTAGCGATCTACAAGGGTATGTAGATCCACTCTCCCTCTTGTAGATGCTCATCACCATGGATAGATATTGCGTGTGCGTAGGAATTTTTTTGTTTCCCATGCAACGTTCCCCAACAGTGGCATCATGATCTAGGTATATGTGTAGATGAGATCTCGAGTAGAACACAAAGAGTTTGTGGGCGTTGATGCTTAGATTGCTTCCTCAACGGCCCGAACCAACCTTACTCATACGCTTACGAGAGACCAGTTCCATCGACCGATGTGTAACTTCGTTGAACAAAGATGGCTGGCGGGTGTCTGTTTCTCCTACTTTAGTTGGATTGGATTTGACAAAGGCGGTCCTTGAGAAGGTTGAAAAGCAATTTATGTATAAACGTTGTGGTTTTGCGTAGGTGAGAATTGTTCTTGCTAGATACCCGTAGCAGGCACGTAAAACTTGCAGCAACAATTAGAGGACGTCTAACTTGTTTTTGTAGGGTATGTTGTGATGTGATATGGCCAATTACATCATGAGATATATGTGATCTATGAGATGATCATGTATTGTATAGAATATCACGACTTGCTTGTCGATGAGTACGGCAACCGGTAGGAGTCATAGGGTTGTCTTTAATTATTGTATGACCTGCGTGTCAATCATTAAGCGCTATGTAATGCTTTAGTTTATCGCTAAGCGGTAGCAATAGTAGTAGAAGCATGGTGGACGCGACAACCCCGATGGTGACATGTTGACGAAGATCAAGATGATGGAGATCATGGTGTCATGCCGGTGAGGATGGAGATCATGCCAGTGCTTTAAGGATGGAGATCAAAAGCATAAGTTCATGGCCATATCATGTCACTTATGATTTACATGTGATGTTAATCCTTTTATGCACCTTGTTTTGCTTAGGATGACGGTAGCATTATAAGGTGATCCCTCACTAAAATTTCAAGATCAATTGTGTTCTCCCTAAGTGTGCACCATTGCGAAAGTTCGTTGTGTCGAGAAACCACCTGATGATCGGGTGTGATAGACTCTACGTTCACATACAATGGGTGCAAGCCAGTGTTGCACATGCAGAACACTCGGATTAAACTTGACGAGACTAGCATGTACAGACATGGCCTCGGAACACAAGAGACCGAAAGGTCGAACATGAGTCATATAGTAGATATGATCAACATGATGATGTTCACCATTGAAACCACCTCAACTCACGTGATGATCGGACTTGAGTTGGTGAATTTGGATCATGTATCACTCGAATGAACGGAGGGATGTCAATTTGAGTGGGAGTTCTTAAGTAATATGATTAATTGAACTCATTATCATGAACATAGTCAGTAGTGTCTTTGCAAATGATGTTGTAGATTACTAGCTCACGCTGTAGCTCGCTTGAATTTTTAATATGTTCCTAGAGAAATAGAGTTGAAAGATGATGGTAGCAATATTGCGGACTGGGTCCGTGATCTGAGGATTGTCCTTATTGCTACATAGAAGGCTTATGTCCTTAATGCACCGCTCGGTGCGCCACCCCCTGTAGCGTCGTCTGTAGATGTTGTGAACATCTGATAGGCACATTTCTATGGCTACTTGATAGTTTAGTGCGTCATGCATTACGGCTTAGAATTGAGGCTCCAAAATGTTTTGAACGTCACGGAACAAATGAGATGTTCTAAGAGCTGAAATTGGGATCTCAGGATCGTGCTCGTGTTGTGAGATATGAGATCTCCAACAAGATTCTTTGCCTACAAGATGAAGGAAAATAGCTCAATCGTTGAGCATGTGCTCACATTGTCTGGGTGCTACAATCGCTTGAATTGAGTGGGAGTTGATCTTCCAGATAAGATAGTGATTGATATAGTTCTCTGAGTCACTATCACTAAGCTACTAGAACTTCGTGATGAACTATAATTATGCCAGGGATGGAAATGATGATCCCTGAGCTGTTCGTGATGTTTGACACCGCGAAGGTAGAAATCAAGAAGGAGCATCAAGTGTTGATGGTTAGTAAAACCACTAGTTTCGAGAAGGGCAAGGGGAAGGAGGGAAACTTCATGGATGGAAAGTCAGTTGCTGCTCCGGTGAAGCAACCCAAAGTTGAACCCAAACCCGAGACTAGGTGTTTCTATTATGAGGATAGCGGTCGCTAAAGCGGAACAACCCTAGATACTTGGTAGATAAGAAGGCTGGCAATATCGACAGAAGTATATTTGATATACGTGTTATTGATGTGTACCTTGCTAGTACTCCTAGTAGCACCTGGGTATTGGATACCGGTTCGGTTGCTAAATGTTAGTAACTCGAAGTAAAAGCTCCGGAATAAACGGAGACTAGCTAAGTGTGAGGTGACGATGTGTGTTGGAAATGTTTCCAAGGTTGATGTGATCAACATCGCACACTCTCTCTACCTTCGGGATTAGTGACAAACCTAAATAAATTTTATTTGGTGTTTGCGTTAAGCATGAACATGATTAGATCATGTTTATTGCAACACGGTTATTCATTTAAGTTAGAGAATAATGGTTTTTCTCTTAAAATGAATAATACCTTCAATGGTCATGCACCCAGTGATAATGGTTTGTTGAATCTTGATCGTAGTAATAATCATGTTCATAACATTGATGCCAAAAGATACAAAGTTAATAATGATAGTACCACATACTTGTGGCACTGCCGCTAAATATCATATTGGCATAAATCGCATGAAGAAACTCCATGCTGATGGATCTTTGGACTCATTCGATTTTGAATCGGTTGAGACATGCGAACCATGCCTCTTGGGCAAGATGACTAAGGACCCCGTGTTCTAGTTTGATGGAGCGGGCAAGTGATTTATTGGAAATGATACATGTTGATGTATGCAATCCAATGAGTCTTGTAGCGTGCGGTGGATATCGTTATTTTCTTACCTTCACTGATGATTTGAGTAGATATAGTGTATATTTACTTAATGAAACACAAGTGTGAATCGTTTGAAAAGTTCAAGCAAATTCAGAGTGAAGTTTAAGATCATCGTGACAAGAAGATAAAAATGTCTACGATATGATCATGGATGTGAATATGTAAGTTACGAGTTTGGCATACAACTTTAGACAATGTGAAAGTTGTTTCACAACTCACACCACCTGGAACACAATAGTGTGATGGTGTGTTCGAACGCCATAGTCGTGCTCTATTGGATATGGTGCATACTATGATGTCTCTTACCGTTTTGCCACTATCATGTTGGGGTTATGCATTAGAGACAACTACATTCACTTTAAATAGGGCACCATCTAAATCCGTTGAGATGACACCATATGGTTTGGCAGAAACCTAAGCTGTCATTTCTTAGAGTTTGGGAATGCGACACTTATGTCTGATAAGCTCGAACCCAAAGCGGAGAAATGCATCTTCATAGAATACCCTAAGAACAGTTGGGTATACCTTCTATCTCAGATCCGAGTACAAAGTGTTTGTTGCTAAAACTGGGTCCTTTCTTGAGAAAAAGCTTCTCTCGAAAGAATTGAGTGGGAGGAAGATAGAACTTGATGAGGTTGTTGAACCTTTGTTCAATTAGAGAGTAGCGCAACGCAGAAAGATGTTTTTGTGGAGCCTACGTCAGTTGAAGAGGAAGTTAATGATGATGATCATGAAGCTTCGGATCAAGTTACTATCAAACCTCGTAGGTCAACAAGGACGCGTACTGCTCCTGATTGGTACGACAATCCTGTCTTGGAGGTCATGTTGTTGGACACCGATGAACCTACGAGCTATGGAGAAGTGATGATGGGCTCGGATGCCGAGAAATAGTTATGGACCATGAAATCCGAGAAAGGATCCATGTATGAAAACCATGTATAGATTTTGGTAGACTTGCTCGTTGGATGGCAGGTCGTCGAGTACAAATGTACCTTTAAGATGAAGACAAACGCTGATGGTAAATGTCACCATTTATAAAGCTCGACTTGTCGCAAAGAAGTTTCCGACAAGTTCAAGGAGTTGACTGGGATGCGAATTTCTCACTCGTAGTGATGCTAAAGTCTGTTGGAATTAAGTTAGCAGTTGCTACATTTTTCAATTATGAAATGTGGCAGATGGATGTCAAAACATCGTTTCCTTAACAGTTTACTTGAGGAAAGGTTTTATGTGATACAACCAGAAGGTTTTTTCAGTCCTAAGGATGCTAAAAGGTGTGCAAGCTCCAGCAATCCTTCTATGGGCTAGAGCAAGCATCTCGGAGTTGGAATATATGCTTTGATGAGGTGATCAAAGTTTTTGAGTCTATACAAAGTTTATGAGAAACTTGTATTTACAATAAAGTGATTGGGAGCACTATAGAGTTTCTGATAAGCATATGTGGATGACATATTGTTGATCGGAAATGATGTAGAATTTCTGGAAAGCATAAAGGGTTGTTTGAAAAGAGTTTTTCAAAGGAAGACTTGGATAAAGCTACGTAATTGTTGGGCATCGATATCTATAGAGATAGATCAAGACGTCTGATAAAACTTTCATTGAGTATATAACTTGACAAGATTTTGAAAGAGTTCAAAATGGATCAGTCAAAGAAAGAGTTCTTGCCTAATTTGTAAGGTGTGAAGTTGAGTGAGACTCAAAGCTCGACCATGACAAAAGAAAGTGAAAGGACGAACGTCGTCCCCTATGCCTTAGCCAAAGGCTCTGTGTAGTATGCCATGCTGTGTACCACACCTGTGTGTGCCTTGCCATGAGTTCGCCAAGGGGTACAAGAGTGATCCAGGAGTGGATCACTGATAGCGGTCAAGATTATCTTTAGTATCTAAAAGACTAAGGAAATGTTTCTCAATTATGGAGGTGATAAAGAGTTCATCGTAAAGAGTTACGTCGATGCAAGCTTTAACACCAATCCGTATGACTCTTAGTAGCAATCCGGATACGTATAGTGGAGCAGCCATTTGGAATAGCTCCAAGTGGAGTGTGGTAGCAGTGTCTACAGTATGACATAGAGATTTGCAAAGTACACACGGATCTGAATGTCGTAGACCCGTTGACTAAAAGACCTCTCTCACATGCAAAGCATGATCGAGCCCCAAAACTCATTGGGTGTTAGATTCATAACAATGCGAATCACATGGTGATGTGAACTAGATTATTGACTCTAGTGCAAGTGAGAGACTATTGGAAATATGCCCTAGAGGCAATAATAAATTCGTTATTATCATATTTCCTTGTTCATGATAATCGTTTATTATCCATGCTATAATTGTATTGATCGGAAACTCAGATACATGTGTGGATACATAGACAACACCATGTCCCTAGTATGCCTCTAATAGACTAGCTCGTTGATCAAAGATGGCTATGGTTTCCTAGTCATGGACATGAGATGTCATTTGATAACGGGATCACATCATTAGGAGAATTATGTGATGGACAAGACCCAAACTACAAATGTAGCATATGATCGTGTCAGTTTATTGCTACTGTTTTCTGCATGTCAAGTATCTGTTCGTATGACCAATGAGATCATGCAACTCACTAACACCGGAGGAGTACCTTGTGTGTATCAAACATCGCAACATAACTGGGTGACTCTAAAGGTGCTCTACAGGTATCTTCGAGGGTGACTGTTGGGTTGGCATGGATCAACACTGGGGTCTGTTACTCCGTGTGACGGAGAAGTATCTCAGGGCCCACTTGGTAATACAACATCACAACAAGCCTTGTAAGCAATGTGACTAAAGTGTTAGCCACAGGATCTTATATGAAGTAACGAGTAAAGAGACTTTCTGGTAACAAGATTGAACTAGGTATGGAGATACCGACGATCGAATCTCGGGCAAGTAACATACCGAAGAACAAAGGGAACAACATACAGGATTAACTGAATCCTTGACATAGAGGTTCAACCAATATGGGCGTCCTGATCCCTCTATTGGTTATTGACCGTAGAGGTGTCTCGGTCATGTCTACATAGTTCTCGAACCCGTAGGGTCTGCACACTTAAGGTTCGGTGACGTTTCGGTAGTATAGATTTATGTATGGTGGTGACCGAAGGTTGTTCGGAGTCCCAGATGAGATCCATGACGTCACGAGGAGCTCCGTAATGGTCTGGAGGTAAATATTGATATATAGGAAGTCCTGTTTTGGTCACCGGAAAAGTTTCGGGCTCATCGGTAGTGTATCGGGAGTGCCAGGAGCGTGGGAGGGGACCATCGGGAGGGGTGTCTCGACCCAAAGGACCTCATGGGCTCTGGGACGAGTCAAAGCAGCCCTTGGTGGGCTGGACTAAGCCCCCACTAAGGCCCATGCAGCTAGGGGTCGGAAAAACCCAAAAGGTGGAGAGATGGAAAGAGTTTCCAAGTGGAAAGAGTTTCCAAGTGGAAAGGAGGAATCCTACGCCTAATAGGACTGGAGTAGGACTCCTCCACCTCCAATTTCGACCAAACCTTGAGGTTTTGAGGCTGCCTCCTCCCCTTGCTCCCTCCTATATATATACTAGAAGATTTAGAGGGGAAATCTAACCCTAATAGCCATGTGCTACTGATGTCTACTACGCAACTTTATTCTTGTAGACATGTGTTGGGCCTCCAAGCACAGAGTTTTGTAGGACAGTAGCAATTTTACCTCAAGTGTATGACCTAAGGTTTATCAATCCGTGAGAGATGAAGGATGAAGATGGTCTCTCTCAAATGACCCTGCAACCAAATACAAGAAATCTCCTGTGTCCCCAACACATCCAATACAATGGCAAATTGTATAGGTGCACTAGTTCAGCGAAGAGATGGTGATAAGAGTGTAATATGGATGGTAGAAATATATTTTTATAATCTGAATAAATAAAAACAGCAAGGTAGAAAATAGTAAACAGGCACAAAAACGGTATTGCAATGCTTGAAAACAAGGCCTAGGGTCCGTACTTTCACTAGTGCAATCTCTCAACAGTGCTAACATAGTTGCATCATATGATTATCCCTCAAAGTGCATAAAGAATCACTCCCGAGTTCCTATTAGCGAAGAACAAAAGATAGAAATTGTTTGTAGGGTACAAAACCACCTCAAAGCTATTCTTTCCGTTCGATCTATACTAGAGTTCGTACTAGAATAACGCAAGCTATTCTTTTCGATCGATCTACTCAAGAGTTCGTACTAGAATAACACCAAAGCAAATTCATATTCATAATACTCAATCCACACAAAGAACTACAAGGGATCCCCAAAGTTTCTATCATAGAAAAGATAATAAAAACGTGCATCAACCACTATGCATAGATTACCCCAATATCACCGCGGGAATCTGCAAGTTGAGTGCCGTAACATATATCAAGTGAACAAATACGATACCCCAATGTCACCTCAAGTATTTCGCAAGACATACATCATGTGTTCCCAAATCTGAACATTCAATCCGACATAACAAAACTTCAAAGGGTAAAGATTCAATTCATCACAATAAGAGTATAGAGGGGAGAAACATCATATGATCCATCCATATTAACAAAGCCCATGATATAGATCACGAGAGAGAGAGAGAGAGAGATTAAACACATAGCCACTCATACAAACCCTCAGCCCCGAGGGTGGACTACTCCCTCCTCATCGTGGTGGCCGCCGGGATGATGAAGATGGCCACCGAAGATGATTCCCCCATCCGACAGGGTGTCAGAACGAGTCTAGATTGGTTTTTGGTGGCTATAGATCCTTGCGGCAGTGGAACTTCTGATCTAGGGCTGCCCCTGAAGGGTTTCGGAATATTTGGGAATTTATAGTGCAAAGAGGGGGCGTGGGAGGCCACCGAGGTGGGCATAACCCACCTGGGTGCGTTTGGGCCTCCTGGCGTGCCCTAGTGGGTTGTGCCCCCCTCGGGGCACCCCCCAAGTGCATCTCTGGCCCATTGGTTTCCTTCTGGTCCAAAAAAAATCTCCAAAAAGTTTCGTGGTGTTTGGACTCCGTTTGATATTGATTTCCTGTGATGTAAAAAACAAGCAAAAAACAACAACTCGCACTGGGCACTGGGTCAATAGGTTAGTCCCAAAAAATGATATAAAGTTGCTATAAAATGATTGTAAAACATCCACGAATGATAAAATAACAGCATGAATACTTCATAAATTATAGATACGTTGGAGATGTATCAGCATCCCCAAGCTTAATTCCTACTCATCCTCGAGTATGTAAATGATAAAAGAAATAATTTATGAAGTGTGAATGCTAGAAAAGTGCATAAGTTTGATCAATGATAATTTCAATCACTTTTCCTAGCATCATTACACAATTCTTTTCTCATAAAGTTTTCTCATGTTAAAGTAGCAACCAATTCACATGTTAAGGTTCAAACACTGAATTCTCTTGAAACCCAAAAACCTATGTTCTCCGTCACCAAGTAATTGCAATTCAACTTATTCAACAGAGTTTAAGTAAGAGCTCCACACACTCAACCATCATATAGTCTTCTATGATTTCTAACACTCACCGCATACACATGGGCAAAACATTTCAACCGGACACATAGAAAGATAGGGGATTATTGCTTTGCCTCCCAACGTATTCACCTCAAGGGTGATGTCAACAATAATAACTCATGATACCCACATTCAACTGGACATATGTGCCTAGATCTTTCCTCACCACATGATGCTTGCCAAAGGAGAAAAATAAAAAGGAATAGAGAGAAAAAACTTTGACTCTTGCATAAAAGTAAATACATAAATTAAAAGATAGGCCCTTCGCAGAGGGAAGTAGGGATTTGTAGAGGTGCTAGAGCTCAAATCGAAAAACTTAGAGATAAAAACATTTTGGGAGGTGTATCCATCCCACCAACGAAAACGACTTAGATTTCCCAACACTTTCCATGCTAGATATATCATAGGCGGTTCCCAAACAGAAAATAAAGTTTATTCCTTTTTCCACCATACTTTCACTTTCCAAGGAATTTATTATTTGACAACATAAAGTAAATTCATTTTTGCATTTCGGGATTGGGCATCCCTAATACCTTTGCCTTACTCTCGTGCAATGACAAGTGAATAAACACTCATCGTGAGAATAACACATCTAGCAGGGAAAATATTAGCCACCCCTCACTGCTCCTCGAGCGAAACAAACACACAAAAGAGAAGTTTATTTTGAAAATTAGAGATGGCACATACAAATTTGCTTAGAACGGCACGGAAATACTGCATATAGGTAGATATAGTGGACTCATACGGCAAAGAATGGGTTTAAGGATTTGGATGCACAAGTAGAGCTCATACTTGGTGCGGAATTTTTGGCTAGCAAAGATGGGGGGCAAGCACCACATGTTGAAGGATCTATGACAGTATAACTTCTATGTGAATATGAACAAACATAAATCATTATCTTGTCTTCCTTGTCCAACGTCAACAATTTTGGTATATAATAGTTTGATGGGGGCTCACAATCACAAAAGATTTCCAGGATAGTGTATTAGCATGTAAAAGTTCTCTTCCTTATACTAATTATTCGTGAATTGCTTGTATGACCAATATTGTGATTGTCAAGTCTTAAAAGATTTCACTTTCTAAACCCAATGTGAAGCTACCACTAGGCATGATATGGTTTCAAATTCATGACATTCAATTTATTCAAAAATTTACTCATAGGATATAAGTGAAGCACAAGAGTAAATGACATAGAAAAGAGCTTCGTTGATAGGATGTGAATGCCGCTTACTTAGCCCCCTTGGCAACTATTTGAGGACTCTATTTTATTTAAAACTTTCAGATCTAAGTATTTTATTAAAACATCAAGTAAAACAAAAATAAAATGACATTTCAAGAATATCACACATCATGTGAAGAAGCAAAAACTTAGGATCAACCGATACTAACCGATAATTGTTGAAGAAGAAAGGTGGGATGCCTACCGGGGCATCCCCAAGCTTAGATGCTTGAGACTTATTTAATATTATATTGGGATGCCTTGGGAATCCCCAAGCTTGATATTTTGTGTCTCCTTAATTCCTTTCATATCACAGTTTGCCTAATACTGAAAACTTCATCCACACAAAACCCCAAAAGAACTCGTGAGATAGGTTAGTACACATAATAATAAATCAACTCTTTATGTACTACCAAGACAAGTTGCATAATAAGTTTCAAACAGGTACTGTATACTATCATTTCCACAATTCATATCTACCAATATAGTCTATGGAAACTATAGGATAGGTAGATAACGAAACTATGACAGCAATTTGTCTAAACAGAACAGTCTGTAGAAATTTATGAAAACAGTTTACTTATGTAGCTCAAAAAATTATGAAAATTTAGGACATGCTATAAAATTTATATGAACATACAGTGTAATAATTTCAGAAACTTTACACGTTCTAGTAAAATATGAAAATTCAAATTCTACAGCCAAAGTTTATGTTTTTACACAACACTCATCAAAACATGCAATGCAAGCATCCTAAGGCAATTCTTGGAACTTTTTATTGAAAAAAATATAATATAAATAACACCTAACAGAAAGTAAAAAAAATGATGATCCAAGCAAATCACATATTGTGTGACGAATAAAAATATGGCTCCAAGTAAGATATACCGATAGTGTTGAAGACGAAAGAGGGGATGCCTTCCGGGGCATCCCCAAGCTTAGGCACTTGAGTATTACTTGGATATTACCTTTGTGGTGCCTTGGGAATCCCCAATCTTAGGTTCTTGTCACTCCTTATTCTCCTCATATCGGTGTCTCACCCAAAACTTGAAAACTTCAATCACACAAAACTTAACGGAACTTTGTGAGAAAGGTTAGTGTAGTAAAGATATATCATTCACTTAGGTACTGTCAACAAAAGATTAATAATTATTAACACATGATACCTACTGTATTACATCATTCCCACAACTTATATTACTCAATATAAGCTATAGGAACACTTGAAACAAGCAAACTATGCATGCAAAACAGAATCTGTCAAAAACAGAACAGTCTGTAAAGATCTGAATGATCACCAAACTTAGTGACTCTAAAAATTCTGAAAAATTAGGAAAACTCAAGGAATTTGCATATAAAGTTTGTGTTAAAATTTAATAATTTTTTGACTCTCCCGTAAAATCCTATAATTCATATACTAGACGCAAAACTTTCTGTTTTTGCACACAATCAAACAAGCAAGTATCCACACTATCCCAAAGGATTTACTTGGCACTTTATTGAAATAAAAGACACAAAACATGATTACTACAGTAGCTTAATAATGTGAACACACAAAAATAGAAAGTAAAAGTGTTGGGTTGTCTCCCAACAAGCGCTTTTATTTAATGCCTTTTAGCTAGGCATGATGATTTCAATGATGCTCACAAAGGAATAGTAATTGAAACATGCAAAAGAGCATCATGAATCTCATGAAAAGAACATTTAAGTCTAACCCACTTCCTATGCATAGGGATTTTGTGAGCAAAAAATTTATGGGAGAAAGAGTCATCTAGCATAGGAAGGGAAAACAAGCATAACTTCAAAACATTGAACACATAGAGAGGAAACTTGATATTATTGCAATTCCTACAAGCATATGTTCCTCCCTCATAATAATTTTTAGTAGCATCATGAAGAAATTCCAAAATATAACCAGCGAATAAATCATTATTTTTATGATGCACAAGCATAGAAAATTTGTCACTCTCCACATAAGCCATTTTCTTCTCATTCGAAATAGTGGGAGCAAACTCAACAAAATAACTATCATGACATACTTGATTGACATAACCACTTTGAATATTAAAATAATGATGACAATTTTCATGGTTACCATTACTCTTTATAGCATACGTGTCATCACAATAATCATCATAGATAGGAGGCATTTTATAATCATAATAGTTTTGCTCATCAAAACTTGGAGGACTAAAAATATATTCTTTATCAAACATAGCATCCCCAAGCTCGTGGCTTTGCATATCATTAGCATGATGAATATTCAGAGAATTCATACTAACAACATTGAAATCATGCTCATCACTCAAAGATTTTGTGCCAAACATTTTAATAACTTCTTCTTCTAACACTTGAGCAATATTTTCCTTTCCATCATTTTCACGAAAGATATTATAAAGATGATCAACAATATGATGCAACCTCAATTCCATTTTTTGTCATTTTCTTTAATAAAACAAACTAGAGATAAAACAAGAAACTAAAAGATTCGATTGAAAGATCTAAAGATATACCTTCATGCACTCACCTCCCTGGCAACAGTGCCAGAATAGAGCTTGATGTCTACTATGCAACTTTATTCTTGTAGACACGTGTTGGGACTCCAAGCGCAGAGTTTTGTAGGATAGTAGCAATTTTCCCTCAAGTGGATGACCTAAGGTTTATCAATCCATGAGAGGTGTAGGATGAAGATGGTCTCTCTCAAACGACCCTGCAACAAAATACAATAAATCTCTTGTGTCCCCAACACACCCAATACAATGGCAAATTGTATAGGTGCACTAGTTCGGCGAAGAGATGGTGATAAGAGTGTAATATGGATGGTAGAAATATATTTTTATAATCTGAATAAATAAAAACATCAAGGTAGCAAATAGTAAACGGGCACAAAAACGGTATTGCAATGCTTGAAAACAAGGCCTAGGGTCCGTACTTTCGCTAGTGCAATCTCTCAACAGTGCTAACATAGTTGGATCATATGATTATTCCTCAAAGTGCAATAAAGAATCACTCCTGAGTTCCTATTAGCGGAGAACAAAAGATAGAAATTGTTTGTAGGGTACGAAATCACCTCAAAGCTATTCTTTTCGTTCGATCTATCCTAGAGTTCGTACTAGAATAACGCAAGCTATTCTTTCCGATCGGTTTACTCAAGAGTTCGTACTAGAATAACACCAAAGAAAATACATATTCATAATACTAAATCCACACAAAGAACTACAAGGGATCCCCAAAGTTTCTATCGGAGGGAATATAATAAAAACGTGCATCAACCCCTATGCATAGATTACCCCAATATCACCGCGGGAATCCACAAGTTGAGTGCCATAACGTATACAAGTGAACCAATAACATACCCCAATGTCACCTCAAGTATTCATACCGCAAGACATACATCATGTGTTCCCAAATATGAATATTCAATCCGACATAGCAAAACTTCAAAGGGTAAAGATTCAATTCATCACAATAAGAGTATAGAGAGGAGAAACATCATATGATCCATCTATATTAACAAAGCCCATGATATAGATCACGAGAGAGAGAGATTAAACACATAGCTATTGGTACAAACCCTTAGCCCCAAGGGTGGACTACTCCCTCCTCATCGTGGTGGCCGCCGGGATGATGAAGATGGCCACCGGAGATGATTCCCCCCTCCGACAGGGTGCCAGAACGGGGTCTAGATTGGTTTTCGGTGGCTACAGAGCCTTGCGGCGGCGGAACTTCTGATCTAGGGCTGCCCCCGAAGGGTTTCGGAATATTTGGGAATTTATAGTGCAAAGAGGGGGTGCGGGAGGCCATCAAGGTGGGCACTAGGTCAATAGGTTAGTCCCAAAAAATGATATAAAGTTGCTATAAAATGATTGTACAGCATCCAAGAATGATAAAATAACAACATGAATACTTCATAAATTATAGATACGTTGCAGACTTATCAGCTACCCTCTCCTCTAGATCGTAGTTTCTCCTCTAGATCGGTTTTCAGCGGTGCTTAGGCAAAGCCCTGCTGGAATAACTCCACCACCATCATCGCAACACCATCGCGCTGCTGGAGAACTCGTCTACCTCTCCGCTCCCTCTTGCTGGATCAACAAGGTGGAGATCGTCATCGAGCTATACGTGTGCTGAATGCGAAGGTGTCGTCCGTTCGGCGCTAGATCGGAAGGACCATGATCAAGATCGTGAGTCGATTCATGATTGGATCATGGGATGGATCATGATGAGATCGTGGGACGGATCGTGATTGGATCGCGAGACGGATCATGATAGGATCGTGGGACGCTCGGCAATTTGGATCACGAAGTCATTCGACTAGATCAACCATGTTTCTTAACGCTTCCCGCTTAGCGATCTACAAGGGTATGTAGATACACTCCCCCTCTCGTAGATGCTCATCACCATGGATAGATCTTGCATGTGCGTAGGAATTTTTTTTGTTTTCCATGCAACGTTCCCCAACAAGGACACCCGACATCAACCGTGCGATGCATGCTAAGCCTGGCCCGTAGACGTTTGGGGCCCGCGGCACTTCGGGCCGTCCCCGAGGTTTCGCCCCGAGGCCATCTCGAGTGCGCCTTGGGCCCAGGGGCTACTATCGGCGTTCTAGGAAGGGGGGTAGCCAGACCTACCTACCTACAGCCTAGGGCATGGCCCACTTCATCGATCAAGCACAACCGAGCGTGGCCCCACTCAAGACAAGGCCCTCACGAGGGCCCTATAATCGCGAGGAGGAACAACGTCAGGACCGACAAGGGATGGGCCTCCTCAGGCCCCCTCCGAAGCGGCGGAGATCTCTATGCAAGGCACAGCCTCGGGAGTCAAGGGTGATGCAATGAAGGACTAGCGGGCGCCAGCGCGCCAGACGACGCAGTTTCCCCTTTGGTGCAAAGGGAGCGAAGACGTACGCGGGTTCCCAAAGCACCCCCAAAGGTTTCCATTCCGGTGCAACAAGACCGCAACCACCCACCTCGCAGGGCGGATGTCATCACTGAGCCCATCCCTGCGCCATCAACAACTACTTTGCAAGCGAAGACCGCCTTTGGGTAGGGCGAGCATGTACTCCTGTCCCCCTTCAAATTTGGCCATTGTGGGATCCCTTCCCGCCATTGCAATAAGGCAAGAGGACCCGAGCCACCGCTATATATAGAGGGTAGGGTGCACCATAGAGAGGGGGCTCAAATCCAAATCTATTCCACCAGTCATCCATCACTGAGTCACACAGGGCCTCGAACACCTCAAAGGGAGCCCTCATGAGGCTCTAAAACACTATAGTAGTTCATCCACACCAGCTTCCCGAGAGGCAATCCACCAAACAGGAGTAGGGTATTACGCTTCGTAGTGGCCAGAACATGGGTAAACTGTCGTGTTCATCCTCTTCCTCGTCAATGTGCGAGTTTGTTGCCGTGTTCATCGAGTAGAGAGCTAGGTTGGGTGAGGCTGCAGGGGATCTTCGCACATGCCCCTGTGTTCGAATCTCAAGGGTTTAGCGGAGCCTGAAATCTGAAATCGTATAAGTTGAAAACACTCCGAGTGATGAGCGACCCTCTCACTCAAGGGCTTAGCTGCAAACTAGTTTTCACCTAAGTTAAAACCCCTACCGAGTGGATAGCATTCCATTCAATCAAAAATCTAGCTACGAATCAGTCTTCGTCTAAGCTGAAAACACTCAGAGTGACGAGCGACCCTCTCACTCGAGGGCTTAGCTGCGAACCAGTTTTCACCAAAGTTAATCCCCCTGCCGAGTGGATAGCATTCCATTCACTTGGAAACTTAGCTACGAATCAGTCTTCGTCTAAGTTGAAAACACTTCGAGTGACGAGCCACCCTCTCACTCGGGGGCTTAGTTGTGAACCAGTTTTCGCCTAAGTTAAAAAATAAAACTGCCGAATGCGTAGCATCCTATTCATTCAGAAACTTAGCCGCGAATCAGTCTTCGTCTAAGTTGAAAACTTCTCCGAGTGACGAGTGATCCTCTCACTCAGGGCTTAGCCACAAACCAGTCTTCGCCTAAGTTAAAAACTTTCCCAAGTGTTGAGCATTCCTCGCACCCGGGGACTTGGTCGCGAACAAGTTTTCACCTAGGTTAGAATTCTTCTGAGTATTGAGCATCTAACTCATTTGGAAATCAAGCAAACTTAGCCAAGCGAAGGATTGGAAAACAAAATGCAGATAAATCCATAATCCCCACCAGGAATAAAAGTTTCCTACGCAAATAGAAGTACTCAGGCTTAAGGCCTGAATGAAGTTTTAACGGTTACACCATCACTCCGCATACCGAGGCAAATAAAGTTTCGAACTTCAAGCATAGTTTTTCTCAAGCACCAGTGGGGCTCGCGGGCTTGACAAAGGTGTCTAGATCAATCCCATCAGTAATCTGAGTGGCTGCTTTGATGAAGGTCTCCATGAAGTCCTCGAATTGAAGTTTCTTCGTATTGACCACCTGGAGAGTCTTCAGCTTTTCTTCCTTGGCCTCCTTGCATTGGAGTTAGATGAGTGAAAGCACCACGTCAACTCCGCAACGAGTAGTAGATTTTTCCATGCCTGCACTTGACCAGGAATCTCGTTGAGGAGGGTCATCATCGACTCTCAGTTCTTTTTTGATATTCTCCAGCGCAGCTCTCAGTCGAGTGTTGTACTCTTGAACACTTTTAAGATGAACATCAAGCCAAAACATGTTCATGGCCACCGTGTCCCCGATGGGTGACTTGATGGTGTCCAAATTTGGCTCGATCTCCTCAGTCTCCTTGTCGATATCTTGGCAGAATTCTACATGAAAGGGGAATGGAAAGATGGTCATGCTACTGTCCTATAGGAATTAAGGAAACTCACTCGACGAAAGAAAGTTACCTTCGAGCATGTTGACCATCTTCTTTGCGAAGTCTCCCAAGTATTTGTCTAGACCATTGCTCCTCTTGCTCAGTTGTTCGGTCTTCTTGATCCAGTTGGCCCGTTCCTACTTGAGTTTGTTGTTTTCATCTTTCAACTTTTTGGCTACGGCAAGTTTCTTCTCGGCAGTCTCGGTTTTCTCTCTCCCCACCTTCTAAGCATCAGCGAGTGTTTTGTCCTTGTCTTCAAGCGCCTTCTTCATGCTATCTAAAGAAATAACATTGTTGACTCGCTCTTGGAGTCAGAGGTTCTCATCACGCACGTCTGTTCGAGTGAGGACACTTGGTTCAAAGGATGGAAGATGAGAATGATAGTGCAGTTGGTCGACAAAGATTACCTCCCAGGGTCCTTAGTTCAGCCTATGCACGGTTCAGATTGTTCTTGGACACCTCCAGATCCAGTTGAAGCACTTCTCCTTTTCCAGGTTGACGTACCGAGTCTCAAGTGCACAGGCTTTCTGAAATCAACAAAGAAGTAATTCAGTCGACATTAATATTTTGCCACTCACGAGTGGAAAGGTGCAAGTTCAGTCGACTGGATGGTGGCCTGCCACCCACCCCACATGTCAGGACCCCGATCCTAAGCCATAAGAACCCAGCCTATAACACATCACATCACTTTGCGACCTCACGCACGGTTATCTCCACAACTGCCACCTTACCTGGGCCGGGACCGTTTGCGTCTTTTGTCTCACATATGTGAATGTGTCGCTAGCATTCAAATGACAGAGTACCCGGGTGGACTTGACTAGTTGTAGAACCCAAGGGGCACATCCGTATAGGGACATGCATACATAACCCAACAATGCAAGTGTCAATCTCTAGAGTGTGTAGACGAGTCATAGCAAGCTACAAGGACTCCATTATGTCGTGGGACGTAAATGTCATCACTGCACATAGACGAGTCGTAGCAAGCTATAGGGACTCCATTACACTAGGAGACATTTCCCCGAAGGGACACACACAACAGCAAAGAAGGATACATGCCGGTGAATCAATGTGTCCGAAGCAGTAGCAAGCTACCAAGGCTCGGTGGAAGCACAAAGAGGCATTTCCCCATAAAGAGTGCTACTAAAGGCACACAACTACGTGTCGAATCCCACACATACCAATGCATTCCAACCATACACATGATATGCACGATATGCGTAGATACAACATGGCATCACAACATAACTCTATGGCTCAAGTATTCATTAATGACTCATAGGAGCCAACATAGTGTGATATTACAAATAGGGGTCACATGACCCAACACTCAAGTCATACAAGCAACAAGTGGAAGCAAACATATGTCTAGGTACAGACATCTACTAAAAGTGGCTGGAGGAGCCTGAAAGCTACAATGACCCTACCAAAGGAACCAGACCTCTGTCTGGGATTTCCCAAGCTAATCCGGTCAACATCGAACTTCACCTCGTAATGATCACTAATGAGACTAACGTCTCCTCTGCAAAAACATAAATTAAGCAACCGTGAGTACAAAGGTACTTAGCAAGACTTACATTAGAACTATCTACATATGCATCCTTGTCAACAAAGGGGGTTGTGGAGTTTATTGTAGCAAGCCAGCTTTGACTCTTGGCTAACCTATACTACGACTACAAGTACTTTCTTTCGAGGTGGGATAGCGCAGACGAGTCCACATATTTACTATCTCAATACACCACTATGGATCCACTCCCGTCTCTGTACGAGAAGGCCATCCATAACACTCACACTTATCTTGCGTATTTTAGAGTATCCATTTCACTTGTCTATGTACCACATAAGCAATCCAAGTAGTCCATATCCGAGGACGCCGCTATTCGAACAGATTCATAACCCTGTAGGGGTGTACTTCTTCACACATGCGCCCGCCACTTATCGCCATGTGCACGTAAAAGGCACCTCGGCAACCTTCAAGTGGAAGACCGGCGAGTGAGTCGACCACGACCGTCAATCACGCAAGACCCTAGTCCAGGTTTATCGCCTATTTGAGACAGAACCCGCACGGAAGTCCCATCGAAGTTTCCGCTATGGCCTCAAACGATGTGCGCAGGGTTCCCAAGCCCACCGTTCTGGTGCCACTTGGTACACCGTGCCACTGTGCCTATACCGCATCACAGACCATCTCGTCGGGCAGCGCTATGCATGGCCACCAACACTTTTCATACAAACACCAAAAACTAGTTGCAACTCATGGACAGAGATCTAGGCGATTAATAAGTCGAGCGGGGTCATATTACAGGGCCCAACGTGTGGTAGTAACTGTCTTGGATCACAAACACAGAACTCAGTTCTTAAGGACGGTCCCAATGAGACAACCCGCCATGTACTCCTACATGGCCTCTCATCGTTACCTTTACCAAATCGTGTTCACACACTTAGCTCTCACAAAGTAGGACATGAACACTGCCATTCCGATTCATCGCCCAGATGGATCAGAACTGACACATCACGACTCTAAGCATAGCAGGCACAGTAAGTAAGCAAGCATGGATGAGTAAGCACAACAAGGCTTAAACAGTTGCTACTCATGCTCAGTGGTTTCAACTATTTATTGTGACAAGGACATTTCATGCAAAGGAATGGGTTCGACTACCGATAACATGTAACAGTTAGATCGTTGTTGTCCTAATGCAGTAAAAGTGAGCAGGAGCGAGAGAGTGAGTTCATATCAGTATGCTCAAGGGGGTTTGCTTGCCTAACAGTTCTGAAGATATTACTTCTCTTCATTGGTGTCAACGGTCACAACGTCAGAACCACGTCTACCGAGAAGGAAGAAACACCGGCAAACAGGAAGAAGGAACACATTGAATGTGATGCAACAAACATGATGTATGATATGGCATGTTAAGGTACTGAATTTACCTAGTACAATATTTAGCCATAGTAATTGAAGTGGAATTCAAATAGATATTAAATTCCAACTCCAAACTATTTATCAAATTTGTCCTAATCATGAGATGTCCTAGTTGGTGATCTTAACTTGTTCAAACATGCATCATCACTGCATAATCAGATTCATTGGATTTTTCTAATCATTTTTCATATATAAATTATTTTCATCTGAGCTACGGTTGAATTACTATGATTTTTAGAAGTTTTGAATATTTTTTGGAATTTCCTGATTATTCTTTAAATAGAAAATTCCTTTATTGCATCATCACTGTGTGATCATGACCTCAGCAGGTCAACTAACCGTCTCAGGTCAAACCTAACCAGTGGGTCCCATTGGTTAGTGATACAGTCACTAACAGAGTTTAGTCTTAACCCTTAATACTAATTAACATGGCAGGGCCCACTAGTCAATGGCCCATTAAACTAATTAATGGAGTTAATTAATTTAGTGCCTAACCTAAAATTAACTAGAGCCTAGCCCCTCCTGTCAGTGATGGAGTCAAATCCTGGTCAACCTGGGTCAAACTCGCCGGAGTTGACCCGTGGCTCGTCGCCGGCGTCTCCAGAGACGACGGAGGGCGTAGGGATTCCTCCTCCAGCAACAAAATGGCCCGCGGAGGGCACCTACGTGGAGCTGGGGCTCCATCGCATCCATCTAAGCTAGCAGGAGGGGCTAAGGTGGCTTATGGCGACGGCGGCGAGCAACTTAGCGGTGGCAGGAGTTCAGCCGCGGTGGCGCTAAGGCCTAGGGGCGCGGGAAGAGATGAGAAGAGGGGGAAAGGACGCGACGGCTCACGATGGGCTCGATGGCATCGAAGGCGGGCTTGGGGAGGCAGCAATGTGAGTGCAGGGTCGCTAGCGATCTCTCGGGCCGGAGGTTGAACGCGATGTCAATGGCGACGATGGAGGGCTCCTTCGGTTGATTGGCTCGGCGAGGAGGTTGGGGATGATGTTTTGGTCCTTTTGGGCATGGCTGCAAGGCACGGGGTGGTCGGCGGCTACGACGACGATGAACTGCAACAACGGGCTTGGAGGCTTTGGCCATGGGGGGGGGGAGGGGGCGAGAGAAAGAGCGAGGAGGGGGAAATGGAGGCTGGCTCGATGAGGACGGCTCTCCCGAGTCCATCCCACTCACCAGAGCGACGGGGAGGCCAAGCAGGTAGGTGGCGTGGCGCCCCTGGCCGTGCGTCGTGCTCGGTCTCTCCTCTGCCAGTGGGCAAAGGAAGAAGACGACCCTTCCCCTGGTGGGCTGGGCCTCTTCTGCAGGTAAGCCTAGGTAACCCTTTCCTCTCTATTTTCTGTTTTCTATTTTCCGCCATTTTTAGTATCTATTGATTGGGCAAAAATACTAATGCAAAAACCCTGAGATAATTTATGGGTCATGAACTAAATATTTCAAAGTCCCACAAATAGTTTCAGAATATTTGGAGCCACCAAGATATTTATAGTGCTTTATGAATTGATTTCAGTAACATTAAAGGATTATTTTAAAATGCTATAATTGTTGTGAAAAATGAAATGTCCCCTAATATGTCGTTGCCAACATTTATTAGAAATAGTGGACATTTTTTAAGATTGTCTTGGATTCATTGAAAATTTAGTTGTTGGACTTTTGTTTATTCAATTAGGTGCTAGGGTTTAACATCCCCATTTCAAATTCAGTTGAATTTAAACATGATGCCATGAAGGTTAATGCAATGACAAACAATGGCTAGCTAGGGCTGTGACAATTCACCCTCACTAAACAAGAACCTCGTCCCAAGATTCAGGTGTAGGGTAAGAGAATAGAGGGAACACTAACTACCCCAATCTTCATGATCCAGGTGCCCTCCTCGCAGCTATTGATTCATTGCATCATGTTGATCTTGACATCTTTGTCTTCGGGACCTTCACTCATCAAGACGACGAAGGAACAGAGAACTCTACAGGAATCGATCTTCACGAAGATCGAGCAACTCAAGACCAACTCAAAGAGTGAGACGTACGAACATCTCTTGAGCTGGGACACAAAACACACTCAAGAACAATGAAGAAAGATTAGATGATGGAGGTTCAATTGGTAGGCAACAATTCCACGCCTAACCAAGATGGAGCATGGGTTTCAATGTAGCAAGGAGTTAGCTGGCCTTCATACCATAACGGCCGCCTTAGACAAGGTGACTTGTAGTATTATCCCTTAAGTGGCAAAAAGAATTACTTTTGATACAAAGATCATTGAAATTCTTCATACCAGCCTAGGGCAATTCATAAACGACCGTTGAAAGGAATTCGAAAGAATGGCATACTCAGATCACAAAGAAAACTGGAGCTATATAGCAACCCGGCAAACGGAAGGCACATTCCAATTGATACCGAGAATATAACACAGTGTCTGAGCGTGCTCTCAAGAACTTGAGCATTTCCATATTCATCAAGGTTTTACCAACATCCGTGCCAAGGATCCTGGCAACACCTCATACTACCATGATGACTAATGATGGAAGATGCAAAGAAAGACAACACTTTCTCAGATTTCATCTTATCTATGCCAAGGGAATGAAATCTGAATGAATGACCGAGAGACATTTATCACTCGGCTTTGAATGTTCTCCTTGATGTACTAGCATAACTTGATTATAGATAATGCTTGATATCTAGCACATCAAGTAAGAGGTCAGACTTCAGGATCTCAAAGGGTCCATGAGGAACAACTTCTAAAATAAGCCATACAAAATCCTCATGGGGAGATAACTAATGTTGCTGATACAAGATACTATAATAATAGGTGTTTCGGCAGGTGTGTTAGCCACAACATCACTTTACTGGTTAAAGTGAGACCAATATTATAATTCTCGGGAAACATCCCAACCATTATATCTGCCTAAGGTTCAGATCTGGTTGGTGCCGGGCTATTCCAGACTCAGCATGTCCGAAGAGGAAAGTTTGCAACACAAATCGACGAGATGACATTGCAGGGTTCTCAGGGAATGAACTACGAAAGCCAACTCCAAAATATGAGCTGGATTGCAAGACACATGTGAACACACTGTACAATACAATTGTGACCACATAGAAATTTTACAACAAAACACTACCAAGTTCTGGGTGGAACCATCATTGGAGGTGGTGAAGTATTGTGCACGTCCGTCAGGGCCCTTCAGGAGTAAAGCTTAACTTATTTTCCTTAAACAAATCAATCAGTGGCTTGTTGTGCTTGGGATTACATATGGAATGGAGATGATCAGTCTATCAAACCATAGAATACTTCGCACGGGCATGACTAACTTGGGATGATTCCAAGAAACAAGTCGACCTTTCTCAAGTTCACGGCGGCAACTTGCACCATATGCACATGAACTAAGAGTAAGTCACTTCTTACACCAAGCATATGCTTCATGTACAGGACACGAAGATATTGCCTACAAAAGTTTCCAACACCAGCTTAATGTTCATCATGAATCATGGAACAGACAAAAATGTTGTCGATGGGCTCAACAACAATTCATCGAAATATCCATATGGATGGAATTTCACAACTATGACAACAAGGTGATAGCATTGGTCAAACCAAAAGATATAACGATGTATGCTCGAGGATACATCCACGAGTAAAAACAACATTAGGAGGATCTTTGGTTTTGATTTTGATTTTATGATAGCCCATAATGAAATCAAAGATTGGACTAGACAATAGATGCAACAATTAGCTTAGGGTATGCAACACAGATTCCTGGAGAAAAGGTGGTTTACAGGAAAACCAACTTGATCACGAGATCAACATAACGGTCAGGGAACAACCTGGTGATACATCCGAGAAGATATTCAGAAAATCACGAACCACCAATATGTTATTATGCTCGAGAACAATCTCACTTTTTAGGGCGAGACGATATGATCAATAGAGCGAAGGATTAACACAATCCTAACTCATTGATCGAAAAGTGCACCATGGAAAATCGACTAGGTAGCACGATCAATCTTAGTATGACAATTCAATAACCAACCCACTAAGAATGAGCTTATTTCCCATTAACTACCAAGGAACAACATTGCTAGGAGTATCGGTTGCACACATCACAATTCACTTGTTGGTATTCTGGTTACAACAACATAGAGACCAAGGAATGAATGATGATGGCGCGAAGTATCACTGCATCAAGAATTCATAAGAGGTTGTGCAATTCTCATGCCATTCCCGACATGAAGAGGGTAATACTTCAAGATAGAACAGAGCAAAGGCTAGATTGGCATTTTGATCTGCAGAACACAATTCCTTTGACCCAATCCATGAAATGGATGCGGTATGGAGTTTGCTTCTCCTAGTCATTCTGAAGTAGAATGGCTTGATAGACCACAAGAATAATAGGCATCGATGACACGAATGCAAAACCACCCTTGACTAGCCACTGATAGAAAAAGGCCAAAATATAATTGAAGAGGGCAACTCAAGAGCACATGATTTTTCTGAGTTGTAGATGCATAGGTTGAATACGTCGAACGAAGTTCAACATGTTTCTTCCGGATAACCCATGCAGAAAGGAAAGAATTGGCAGGCTCACAATTATGGAATGGAGGACTCATGAAGAGCACTCTTGTTGTGATCTTCAGTTGACGAGGAACTTCTGCCATAACTGATTCATGATATTGGAAGGATGATGTACCACAAACCTTGAAGACTAGAATAGGGTTACTAATATCCTAAAGGAACGAGACAAATACTATCAATGGGAGTGAGCAGAATGACTCTTGGGTTCAAGAACCCAGCAAAAGAATAGCTACTACTAAGTAGCATCACATGATGCTTTTGAGCATGATGGCCAGGATTATCACACTAGTAACGCAAGACACCACTAGACTATTGGGTGGTTCACTAATATGACCTGGTTTCCTAACACCTTAACAAATACATCGAGGTAATGGGGTACCTCAACACAACAATTAGTGTGCTTTGTCTGGCCAAAAGACATTGAATTGAGGTGAAAGAGTTTGCAATTGCAGTAGATTATTTATAAACCTTGGATAACTCAGACAACATAACGGCTGTACGGGCATGAAATATGAGGCAACCTGCACAAGAGAACTGACAACATAGAAATGAATTCTTATAGAGACATCGATGCAAGAAGACAACAACTTTCCTATAGGTCTCCAGCATAGTAACTTGTCATCCTGATAGATAGATGAGAAAGCCTAGTTCTTAATCCCCATAGAAAAGAAGAGGGTGACACAGAATTAGAATGACACAAGGAAAGGAGTAAAAGAATCTTACGTTCCCTTCCACAATCAATTCCCTTATATAACTAAAGCAGTTCTAGACTCAACATCGACCAGTTTGGCTTGGTAATCCTATAGACAGTCAAGCTCTGATACCAACGCTGTCGGGACCCCTATCCGAAGCCATAAGAACCCAACCTATAACACATCACATCACTTTGTGGCCTCACGCACATTTATCTCCACGGCTGCCACCTTACCTGGGCCGGTACCGTTTGTGACTTTTGGCTCACGTATGTGAATGTGTCGCTAGCATTCAAATGACAGAGAACCTGGGTCAACACGACTAGTTGTAGAACCCAAGTGGCACATCCATACATGGACAGGCATACGTAACCCAGCAATGTAGGTGTCGATCTCTAGCGTGTGTAGACAAGTCATAGCAAGCTACAAGGACTCCATTACACCGTGGGACATAAATGTCATCACTGCACATAGACGAGTCCTAGCAAGCTACAGGGACTCCATTACACTGCGAGACATTTCCCCGAAGGGACAGACACAACAGCAAAGAAGGATACATGCTGGTCAATCAATGTGTCCCACACATACCAATGCATTCCAACCATACACGCAATATGCACGATATGCATAGATACAACATGGCATCACAACATAACTCTATGGCTCAAGTATTCATTAATGACTCATAGGAGCCAGCATAGTGTGATATTACAAACAGGGGTCACATGACCCAACACTCAAGTCATACAAGCAACAAGCGAAAGCAAAAATATGTCTGGGTACAGACATCTACTAAAAGTGGCTGGAGGAGCCTAAAAGCTACAATGACCCTACCAAAGGAACTAGACCTCTATTTGGGATTCCCAAGCTAATCCGGTCAACATCGAACTTCATGTCATAACGAGCACTAATGATACCAACGTCTCCTCTGCAAAATCATAAATTAAGAAACCGGGAGTACAAAGGTACTCAGCAAGACTTACATCTGAACTATCTACATATGCATCATTGTCAACAAAGGAGGTTGTGGAGTTTATTGCAGCAAACTAACTTTGACTCTTGGCTAACCTATACTATGACTACAAGTACTTTCTTTTGAGGTCGGATAGCGCACACGGGTTCACATATTCACCATCACAATGTACCACTATAGATCCACTCCCGTATCCCTACGAGAAGGCCATCCATACCACTCACACTTATCTTGCGTATTTTAGAGTATCCATTTCACTTGTCTATGTACCACATAAGCAATCCAAGTAGTCCATATCCAAGGACGCAACTATTCGAACAGATTCATAACCCTGCAGGGGTGTACTTCTTCACACATGCTCCCGCCCTTATCACCATGTGCACATAAAAGGCACCTCAACAACCTTCAAGCGGAAGCCTGACGAGGGAGTCGGCCACGACTTTCAATCACGCAAGACCCTAGTCCAGGTTTATCGCCTATTTTAGATAGCACCCAGATGGAAATCCGGTCGAAGTTTCCGCTATGGCCTCAAACGATGCGCGCAGGGTTCCCAAGCCCACCATTCGGGTGCCACTTGGTACACCGTGCCATTGTGCGTATACCGTATCATAGCCCACCCCGTCGGGCAGCGCTATGCACGACCGCCAACACTTTTCCTACAAACACAAGAAACGAGTTGCAACTCCTGGACAGAGATCTAGAAGATTAATAAGTCGAGCTGGGTCATATTTCAGGGCCCAACGTGTGGTAGTATATGTCTTGGATCGCAAACACAGAACTCAGTTGTTAAGGACGGTCCAAATGAGACAACCCTCCATGTACTCCTACATGGCCTCTCATCGCTACCTTTACCAAATCGTGTTCACACACTTAGCTCTCACACAGTAGGACATGAACACTGCCATTCCGATTCATCGCCCAAATGGATTAGACCCGACACGACATGAATCTAAGCATAGCAGGCACATTAAGTAAGCAAGCATGGTTGAGTAAGCACATCAAGGCTCAAACTGTTGCTACTCATGCTAAGTTGCTCAACTATTTACTATGACAAGGATATGTCATGCAAAGGAATGGGTTCAACTACCGATAACATGTAATAGTTGGATTGTTGTTGTTCTAATGCAGTAAAGGAGAGTAGGAGCGAGAGAGTCGGTTCATATCAGTATGCTCAAGGGGGTTTTCTTGCCTGATAGTTCTGAAGATATTACTTCTCTTCATTGGTGTCGACGGTCACAATGTCGGAGCCACGTCTACCGAGAAGGAAGAAACACTGGCAAATCGGAAGAAGGAACACATTGAATGTGATGCAACAAGCATGATGTATGATATGGCATGTTAATGTACTAAATTTACCTAGTACTGTATTTAGCCATATTAATTGAAGTGGAATTCAAATAGATATCAAGTTCCAACTCCAAACTAATTATCAAATTTTTCCTAATCATGAGATGTCCTAGTTGGTGATGTTAATCTTATCAAACATGCATGACCATGACATAATCAGATTCATTGGATTTTTTTGATCATTTTTCATATATAAATTATTTTCATCTGAGCTAAATTTGAATTACTATGATTTTTAGAAGTTTTGAATATTTTCTAGAATTTCCTAATTATTCTTTAAACAAAAAATCCCTTTATTGCATCAGCACTATGTCATCATGACCTCAGCAGGTCAACTGACCGTCTTAGGGCAAACCTGACCAGTGGATCCCACTGGTCAGTGACATAGTCACTAACAGAGTTTAGTTTTAACCCTTAATATTTAGTTTTAACCCTTAATACTAATTAGCACGGGAGGGCCCACTACTCAGTGGCCCATTAAACTAATTAATCAAGTTAATTAATTTAGTGCCTAACCTAAAATTAACTAGAGCCTGGCAACCTGTCAGTGATGAAGGGAAGGTCAAATCCTGGTCAACCGGGGTCAAACTCGCTGGAGTTGACCCGTGGCTCATTGCTGGCGTCTCCAGAGACGGTGGAGGGCATCGGGATTCCTCCTTCGGTGACAAAATGGCCTGTGGAGGGCACCTACGTGGATCTGGGGCTCCACCGCATTCATCTAAGCTAGCGGAAGGGGCTGAGGTGGCTTATGGCGACGACGGCGAGTAACTTGGCGTTGGACAGAGTTCGGCCGTGGTCGCGCTAAGGCCTAGGGGGTGCGTGAAGAGCTGAGAAGAGGGGGAAAGGATGCGACAGCTCATGGTGGGCTCGATGGTGTCGAAGGCGGGCTCGAGGAGGCAGCGAGGCGAGCGCAGGGTCGCCGGCGATCCCTCGGGCCAGAGATTGAAAGTGATATCGATGGCGACGATGGAGGGCTCCTCTAGTTGATTGGCTCTGCGAGGAGGTCGGGGATGACGTCTCGGTCCTTTTGGGCATGGCTGCGGGGCACAGGGTGGTCGGTGGCTACGACGGCGATGAACGACAGTGACGGGCTCGGAGGCGGAGATAGAGCGAGGAGGGGGCGAAATGAAGGCTGGCTCGATGAGCACGGCTCTCTTGAGTCCATCCCGCTCACCAGAGCGATGGGGAGGCCAAGCAGGCAGGTGGCGTGGCGCTCCTAGTCGTGTGCCGTGCTTGGTCTCTCTTCTGCCAGTGGGCAGAGGAAGAAGACGACCCTGCCCTGATGTCTACTACACAACCTTCTTCTTGTAGACTCGTGTTGGGCCTCCAAGCGCATACTTTTGTAGGACAATGACAATTTTCCCTCAAGTGGATGACCTAAGGTTTATCAATCCGTGGGAGGTGTAGGATGAAGATGGTCTCTCTCAAACAACCCTGCAACCAAATAACAAAGAGTCTCTTGTGTCCCCAACACACCCAATACAATGGTAAATTGTATAGGTGCACTAGTTCGGCGAAGAGATGGTGATACAAGTGCAATATGGATGGTACATATAGGTTTTTGTAATCTGAAAATATAAAAAAAGCAAGGTAACAAATAGTAAACAATGAGAAAAACGTTGTATAAATGCTTGGAAACAAGGCCTAGGGTCCATACTTTCACTAGTGCAATTTCTCTCAACAATACTAACATAGTTGAATCATATGTAAATACCTCTCGTGCGACAAAGAGTTCACTCCAAAGTCACAAATAGTGGAGAACTAACGAAGAAATTATTGTAGGTTGCGAAACCACCTCAAAGTTATCTTTTCCGATCATTCTTATGAGCTATCCCTATAAGTGTCACAAACAGCCCAAGAGTTCGTACTAAAATAACACCTAAAGATACACATCAACCAAAACCCTAATGTCACCTAGATAGTCCAATGTCACCACAAGTACCCATGGGCTTGAATATACGATATGCATCACATATTTCAGATTCATCATGTTCAATCCAACACAAAGAACTTCAAAGGGTGCCCCGAAGTTTCTACCGGAAAGTCAAGACAAAAACATGTGCCAACCCCTATGCATAGATTCCCAAGGTCACGGAACCTGCAAGTTGATCACCAAAACATACATCAAGTGGATCAATAGAACATCCCATTATCACCAAGGATATCCCATCGCAAGACATACATCAAGTGTTCTAAAATCCTTAAAGACTCAATCCGATAAGAAAACTTCAAAGGGAAAACTCAATTAATCACAACAAGATAGAGAGGGCAAAACTTCATATAATTCATCTATATCAATAAATCTCGTGGTACATCAAGATCGTGTCATCTCAAGAACACGAGAGAGAGATATCAAACACATAGCTACTCGTACATACCCTCAGCCTCGATGGTGAACTACTCCCTCCTCATCATGGAGACCGCCGAGATGATGAAGATGGCCTCCAGTGATGGTTTCCCCCTCCGGCAGGGTGCCAGAATGGGCCCCCGATTGGTTTTTCGTGGCTCTAGAGGTTTGCGGCGGCGGAACTCCCGATCTAGGTTTATCTCTGGTTTTTTGTATTTATAGGAATTTTTGGCGTCGGTCTCACGTCCAGAAGGTTCCCGAGGAAGTCACAAGCCAGGGGACGCACCCAAGGGGGGGCGCCCCTGTGGCTTGTGGCTTCCTCGGCCTTCCTCTCCGGTGACTCTTCGCTCCAGTCTTTTTTATATTTTCCAAAAATATTCTCCATAAATTTTCAACTCATTCCGAGAACTTTTATTTCTGCGCCAAAAAACACCACTTTTATTTTCTGTATCAGCCCCTGGTGGTCTGGGCCTCTTTTGCAGGTAAGCACAGGTAACCCTTTCCTCTTTATTTTTGTTTTCTATTTTCTGTCATTTTTTGTATCTATTGCTTGGGCAAAAATACTAAGGCAAAAACCTTGAGATAATTTATGGGTCATGAACTAAATATTTCAAAGTCCCAAAAATAGTTTCAGAATATTTGAAGCCACTAAGGTATTTATAGTGCTTTATTAATTGATTTCAGTAACGTTAAAGGATTATTTTAAAATGTTATAATTTTTGTGAAAAATGAAATGTCCCCTAATATGTTGTTGCCAACATTTATCTGAAATAGTGGACATTTTTGAAGATTGTTTTGGATTCATTGAAAATTCAGTTGTTGGAGTTTTCTATATTCAATGAGGTGATAGGGTTTGACATCCCCATTTCAAATTCAGTTGAATGTAAACATGATGCCATGAAGGTTAATGCAATGACAAACAATGGGTAGCTAGGGCGTCATGAAATCGTGATATGATGCCATCAACAATTGACAAACAATGACAAACAATGCATCAACCATGATATGATGCCATGAAATATGTATCAACAAGAAAACTCCTAGTGGGTGTAGAATCAAGATGGACAAGAATTCAATCGGAAATGAACTTATAATCACACTTACTCGGACATTGGCACGAAGCGCTGAGATGGCATTGTAAGCCAATTTGCTGGCCTCATACGCCTTTTTCATACGCAGCATCATGTGCTCAGCCTGGATCATGGCCTCTTTGCCAGCTCCAGTCTGGTCTTCTGGGACGCGATATACGGGAAAGGCGGGTGTCGGGTGAGTTGATGCTGCAGCTGGAGTAACAGGAGTTGCTTGTGGTTGCCCGATTGGCGTCGAGGCCACAAGAATTGAAGTGGCTGGCGGAGCACTCAACAGTGGGGCCGCAAGTTCAGTTCTTGCTCAAGACAAATTGCCAAGTCCTTCAGATGATGCCACAGTCGACTTACGAGGCGTCTGCCCTGATGGTGTAAGCCGAGCGCGTACACGTGGCATACCCAAGGTCATACCTTCACCCCATGAACCTTGCTGCGGCTCCTCATCATCCTCCAACTGGACGACGCCTGCAACTACCACTCGACAACACTAGCTAAGTCAATCGATGAGTCCTTTTCAAGGAAAAAACAGAGGTGAGTGAAGGTTTGTTATACCTCATTGAGAGGTGGCCGCATCAGCAGTATCCACATCCATATGCTCCTCTTCATCTCGTGCTGGCGACGTCACCAAGGTAGTGGCTCTGACATACAAATTCCACTCGATCAACAAATATATGAAGTTCTACAACATCAAAAGGAAAAGGAAAATTAACACTCACGTTGAGGCGAGACGTACGACGATCTTCATGCGGGGCAGGGACTTCCAAGGTTTTGGCACGTCTGACCTGGGCTGTTTCACGACCCAATTAGTCGGCTCAAGTGTTGAAGCCCGGTCGTGCTTCGGGTTCCTGGTGCTCGACGTCAAGGTTTTGCTTGGGGCAGCCACTAGGTCTTGGCGCTGCTTTGAATGATGCTCGGTGAGCGGAGGAGACTCAACTTCATCCTCGCTCTCGCCCGAGTCCTCGTAATTGCCTTCGGTATCCTCGGCATATTCAATGTCTATGCTGCCGTCCGCGCTCTCTTCCCCGTCATCGGGCTGATCTCCATTCGGCGCGGGCAAGTACATGTTCGTTAACTCCTACGAGATACAAATAGTAAAGTCAGTCGACCCATGATCCAACCACTCGACAAAACATGAAAGCATTCAACAAAGATATAACTTACCAGCTTCGGCAGCGGGTTCTCAGCAAAGAAGGGCTAGATTCACTTGTCTCCCGGGGGTTGTCGCAGGATCCCGTGATGCTTCGAAGCCACTATGCGACAGTATTCTCTAAGACTTCCGATGGATGTGTCCGAGTGGTGTCTTAAACGCCTGAATAGTGCCACATAGCTTGGTCCCTTGCTTGAACGGGCTGGATTCGTCGACTGAGAAATGTCTCCAACACATCCTTACTAGTCACTCCGCCACGAATCAGATTTACAAGCGCATTTACTAAAATTCCTACCTGGACTTTCTCTCCTTCTGTCACTAACAACGATTTGGGAGAAGTGGGTCGCTCTGGTGTGAAGGGGGGAAGGCCAGTCGACATATTGGGAGATGCAACGTTATTAAAGTAAAACCAAGTTGATTGCCAGCCCAGAACAGATTTAGGAAAAGTCATCGATGAAAACGCACTCCTGGCCCTGTTTTGGAGTCCTAGGACACCACATAACTGGATGACATGGGTTTTGCTATCATCTGGGTTGGCTTTTTTACCGACTGGGATCAGATAGTGAAGATATGTTTGAACAAGGCCCAATGAGGGGGACAACCCAAGAAGCATTTGCACAAGGTTATGAAAGCGGCAAGATACGAGATGGCATTCAGAGGGAAATGGTGTAGTTGCGCTCCGAAAAAGTGCAAGAACCCACGGACAAATGGATGGGGAGGCAAAGAAAAACCTTGCTCGACATGGGTGAGGAGGAGGACTCGCTCCCCTTCGCACGGCTCCGGCTGGATCTCCCCCTCCGACAGCCTCCATGACCCGTCGGCCACCAGCCCGTCGGCGATGAGGTTCTAGACGTCCTGCACCGTGACCGTCGATGGGAGAAAGTCCCCTTGGATCCACCCCGGTGGCCCCGTGAATCGGTAGCCCAACGGCTTCTTTGCCTTGGCCCCCTTCTTGGCGCGCTCGAGCTTCTCCATCTTGCTCTTCATCATCGCGATGGCGGTCGTCGAGGCGGAGCTGAGCGGCACGTGTGGAGCAGAGGAGGCGGAGGAAAAGAGGGGAATTAGGGAGAAGCGATGTGCCGGCCTGTGCGCAACCCTATCTTATATGAGCTCGAGTGAGTCGCTGACCTGTGGGCCTACCAGATTTCTATGAATTTCGGTCACAGAGGAAGTGATGTACGCGGCATAAAAGGCAGCACGGAGATCGAGGCGTCATGCCCCCACTTGCCCTAGTCGTTGTGTTATCATCACATGACGCGTGCTTCCCAAATTTTTGAATCCTCTAAAATCCGGGCCTAACAAAGCGACCCCTCGCATAAAAATATCTTGTTGTTCACTCGGAACTGAGTCTGTGCTCAAGTTCACTCGAACGCTTATCAAGGCAGAATCGATCAGGGCGAATGATAAAAACTCCAATGGACGCAAATTTCCGTAGAGCCTTGGAATGCATTTGGGATTTCTGTGCCTTATCAGAACTAGCATCAATCCCTTTTTGCACTCGAACCTTGATCCATTCAGGGGCTAATGACGAGGATATGAACCTAGGGTAGGGTCCTAGGCCTGACCTACATACCCTACCTAAGGACACTGCATTGGAGGACTTAAAGATTACAAGGAGGACTCTGACTAAAGTCACCATGGCGCATGAGTCACTCGACAGATAATCCACTCGGAGGTTTCTCCCTCCACTTGGCAGTAGCTTTTCACTCGAAAGAGCCAATGGCCAGTCGACAGCAGAAGACTAGAAGACACCCTAGGGAGACCAATAGGCAGGCGTTCGACTAGTCATCATTAGTATCATTTATTACATACGTTATCGTTAACGTAAACCTTTATTACCACGATCGAACCCTTGGTTGTCGGGTATTCATGAGGGGGAGCGCACTCTATATAAGCCGCCCCTCCCCTCTGGCATAAGGGTTCGCACCCCCTGCAACACTCATATTCCACATGACAGAAGCTCCTAAGCACTGAGACGTAGGGCTGTTACCTCCACGAGAGGGGCTGAACTAATACATTCATGTGTACATCTTTGCCGTACCTAGGACTCTGCCCTCTCCTTACATACCCCTACCTTCTACTGTCAGGCTTGCTCCCACGACACATGGCCCCCGCTGGGCGAGCATTGTGATTCTTCATGAGAAGTTCATCATGCTTCTCCGCCTGAAGTAATGTGTATATGAGCTCAGAGGCCGAGGCGGAGAAGCATGATGAACTTCTCATGAAGAATCACAATGCTCACCCAGCGGGGGCCATGTGTCGTGGGAGCAAGCCTGACAGTAGAAGGTAGGGGTATGTAAGGAGAGGGTAGAGTCCTAGGTACGGCAAAGATGTACACACGAATGTATTAGTTCAGCCCCGCTGGACTTTACGCACCTTCCATCCGTCAATGAGGATATTGCAATAGCAGTATCGTCAATAGAAATACACTTTTTGCGGCTGAAATTCAAAACACAGCTAATTAGTACTCGAGATTAGCACAATACTAAGAAAGGAACCAGACATGGCGTATTTAGCCTGTTTGGCCCATGGCTTTTGTCGGCACCACTTAAGTGTGTGACTAGCTAGAAAAAGGGATCCAGTAGCGAATGGATAAGGGAACGACCCCAAATCACGCACTTCCTCCCGAAGCTCTGTCCTAGCCATTCTTACGGCGACGCTCCAGGCTAGTTCTCAGCGGCAGAGCAACCCCTCCGCAGAGGAGGAGGGGAGTTGGAGGGCGGCCTCGAGGAGGCGAACATCCGCGATGCGACTGATGAGGCCAAGTGCTTTGGGTGACTAAGTGCCGGTGTGAATTCATGCGGGGCGGACATCCATGGAGGATGCAAGGCGACGGAGTAGTACACGGGCTTTCGACGAGGGTGTCGGGAGTGCGGATGGTGCTGCTGCTTCCTGGCGCTCCTCCTCCACATCTGGCGTTGGGAGGTTGAAAGGGCGCGGGTGTCACCTAGAGGTGGGGTCAATAGACGCTATAAAATAATTATGGTTTAGGCTTGAACAAATGCGGAATAAAACTATTGTTTAATTAGTCAAGCACAAAACCTAAAACAACTAGGCTCACCTATGTGCACCAATAAGTTATGCTAAGCAAGATAGACAACTAAGTGATAGCAAGATATATAACAAGAAACAATATAGCTTCTCAATTTCTAACTTCCACGTATCACCGTGGAGATCTCAAACCTATGCACCAAATGCAATGGCAAGGGCACACTGAGTGCCCAAGTCCTTGTCTCCCAAATCCCACCACAACAACTAATGCTATGGAGGAAAATGAGAAGAGGAACAAAGAAGAACACGAAGAACTCCAAGATCAAGATCCAAGGGGTTCTTCTCACATAGATGAGAAAGTAATTGGTGGAAATGTGGATCTAGATCTCCTCTCTCTCGTCCCTCAAAAAGGAGCAAGAAACATTGGAGGGATTGAGAGTTAGCAAGCTCTAAGAAGGTCAACAATGGGGGGCAAAAACAAGCTCAAAGGTTGGGGAACTATTAGGGGAGAAGACCCCCTTAAATAGGTCCCCACAAATCTGCCCGTTATGTGCAGAATAGCACACGAGCAGTACAACCGCTCAGAAGGCAGGTACAACCACTAGGAGCGAGCACGGGAGGTGGCGAGGCAGAGTGCCGAACGGTACAACAGCTCTAGACACTAGTACTATTGGTCAAAATGAATTAACTGGAACAACCGGGCCACCACCACCCAAGAATCGCACCACAACAGGACCTCGTCCGGTGTTGGGCCGGTGCTGGGCTGGTAAAACCGCCTAAAGCAACTCTCCGGGGGTAGCCAGATCCTAGGCGGTACAACTGCCCCGAGGCAGCGGTACAATCGCTAGCATCAACCTATGAGCAGCGAACCCATGGTATCACCCCTGGGTGCTAGTTGCACTGGACAAACCGGCCAAGCGGTGCAACCGCTTGAACCAGCGGTACAATCGCATCAAGAAAGCGGGTAAGACCCGAATTGCCATAACCTCTGCCAATGAGCTCCGAATTGAGCAAAATCAAGCTTGTTGGATTCAAGATGACAAGCGGTTATCTTAAGAAGAGACAATATGAAAATGCCAATGATATAGAGATGTGAAACCTCTATGAATGAAGAACCGGCAAAAACTCCAACATCGAAAACATCATAGAAGATGCATATGGACTCCGTTTTTGATGAACTTGAGCTTGTCATGAAGCAGACCATAAGCTCAAGAACCAACATAGAGAAAAGCCAACCAAGAACCAAGAAAGATGATGATGCCAAGAATGCAATGGTTGGATCTCTCAACGAACGATATGATCAAGTTACTCTCTTGAGAGCCCCCCTTGATAGTATGGCTATTGATCCTATAACCCGGTCTCCCAACTGCCACCATGAGACAGGTAAAATAGAAAACCCTATCAAGGTAAAACCTTTGCTTGCACATAGTTCGCTTGAGCTAGATTATGACGATCTTGTCCTTATCAAGATGGACCACCTTTCTTGATTGCGTCGCCTTGAAGAAGATTAGTAGATTGCTCCCCCATACTCCACTATGGGTGAGCCGCCCTTTGGCACATCTTCACAAGTCCATTGTCACCACAATGAACGGCAAGCCTCAAGCATGATCTCTTTGTGATGCTTCACTTGAGCTTGCACACCGCAACCTTGATGACGATCACCACTTGATGTCATCTTCCATGGGATGTATGGGATCTTCCTCTTGATGCAAGCCCATGATAATATACCTAACCCCACAAAGATCTCTCATGTAGACAATGGGTTAGTACACAAAGCATAATGGACAATGCTTACCATACCATGGGATCCCTTGATCCCTCTCGATATATCTTGTACGCTTTGTGTGTTGATCAACTTGATTCACTTTTTGACTTAGTCCTGATCAACCTTGTATCTTATCTTCTCTCTTCATAAAGATGATGTCTTGAAGGTAAACATGAATGCTCACACAGTCTAATTCTTTAAGAGATGCTTGCAATAAGCTCAACTCTCACATGACCAATCTTTAGATAAACCTTGAATGCCACCTTGGTCATCATATAAACTCCTTGAAACCCAACAGATGGACTTCAAGAAGTGCCTATGGACAAATGCTTCGAATATAACTCAAGGCAACCACTAGTCCATAGGGGTGTCATCAATTACCAAAGCCACACATGGATAAATGTGCTCTTATAGAGGTTGAGGTCGGGGAGCGCTGGGAGAGCGAGCGTGGGTGCAGCGGCCTCGATCTCCTCCGTCTTCACCTTTGGCAGAAGGTCGATGACGAGACGGGGCTGGAGCACGTCCAGAGGTACTCCAGCCGGTGGTGAGAAGAACTCCGGCAGTGGGTCGTAGCTGAAAGCACATTTTCTCCCTTGGTGGTTTTGGTAATTAATAACAACATAGAAGACATTGAACTAATGTTTCCACCAAGTATATTTGAGGAAATGTTCAATGATAGGATTGGCAAAAGGATTGTGGAGATTGTGGAATACCTCAAGATGCAAGGAAATAGGTTGGAAAAGCTTTAATCAAGAGGACTCTACATTTTATATTTGTGAGAAATCACTTTGAGTCCATAGGAAAGCCAATACTATTAAAAGGGGGTAAGGTTTTGTTGGTGAACAAAATGCTCATACGTGCACAAGTGATAGTCACCAAAATCACGCACAAACTTTCCCACCAAAGTCTGTCCAAAGCCAAATACTGAAAATTGGAGCAACCAACATTCCACACTCGGTGCCACTGATTCCAAACCCTAGACAGGCTCAGCCAAACCCTAGATTTTCGGTGCAACAAATACTTCATTCGGTGCCACCGAGTTGGGCTACCAACTTTCTGTTACGCAAGTTCATAGTTTCAGTCCCTCCGAGATTGTCAAATCGGCATCACCGAGATTGTACATTCTGACTGTTGGTCACCTTATGGGTGCAACCAAGATTCCTATATCGGTCTCACCGAGATTCAAAAGTTGCTAACTTTAAGTCACTTCGGTACCACCGAGATTCACACATCGGTTCCACCGAGTCTGACTTATTGTGTGTAACGGTTGGATTTTTGGAGATGCCTATATATACCCCTCCACCACCACCTACTCGAGAGAGAAGCACTCAGAACAGTTTCCCACTCATATCTACTAATTTTCTGAGAGAGAACCACCTACCCTTGTGTTGAGGTCCATATCTTGCACTCCAACCATATGGATCTTGATTTCTAGCCTCCCCAAGTTGCTTTCCACCCAATAAATCTCTTCTACCAAGCCATATCGTGAGAGAGTGATTGTGTGTTGAGGAGTCTATCATCTTGAAGCACAAGAGCAAGGAGTTCATTGCATTATCGAGCCTATTACCTTTTGGAGGGTGGTGCCTCCTAGATTGGTTAGGTGTTGCTTGGGAGCCTCCTACTTCGTGTTGTGGAGTGAACCAAGAAGTTTGTAAGGGCAAGGAGATCGCCTACTTCGTGAAGGTCTACCCCGAGTAAGGCTAGTCGTCCATGGATGTAGGCCGTCGTCAAGGTTGCTTCTTCGTGGAACCCTCCGTGGGTCGATCCCTCCGTGGACTCTTGCAACCATTACCCTCCATGGGTTCAAGACTCCATGAACGTGGATGTACGATAGCACCACCTATCGGAACCACGGGAAAAATCATCATGTCACCAATTGCGTTTGATCTTCCTACCCTCTATTTACTTACATGCTTATCTTTATTTTCCGCTGCTATTCTATTAGACATGCATGTGTAGGGTGTACTTCACTTACTATGAATGCTAAAATCTGCCAAGAATTAAAATTGGGAAAAAGTAATTTTTTTTGGTCAAGTAGTCTAATCACCCCCCTCTAGCACTACTTTCGATCCTACAAGTGGTATCAAAGCTTGGGTCTCCACTGCATTGGTCTCACAACCTAGGAGAGTATGGCGTCTAGTGAGGGAAATTATCACCGTAGAGGTCCATACTTTGATGGCACTAATTTTACTTGGTCATAACCCCACCGTTTGGGTTGTTGTTCGTGTTTGTATGCAAGGTGAATTCTTTGCAGAAGGAAGGGAACCTGATCGTGAAACGACCACGGATGAGTTGAAGATGTTGCAACTCAATGCTCAAGCATGCGACATTCTCTTCAAATGTATATGCCCTGAAGAATTCAAGAAAATCAGCCATCTTGAGAATGCAAAAGAGAATTGGGATACTTTGGTTGATATGCATGAAGGTACAGAATCTGTGAGAGAATCCAAGTTGGATGTTCTTCAAAGTCAACTTGACAAGTTCAAGATGAAGGATGGTGAAGGAGTCACTGAGATGTACTCTAGGTTAGGTCTCATCACCAATGAGATTGCCAGCTTAGGAAGCAAAGAAATGACTGACAAATTCATCACCAAGATGATACTTCGAGCTTTGGACGATCGATATGACACCGTTTGCACATTGATCCAAATGATGCCCAACTACAAAGATCTGAAGCCAACAGAAGTGATTGGAAGAATTGTTGCTCATGAGATGACACTCAAAGACAAGGAAGAGCTTCACCACAAGTCTAGCGGTGCTTACAAAGCCACAAGTGATGCTCCTGCTACCTATAGCGACAACCTTGTCACAACTAAAGAGATAAGCCTCATGGTCAAGAAATTCAACAAGTTCTACAAGAATAGAAGCAAAGATCAAAGCTCCAACTCAAGATATGAAGAGAAGCGTTCGTCAAGTCATGACTGAAACTGCTACAATTGTGGGAAGCCCGAACACTACTCCAATGAGTGCACGGATCCTTACAAGAGGAAAGAAGAGTCACCAAGAAGACGAAGCTCAAGAGACGAGTCACCTCGAAGAGAGAGAATGACTAGAGATGATCATTATGAACGAAGACCCTCACGGAGAAGTAGGGACTGGGAGAAGAAGGACAAGTACACCAAGAGCTACTCAAGAAGGAAACATCAAGCTCATGTTGGTGAATGGGTTTCCGGCTCCGAATCCGACAACCACTCCAAGAGAAGCTATCACTCAAACTCCGACTATAGTCAAGATGAAGGTGCTGCCGGACTTGCACTAGTGACTACCAACTCCTATGATCTATTTGATTCACCAAACGAAGGGAGTGGAAGTTTCTTCATGGCTAAAGGCCCCAAGGTATCACATCCCGAGTATCTTGATTTCAATAGTGATTAAGATGACTTGTTAATTGAAGATGACTTGTGTTGACACCTGATTTTGGCACAATGCAAAATGCAGTAAAGATGGACTCAAACGAAGAGGGTTTTTTCTACGAGAAAGTTCATATTGCCGAGTGGAACAACAATGATATTTAGGCCATCACCATTCGACATTGTTTCAAGGGCCAAATTACACTTGGATTGTCATGTAGATGTTCTGAGTGCTTTTTGGTCGATTACGCCTCCAGAACAACCTTGAATGAAGGAATGTTCTACATGGATTGTCGTCGAGATGATGGATTTTGATATATAATTCTTCTCAATCCGAGGTCGTATGCGACTTGGAGAGGCAAAACAAAATCAGCATGGAGTATCACTCGAGACTGCCGTGTGAAAGTTTGTTGGCCGAGTGAACAGTTTGCCGTATGGCCGAGTGAAACATTTACCATCCGGTTGAGTGAAAAGTTTTCCATCCGGCCGAGTGAAATTGCCGTCCGAGTGAAAATTTCCATCCGAGCGAAAAAGGTCGAGTGGAAGTGTCGGTCGAGTGAAATTGCCGTAGGAGTGAAAAATGTCGTCCGAGTGAAAGTGTCGGTCGAGTGAAAGTTCAAAATGGCCTCGGATGGAAAAGTGTTCAACATGAAAGTTGTTCGTAACATCGAAACGGTCAACTTTTTTTTAAGGTCATTATCATCTGAGAGAGTATGCGGCCTGCAGAGACGCTATAACACTCGAACAGTCTAGTCTACTATGTGACCGAGTCTGTCACACCCAAGATGCGATCCTATCCTTATTTCCGCATGAGAGCATCGACAGGGATAGAAGCGCATCTTATCGTGTTGCAAGAATGGATATCATTACAAGTACATGTATAGAAGAGATGAGTATATGTAATTGGCTTACACTCGCCACAAGCTACATCAAGATCACATCAATACAACAACATACTCAAACATCATAAAGAAGAGCAGGTTTCGTCTACAGACGAAAACAAACGACAAAATGACATCCATCCTTGCTATCCCAGGCTGCCGCCTGGAACCCATCCTAGATTGATGATGAAGAAGAAGAAGGACTCCAAATTAAACAAGCATCACACGCACGTCAAATCATCGCATTGCCTGTACCTGCAACTGTTGTTGTAGTAACCTGTGAGCCACAGGGACTCAACAATCTCATTTCAAAGGGTATCGAGACTATTAGAGCTCAATGGGTGAGGTATGGTTAAGTGGTGAGGCTGCAACAAGCGACTAAGCATTTATTTGAGTGGCTAACTTACGAATACAGAAAGTAAAGTATGGTGGACTACGCATAACAGACGTGAACTAGTAATGATCACTAACTGATCCTGAACACCTACTTACGTCAATCATAACCCCACCGTTTTGTCTCTCATATAAGGACTCACGATAAGAAACAGTCACGGTTACGCACACGGTTGGTGTATATTATTTGAGTTTACTTCAAGTTTGGTATGACCGGGTGTTAAACAAAGATTCCAAGTTTGCCACATAACTGCAGGCACGGCTTTCCGAAAGATTTAACCCTGCAGGGGTGCTCCAACTCATCCATCATAAATTAACCACACGCAGCGGGAATAACCTCGACCACGGATCTCGTGATCTTCCTAGGCAATTCCATAGGAAATCCGCCACCTTGAAATAGCCCAAAGAATAATCAGAATTCCTCACTCAAGACGTTTGAGTAAGGTAAAACAAATCCAGCAAGGCCTCCCGACGTGCCGACAATCCTGATAGGAGCCACATATCTCGTTCTCAGGGCATGGTAGATGAGCTACGCGTATAGTGGCCTGATAGAAATCTCCTGAGTTGCCGCGGGGCAGCCCCGCATAGTGCTCTATTTTGGACCAACACTCATGAGGAGCACTGGCCCGGGGGTTGATTAATTATCCGCGGGTGCCGGCGGATCGCTATGCAATTTTATTAGTTATTAGGCAAAAGTAGTACCAATGTTGGGCCTTGCCAGATAAGTTTTATCCTAAAACTAAAATCAAGGGGGTCCCCATAACAACCCCGAGCATGTTAGGAGCGCTCAATTATGGAACATAACATCGGTTCACAAGTAACTAGGGCGGCAAGAGTGGAACAAAATACCGAGAAAAAGGCCAAGCCTTCCACCCTTTACCAAGTGTATAAGTGCATTAACTTAAATAGCAATAATATTGTGATAACAAAAGAATGTCCATGTTGTCACATGGAAGCAATGCACCTGTAGCTAGAAACGCTATAAGAAGGGCTGAGCAAGCGGTAACATAGCCAAACAAAGGTTTGCTGGGATGTGGGGGTTAGAGGCTTTTCAAGGCAATGTTGGGAGGCTTGACAAACAAGTGGTAGGTAACGAGATATAACGATAAAAGTAGGATAACTAGCAAGGCAATGATAGTAGTGGTATCCAGGGAAATGTGTCATCTTGCCTGAGATTCCGCATGGAAGAAGATCGAGTCCATGAAGAAGACGGGCCAACATAGTCGAACGAATCCTCACACTCTGAACGTTTCGGAAGTCTATCGAGAAGAAGCAATACGAAAAAAACAATCAACACACAAGAAACACCACAACATATGCATGACATGATGCGCTAACAAAGATGATGCATGTCCGGTATAATATGCAACGCATGGCATGGCATGGCAAGAACAACGATCAACTACTACATATTAAGTGAAGTTCAATATGCAATGAGTTGCATATTTACGAAACTCCACGTTGAATATTTAGTTCACTCTCATTTAGGTATTCATCAATATTAAGTGTTGTTTAACATGGGTGGTCATGGCATAAGGCGAATATGGAATTAAGCAATTTTAAATGGGGAGGGACAACATATATATAACAAAATATTAACTCTCCATATTATGAGAAAGTGGTTACTGTTGTTTATCATGGCAAGAGGTGAAGCATGAACAACTATACCGTGTAGGCATTTTAAATGGGGCCGGAAGCAACATATACCATTTCCGAAACAACCCCATATGCATATTATGAATTTGGTTCAGATCTGTCCTAACACAATTTTATAGTTACTAAACAGCAAAATAAATGTCACCATGAGATTCTACACATTTTTCTAGTCAAGTTACATATGTGGAACATTTTAAACGGAGCTACGGTTATTTAGTTATGCAATAAACCGTTTTAACATGGCATCGATGCAAATTAATGCAAACAGCAAGTTTAAGTATTTTAAACACATGTGGGAGTTGGTTATTGTGAAACAACATAAAATTCTAGTTAAGTTTCATATATAAAGTTTTAACATGTGATGCACGGTTAAAAAGTTATTAACAATTTAAAACATGGTTTTTTCTGAAATTCTGAAAATCATTGGATAATTAGCAAAATTCGCAAATCGGAAAACAACAACTATATGGGCCAAATCTGGACAGGGCACTGGGCACAGGATAGGGCAGCGGCGCTCACCTCGGGGTGGGCCTTGAGGGCTGTGGGAGGTTGACCGACAGATCTGGCACTGAGCTGGGCCTGGCGCCTGGTGGCCCACGCGGGGAGCCGAGCGGGAGGCTGTGGTCGGGCGTCATCCTCCCGCTAGCACGGAAGCAGCGGCGGCGCAGAAGGTCAACGTGCGGTCGACGGCACGGGGAGGCTAGCAAATGACGGGAACGGGCGGAGGACGAGCGGATCCGGACGCAGTTTACCCGGATCTGGCCGGAGATGTGACCGACGGCAAGCTACAGGGCCAGCGGCGTGACTTCATGGTGGGGCGAACTCGGGCACCCGTGGGTCCCTCTACAAACGGCGATGGCACATAGGAGGTCGCCGGCAGCGAGTGGATCCGGTGTGGGGTCGTGCGGCGAGCAAAGCTAAGGCGGCGGGGCACCAGCTCAGCGGGGTTGGCGGTGGCTGGCGGAGCTCGGGGCTCGGGCAGGCGAGGTAGTGAGCTGCGGTCTTGCGGCGGAGGAGAACCAGGCCCAGATGGGCTCAGCGGGCCCTGTGCAAGGGGAGGAGGCTGGTGGCGTGGATTTCAGGGAGGAGAGAGGAGGAGCCAGATTAGGAAGGTGGGGGGGGGGGTCTATTTATACTAATTACGGCTAGGGTTAGCAGCTTTAGCCCATTTTTGGACCCTCCGATCGCGATCGGATGGCTCCGGTCGCAGGGTAGACTAGGTGGGATGTGGTGGCTGTGCAGATGGGCTATGGGGAGATGAGAGGGAAGTTTGCGGCCCGTGACACGAGGTTTTAAAACACCAAAAAACGTCTGACGAATAAACCAATGACGGTGCCGCTACGGGCGACCGTTGGGGTATGAACGAACTTGGAATGCGACGAAATTTGGCAGGTAGCCTACCTATACTACAATAAGACCACACGCCAGGTTTCGACCCAATCCGGGAATATTTTATACCCACTTTTAAAAACAACATTTTATTGATGCCTCGGGCGCGTGCATGTGTGGTTGGTCTCAAAATGGTCGACGACACGAACGGACAGAACCGACAACTACGAACGGATGCAAGTTTTCAAAAACGAGTGACGATGCCATGCAGATGAAGCGAATGATGCGATGGTGAATGCGACAACCAAATGAAACATATACGAGAATGGAAATAAAAGGGGGATCTTCTGGAGCGTCGGTCCAGGGCTGTTACAGAGTCCGATTCAAAGTTAAAGATGACCTCATGGTGTATTCAAGATGGATCTATTTTGGAAAGCGATCAACATATGGATTGTTGGCCTTGTCGAGGCACACAGGATTGATCTTTGGACCGTCTCCACCGAAGGTCATATGCAGATTCCACAGCCCACGCAAGGAGCAAGACAGAAGATTGTGCCAGACTTGGGCTGAATCCGAGTGGTACTAGAACTAGGACTCTAGTACCTGAATTGTTGTAATTTTCTTTTAAGGAAAGCCTAGAGGAATCCTTTGCTTGTACGGGAAGTCCAGCCACCTCTTATATATGTTGGAGGTGACGGCCGATTGAACAACACACAATCGAACAAATCAATCTATACTACTTTTTCATCTACGTTCTTTGTTTTTCTATTGTTCTTTGTTGTTCTTCGTTTGAGAGCTGCGAATCCCGAGGCTCTAGGGGCGAGCGAATCGACCTAGGGCAGCCCATAGCCGCCGCACTCCCTGACAGGGTCCCTCCTGGGCATGCGGGGTTTCGGGTCTGCAAAAGCGTCCGCCGACTGTATTGCGTATCGCGCTACCGGACGGACCTGTGAAAGCACATTTGCTCCCTTGGTGGTTTTGGTAATTAATAACAACATATAATTCATTGAACTACTATTTCCATTGAGTATATTTCAGGAAATGTTCAAAGAGAGGATTGGCAAAAGGAGATTGTGGAGAAACCCCAAGATGCAAGGAAATAGGTTGGCCAAGCTTCAAGCAAGAGGACTCTACAATTTATATTTGTGAGAAATCACTTTGAGTCATAGGAAAGCCAATACTATTAAAAGAGGGTAAGGTATTGTTGGTGAACAAGATGCTCATACGTGCACAAGTGATAGTCACCAAAAACACCCAAAAGATCTTCCACAAGTACTCTGTCTAGAACCCTACCACTCAAATCGATAAGACCAACAATTCCTATTCGTTCTCACCGAGATTCAAACCCTAGGCAGATCCTAAGCCAAACCCATCTCAGTACTACCATCATTCCATTCGGTGCCACCGAAGTCAGTTGCCAACTTTCGGGAATCCCATTTTCAAGCATTGGTACCACCTAGTTTTGCCAATCGGTCTCATCGAGATTTGGACCCACATTCTGGTTAGCCATTCTCACGAACCGGTACCACCGAGTTTTGTGAATTGGTCTCACCGAGTTTTGGACCAACTTTCTGGTTAGCCATTGACAAGAATTGGTACCACCGAAAATTGAGAATCGGTCTCACCGAGTTGTGCAATATACTGTTGGTCATCTAATTGGCACCACCGAGATTTCTATATCCGTCTCACCGAGATTCAAAAGTTGCTAACTTTAAGTCACTTCGATACCACCAAGATTTACACATCGATGTCTCCGAGTCTGACTTATTGTGTGTAACAGTTGGATTTTTGGAGATGTCTATATATACCCCTCCACCACCACCTACTCGAAAGAGAAGCACTCATAAATATTCCATACCTATCCTATCAGATTTTCTGAGAGAGAACCACCTACCCTTGTGTTGAGGTCAAGATATTCCACTCCAATCATATGGATCTTGATCTCTAGCCTCCCCAAGTAGCTTTCCACCAATCCCATCTCTTCCACCATGCCAAATCTGTGAGAGAGTGTTTGGGTGCTGAGGAGTCTATCATCTTGAAGCACAAGAGCAAGGAGTTCATCGTCATTACCGAGCCTATTACCTTTTGGAGGGTGGTGCCTCCTAGATTGGTTAGGTGTCGCTTGGGAGCCTCCTACTTTGTGTTGTGGAGTGAACCAAGAAGTTTGTAAGGGCAAGGAGATCGCCTACTTCAAGAAGATCTACCCTGTAGTGAGGCTAGTCCTTCGTGGACAGAAGCCGTATGGAATAGTCAAAGTTGCTACTTCATGGACCCTTTTGGGTGGAGCCCTCCGTGGACTCTCGCGACCGTTACCCTCCGTGGGTTGAAGACTCCATAAACGTGGATGTACGATAGTGCCACCTATCGGAACCACGGGAAAAATCATCGTATCTACAATTGCGTTTTATCTTCCTACCCTATCCCTTCTATACATGCTTGTTGTTGCTTTCCGCTGCTATATATTCTTAGACTTGCATGTGTAGGGTGTACTTGACTTGCCATGAAATGCTAAAAACTGTCAACCCGAAAATTTTGTTTAGGCAAAAAATTTAATTGGTCAAGTAGTCTAATCACCCCCCTGTAGACCTACGTTCGATCATACGACCTCCCTCAACGTGAGCTGCGGTGCATCACCCCCGGCATCGAGGGTACACGGTGACGTGTTTGTGTGCCAACACACTTTTTGGCGACTCTGCCGGGGAACAAAGATCAATCATCCTCATCAACCATCATGTCTGATCTTCCCAAGCCATCCGAGATAGATGCCGATAACATCATTAAGCCCAAGCTTGATGAACTATTGGCTGATCATCGCCAAGCTTATGTGGAGTACAAGAAGGCACGTGAAGATAAGGAGTTGCAGGAGTTCCTTGGAAACTTCAAGAAAGCTCGCCAAGGAAATATCACTCCGATTAGAGGAATCAAGTTCCCTCCTCTTCAAGCCGAGCAGGTTAAATCTCCTGTAAGTACTACCTTTTCTCCCGAGCAGTGGGCTGAGATTGAGAGTCATATTGCCGATGGTAATAATTTGGTCTATCAAACTTTCATAGAAACTATCAATGCGCAGAAAAACCTGCCTCAATCGTCTAGTGCTAATGTTGGTGTGGCTGCTAGTGTAGAAAACCCTAATCTGTCTTTACCTCTTTCATCGACACCTCCCATGCCGATGAATTACTATCCTACCCACACCAATCAGATTGTGGCTGCACCCGCTAATTCCATCATGATCATGCCAAGTTCGGTACCTATACCGAACCCAGCTGTACCTATAGGTGCAAGCACTCGGCCATAGCTGAACTATGGTTCGGCATATGCGCCACAGTTCCTGCCTACTGCTAGTAATTCTATTCCTCCCATCCCACAACAGCAAGCTTCACCGTCTACTATGGACGATACTTTAGCTATTTTTAGAGAGGAGATGGCTAAGATGCTTCGAGAGAATTTTGGAGTTGAGTTACCTCGGAATCGGATTAACCAAAAACCGTACCCCGAGTATTTTGACTCTATCCAGTGCCCTTCGGGATATAAAATTCCAGATTTTGTTAAGTTCAATAGAGAAGGCACCAAAACCACATGGGAACATGTTAGTCAATACTTAGCACAACTAGGTGAAGCAGGCTCGTTGAATGAATTGAAACTGTGCTTATTTCCTTAATCATTAACTGGTACTGCATTTTCATGGTTTTCTTCTTTACCACATGGTTCTGTTGTGTGTGGTCATAGCTAGAACAGAAATTTCATGATCACTTTTATAGCGGCAATAACGAACTTAAAATATCACATCTTACATTGGTTAAGCATAAAAATGATGAATCGGTCTCCGATTACGTCAAGAGATTTAGAGATACAAAGAACCGGTGCTATAGTTTGGTGATAACCGAGAGGGACTTGGTTGACCTTGTGCTCAGTGGTTTGAAAACTCACATTAGGGTAAAGTTAGAAGGCTATGAGTTCTTAAATGTCAACCAAGTCTTGCAAAAAGCTTTGGCTCAGGAGAGACGGAGAAAGGTCTCAAGGAGGTGCATAGATCTAAAATTGATCGTCCTAAGATGAATATGGTTGAGTATGGTAGTGATCACTCAGATGATGAAGGTGATATGTATGCTGCTGAATTTGTTTGGCCGTCTAAGGCCAAACCATTTACTTGTAATGATCTAAAACCAATTCATAAGAATCACGATGAAGAGATGAAGTTTACTTTTAACATTGCTAAGTGTGACAAAATATTTGATGCTTTGTTGCAAGCTAAGATCATTAGGATATGTCATACTTTACCGTCCATTGAAGAGTAGAAACGGCATGCTTATTGCAAATATCATAATTCTTTTTCTCATGCTACTAATGATTGAATGTTTTCCGACGAGAGATACAATCGGCCATTAATGACGGACGATTGAACTTTTTTGAGATGCAAGTTGATAAGCAACCCTTCCCAATGAACACTCTGGATTTGGAGGGGAAAAAGTTTCTCATTCGGCCAGAGGTAGCCGAATCTGCTAATAAAACTAATGTCATTATTGGTGAGCCAAGAAAAAGCAAGGAGGACATCAAGGTCTTGGGGAGCCAGGTTATGCTTGACAAGCAACCCAATGGCAAGGAAGTAATCAAGATCACCATAAAGATTCCTGCACTCGGGGGGCAACCACAAGTGCAACAAGACACTCGTGTTAAATTTGTTAAACCTAGGAGTCCAGAAGATGGCAAGTGGAAGAGGAATGAAGCCAAGGTACATTGTAAGCGAATCAAGCCAACTTTTGGTATGCTACTGTCCAAATATGCAAATCAGTCGGCCGGTTCTAGCTCTAATCGGTCATCATGCCTGAAGCGACCAAGGTCACCATCAGCTAGTATGTCTAGTCGGCATGCAAAACCGACTGGATCAAGGGTGTCGTTTCCACAAGAACAACAACAACCTGTTTGGGATCGACTTGGATGCTCATATGAAAACCGACCGAACATGGGTGTCCATTACTCGGGTGGTCAAAATATGCCTCCAAGTGAAAATTATCCGAGTGTAAGAATGCGCCCGGGTGGAAGGTATCTGAATGAAAGAATACAGTCGAGTGGTTCTACTCAGTCGAACGTCCGAATGGATTTCGTCCGAGTAAAAAGGTGCACCCGAGTGAGAACTTCGTAGGCCAGAAAAGTCGAAAAGAGTGGTGCATCAAGCTGCCAAGTGTTGCAGCAGCGGAGTCAGGGAAAGGCAAGGAAAATGTCAATGCTGACTCACTCGTCTTGGGTAGTGAAACTTTCACCACGTAATAGTCGATTGTGCATAGCAACCCAACTGAGCCGATACTTGTTATCGTGCCAAAGCACTCAACCAATGATCATGAAGCAAGTACTAGCCAAGTGAAGCCAATTGATCCTAAATACACCCGGCCAAGGTGGTGTCTTCCAGGGCTAACGAAGACATAAAAGAGGAAATTACAGAGGTTGAGGAATCAAGAGATGGCAAAACAAGAGGTTGAGAAGCAAAGGGATGAGTTGTTCAATGTCACTCGGCCCATGATACCAGCAAAGCAAGTATGGAAGCCTAAACCAATTTAAGACATAGTGGCTTCCACATTTGTAACAGTAGCAATTACACCACCAAAAGAGGACGATGTATCTATGACATCGTTTCAGTTGCCTATCACTTCTCCTTCACTCGGACATAATTCAGATTTGGTGGACGCGCGTGAGGAGGAAGACGATCTGTTAGACTATGAGTCTACACTAGTTCATGAAGGTATGGATATCAATATGGTGTATTGCTTACCGGCCGAATTCCATGTTGTAGATGAAGAAGGGGAAGTGGCTCAACTTGATTTTGGCCCCAGAAATGCAATATTTGAGAAGCCAAAAGAACCAGTGACGCACTTGAAACCATTGTACCTCAGAGGTCATATCAATGGATCACCACTCACTCGGATGCTTGTTGATGGTGGTGCTGTGGTGAATCTCATGCCCTATTCGGTCTTCAAGAAATTGGGTTTGCCCGATGATGAATTAATCTAGCCCAATATGGTGCTTAATGGGTTTGAAGGCAAGGAAAGAACTGAAGCCAAAGGTGTGATGTATGTGGAGCTTACAGTCAGGAGCAAAACTTTGGCTACTGCATTCTTTGTCACTAAGGTGCAAGGTAACTACAACATCATACTAGGCCGTGATTGGGTTCATGCAAACCAGTGCGTACCGTCTGCCATGCACCAGTTTTTTATCCAGCGGGTTGATGATGAGGTGGAAGTCATTCATGCGGATAACTTGGCTTGTGTTGCTTTAGACGATGCATCGGTGTATTGGTAACATCCCAATGCTACTTGCTTGACGGGACGCGACTTGTCAGAGTTTGATTTCCTTAGCGCAACAAAGAATGGTTTTGTGCCCATCTCTTTAAAGCCAATTAGTGGCAATCGTCTCCAAGGTATGATATGATTAAATGGATTCTAATTCCGAGTGGCAAACGTCTTGCAAAATATTGGTCTAGTGAGAACAATATGTATGAATCTGTAGAGGAGTTGGATGACATGGATAAATTAGGACAAGGTTTTCAATCGGCAGATCCATTAGAAGAAATAGATATAGGGGATGGTTCAGTTCCTAGGCCGATGTTTGTAAATGAAAACTTAAGACCCAATCATAAAGCTAGGTTGATCGAGTTGTTGAAATAATATGTTTGCTGATTTGCATGGGAGTATCATGAGATGCCCGGTTTAAGCCGAGAGCTAGTAGAACATCGGTTACCTATAAAGGCTGGTTTTAGACCTCATAAGCAATTGGCCAGGAAGTTTAATCCAAAAACATATGACCGGATCAAAGAAGAGATCGGTCGTTTACTTAAAGCTATTTTATTAGACCTTGCAGGTATGCCGAGTGGATTTCTAACATTGTGACAGTAGAAAAGAAGGGCTCTGGCAAGATAAGGGTGTGTATTGATTTCAGAGATTTGAATAGAGCTACGCCCAAAGATGAGTATTCCATGCCCATAGCTGATATGCTTATTAATGATGCTTATGGACATAAGGTCATTAGCTTTCTTGATGGCAATGCGGGGTATAACCAGATTTTCATGGCCGAAGAGGACATGTCCAAAACGGCTTTTCAGTGCCTCGGATTCCTTGGTTTATTTGAGTGGACAGCGATGACCTTTGGGTTAAAGAATGCTGGCACCACGTACCAGAGGGCTATGAATTTAATATTTCATGATTTACTTGGTGTTATAACTGAGGTTTATATTGATGATATTGTTGTCAAATCGGATGCTTTTGAATCTCATCTAGCCGATTTGCGTTTGACCTTTTAAAGGTTGAAAAATACGGACTGAAGATGAATCCTTTGAAGTGTGCATTCGGCGTATCGGCTGGGAAGTTTTGGGGTTTCATTATTCATGAGAATGGTGTAGAAATTGATCCCAAAAAGATAGAAGCTATACAAAAAGTGGAGGCTCCAACATGCAAGAGAGATATGCAAAAATTCCTTGGCAAGGTTAATTATTTGAGAAGGTTCATAGCTAATTTGTCAAGGAAGGTTGATGCATTTACTCCTATCCTTCGGTTAAAGAATGATGCTGATTTTACTTGGGGGGCAAAACAACAAGAGGCATTTGACATGATCAAGACTTATTTGAGCACTCCTCTAGTGATGAAAGCACCCAAACATAGAGAGCCCTTTAAGCTTTACATTGCGGCGGGGGAAGGTGTTATTGGTGCTGTATTGACTCAAGAAGTCGAAGGAAGAGAACACACTATTACATATCTAAGTCGACGCTTATTGGACGCCGAGACAAGGTATACATTTCTTGAAAAGTTATGCCTCTGTTTATATTATGCTTGCACAAAACTGAGACATTACCTAGTGCCGAGTGCGTGCATAGTAGCTTGTCAAACCGATGCCAATAAGTACATGTTGCATAGACCAATTCTTAGGGGTAGAATTGGCAAGTAGGCTTATGCTTTAATTGAGTATGATTTGGCTTATGAATCTCTGAAATCCATGAAAGGCCAAATTGTTGCTAATTTTATTGTTGAGCATCAGATTAAGGACAAGCATGATGTTGATATAAACCTTGTATCGTTAGTGCCATGGAGGTTATATTTTGATGGCTCAGTTTGTAGCAATGGCCAAGGTGTTGGTATTGCTTATATATCTCCTCACGGTTCTGTTTTTGAAGCCTCATGCCGACTGGAATCTTTTTCCACAAATAATCAAGCCGAATATGAAGCATTATTATTCGGTTTAGAGATGTTGCTCGCTATAGGTACTACACATGTTGAGGCTTTTGGTGATTCGTTATTAGTAGTCCAGCAAGTGTCCAAAGTCTTTCAATGTTTAGACGAGTCACTCAGTGTTTATCTGGATAAGTGTCTAGATGTGATTTTTACTTTGGATTATTTTTGTATTGCTCATATATCTAGACATGAAAATTGGAGAGCAAATGAGTTAGCACAAAAAGCATCCGGCTATCCTATTGATCATGGCATGTTTCATATTTCTCAGAAGCCGATGTCTTGTCTTGCTAATATGGGAGAAGCCGAACTAGAGCCCATTGGTTCAGCCACTAACAATAAATCTAGTGTAGGTGAAAATCATGACTGGAGGAAGCCCATTATTGATTACTTGTGCAATCCGAATGGAAGGGTGGACATGGCTGTTCGGCGTATGGCTTTCAAATATACGATGATAGATGATGGTCTTTATCGCCGAACGGTTGAAGATGTCCTTTTGAAGTATTTGGACGAAGACCAAGAAAGAATTTCTATGGGAGAGGTACATGAAATGAAATGGCTCTTACGACGTGCTGGATTTTATTGGCCGACTATGATCAATGATTGCTTTAGGTATTCTAAAGGGTGTGAAGACTGTAAAAAATTTGGTGATATTCAGTTGGCTCCTGCTGCTATGTTACATCCTATTATCAAGTCGTGGCCTTGTAGAGGATGGGGTTTAGACTTCATAGGAAAAATTCATCCATCTTCTTCAAAGGGGCATCGGTTCGTGTTGGTCGCAACCGATTATTTCACTAAGTGGTCTGAAGCAGTACCTCTCAAGAACATGACACATACGGAGGAAAATCAATTCATAACCAGACACATTATTCATAGATTCGGCATTCCTCAGACATTAACTACAGATCAAGGTTCATCTTTCATGTCACATCAAGTTAGAGAATTTTCCGAACCATACAACATAAAGTTGCTCAATTCATCTCCGTATTATGCCCAAGCTAATGGACAAGCTGAGTCTAGCAAAAAAATATTATTAAGCTCATCAAGAAGAGGATTGAGGATAATCCAAGAAAATGGCATGAGTTGTTTTCTAAGGATTTATGGGCACATAGGATCTCAAGACATGGTGCTACAAAGGTAACTCCGTATGAGCTAGTATACAGTCAATAGGTTGTTTTACCAGTGGAGGTAAATTTGAGTGCTTTTTAGAATAGCCAAACAAAATGATTTATCAGCAATGGACTTTTATGATTTGATGATGGAAAATATTGATGAGGTTGCTGATAAACGTTTGGTTGCATTAAAGGCCATATAGAAGGACAAATTGAGGGTAGAAAGAGCTTACAATAAAAAGGTCAAGTTGAAGAATTTTCAAGTTGGCGATCTTGTGTTGAAAGTGATTCTGCCGATTGGTTCTAGAGATAGAAAATTCAGGAAGTGGTCTCCAAACTGGGAAGGTCCTTTCAGGATTGCAAGGATAGTTCCTGGAAATTTATATTTGGTGGAATCCATACAAGGAGTATTATTACCTCAAGCTATCAATGGCAGATATCTGAAGAAGTACCACCCGAGTGTGTGGCAAGAAGCCTAATTAGGAAATGGCCGATATATAATTATCTCCCTTAGCATAAACATGGCCGATACATAATTATCGCCCTAAGAAATATAGATGGCCGATCGAGTGTTGACATTGTCCTTGGAACAAACATGGTGCAAATTATTTTTCGGCATGCTAGCTTTGCCGAAAAACAGGGGGGCATGTGTTGACACCTAAGTTTGGCACAGTGCAAAATGCAGTAAAGATGGACTCAAACGAAAATGGTTTTTTATATGAGAAAGTTCATATTACCGAGTGGAACAACCTTGATGTTTAGGCCATCACCATTCGGCATCGTTTCAAGGGCCAAATTACACTTGGATTGTCATGTAGATGTTCTGAGTCCTTTTTGGTTGATTATGCCTTCAGAACAACCTTGAATGAAGGAATATTCTACATGGATTGTCTTCGTCTCATCAAGCTGATTGGTTTTCATATATAAATCATCTCAATCTGAGGTCGTATGCAAAAGTTAGAGTGACCAGAGTGCAGTCCTACCACAAAGCAAAATGTAGTGCAGGAGATCAGACACATGTCTGATGGGTCGCGCGAGTCATTCGGCCCTCGAGACGTCCTTGGATGGAAAAACTTAAAACATGAAAAAGTTTCACGTCATCAAGGCGATGGATTTTTATATATAATTCTTCTCAAGACGAGGTCGTATGCGACCTGGAGAGGCAAAACAAAATCAGCCTAGAGTATCATTCGAGACTGCCGAGTGAAAGTTTGTTGGCCGAGTGAAAAGTTTCCCGTATGGCCGAGTGAAACATTCACCGTCCACTCGAGTGAAAAGTTTTCCGTCTATCCGATTGAAATTGCCGTTCTAGTGAAAATTGCCATCTGAGTGAAAAGTATCGGTCGAGTGGAAGTGTCGGCCGAGTGAAATCGCCGTCCGGGTGAAAAATGTCGTCCGAGTGAAAGTGCCGGTCGAGTGAAAGTTCAAAATGGCCTCGGATGGAAAAGTGTTCAACATGAAAGTTGTTCGTAACATAGAAATGGTGAACTTTTCTTTTAAGGTCATTATCATCTGAGATAGTATGCGGCCTGCAGAGATGCTACAACACTCGGACAGTCCAGTCTGCTACGTGACCAAGTCCGATTCAAAGTTGACCTCGTGGAGTATTCAAGATGGATTTATTTGGGAAAGTGATAAACATATGAATTGTTGGATTCATCGAGGCACACAAGATTGATGTTTGGACCATCTCCATCAGAGGTCATATGCAGATTCCACGGCCCACGCAAGCATGAAGACAGAAGATTGGGCTAGACTTGGACTGAATCCGAGTGGGACTAGAACTTGGACTCTAGGACGTGAATTCATGTAATTTTCTTGTAAGGAAAGCCTAGAGGAATCCTTTTCTTGTATGGGAAGTCCAACCACCTCTTATATATGTTGGAGGTGACGGCCGATTGAACAACACACAATCGAACAAATCAATCTATACTACTTTTTCATCTACGTTCTTCGTTTTTCTCTCGTTCTTTGTTGTTCTTCGATTGAGAGCTATGAATCCCGAGGCTCTAGGGGCGAGCGAATCGACCTAGGGTAGCCCATAGCTGCCGTACTCCCTGACGGGGTCCCTCCCGGGCGTGCGGGGTTTCGGGTCTGCAAAAGCGTCCACCGACTGTCTTGCATATCGCGCTACCGGACGGACCTCCCTCGACGTGAGCTGCGGTGCATCACCCCCGGCGTCGAGGGTACACGGTGACATGTTCATGTGTCCACAACTTCCTATTTGAAAATCTAGTAATTTTAGTCAAAATGAACTTGCTAGTACCTACTCTAGTGTAGATAAGTCGTGCATTGATGATAAGTTGGAAATAGAACGACTAACTCAAGAACTAAAAACTCTTAAGTTAGCTGACGAGTCAACTCTAGAAGATCTTAGAGAGCTTTTAAGGACACATGAGAAGCTACGCTTCGAGAAGCTCAATTTAGAGCAAGAGCATGAGTTCCTTAAAGTTATCAATGAGGATCTTTGAAAGAAGACTTCCTCTTATCTAGCCAAGCGACTTCCCTTATCTACATTCATGCCACAAGTTAAGTCTAAGCAAGCTAGTAACAAAGGAAATAAAGTTTCTTCAACTAGTAGCAATAAAAATGATAAATCGAATGACATTGCTTCTAGTAAATCTCTTGATCCCACTAACTCTTCTCTTAGCCAAGTTACACTTGAGAAGGAAAATGAAATCTTGAAAGGGATTATAGAAAAAGGTATGTACAAGAGTCTTTAAGGGTGCAACCAATTTGAGGAAATTGTACGCAAGCACGGAGGATACCGGAAGAATTGTGGTGTTAGCTACTTTAACGCTAATGGAGTTCAATTGAAGAAGATCAATACTCCAATCCCAAGTTTGTTCCTCAAAAGGAGAATTATGAAAATACAATCCCCAAGGGAACAAAAGCTCAAGATGACCTTCCACCACAGGACACCAAGCTCAAGGACAAGAACAAGCTTCAAGAGGACATTGACTCTTATGAAGATGAATCCCAAGCTTTGGTGAAGTGGGTTCCCAAGGCTATTACAAGCTCAACTTCGACAAGTGCTACTTCAAAACCAAGGATCCCCATCAACTTGATGTGGGTACCCAAGAAGAACAACTAGAGAAGTTCTTGAGGGGTGACTCCGCCAATGAATTTCACTCACATTCATTATTGGCAAGAACTATTTGAAATCAACATCAACTTCATGCAATAGTTCAAGGAGTCACACATTCCCTCAAAGGTAAGCAAGTGACAAGGTAATCAACAAATTAATGGACATCATAACATATGCTTTGCACTCCATGTCCATAGATATCCTTGTATTTGTCTCTTGTATGTTGGGACTAACCCATGTAGGTGAGAAGAGTAATGAAACAACAAGGATGCTCCCAACTCTTGATGATCTTCATCAACTTTGAGCATCCACCACTACCTCAACAACATGAAGTCTTCATCGACAAAACCCAAGGTTAGTTTATCCCTCTTATGGGGGGATGTCACATCAAGGGGGAGCTTTACTCTAAGACTTGAGTTAAAGCATCTCTTAGTATGTGACAACATTAAATGCTTTATGTAAAAGTGTTAACTCCACGCATGCTTAAACGATGAGTATGACCTATGATCAAGTATTCTTACTTGGCTCCTAAGTCAAATACTCATATATAGATGACTTCGTCATCGCCCAAGTGCTTGTTAGATGTTAGTGTGTATGTGCATGTTTGTCATGATTTCATTTGACATCTTATTGCGTGAGCATGATGGTCTGCATTTATTTTCTCATTCGAGGATATCCAATTATTGCTATTTGGCTCTTGATTTTATCTTTTGCCAATTGGATGGACAAGAATGCGTAGGACCACTCTTTAGCTATCTATGGTTTCTCACCTCATACTCTATTCATGTTGCATCACAAAATTTGAACAAGTGCTTTTCGATCCCTCTGTGTGTGGACCACTCGGAGTTCCGTATCATCAAGGACTGACCATTAAAACCTCCCAAGTGCATCTCGGTGGAACCAACCCAGAATTATCGGTACCGTCGAATGCCTAGGGTTGATCTGGTTTTCTTATCTCGGTAAGACCGATTTCATATTCTCGGTTACACCAAGATTCCCTGTCAACTGACAGTTGTGAAACTCAGCGACACCGAAAATATCAAATCGGTGTCACCGACAGCAATGGGTATATAATTGGTGGACCCCGAATTTTGAAATCTATTCTTCAAACGTCGTGCCTCCACAACCCTAGCTACCGCAGAAGGCCCCCCTGGTCATTGCCTTGCCTTTGCCGAGCGCCTTCACCGTTGGAAATCTCGCCGTCGCTGGGCATCTTCGCCACCGTCTCCACCATAGTGGATCCATCACCAAGCTAGAGTTTGGATTCGACTTTTCTTGCGCTCCCCCTCCAAGTCTTGCGCAATGAAATCATTGTCATCTATAAGCCACCATCTGAAAGCTTTCCATCCACAAAGAAAATCCCATAGAGTAGTGAATGATAGATTTGTAGGGTTTTCCGTCCGCCACCTGTATCTTGGTAGTACCGATGCGGGAAAATCGGTGTCACCGATTTTTGTTTCTGCCACATAGAGAACACCTCGGTGGAACCGAGTGGTTGTTTTCGGTCCGACCAAAAACGGTGCCAAGTTTCTGGAAAGTAGGTGTCAGTCCGGGTGTGACCGAAATTTCTGCCTCGGTTGTACCGAAATACATTTGACAGAATGCAAAACTTGGAAAATCTTTTGTTCAAACTTTCAAAAACATCTGCATTTTGTGATGACTTATCATATTCTACTCTTATATACTCTATTCATAGGATCAGCATGTCAGGTTTAGACAGCCAGAGCAGAACGTTGAGATGAGTTAAGGCACTAGTCCTGAGGACAGTTCTTTTTCAGATCTAGGCACTCCCAGTTCTCATGGGTTGCCTAAGGCTACAACAAGGAAAAGGAAGAGACTCAAATCAGAGGAAGAGGATTCTGATTTTTTCCTAGAAGAGATTCTTCCTAAGAAGCAAGAGAAGGCTGCTAGGAAGGATGCCAATGAGGCCACCTCATCTAGGAAGGTGGTCAGCAAAATTTATGATCCTGCAGAACCCTTCAAAGCACATGAGAGTGCTAGGGCAATAGTGTCTGTTGAGGTCCCCAAGAAAGTTGTGCGAAACAAGACAAACAGGAAGAGGATCATCCGTGTGCAGGGCAGGCCTACCTCTATGTTTGAGGATCCAGAGGAGACGACTGCTGTTGGTGCTGCTGCTGCAAAGGAGGAAAAGGAGGAACCTGTTGCTCAAGTCCCTCCTAAGAAGAAGGCCAAGAAAATTTTGGCTGATGTTATGCCCAAGCCAAGCACCTCCAAGAGCACCAAGGTAACTTCGAAGAAAGTTGTTGCACAAAAGTCCAAGAGGACTACCAGAGACATACCTGCTGTTGAGAAGAACAAGAAGTCCAATTTCAGAGAAGCTGATGAAAATGATGCTATGACTGTTCTTATGAAGCTCAGACCTCACCTTCCAGTTCATGATGCTAGCCACCCAGTAGCTGAGGATATGAAGAAGAGGAAGGATTCAAGGTTGAGGGCATGGAGAGCTATTAATCCATACGCCCAAAGAAGAAAGACTGTTGTGGACTACAGGTTTTACACCAAAGAGCAGCAAGACTTCTAGGAGACAGGTTTGCTAGACAAGATCCCTGCAGTCAGTGACATGAGATATGTTGACTGGAAGTGCATTAAATATAATGAGGATTACTTTCCATGTGTCCAAGACAACTTCCACTACATTGGACTTGATAAATTTATTGGGAAGGAGTTCGCTTCTTGGAACGATGAGATGATCATGCAATTCTACTCCACTGCACATTTCTATGGAGATGGTAGGATTGTCTGGATAATTGAAGGTGAAAGATATGAATCTTATGTTGATGAATGGGCTACCATCTTAGGAGTCCCAGAGGTTTAGGATGGAGATTTGGATGTCTACACAGAATCCAAGGAGAGCCACAATGCTATGAAGGATATGTATAATAATATCCCTGCAGATAAAGTGCAATCTCACAAGCTTGGTTCTATCTACTTTCTCCAGCCAGGCCTCCGTACTATGAACACTATCCTGAGGCATACCTTGATGCCCAAGTCTAGAGATGAGAAGATGATTCGTGGATACTCCATCAACATGCTCATCCATCTTCATCGTCACACCAGGATTCGAGTGATGGACTTGATAGTAGAGACTGTGAAGAGGGTTGCTGCTGATCAAAAGCGGTCATGCTGCTACGCACCCTATATCCAGATGCTCATCAACTCTCAGCTTGAGAAGCACATCTTTGCTCTTGATAGTCCCCATTGGCCACTTCAGCCAGACTTTGAGGATAACGTTGTGGTGATGGACCCAGACTATCCCACATCAGCTATAGCTTAGGCACATGCAGAGGCAGAAGCAAAGGCGGCTCGAGCCACTAGTGCTCAGGTTCCCAGGTTCAGGAACGAGCAGATGGATCTTTTGACCACTATTGTCATGGATATGAAGAAGGACATCAAGACCATCATGGATACTCAGGAGAGCCTTGCAAACATCATTGATGATAGAGTGAAAACTCTAAACGACAAGGTTGATGGGATGACTAGGACAGTCAATGAGCTCAGGAAGGAGGTTGATGAAGCCCCAATCCGTCGCACCTCTTCAGAGTCTGAGTCTTCTGATAATGAGGAGGATAGTGCTACTGTTAGGACGACTGCCCATATCACGACTAAGGCCAGGACACCTACAACACTAGCTCCAGAGACGAGGCCTTCATCTTGTGCTCCAGCCACAGTATTTTCAGCACCATAAGCTCCATTGCCTCCAGTATCTACTCCAGCTCCATCCAAGACTTCAGCACACCACCAAGTTGTATGTGACATGGAAGAAGTGCCCTCATGTACCTAATCGATTGTGCATTTTCATTCAAACGCAAATTTAAAATAATGCACAAATTTAGGGGGAGCTCCTGCTTATCACATACTTCTCAAAGTGACGATTATATTCATTGATTATATCATATGTTGAAGCTTTGATCTATATGTTGTCATCAATTACCAAAAAGGGGGAGATTGAAAGCACATTTGCTCCCTTGGTGGTTTTGGTAATGAATAATAACATATAAGTCATTGAACTAATGTTTCCACCAAGTATATTTCAGGAAATGTTCAATGATAGGATTGGCAAAAGGATTGTGGAGATTGTGGAATACCCCATGATGCAAGGAAATAGGTTGGCAAAGCTTCAAGCAAGAGGACTCTACATTTTATATTTGAGAGAAATCATTTTGAGTCCATAGGAAAGCCAATACTATTAAAAGGGGGTAAGGTTTTGTTGGTGAACAAAATGCTCATACGTGCAGAAGTGATAGTCAACAAAAACACCCACTAATCTCCCACTAAAGTCTATCCAAAACCAAATACTCAAAATCGGTGCAACCAACATTCCACACTCAGTGCCACCGATTCCAAACCCTAGACAGACTCAGCCAAACCCTAGATTTTCGGTGCAACCGATGCTGCATTTGGTGCCATCGAGTTGGGCTGCAAACTTTCTATTATGCAAGTTCACATTTTCGGTCCCTCTGAGATTGTCAAATCGGCGTCACCAAGATTGGACATTCTGACCGTTGGTCACCTTATCTATGCAACCGAGATTCCTATATCAGTCACACTGAGATTCAAAAGTTGCTAACTTTAAGTCACTTCGGTACCACCAAGATTCACACATCGGTTCCATCGAGTCTGACTTATGGTGTGTAACGGTTGGATTTTTGGAAATGCCTATATATACCCCTCCACCACCACCTACTCGAGAGAGAAGCACTCAAAACTGTTCCCCACTCATATCTACTGATTTTCTGAGAGAGAACCACCTACCCTTGTGTTGAGGTCAAGATCTTCCACTCCAACCATATGGATCTTGATTTCTAGCCTCCCCAAGTTGCTTTCCACCCAATCAATCTCTTGTACCAAGCCATATCTATGAGAGAGTGATTGTGTGTTGAGGAGTCTATCATCTTGAAGCACAAGAGCATGGAGTTCATCACATTATCGAGCCTATTACCTTTTGGAGGGTGGTGCCTCCTAGATTGGTTAGGTGTCTCTTGGGAGCCTTCTACTTCATGTTGTGGAGTGAACCAAGAAGTTTATAAGGGCAAGAAGATCGCAAACTTCATGAAGATCTACCACAAGTAAGGCTAGTCCTCCGTGGACGTAGGCCGTCATGGTATAGTCAAGGTTGCTTCTTCGTGGAACCCTCCATGGGTAGAGCCCTCCATGGACTCTCGCGACCGTTACCCTCCGTGGGTTGAAGACTCCATGAATGTGGATGAATGATAGCACCACCTATCGGAACCACGGGAAAAATCATCGTGTCACCAATTGCGTTTGATCTTCCTACCCTCTCTTTACTTACATGCTTGTCTTTATTTTCCGCTGCTATACTCTTAGACATGCATGTGTAGGGTGTTGTCAGATTTCGGGCTCCGCAAAACCCTTAAGATTCGAACACAGGGGCGTGTGCAAAGATCCCCTGCATCCTCGCCCGATCTAACTCACTGCTCGATGAACACAACAGAAGACTCGCACGATGACGAGGAAGAAGACGAACACGACAGTTTACCTAGGTCCGGGCTGCTGCGAAGCGTAATACACTACTCCTCCTTTGGTGGATTACCTCTCATGTAGGTTTGAGTGGATGAACTAGCACAATGTGCTTGAGCCTCGTGAGGGTGCTCAAGATGTGTTCTTGGTTGGCTAGCTCGTGGTGGTGTGTGGAGTGACTATGTGTCAGGTCGGATCCGTCGTCCGTCTCTACAAAGCAACCTACCCCCTATATATAGTGGTGGCCCAGGTCCTTTTCCCTTATTGCAATGGCAGGGAGGGATCCCACAACAGCCAATTTCCAAGGGGGACAGGGGTTGGTGCTCGCCCTGCCCAAAGGCGGTCTTCTCCTGCAAAGTAGTTGTCGATACCTCAGGGGCGGGCTCAGCGATGACGTCCGCCCTGCAGGGCGGGTGGTTGTGGTCTTGTTCCACCAGAATGGAAACCTTTGGGGGGCGCTTTGGGAACCCGCGCCTGTCCTTGCTCCCTTTGCCCCAAAGGGGAAACTGCACCACCTAGCGCCCTGGTCCGTGCATGTCCTTCCTTGCGTTATCTTTGACTACTGAGGCCGGTCCTGGCATGGAGATTTCCGCCGCTACGGAAAGGTCCTGAGGAGGCCCATCCTTCCTGGGTCTTGTCACTGTTCTTCCTCGCGAGGCTAGGGCCCTCTCAAGGGCCTTTCTTGAGTGGGGCCTCGCCTCGTTCCATTTGGTCGATGAAGTGGGCCATGTCCTGGGCCGTGGGCAGGCAGGTCTCGGTACCCCCATTCCGAGAACGCCGACAGTAGCCCCCAGGCCCAAGGAGCGCCCGGGCTGGCTTATGAGCAAAGCTTGGAGGGCGGCACGAAGTGACGGGGGGCCCAAATGCCTGCAGGGCAGGCTTTATATGTGGTAGCCCGAAGACTTGTCATCCCTTCTTCTCTGCACTGGACTGGCCATAGCGAGGTTTGCCGAGCCACTTGACTCTCGCCTGTGAGCCGTCTTCATCTTCCGTCGATTCCGTTGTCGGTTCTCCCTTCTCGCGTGACTCCAACCCCTTCCGCTGACTCCCCGTGCGCCATGTCGTTTCCCCCCTTCGTCCTTCTCGCCACGTTTCCGGAGGGGGCGAAAGGCTGAAGCTTGAGGGGTCCGTCCACCGTAGCGATGCCCTAGCCCGCGCTGGGCCAGTCGTCGGTGGTGAACCTCGAGGGGTTGGAGAAGGTCCGACTGGTAGTTGCGGCCGGCTCCAATGAATGGGGGGCCACCAAGATCTGGCCAGGTTCACGGCCTTGGGGCAAGATGGCGGCCTCCGCCGTTCCCCTTCATATCCATGCTATCCTCCCTGGCATACTGCCACCATTTTAGAGCTTTCTCACTGCTTTGCTATCACGTTACTAGATCTGCGTGCTCCACCTTGACCCTGGCTCCCTCGTTCTCCTCTCGGCCTTCGCGTTCTTGTGCGAGGCCTTTGTTGGTGTTTCCCCCTCTGTGGCCTTGTTACGCCACTTATTCTCCCTTGAGTTGGCTTGTGAGGAACAGTGTTTCGGGTGCGCGTCCTTGAAAATGGTGGACGCATCGGCCCGTGGGGCCATTGACGCCGGACACTCCCCGAAGATAGAAGGGTTTTGGCGGCAGTGGGTGTATGTTGAGACTACCGAGGCCAAAGCTCTATTTCAGCAACGGGGACCCCCGTAACACCGAATCGCGAGTGGATGCACGAGGAGCTTGCTAACGCTGGGCTTGCATCGGTCCTGGCCAGACTGGTGAGGCTGAGGCAGGCAGGCGTCACGATGGCGATGGTGGTACGGGAATTTACTCGCCGATGAATTGCCCCTCTTTAGCACCACTCTTGTCTGATGTGGGCTTTCACGGGTCCCCGTGACCCAATGCGGATCCAGGTCCCACCTCCTTCCCCTGATGTCCTGTGCTAGCTTCTTCGCCGACTGACAGGTGGTGAACCTGTCGAGCTCCCACGGGACGGCTTCCCCTTGTACAACTTCAAAGCCTAGGTGCCCCTCATCGCGAACATGCCGCACTTCGACGAGTGGGGGTTCCTTCCTTAGGGGGAGGCACGTTGTCGGGGTGCCTCGCTCTCGGGGGCTCCGGCCATGGAGAAATCGGGTCATGCCGCCTTCCCCGCAGCCGAGGTGGGCCGTGTCTTGCCGCCCATTCCCCCGGCTCTTGCCTCGGGTCGAGCCGGTGTCGGGGGTGGCACTCAGTCATCAGTTGAAGTTACCGTCCTTTCCACTGATCATCAACCGTCCATGGCCAGCCCTCCGCTCCCGGGGCCCCGCGTCAACCGGAAAAGGAAGATGCCCACGGGCGGTCGCTCCTCGGTGTCGTGGGCTCCGGTGAAGAGGAAGTGGGTCGCCATAGACGAGTAAGTGCATGTACCCTCCTCCGTCCTTCTTTTCAGTGCCTTCCTTCTAAGCCTTTATTCCGCAGGCTCCCCACTGACGATGGGAGAGGTGGGCCGGCGCCGCCTACCCCTATAGCCACTAAGCCTCTTGCGGTCTCTTCTCTTGTACGCCGTGGGGTTCCATCTTCTGAGTTGGCGGCGCCTGTGCTTATTCTGACGCCTGGTGGCCCTAGGCGCAAGCCCCCCATGGTCCTCTTCACCCGCAGCCTTCGGCTCCCTCGAGTGGGGCCACTTCTTTTGACCGCGGCCCCTCTTAGGGTCATGCCGCGTCGCCCCCGGGACCACCTTTTCTCGGTGTTGTGGGTCCCCAGGGGACGCTTCCTTCTTCTCGGACGCCTGTACGTGAGCCCCCAGCCCCCGAGCATAGGTTCGGGTCGGGAGGCACCTCACGCACCTCCCCCGTTCGCCATGGAGAAGGTGGGAGTTCTGGCTGGCCGCTTGAGCTTGCTGGAGACCTGAGCACCTCGCCATGGGGTTTGCCATACCGCGGCGGATGCGCGCCAGCGCCTAGGGGTGGGGCTTGCCAACAATGATGCCCTCTTGGAGAAGCAACGCCAACGCCTTGCATTGGCGTGGCGCCAGCTTGAGATTGTCGTGAACCTCGGTCGTCTACATCGCGAGTGCGCCTGCACGAAGGTAGAAGGGTCCCTTGACACGATAGTGGAGGCCCGCGAACGTGCCCTTGCCGAGGCCCAGGAGGCTAATTACTGACATGGGCCTCCGAGAATCGCCTCAAGGAGCTCTAGGCCCTCAACACCGACCTTGAAAGGCAGATCCAGCTACAGAGGGCCACACTCGTGGATCTGCCAGCCGAGCTTCTCTCTGTCGTCACAATCCCCCTCGCGCCTGTCGACTCGTTGATGTTGGAAGCATTGGAGCAGAACCTAGAAGAGGAGAGTCTAGAGGTGAGGGAGCACCAGCTATCACTTGCCAAGGAGTCCCTTGCCTCGCGCGAGGCGAGGATACAACAGGAGGTCGACAATAGGGTTGCAGGGGCTTGGCGTCCCCTTCTCTCGGATTATCGCGCGAAGCTGGAGCTCCAGGAGTCTCGTTTCTGTCAGCGACATAACCTCCTGAAAAGCGAGGTTAGCGACGTCAAGAAGAAGTTAGACCAAGAGGAAGGGCGTCGGCGAGCTACGATCGATGCCCAGGCGGCTGCCGAGGCCAAGCTAGCTTTTCTTTATAAACAAGTGAAGGGTGTTGCTTCCCTAGCGAAGGAGACTTTGGACAAGGCGGTCCATGCTCGCGGCCTCCAGCACATGCGCTCCCAGATGTTTCAATCCCTCGAGAAGAGGGTCAGGCGGGCCTTGGATGACATCTGCGGTGCGAGCGTTTCGAGTCCCTTGGTTCCGAACAATGTCGGATATCTGGGATTCTTCTCCAGGCTCGTGGAGTGCCTTGAGGTGGGTGCGGAGAGGACCCGCGCGCTTGCGGAGGAGAACGGTTGTGACCTACTCGAGCGGGTGGCCTCAAACATCTTCTGCCACATCCTTCGTCTCGGCCTGCACTTCGATCTTAAGGCGGTTCTCAGTCCCGTGCCTGAGGCAACCCGCGCTGCCCTCGCCGATCGGGTCCAGGACCATGTGGACGACCTGGTGGAAGAGCTTTCTTCTGATGAAGCGGAGTGCCGTGCTGGAGAGGGGACGCTCGGGGCCATCGCATGCTGACGGCGATGAGAGATTCGGCGATGGTGTGCTTCCCTCGAGTAGCCTGCTTGCGTTCCTGACAAGGTTATGCATGTGGCCTACTGGCAACTTTGATGTATTTCGACAATAGCTTTAAGTATGCTCCCTGATGATGAGGTGTGTAATGACGTGCTCCTTTCGGTCGGGGTCGTCAGTCCGGTTGTAACCCCTGCAGGGCAGCGATGATTTAGCTCGTGCCTGTGGTTCCGTGGGATGGTTTGAGGGCCCTTTCGGCACTCTGCATCTGTAGGTCCCAGTCCTGCACATTTCCTCACAAACATTAGGTATGACCGGAGAGGACGTACTTCATGAGGCAAGGCCCCGGTACTCCTAATGCCGACCAGAAACCATGGACGGCACCAGGAAGTCAAGTGGCATCATGACCGGTAAGGCTCGCGAGGCGCATTGCCCAGGAGCCCACTTTTTCGATCCTCAAACTGCTCTACGTCGTCAGGTCCCAGTCCGTGCATTTCCCCACCACCATGAGGTACGACCGGAAACCAAGGACTCACTTCATGGGGCGAGGCCCCAACACCCCTGATGCCGACCGGAAACCAAGGACGGCACCAGAGGGGACGAGTGACCTTATGACCGGTAAGGCTCCTGAGGCGTGCTGCTTAGGAGCCCCCTTTGGCGCTCGAGCGATCCCCCATTCCATCCCTCCATGTGCCGCCTCAGGAGGTCCTGGGCACCCCCCGAGACCCTATGATGTGATGTTGTGCTATGGTCGGAGCCCACAACTCCTCGTGAAACTCCGATCCAAAAAGAGAGACAGAACTCAAGATCGATAAAATGAGAAAACAAAGAGAAAAAGTCCCCGCCTGTTGGGGATATAACCCCACGGTGAGACCCGCACTGGAGGGCTCCGGGTTAAAACGGACGGCTCGTAGCCAGCCCAAGATTGAGCCGTCAGGACTGGAGGGCCCAACAAGCATAGCGGCTCACAAGATGGGCCGGCGGGGTGGCCCGGATGAGAAGACCCGGGCGTGTAAAGCCGCCCGGGGACAACTTGGTTAGGATAGGCAAGAGAAGATAGAGGCAGACTCGGACGTGTAATGAGAGTCGGCCACAACTTGTATGACCTGTGGTCTTGACCTTGGTATATAAAGTCAAGACCCGAGGCAACTTAGAGATCAAGTTATCGAGAACTAGGTCAAGCTTTAGCTCCCTTGTAATCGATACAACAAGCAATACAAACACAAGCAGGACGTGGGCTATTACCTCACCTTGAGGGGCTGAACCTGGGTAAACTCGTGTCCTTCGTCCCTGTCAACCCCTTTGAGTCCATCACGTTAGCGATGGCCTCGAATCCAAGTCCGTTAACCCAGACATCTACCATGATAAATCCACGACAGTTGGCACCCACCATGGGGCTGACGCTTGGCGGTGTTGAGTTCTCGAAGGGCTCTCTCCCAGGCCTCGAAGGATACGTGGTCAGAAGGATCAACAAGAGTCGCCGTGGCCGGTTCTACATCGACAATGCCGGCTGGGGGCTTGATGCAGAGTCCGTGGTGTATGGATTCCGGGTTCCATTCAGCGGGATCCACGTCTTCATCGGAAGGGTTGATGGATCTACACTTGGGCCGGACGTCTGCACCGACATCATTGAGTCGGCTCGGCGTCTGCGACCTGCGTGTAACATGCATCCTGCCCATGCTAATCTGGGTCAGAAGCATATCTTCGTTGGCTTCACTCAAGGTACGGATCTGGAAGCTTCCGGATCACAGGAAACTCTCGTCTATTCGGAGAACGAATCTTCAAGTGGAGAAACGGAGTCGGTGTACCAGCTCCGCAATGGCGGCCTTGGGTGCTACGGCGACGTCTGCCTTGAGTCAGATCGCTCTGAGTCGGATGACCTTGAGCTGCCGGTTCATGCTGCCATGTTCATGGCGGGGTTAGCCCCAGGCACGAGTAGTACAGCCGCAGGAGCCGTCACCTCGGGTGATAACCCAACATCGCCAGCTCAAGTTCTTGTGGAGCTGATGGATGAGCTCGTGGATTTAATGGCCACTAAGGTCACACCAGATAATCAAGCAGCTCGGAATTTAGAGATCACAAGGATCAAAGGCCGGATGACAGAGGAATGGCAAAGGATGGCTGAGGTGAGGATCCAGATGGAGGAAGAGGCGGAACGTATCAAGGCAGATGCTTTCCGTCTAGGGCTGGAGCAAATATGAGCAGCAGCGGTACATCGAAGGAGGCACCAATCCCGTCTACCAGAGCACTATGAATCAAGGAACCTCTTCAATACTCCTCCTGGCACGAGACGAGTAACGGACGTGCCCGAAAGCCGCCCGACAGAGCGACCAGCGACTCATCCGGCCCGGCGTAACCAAGCTTCACCCGGTGGCTTTCCGATGCTGGCGGGTCATTATTCTAAACCGGCCGAGAATATGGTGGCAGCGGCCACCCAGCTTGAGACAATTCCTATCCCGGATGAAGCACCCTTTGTAGAGGATGTGCGGAACGCCATCGGGTACCTGCAGACGACCATGGCCCAGGAGGAGAAATATACTCACAGCCGGAGCCGTGTTCATTCAACCCCCTTCCTAGCCGTAGCTTTAGCTAGCGCTACGAATCACTAGCAGGTTCCAGCAGCAACTGGCACAGAGAGATTCCGATGGGTCACTGGCCGGGTAGAGACACGACAGCATTTGTAAACCATGCAGGAAGCCCACAAGAGGCGCCAGCTAGGCCGGCTTACCAGGAGCATGTGCCTTCCATTTCGGTAGGGGCAGGAGTAAACTCCAGGACGGGAGGGCTGCCGTGTTTGTCGCCGGCTCTACAGAGCGAACGGCTGCCAAGAGACTTCAAAGGGCCCCGCAAGGTCCCAAATTATACCGCTGATTTACTCCCGGAGGCCTGGGTGGAGAGTTATGAAGTGTCCATGGATATGCTTGAGGTCAGTGAGGCGGTTTATGCCAAGTATTTCGTCATGATGCTTGAAGGCCTGGCTCGCACATGGCTAAAGGGGTTACCGCCTAATACCATCAATTCATGGGCGAAGCTCCAGGATCGGTTCATTAAAAACTTTCAAGGAACGTGCAAGCAGGCGATGACCATTGTGGATCTTCATCACTGTGTCCAACAGGGGAACAAGTCGTCCCATCATTGGGTACGGCGGGTCTCGACAATCATCCACTTGTCAGAACAGATCACAGCGGCCCAGGCGGTACTGATCTTGGAGAAGAACTGCCATTTTGTTCCTCTGAAATAGAAACTCGGCCGGCTCAAACGTACGTGCCAGGACATGGGAGAGCTCATGTCGGCTCTCACGAAATATGTCGACTCTGACAGTATGAAAGATCCGGGTTCTGATGATGAGAAGGCTAGCCAAGGTAAGAAAGGCAATCAAGGCAAGGGTGCGGCAAACAATGGTAGCCAGAGAAAATGTAAGAATCCAGAGGCCGGGTCAGAGCCGGTGGCTAATACAAACACGCAGCAGAATTACCCCAAAAGCAATAGGAGGTTTAGACCGCCCTTTGGCAAGGATAGCTCTTCCTCGAACATGGTGGAGTTACTTAAGCGACCTTGTCCAAATCATAGTCTACCTGATAAGCCGGCCAACCACACATGGGGGAATTGCAATTTCATGTAGAAGTACAAGCGGTATTTCACACAACCTAACAATCGAGATGGTGGTCCGCCAGGTGGATCAGGACATGATGGGTCAGGAGCTGGTTTTGGTTCTGGTGGCTCAGGGTCCGGTCATCTGGTCCACCGTCATCCGGGTGAGGATAGTCAAGGGGGACACCAGCCGCATTTTGGTAACAATAATCAGCAACAACAGCGTAATCCGTCCGGCTTTCAGAGTAATCCGAAGCAGCTCAGCTCCGGGCAGTACCACGTTTTCACGACCGGTCTCAACAAACGGGACCAGAAGTTGCGAAAGCGGGCAGTTAATGCGGTTACACCGGCTCTTCCGCAGTACTTAAAGTGGTCTGAATATGACATAACTTGGAGCCGAGAAGATCACCCGCCACGTGTCGATGACCCGGGGCGCCTGGCTTTAGTTGTAGCCCCCCCCCCAAGTGGGCGGGTATATGGTGAACAAGGTGCTTATGGATGGCGGCAGCAGCATAAACATCCTTTACTATGACACTTTCCGGCGAATGAAGTTGCTTGACAAGGATTTAAAACCTTGATCCACCGTCTTTCATGGTGTGGTTTCGGGTAAGTCGGCGCGTCCGGTGGGCAGGATTTCGTTGGAAGTGGCTTTTGGCGATGAGTACAATTACAGGGTGGAATCCTTATGGTTTGAAGTGGTCAAGATCAAGAGTCCTTATCATGCGATATTTGGACGGCCGGCTGATGCTAAGTTCATGGCCAGGCCCTGCTATGTTTACTTGCAGCTCAAGATGCCGGGCTTAAACGGTACCATTACCGTTCATGGTAATCGAAATACGGCTATTGAGTGTGAAGAAGGAGACGCGGCTTACGTAGAGTCCAGTTGCGCTCAGGAGGAGCTTAAGTTCTCTAAAGAGAATGTTGATCTGGAGGATATGACCCCGCTGAAAAAGCCCACCATGGAGGTTGAGCCGCCCCTCAAGTTTTCAGCGGATGATACGAAGACAGTAGATTTCACTCCGGGCGACTCATCTAAGTAGTTCATCATTGGATCTCACATGGATCCCAAATAGGAAAGCGCGCTCATGGAATTCATCCGTGAGAATCGGGACATCTTCACATGGAAACCTTCTGACATGTCGGGTGTACCGAGAGAGCTCGCTGAGCACAACCTTAATGTGGATCCAAAGTTTAAGCCGATTAAGCAGTTTTTGTGGCGGTTCAATGAGGAGAGGCGCAAGGCTATTGGGGAAGAAGTTGCTCGGCTGTTGGCAGCAGGTTTTATCATTGAAGTTTTTCACCCGGAATGGTTGGCTAACCCGGTGCTCGTGCTCAAAAAGAATGGCACATGGCGTATGTGTGTGGACTACACGGACCTTAACAAGGCCTGTCTGGCTGATCCATTTGCTCTCCCTCGTATGATTAGATCATTGATGCTACGGCGGGGTGTGAAAGTTTGTGCTTCCTGGATGCATACTCAGGTTATCATGAAATCAAGATGGCGGTTAAAGACCGGGAGAAGACGGCTTTTATCACACCCTTTGGGGCATTCTGTTATGTCTCTATGCCCTTCGGGCTCAAAAGTGCCTAGGCGACTTACCAGCGATGCGTGCAGAACTGCCTTCACGGTCAGATTGGCCCAAATGTCCATGCTTATGTAGATGACATCGTGGTCAAATCCAGAAAGAAGGAGACTCTCTTGGAGGATTTAAAGGAAACTTTTGATAATCTCCGGGTCTACAAGATGATGCTTAACCCGACCAAGTGTGTCTTTGGTGTTTCGGCGGGCAAGCTTTTGGGTTTCCTAGTCTCTGAACGTGGTATCGAGGCTAACCCGGACAAAATCAAGGCTATTACCTCTTTGGGAGAGCCAGCTTGTATTAATGATGTTCAGCGCTTGGCAAGGCAGATTGCTGCGTTGAGCCGGTTCATAAGCCCTCTTGGAGAGAAGGCTATTCCTTTATATTATATGATGAAGAAGACAGATAAATTTGTTTAGAGTAAAGTGGCGGGTGAAGCACTTGAGGCGCTTAAAAACAGCTCACTGAGCCGCCGGTGCTGGCTGCTCCGGCTGCAAAAGAACCGTTACTCCTTTATGTGGCGGCTAATAACCGGGCAGTGAGTGCTACAATCGTGGTCGAGCGCAAGGAGGCCGGAAAGGAGTATCCAGTACAAAGACTGGTTTATTATATCAGTGAGGTCCTCACAGAGCCTAAGCAAAGGTATCCACATTGGCATAAGCTGGTATATGGGGTCTTCATGGTCAACCGCAAGTTAAAACACTATTTCTTAGGGCACCAGATAACTATGGTCAGTTTTGCTCTGCTAGGGGATATTATCCAAAACAGAGAAGCCATAGGAAGGATTGCTAAGTGTGCATTAGAGCTAGGACCTCTCAATGTAAAATATGTGCCTTTCACAGCTATCAAGTCCCAAGCACTTGTGGATTTCATAAATGATTGGACAGAGTGTCAAGCTCCCAAGGAAAAACCAGATAACACCTACTCGACTATACACTTCGATGGATCCAAGCAATTAGAGGGATAAGGGGCAGGAGTTATTCTGATATCCCCCAAGGGTGATAAGTTTTGTTATGTGCTTCGACTGATGTTCCCCTGCACTAACAATGTGGCTGAGTATGAAGCCTTGCTTCATGGTCTCCAGTTAGCCAAGGAGATGAATTTGAGCCGAGTCAGGTGTTTGGGCGACTCAGATCTGGTGGCTCAGCAAGTTTCTAGCACTTGGGACTCCAAGGACCCACGGATGGCGGCTTACCGTCAGGCGGTTGATATTATTGCAGGGCACTTTAAATGATATCAGGTAGATCACATTGATCGTTGCAGAAATGAGGCGGCTGATGCCTTATCACGGTTAGGCTCTCAACGAAAGCCGGTGCCACCCAATGTCTTTCTGGACGTCTTACACCATCCGACTGTTAAGATGCCTTCAGAAGAAGATTTGGTTGTTCCTGACCCGGAGGCAGAGTTAGTGGCGGCTCTACACGCTATCCTAGATTGGACTATTCCCTATTTGGCCTACTTGACCCGGGGCGAGTTACCTGAGGATGAAGACCTAGCCAGAAAGATCACCCGGTGGTCTAAGTCCATGACAATATTCAGTGGTGAGTTGCATAAATGCAGTGTAACGGTAGTTTTCCAACGTTGTGTTTCACCAGAGGAGGGTTGGCAGATCTTGAATGAAATCCATACTGGCGATTGTGGACACTATGCCGGCTCGAAATCTTTGGTGGCTAAGGCTTTCCGGCACGGGTTTTTCTGGTTGACGGCTCATAAAGACGCAGAGGACCTAGTCCGTAAGTGCGACGGCTGTCAGAAGTTTGGCTGGCATGCTCATATCCCGGCTCAAGAGTTAAGGATGATACCAATTACTTGGCCATTTGCAGTCTGGGGGCTTGACATGGTGGGACCTTTCAAGAGATCCAAGGATAAGAAAACACACCTCCTCGTGGCGGTGGACAAGTTTACCAAGTGGGTAGAGGCAGAACCGGTCAGCAAATGTGACGCGGCTACGGCGGTTTTATTTATCAAAAAATTGATCTACCGTTTTGGTTACCCACACAACATCATCACTGATAATGGTACAAATCTATCCAAGGGGGCTATGAAAAAATTCTGCGATGAAGAGCATATCCGGCTTGATGTTTCAGCAGTGGCGCATCCACAATCCAACGGTCAGGCGGAGCGTGCCAATCAGGAAATTCTAAGAGGGATTAAACCGCGGCTTATGGTTCCTTTGCAGCGAATGCTCGGGTGTTGGGTAGAAGAATTACCCTCCGTCTTATGGAGCATCAGGACTACCCCTAACAGATCCACGAGTTTCACGCCTTTGTTTATGGTGTACGGGGCCGAGGCAGTTTTGCCCAGTGACATCCGGCATGACTCGCCAAGGGTGGCAGCTTACATTGAGGCGGATAATGACACAGCACATCAAGACGCATTGGATGCTCTCGAAGAGGCGCGAGAGCTAGCAGCAGCCCGGTCGGCAATTTATCAACAAGACTTGCGTCGCTATCATAGCCGTAGGGTCAAGACCCGGACGTTCCAGGAGGGCGACTTAGTGCTCCAGCTGATTTAGGACCAGACAAATATGCATAAGCTCTCTCCTCCATGGGAAGGACCTTTTGTAGTCAGTAGAAATCTTAACAATGGGTCATATTACCTCATCGATACCCGAGATGACTCAGATACGGCGGGTCAGGAGACCCGCCGGCCGTGGAACATCGCGCATCTCCGGCCTTATTTCACTTAAGGGTGTAGAGACCCTTCATTGTAAACTATCATTGTACATACTACAGTTATATTAAGAAGTATCACTACCAAAGCAAAATCCTGGCTCAGGAAAATGAGTCGTGGCACCAGGCGTTATGCCACAAAATCCCGGCTCAGGAAAATGAGTCGCGGCACCGGGCGTTATGCCACAAAATCCCGGGTCAGGAAAATGAGTCGCGACACCGGGCGTTATGCCACAAAATCCCTGCTCAGGAAAATGAGTCGCGTCACCAGGCGTTATGCCACAAAAATCCGGCTTAGGAAAATGAGTTGTGGCGAGGGCGGCTTCTTACCTGTGGGTATAGCTTCTAACGTCTATCCACCGGCGTCGTACGCCGTACTGCTGAAGGGGGCTTCTTACCGACGGGTATCGCTTCTAACACCCTATCAGCCGGCTTTATGCCAAATTTCCGGCTAGCACGTTTAGCCGCGGTTGTGAGGGTTTTTTACCGATGGGTAGCTAACACCTCATAACCGGCGAGGGAGGCTTCTTACCTTCGGGTACAGCTTCTAACGCCTATCCGCCAGCGTTTATGCTGTATTATTATCTTCAGGTACACAAAAATCCGGCTAAGGAAAATTAGCCGCGGCGGGGGCGGCTTCTTACCTTCGGGTACAGCTTCTAACGTCTATCCGCCAGCGTTTACGCTGTATTGTTACCTTTGGGTACACAAAAGTCCGGCTAAGGCAAATTAGTCGCGGCGAGGGCGGCTTCTTACCTTCGGGTATAGCTTCTAACGCCTATCCTCCAGCGTTTACGATGTATTATTACCTTCGGGTACAACTTATAATGCTGGTTAACTGGCTTTATGCTATAAAACTCCGGTTGACATGATTAGCCACGGACGGAAATCATGAAGTCCTTTTGGCCGGCTCTCGACCCAAGAAGAAGAGACAACCGACGGAAATTATCAACCGGAATGCATACAAGGAAGATGGCACTTGGAAAGCTAGATTTTTTCTCATTTAAAAAGATCAGCACAGCAAATATCACATGACATATATTACAAACGCTCTATGTAGAGCACCAAAAAGTATTGATCAAAGTTCTTTCAAAGTCCCCTACGACGGTTTAAGGAGAGCCGGCTATTACAAAGTGGAGTTAATCAATTGGCCAGAGGCTCATCCTGCTCCGGCTCTTCGGGTGCCTGGATCTGAAGGTTTTCCAAGTTGCAGTTGCAGTCAGCAAGAGATGCAAAAGCCCCTTCTTCAAGGAAGGTAGACGGGTCAAGATCTTAAGCGAAGAGGTCCTTACTGCGGGTAGGCATCAAGTCCTTCCATTCGTAGAGTGGGCCATGAATTCTCTTCTGGTCAGCATCATAAGCTGCCTGGTAAGTGTCCAGGTCAACCTCTTGTGCTAAGACGGAAGCCAGGAACCTGGAATCCTTGACGCACTGGATGTAGTGAGCTTCTGTAAACTCAGAGCCGTCATCCTTCTTGGAGGGGAAGCCTTCCATCATATCAGCCGGAGTAAGCTCCGGAGCGAAGGCCAGAGCCCGGCTTGTGCCTGCGATTGCTCCCTGGCGGGCGGCTGATTTCTTCAATTCAGCAATCTGCTTCGGCATGGTGGAAAAAAGTTCCAAGACCCCTTTGAGAGTCGAAGGGATCTTGTCCTTGTACTGCACATACTTGATGGTAAATATCGCGCCGCAATACAGCTGCTCCGCCAGGGTATAGATAGGTTTCATAGGCAGTAAGCTGTCGGACGCAAGTTGACGGCTTCTAGGACCTGTACGAGCCGGAGGTTTAATGATAAGTCACCAGTTCAGATGTTATAATAGCAGTTAAGGAAAAATTGTCAAGAGCTCACCGAAGAGGGCGGCTGTCATCTTTGTGATATGAAGTTTCAACGATTGCAGCTCGTCAGAGACGATCATCAGCCGCTGATCAGCGTCGTCCGCCTGTTTGATCAGCTTGGCCTGCTAAGACATAGCAGACTCTCTGAAAGTGGTGAACTCCGCCTTAACTTTAACCAGCTCTTCGGTCAAGAGCCGGCATTTCTCATCAATGACGCTCCGGGCAGCCTGTTGATCAGCCAGGTTGGTCTTTAAGCCGGCCAACTGTGACCCGGCTTTAGTCAAGGATTCCTGCAAACATTTCAAAGCAGAGAGTAAAATGGACAAGTCTCAAACAGATTGCAAGCAATATGCATGACACTTGGGAGCTAATGTCTATTTTTCAGAAGAGTCCCGACTCAACTTTGAACAGGTTTGAGCTGGCCCTTGGGGGCTACTATTAGCTCTTTTAAGTTATCTTCTAAAAAGTCCCGACTCAACTTTGAATAGGTTTGAGCTGGCCCTTGGGGGCTACTATTAGCTCTTTTAAGTTATCTTCTAAGAAGTCACGACTCAACTTTGAACAAGTTTGAGCCAGGCCTTGGGGGCTACTATCGGCTCTTCTGATTATCTCATACAGAATAATTCTATCTACAAGACAACTGTGCAAAGTCCCGGCTCAACATGTCGAGAGATTAAGCCAGCACTTGGGGGCTACGTAGGGGTATAAGGAGGAAAATAATACCTCATACGTCTTCATGAGATTAACCAGTTGGACCTCCAGGTCCCGGTTGGTGGATAGGCGGGTCATGTAGCTAGCATGAAGCTCCTCAGTTGTCATCTTCTCCAAGGCAGAAGGCTCAAATTCAAGCTTCCTAGAAGTTTCAGTTGTTTCACCCCGCTTAGACAACACGTGAGCCGGGGGAGAATGCAAACCAGCGCTAGTGATTTCAACTTCTGGGCCAGTCGTGTCTTTAGCCGCCTGGGCAGGGCTCGGGGTTTAGAAGGATTCTTTGGTGGACTATCTGGGAAAATGTCATCAGCGGTCGGCTCTGCAGAAGCAGCTGGGATATCTTCAGCCGGCCACGAGTCATCCGGCTTTGAATGCTCCGGTTCTTGGGTAGCAGGACCGGGGGAGGACTTGCTGGTTTTTCGACGCTTGGCTTCACCACTGTAAATGTGAGGATCAGAATCCAAAGGATACTACTGCCGCATAAAGAGTCGGATGTCATCATGGGAAATACTTACAGCGGGTTGATCTTGGGAGGCGGCACAGTGGTCGCCGAAGAGTCGCCGAAAGAGGGTGATTTCTGAGAGCAATTTAAGGAAGATGAGATAGCGTCGAGGTCGTAAAGTGAAATTAATTAAAACGGAGATGCATACCTCTGCGGGGCATTTCTTCGGAGCTGGCGAGTTTGGCAAGCCGGACATAAGTTCAGTAGAACCAGCGCTCCGGGTCTGGCGACGCTCAATCTGTTGTTGCTTCTTCAAAAGAAAGTCGGGAGCCAGATAAGCAAGAGGATGAGAAAGAGGAACTTTTCCAATAACCCGCCGCGGCTTCCGAGGGACAAAATATTCTGAGCCGAAAGAAATATAGATTACCTCAGGGGCGTTGGCGCGGCTTGTTTCAACATCATCCTGTGATTGAAACAATTGGAAGTAAAATAAGGTAATAAAATGGCAGAAAGCAGCCAAGGTTTACCTCTGAGTCAGACGATTGCGGCGGGTCAAACCATCCTTCTTGTGGGGCGGTCTTCTTGGACCTCTTAGCCAGAGCTTTCTTCTTGGGCTTCGTCAAAGGAGGAACATACTCCTTCTTCCAGAAATCAGAGTTGGCCTGAAAAGGTTAAACAGGTTAAACGGTAATGAGACAGAAAGGTATAAGTGACAAGGAGAAAAGGTGGTGAAGATTCGCCTTTCATCTGGAGCCGGATTTTTGGCGTTAAAAGGCGCCAGGCCAATGGCGCTGCATGATCCGGATGCTTCATGGACAAGGCTCCGGATGACAGTGGTGATGTCATCCTCCGTCAGGGTTGATTGGCTGAAGCATAATAAACTATCATACTTGCCTTCGTATTCACACATGAGCCGGCTTCTATGACTTAAGGGCATAATCCGCCAAGAAATGTAGCAACGGATCAAATCCATCCCAGTTAAACTATTGGCCATGAGGGCCTTGATCTTGGCGTGAGCCGGCTTGTACCTTGCACGTTCCGAAGCCGATAGCCGGCCAGGAAGTTCTAAAGTTGTCTTGAGCCGGGAGGGACGATAGCCCGGCAGTGGACGCTCATTCTTAGGAGAGGTATCCTTGCAGTAGAACCAAGTCTTGTTCCAGTCCTTTGGATGACTCGGCATCTGCATGGCTGGAAAAGTAATATCCCTACGCCATTGGATGGAGATCCCGTCAAGCTCTAGACTCGGACCGGCTTTCACCTCAGTTTGTCGGTTGGCGTAGAAAAACTCTCAAAATAACCCCCACAGACGGCTTGGCTTGCAGATAGACTTCACAAAGCACTTGAAAATTGCATATATTTGAGACGGAGTTAGGGGCCAAGTCTTGGGGGTGAAGCTTGTAAAAGTGAAGGACGTCACGGAAGAACTTCGAGCCGGGAGGCACGAATCCTCGCTTGATATGATCAGAGAAGACCACTACTTCGCCTTCTTGAGGAGTGGGCTGCGTCTCATCACCCGGGGCCCGCCAACTAAGGACCTCCTTGGAAGGAAGGGTACCCGCGTGAACAAAATCCAACAAGTATTCCTCTGTGATGCAAGACCCGACCCAGTTGCACGAGTTGGAGGCGCGAGACATGCCGGCGGCTTAAAGACTGTGCAAATTAAAAAGTACGGTGAGTCAAGAGCAAAACAAATATCTATGACGGCTTACAAATTTAAGGGTTCTAGAAATAATATGCCATGGTCCGGCTGATGAGAGCCGGAGGGGCCTGGCGAGTCAACAAAGAAAAGAGGAGGAGCGAAAATCGGCTAAGTCCCAGGAAACAGATTTCGTGAAGTTCAGCTAAAATAACGGATCTGCAAAAGCAGGAAAAATGCCTCTATTTTCAGACCTAAGGACGAATGGGCGAGGAGGACAAAACCTAAAAAAGCAGGCTGAGTAGGGACCGATCTATGTGTTATTACTCACTGCCTATTACACAGCAGCTCCGCGAGGTCGGGCGACTGTCTGGAGTTCATACGCTGAGCACGGCCGGCGACTGGAGTTCGAGTTCTAAGCAGCGACAGCGGAGAAGTTTTATAGAAACCCTACCAGAGACGGTTATGGATCTAAGGGGAGAAGACTTACCGGCGACGGCGAGGGGAGCACGAGATGAACTCTGGTTCGCAACAGGTTGATGCAGCGGCCAGTTGACGGCGGGACGGAGATGGTGCCGGAGCAAGAGCGGAAGTATCGGAGAGGAAGAAGATGACGGCGCGAGCGGGAGAAAGGAAATGCCGCCCAAAGTAGTCCTATTTAAAAGGAAAATGGGGCAGGCGCGAAAATCCAGGCGACACAAACCGTCCGACCGAGGCGGACGCCTCGATTTTCGGGCTAACCATTTAATGGAAGGATTTGGCGGTGCGTGAGCAAATCTTTTTGGTAGAGTCCACGCGACATCACGGCTGGTCATTACCGGGCGACTCGCTGAGGAAAAGAAGAGAAGGATGAAATGAGCAAGCTCAAATCAACCTGGGGCCTAATGTTGGGGATATAACCCCATGGTGAGACCCGCCCTGGAGGGCTCCGGGTTAAACCGGACGGCTCGTAGCCATCCCAAGAGTGAGCCATCAGGACTGGAGGGCCCAACAAGCATAGCGGCTCACAAGATGGGACGGCAGGGTGGCCCGGATGAGAAGACCCATGCGTGTAAAGCCGCCCGGGGACAACTTGGTTAGGATAGGCAAGAGAAGATAGAAGCAAACTCGGATGTGTAATGAGAGTCGGCCAAACTTGTATGACCCGTGGTCTTGACCTCAGTATATAAAGGCAAGACCCGAGGCAACTTGGAGATCAGGTTATCGAGAACTAGGTCAAGCTTTAGCTCCCTTGTAATCGATACAACAAGCAATACAAACACAAGCAGAACGTAGGCTATTACCTCACCTTGAGGGGTCGAACCTGGGTACTCGTGTCCTTCGTCCCTGTCAACCCCTTTGAGTCCATCACATTAGCGATGGCCTCAAATCCAAGTCCGTTAACCTGGACATCTGCCGTGATAAATCCACGACACCGCCCCTCTTTTCTTTTAAAACATAGGATCATGAAATCTTAGAGCTTCAATGAGGCTCAAGCACAAAAAGGGGTCGTTGAAAGCTGCAACTTGAAATACAAAAAGAGCGAGAAAACGGCTGTGACCGGCATTTTTGGGGTTGTCCCCGCCTTCGTCTTCCCCCAGCACTGATCGTAGGGCATCCACATTGCATGGGCATAGCCATTGATGGGTAGTGTTGTCTTCTCCGCCAGCTCTGGGCTGTGGCTGCCACATTGTTTGGGAGGAACCCCTTCACGTCCTCGGGGGGCTCCGGGCGTGTACAACCCACTCATTATTGCGTGAGAGTGTCAAGGGTTGATGTAGGTCCTGGGGGTGTATAGGGAGCCCACGCCCCACAGGCACGGAACCCACTCGCAGCCCCCGGGCTCGTCGCGACAAAGTGTTGTCTGCCCTGGGCGGGATCTCAAGCATAAGGTAAACCCCCTGCGCTCTCTTGCTGGAGAGCCCGCCCCTGTAGAAGGTCCTAAGTTCCCCAGGCATTGCTCCAGCGCGCCTTGCTGGGGGCCCTGGGGTTCCCATGCCAGTACTCTGGGCCCTGTCCCCAGGCTGAGCGAGTCGGACCTGGGGACATGGGCGAGTACATGTTCGCCCGCCGGCGATCAAGCGAAACCCGTCCTGGCGACATGGTCGTATGTTCCACCCTCCGTCCCCAAGCGAGTGTCACGCGCCCCGGACACAAGGGCACATGTTCCACCCTCGGCCTCTAGGTTGGGATCGTCTGGCCTAGGGACATGGGCGTGTGTTCCACCCTCCGTCCCCAAGCTGGGGCCTCTCGGTCCGAATACGAGGGCGCATGTTCTACCCTCATTCCCAAGCAAGTGACCCCCGGTCCCTAGACCCAGACGTCTGCCCGAAGTAGCTCCCTGCCAGCGGGCATGCCTCGTGAGGATCCCCGCGTCGGTCATCCTCGCGAGACCAGCCCCCCGAGCCGCCCCCGTGGGGTTGTACGTACCTGTCTGCGTGGGGGCTCCTCGCGAGGTCGCGTGTGTGCCTCCTGTTCCCGTGGTAGCCGATGATGCTCTCCTCGTGGCCCAGGCGCGCGACAACATGGTCGTTGTCAAGTTGTGTTGGCCCCTGGGCGCAGGCGCAGTCGAGCCTCCAGTCCTCCTCCTTGGTTCCAAAAAGCATGCCGGGAAACGCGAAGCCACGCCCCCTTCGCGCGGCTGAGGCCCACGCTCCCGGCGACTCGAGCCAAGTCCCAGGAAGAAGCGGGCCGGTGTAGATGTCTTGAGTTTGCCCGCATGGTCTAGGCGTCGTGGCCCCTGGTTGCGCGGGTCCATGGGCACGGGCCCAGCGGTGGTGCATATGGGTTTTGTCGGCAGTGGTGTAGCGCTTAGGAGCACATCTGGGCTCGCCGACGCAGCGGCGGCGGGTGGCACATTGTTGCCAAAGCTCGTGTGCCACGAGGAGGGTGACATGTCTGCGTGTTGGGTCTTGGCAAACTTGGAGGGGCGGCGGCGCGGGCTGAACGTGAGGAAGGGCCGAGGCGACGGGGGAGTGACGTGTGGTTGGTGAAGACGGCAGCCCCCAGCGCCTGTCGGGGACCCAAACGGTGTTGACACCCGCCGACGAGGTGGTAGAGCGCCGCATGGCGTCCTGGCCCGCCTGCGGCAGCCGCACCACGCACGCGGCTTGTTGCTCCGCGCGGACTCGTCGTCCTCCTGCCATGAGTGCTACGAGCGTCGGCTAGTCGAGACCCGATGGAGATTTCGACACACCCCCTACCTGGCATGCCAAATGTCGGATTTTGAGCTCCACTAAACCCTTAAGATTTGAACACAGGGGTGTGTGCGAAGATCCCCTGCAGCCTCGCCCGACCTAGCTCACTACTCGATGAACACAATAGAAAACTCACACGATGACGAGGAAGAAGACGAACACGACAATTTACCCAGGTTCGGGCCGCTCCGAAGCATAATACCCTACTCCTGCTTTGGTGGATTGCCTCTCATGGAGGTTTGAGTGGATGAACTAGTACAATGTGCTTGAGCCTCGTGAGGGCGCTCAAGATATGTTCTTGGATGGCTATCTCTTGGTGGTGTGTGGAGTGACTAAGTGTCAGGTCAGATTCGTCGTCCGTCTCTACGAAGCAACCTACCCCCTATATATAGCAGTGTCTCGGGTCCTCTTCCCTAATTGATATGGCGGGGAGGGATCCCACAACGGCCAATTTCGAAGGGGGACAGGAGTTGATGCTCGCCCTGCCCAAAGGCGGTTTTCGCTTGCAAAATAGTTGTCGATCCCACAGGGGCAGGCTCAGCGATGACATCCGCCCTGCAGGGCGGGTGGTTGTGGTCTTCTTGCACTGGAACGGGCACCTTTGGGGGCGTTTTGGGAACCCATGCCTGTCCTTGCTCCCTTTGCAACAAAGGGGAAACTGCGCAGCCTGGCGCCCTGGTCCTTGCATGTCCTTCCTTGCGTCATCTTTGACTCCTGAGGCCGGGCCTTGCATGAAGATCTCCGCCGCTTCGGAGGGGTCCTGAGGAGTCCCATCCTTCACGGGTCTTGTTGTTGTTCTTCCTCGCGAGGCTAGGGCCCTCACGAGGGCCTTGTCTTGGGTGGGGGATCGCCTTGTTCCATTTGGTTGATGAAGTGGGCCACGTCTTGGGCCGTGGGCAGGCAGGTCTGGGTACCCCCATTCCTAGAACGTCGACAGGTGTACTTGCATACTATGAATGCTAAGATCTGCCAAGGCTTAAAATTGGGAAAAAGTTAATTTTTATTTGGTCAAGTAGTCTAATCACCCCCCCTCTAGCACTACTTTCGATCCTACAATAGCTCGGTGGGTTGAAGTGCTCCGGGTCTTCGTTGGATGGCGTCGGAGACAAGAGGCTCGATCCGTACCCGTAGACTGGGCAAGAATACATCAGCGGAGGTGGAGGCGGTGCTGCGAGTTCCTCGTCGGACAAGTAGTGGTTTGAGTCATCGATGAGCCATCCGGTGATTGGTCTTGTAAGCATGCAGTCCATGGGCGCGTACACTGTCAGAGGTGGCGGCAGTTTGGTGTCATCCGGGATGATGTTGAACGCAGAGGCCTCATCCTGGTAATCGATCCCGACCCCTGCAGCAACATTCGGCACTGCAGCAACTTGTTCGCTCATAGCATTCGGTGCGGTAGCAGCCTCTTGAGGCATCACCAGAACCACCTCCCTGGGCGCATCTGCCCTTGTATTTGGTCCTGGCGCTCCAAGAGAGTTGATGCGCTGAACCCAGCGGTGACCACAGTGGTGGCATTGGCGATGGGCATGGCAGCGACGGAGGCCACCACTAGGGCCATAGTGACGAAGAGGAACACAGTATGGTGCACTATAGTGGCGGAGGCCACCGTTCCTGTTTAGGCATCGCTGATGGCGGTGGCCAAAGTTTCGGCGACAAGCAGTAGCCAGACCAAAGGTCCGGCGAGGGAGACGGAAGCCACGGTTCTCCCAGGCCACGAAACGAGCGAAGGCAAAAGCAAGTTCTGGCAGAGACTCCATCTCTTCTCACCTTTGTTCTCTCCTGAAACCTATTCTCTCTGGTTCGAGCAGTGCTGATGATGAGAAGAGAAAAGAGTGAGATTGAAGTGAAAAGTGTGTCCTTTTCATTGATGTTGTGTTCAGGTATATATATATATGACCTGAACAGGTGCTTACAACGCCAGTTACATTGATTCATGTCGTTTCAGAAAGACACGACGATGGTTTATAAAGACATGACGATGGTTCGCTATCTACTGCATCTGGACAACGCTAGGATTCTAATGACCTATTAGAATATAGTAAGGAATATACTAACTGCCTATTTAGCCTAATTTTAATGCTATTTAATTCCTAACAGTTCGGTAGTCAGGAGACGAACCCCCCACGGGATTCAATCCATCGAGGGACCCAATCCACGTAGGAATTAAACATCTACACCCCCTCAATCCCTGCCTTAGAGCATCTCTAATAGACGGTCCATATGTAAAAATACCTAAATTTTGGATCTCCGAGAGCAAGAAACGTTGTTCCAAAAGATGGTCCATATGTAAAAAAATTGGAGCACCGCCTCCCAGAGATGTAAAATGCAACATTTCGTGATGCAAATTTGCATTACGAGATACATCTGGTCTAAAACCATGGCCGCCCACGAAATGCCCAACCACCTATTCATTTTGCTTCCCACTCGCGCCCGCCTGCCCACCCAAGCACCGGCCTTCGCCCGCCATCACCCTCACCCGCCGTCCACCCGCCACAGCCCTGGCCCGCCGCCCGCCTACCACCAACCTCCTCCTTCGCTGCCCGCCATCGCCCTCACCCGCCGTACGTCCGCCATCGCCCTCGCCTGCTCGTGACCGCTCGCCCTCCCAAATCGCCGCCGTCATTGCAACCACAACCCCAAATCGCTGCCGCCACCGCCGCAAATCACCACCGCCGCCTTCGCCCTCATCGCCTCCCCCGCCGGCTGCCAGCCCCGAGCTCCTCCGCCGCCCTCCGCCGTCCCCGAGCAGCCGCGGTGGGATTCAACCTCCGGTCGTCATCCCCGAGCTCCTCCGCTGCCCCACGCTCCCTTCTCCTCTGCGCCGCCATCTGCGACGGCGACCGACTACCAATCCAACCGTCGGCCATCTTCTTCCACCCTGCACACAAGGTGTTCGACGGAATTCCCCAAGGTAAAAAATAATGAAACTTGATGATTTAAATTGGGATTGGATGGTATGTTTGATGGTGGTTGTCTGCACTGTAAATGAGCTCCGTTAACTCCTCATTCATGGACGATTCATCATCGGACGAGGAATTTGATTTGCATGAAGAAGAGGGCATTGCTTTGATAGTGGCCATGCACAAGGGGAAGAAGCCAAAGCACGGTGGTTCCGTCTATGGTCGTGCGTTCATTCGGAGAGAATGGATTGATGCACACAAACGGTTGATGCACAACTACTTTGGATCACCACCTATTTCCCCGGAGAGATACTTTCGACGCCGTTTCATAATGTCAAAAGAGTTGTTCATTAACATTTGCAATTCCATGAAGCAGCATAATCCAGCCTTCGAGCAGAGAAGGAACTGTGCCAGGTTGCTTGGCCATAGCACCAAACAGAAGATCACTGCCACTTTGCGCATGATGGCATATGGTGTTCCGGCAGATTACATTGATGACAACTTGGCAATGGTAGAGAGCACTTCTATCTTCTATGTCAAGCAGTTTGCGATGACTATGGTAGAAGTGTTTGGTCCACAGTACTTGAGAGCACTCAATGCTCAGGACACTCAGAGGCTTTTGGAGATGAGCAAAGTTTGAGGGTTTGTAGGTATGCTCGGGTCTATGGATTGCATGCATTGGAAATGGGAGAACTGCCCAAAAGCATGGCATGGACAATCCAAGGGTCGTGGGAAGGATGCCACTATCATTCTTGAGGTAGTTGCTGATCATGAAACATGGATCTGACATGCATATATTGGTATGCCTGGATCTTGCAACGACATCAATGTGCTTGACCGGTCACCTCTATTTGCCAAGTTAGCAAATGGAGAAGCACCACCAGTGACCTTTGAAGCAAATGGCCGCACCTACAACTATGGGTACTATCTTGTAGATGGGATCTACCCGAGGTGGAGTACATTTGTCAAGCCGGTTGCAAAACCCGAAGGTAAGAAAGAACTCGTCTTTCACAATGCACAAGTGGCCGCTAGAAAAGATGTTGAGAGGGCTTTTGGGATTTTGCAATCTCAGGTTTCTATTGTGCGAGGACCATCTAGATTCTGGGATCAATAGATCCTTTGGTACATCATGACTACTTTCATGATTATGCATAACATGATCATTGGGAATGAGCGTGGAAAAAATTTAGATTACAACTTCTATCACTTGATAGGCATTCCTATTAACCCCATGTGTAAAGAACAACGGAACGGACGTTTCATGAAGGTGTACAACGATATTAGAGACACTGATGTGCATGATCAACTCTAGAAAGATTTGATGGAAGAGCATTGGAAATGGCATGGCGAAAGAGTCGCGTAGATTCATTATTTGTTTGTGAAAAACTATGTTGTATTGTGCAAAACTATGTTCTATTGTGCAAAACTATGTTGTATTTGTGTTGCATTTGTGTTGCATTTGACTATGGTAGATTTGAAGAACTATGTAATAATTTCATATTGTTGACATGTATAATTTTTTTATGTTGTTTTTAGATATTTTTTGCAATATGTGCATTTGTAAAGTGGCTGAACAGCCGCCACACGGCTGCCGGCTAATTTTTTACATCTTTGTTTTGGACCGTCTGTTGGAGTTGCTCTTTTACATCTCCGTTTTGGACCACCTGTTGGACTTGAGCCTTTTTCAGAGATGTAAAAATCACTTTTTGGTGCTCTAAATTACATCACCGGTTTGGACCATCAAAATATACATCATCTATTGGAGATGCTCTTAACATATAATGTTTGCTTAAACCTTTCCCAACACACAATTACTACTGCCGAGTTTGCTTTGGGCCATGCCGCCGCTCAGAGTTCTTCTTCATGCCGTGTGTGGTTTATTTTCACGGTGTGGTAGATGATTGTTTTATCCCCTTGTATTTTGCAGGGATTGGAGGGTTTTTGGCCGGGGAACAACCCACGCGGGGTTTAACCGAACTGGCATGAATCGGATGGACCGGGGTTACACCTCGATGGGGGTGATCCCTGTGGACCTGTGTGGATTGTGTAGCGAACTCTGTGTGAATGGGTGTAACCGAACAATCCCTAAAGGGATTCACATACGACCCCTTATGTGATTTTCAATAGGTATTTGTTGAGTTGGCATTGGTCAAATGGTATAGTTTGGTATTGACTTGACACGTCGGTTAATTAGTTGTAATATGCAGGGACTTGGGGAGATGCTAGTTTCGTATTTGGGCCCTGGGTGACCGTGGAGTGGGCCAATTTGCATGCAGCCCTTGCTCCCGAACTATGAAACATCATATCTTGCGGTTGACCCACTCGGGGATTTTCTTCTTGGCATATTGTGCCTCATGCTGACGTTCATATCTTACATAAATCTTTCTACATGGAAAGTGCACTTGCCTCTAACCATCAAAATCTAGTTGGCAACTGATGTGGACCGCCTCTCATGTAGGATGAAGGTGATCAAAAGCACGACCCTGGAGATGGGTTGTGCCGCCTTTGTGTTGTTATTGAGACTGGGACACACACCTTCTTTAGTGCTTTATCCATGAGGCTCATGACCCGACTAGAAGGTCTCAGACCTGACTGGGTTCATTCAAACCCGACCCAGCTAGATCGGGAGCAGGAGACGCCTCTTCCGGCTGATGTTCATGTTAGCTTGGACCTCGTGGATGACGCACAACAAGATGGTTATTAAGAAAGTCTTTCTTAGGCAGGTCAGTGACTCTATCTTTGTTAGGGCATATTTCTCCCTTACTGGTTTTGGTTATTGATGATGCTCTTTGCGGACTAACCATGTGCATTAAGCATTTTAGGATCTATGTCTTGGCACAAGACGGTTTGTATCCCTTGGTGGTGAAGAGTGAAGATGATTGTTCCCGGCGATTTAGTTATTGGTGGATTTTGAGTCGTAGGAAAACCGTACTATTAAGAGGGGGTCTGTATTGGAAAAGTATGGGTGGAATCAACACGTACACATCCTCTTATGCACCCACATTTACCTTTCTGCAACATGGTGTTGGTCAGATGTTTTCTGTGGGAAGTTTGGTCTCACACAAGCGGTAGTACCGCTGGTGAGCACGGTAGTACTGCTCTGGGGGTAGTACTGCTGGGCACTACCGAGTGTTTGTCGCTTGGGATTTCCTGCGTGTGCAACTTTCTATTGCCTAGATTTTATCCATGGTAGTAGCACGGTAGTACTGCGCTGGCGGTACTTCCACTTATTACATTCGTGTTAGTACCTCTTGTAGGAGTCTGCATGTGCAACTTTTTCTTCTGTGAATTTTATTCACGACAGTAGCACAGTAGTACCGCTTTGGCAGTACTTTCACTTATTACTTTCTTGCCAGTACTGCTTGCAGAATTGCTAATGTGCAAATTTGTGTTTCCATCTGGCCCTAAGTGGTAGTAGGGAGGCACTAGCACGGTAGCACCACCGAAGGCAGTACTACCGCTCGTGCCCACCCTACTATTGTTGCCTCCCCTGGTCTCGAAGCCCTAAGTGGTAGTACCACTGGGGTGGGTGATACGTCCATTTTGCATCATGATTTTATATTGATATGTATTGCATTATGGGCTGTTATTACACATTATGGTACAATACTTATGCCTTTTCTCTCTTATTTTACTACATGAAGAGGGAGAATGTCGGTAGCTGGAATTCTGGACTAGAAAAAGAGCAAATATGAGAGACCTGTTATGCACAACTCCAAAAGTCCTGAAAATTTACGGAGAATTATTTTGGAATATATAAAAAATATTGGTCGAAACAAATACTAGAGGGGACCCACCAGGAGGTCACAAGCCTGTTGGGCGCGGCCTACCCCCTGATCGCGCCCTTGTGGCTTGTGGGCCCCCTGGCAGCCCTCTGGTTCCCATCTTCTGCTATATGAAGGGTTTTGACCTGGAAAACATCATAAGAGACCTTTCAGGATGAAGTGCCACTGTCTCGAGGCAAAACTTGGGCACAACCAATCTAGAGCTCCGGTGGAGTTGTTCTGCCGGAGAAACTTCCCTCCCGAAGGGGGAAATCGAAGCCATCATCATCACCAACGATCCTCTCATCGAGAGGGGGTCAATATCCATAAAAATCTTCACCAGTACCATCTCCTCTCCAAACCCTAGTTCATCTCTTGTATCCGATCTTTGTCTCAAACCTCAGATTGGTACCTGTGGGTTGCTAGTAGTGTTGATTACTCCTTGTAGCTGATGCTAGTTGGTTTACTTGGTGGAATATCATATGTTCAGATACTTTATGATAATTAATACTCCTTATATTATGAACATGAATATGCTTTGTGAGTAGCTACGTTTGTTCCTGAGGACATGGGATAAGTATTGTTATAAGTTATCATGTGAATTTGGTGTTCGTTCGATATTTTGAAAAGATGTATGTTGTCTATCCTCTAGTGGTGTCATGTGAACATTGACTACATGACACTTCACCATTATTTGGGCCTAGGGGAAGGCATTGGGAAGTAATAAGTAGATGATGGGTTGCTAGAGTGACAGAAGCTTAAACCCTAGTTTATCTGTTGCTTCGTAAGGGGCTGATTTGGATCCATATGTTTCACGCCATGGTTAGATTTATCTTAATTCTTCTTTCGTAGTTGTGGATGCTTGCGAGAGAGGTTAATCATAAGTGGGAGGTTTGTACAAGTAAGGGCAGCACCCAAGCACCGGTCCACCCACATATCAAATTATCAAAGTAACGAACGTGAATCAAATGAGCATGATGAAAACTAGCTTGATAGAAATTCCTATGTGTCCTCGGGAGCGCTTCACTTTATATAAGAGTTTGTCCAGGCTTGTCCTTTTCTACAAAAAGGATTGGGCCGCCTTGCTTCACCTTGTATACATTTATTACTTTCCACCTGTTATGAATTACCTTATCACAAAACTATCTGTTACGATAATTTCGGTGCTTGCAAAGAATACCTTACTGAAAACCGCTTGTCATTTCCTTCTACTCCTCGTTGGGTTCGACACTCTTACTTATCGAAAGGACTACGATAGATCCCCTATACTTGTGGATCATCAAGACTCTTCTAGCGTCGTTGCCAGGGAGTGAAGCGCCTTTGGTAAGTGGAATCTCGTAAGGAAAAAATTTATAGAGTGTGCTGAAATTTACTGTCACCTGTTACTATGGAAAATAATCCTTTGAGGGGCTTGTTTGGGGTATCTTCACCTCGATCGGAAGCACAAAGAGTTTCTCCTCAACCTACTGAACCTACTGAAAGTATTTATTATGAAATTCCTTCGGTTATGATAGAGAAACTGCTAGCTAATCCTTATGCAGGAGATGGAACATTACATCCTGATTTGAATCTAATCATGTGGATGAAGTTTGTGGATTATTTAAGCTTGTAGGTTTGCCCGAGGATGATTTCAATAAGAAGGTATTTCCTTTATATTTGAAGGAGAAGGCATTGACATGGTATAGGCTATGTGATGATATTGGATCGTGGAACTACAACCCACTGAAATTGGAGTTTCATCAGAAGTTTTATCCTATGCATCTGGTTCATCGTGATCGGAATTATATCTATAATTTTTGGCGTCGTGAAGGAGAAAGAATCGCTCAAGATTTGGAGAGGCTGAAGTCAATGTTATATTCATGCCCCAATCATGAGCTCTCAAGAGAAATTATTATTCAGAATTTTTATGCTCGGCTTTCTCATAATGATCAATCCATGCTCGATACTTCTTGTATTGGTTCCTATATGAAGAAAGATATTGACTTCAAATGGGATTTATTGGAAAGAATTAAACGCAACTCTGAATATTGGGAACTCGACAAAGGTAAGGAGTGAGGTATAAACCTTAAGTTTGATTGTGTTAAATCCTTTGTAGACACCGATGCTTTTCGTGAATTTAGCACTAAATATGGACTTGACTCTGAGATAGTATGTTCTTTCTGTGAATCTTTTGCTGCTCATGTTGATCTCCCTAACGAGAAGTGGTTTAAATATCATCCTCCCATTGAAGTGAAAGTAGTTGAACCTATTAAAGTTGAAGAAGAAACTATTACTTATAATGTTGATCCTGTTATTCCTCCTGCTTATATTGAGAAACCACCTTTACCTGTTAGAATAAAGGAACATGCTAAAGCTTCAACTGTGATTCGTAAGAGCTATGTTAGAACACCTACACCTCCTGAACAAATTAATGTTGAACCTAGTATTGTTATGGTTAAAGATCTCTTGGTTGATAATATTGATGGGCATGTTATTCATTTCTGTGCTGAAGCTGCTAGAATTGCTAGACCTGATGCTAAAGATAAACATAGACCTATTGTTGGAATGCCTATTGTTTCTGTTAAAATATGAGCTCATTTTTATCATGGCCTATGTGATGTGAGTTCTAGCGTGAGTGCAATTCCCTTTACCTTATATCAAGAAATTGTGAATGATATTGCACCAACTGAATTGGAAGAAATTGATGCTACCATTAAGCTTGCTAATAAAGAAACTATAGCACCAGTTGGGATTATTAGAGATGTTGAAGTCTTGTGTGGGAAAATAAAATATCCCACTGAATTTCTTATTCTTGGTTCCCCACAAGATGATTTTTGTCCCATTATATTTGGTAGGCCTTCCTTGAATACTGTTAATGCCAAGATAGACTGTGAGAAAGAAACTGTTACTATAAGTTTTGGGGATGTGTCCCATGAGTTTAATTTCTCTAAATTTCGTAGACAATCCCATGATAAAGAATTGCCTAGTAAGGATGAAATTATTGGTCTTGCTTCTATTGTTGTGCCTCCCACTGATCCTTTAGAACAATATTTGCTAGACCATGAAAATGATATGCATATGAATGAAAGGAATGAAATAGATAGAATTTTCTTTGACCAGGATCCTATTTTGAAACACAACTTGTCGATTGAAATACTTGGGGATCCTCCTCCACCCAAGGGTGATCCCGTGTTTGAGCTTAAACAATTATCGGATACTCTAAAATATGCTTATCTTGATGAAAAGAAGATATATCTTGTTATTATTAGTGCTAACCTTTCAGAGCACGAAGAAAAGAGATTATTGAAAACTCTGAAGAAGCATCGTGATGCTGTTGGATATACTCTTGATGTCCTTAAGGGCATTAGTCCCACTCTATGTAAGCATAAAATTAATATGGAACCTGATCCTAAACCAGTTGTTGATCACCAACGACGATTAAATCCTAAAATGGAAGAAGTGGTAAGAAATGAAATATTAAAGCTTCTGGAGGCAGGTATAATTTATCCTATTGCTGAGAGTAGATGGGTTAGTCATGTTCATTGTGTCCCTAAGAAGGGAGGTATTACTTTTGTTCCCAATGATAAAGATGAATTGATCCCACAAAGAATTGTTAAAGGATATAGAATGGTAATTGATTTTAGGAAATTAAATAAAGATACTAGGAAAGATCATTACCCTCTGCCTTTTATTGACCAAATGCTAGAAAGATTATTTAAACACACACACTTTTGCTTTCTAGATGGTTATTCTGGTTTCTCTCAAATACCTATGTGAAAAGAGGATCAAGAAAAGACAACTTTTACTTGCCCTTTCGGTACCTTTGCTTATAGACATATGCCTTTTGGTTTATGCAATGCACCATCTACCTTTCAAACATGTATGACTGCTACATTCTCTAACTTTTATGAAAAGATTGTTGAAGTTTTCATGGATGACTTCTCTGTTTACGGAACTTCTTTTGATGATTGCTTGAGCAACCTTGATCGAGTTTTGCATAGATGTGAACAAATGAATCTTGTATTGAATTGGGAGAAGTGTCACTTTATGGTTAATGAGGGCATTGTCCTGGGACACAAAATCTTCGAAAGAGGTATTGAGGTGGATAAAGCTAAAGTAGATGCTATTGAAAAAATTTCGTGTCCCACGGATATCAGAGGTATAAGAAGTTTCCTTGGCCGTGCTGGTTTCTATAGAAGATTTATTAAAGACTTCTCTAAAATTTCTCGGCCTCTCACTAATCTCTTGCAAAAATATGTTCCTTCTGTTTTTGATGATGATTGTGTAGAAGCATTTGAAATACTTAAGAAAGCCTTGATTTCTGCACCTGTTGTTCAACCACCTGATTGGAACCTACCCTTTGAAATTATGTGTGAATGCACTCATTATGTCGTTGGTGTTATCCTAGGACAAAGAGTTGATAAGAAATTAAATGTTATCCATTATGCTAGTAAGACTCTAGACAATGCTCAAATAAACTATGCTACCACTCAAAAAGAATTTTTTAGTAGTTGTGTTTGCTTGTGAGAAGTTCAGACCTTATATCATTGATTCCAATGTAACTGTTCACACTGATCATGCTGCTATTAAATATCTTATGGAAAGAAAGATGATAAACCAAGACTTATTAGATGGGTTCTTCTGCTACAAGAATTTGATTTGCATATTATTGATAGAAAGGGTGTTGAGAACCCCGTAGCAGACAATTTGTCTAGGTTAGAGAATGTTCTTGATAACCAACTACCCATTGATGATGGCTTTCCCGATGAACAATTAGCAGTCATAAATGCTTCGCGCAATGCTCCATGGTATGCTGATTATGCTAATTACATTGTTGGAGAATTTATACCGCCTAGTTTCACATACCAACAAAAGAAAAAGTTCTTCTATGATTTGAGACAATACTTTTGTTATGGTGATTCTGATCTTAAATAGCCTCATTTTCAATTTTTCCGTAACAAAGCATTATTTGTAAGTTGAAGCAATGTTTGAAATTTACACCAAGTCATGAGAAAAATCTCAATAAAAGAAATATTCAACGTCCCAGACGACCCTAGTTCGTTGCATGCAACTCGACGTTCACAAAGCGCCTCTCATCTTCCTGGTTGTATTATTTTCATTGCATATAACGGCCGTACAATGCGCAATTACACATATTTGCATGCCCCTTTCATGTCTCTTGGTATTAATTCCTTTTCATTACTGCATTGCATGCATGTCACGCTCTTGATTTCAATACCAATTCCTTTTTGTTATTCCCTCCTTCTTTTTTTAGAATTCTCCATTCTTTTTTTATCCTCATGCTCTCGATTGTCTTCTTTCATTATTACTACTACATGACTATTAAAATCGATCATTCATAATCCCTCTGATCAATATAGGTCATTCTAACATACTTCATATTTATAAAGGTTATATAAAAATTCATGTTGTCTGTTAGCATTTTCCAAAATACACTATTGCAATTAATTAAGTTAATTAAGGTTTGCACTAAATAGAAACTTAAAGTGGTTAACAAGAAAAAATAATAGCACGGTTGGGAACTACACATTTTTCTGATCAAATTACATATAGAAATTATATTAATCCGAGTTACGGTTGCAAAGTTATGGCATCATCATGTTTAACATATTTTTTATAAATAATAAAAGACGAGGGACCTAAACAGGCCGAAAACGTAGTGAACTGGACATACACGTAATAATAACCAACGCTCAGGAGCGCAAGATAGTGGCTACCATTGTTGGGCTAAAACCTAACAGAAAAAGGCACTTAATTATTTAAAGAAAAATCAACCTCCAGATAAGTCTCTATGAGGATTTGGTTCCCATAGAGACTTTGTAACGCCCCAAGATTATTCCGGGACGTCATCGCTTTTCGAGGGACTCCAGATCCTCGGTCCGGTGACAGGTGTATTAGTCACCAGATTCAGGCACAACCGGATGCAGACGACATACAGCTAGGGCATGCTATGACGGCTGCCAAGCTTCGTGATATCGAAGCAAATACAGGTATGTCAGTCAATACAAGGCATTCAATTTTGCACTTTCCTGAGCATGAGATTAATGATAAAGCCTCCAACCTATGAATATGTCTTGGTAGTAATAGCAAAGAAACCACCAAATCAATTAATGACATGTTAGACTTAGAAGCGGATGGAGTTTTGGATTTAATCAGAAATATAGCGGCTGTGAAACCTATGAATGGCTCAGATATTAATAATCTTGGGGCGTTACAAAGTCTCTGTGAGGATCTAGTTCCCACAAAGTACTTACTAAATGAGGATGAGGATGAGGTGCCAGAGGGGTATGTGGATCCTATGTAACCAAATGATACTTCTACCACTGCCACTAGTCCTAAGGACGCAGAGGCGATGCGGGATAAACCAAAAAGATCCTAGAAGAGGAAGATTTATCCTACATCAGCAGTGCGTTGGAGTGCGAGGGTTAAACATAAAAAAAATTGATGATGACATGTGAAAGGGGTCTTTTGGAATAGCAGAGGTCTTGCGGACTTGGCTAAAAGGAAATTCCTGAGAGAAACATCGTTATGATATAAACTGGATTTTATGGCTCTATTGGAGACGGGTAGAGATAATTACACTTTGCAATTTCCAAAAATCATCTTAGTTGGGGTAGATTATGATTGGCATTGCTTACCTCCAAGGGGTCGGTCCGGGGGGATCTTCTTGGGGTGAAGTGCGAGTCATTAGATGTACTAAATGTGGTGTATGGAGATTATTCCGTCAAATTTCATGTAAGGTCGAAAGTTGACGGTTAGATGGGCCCTGGTGGTCGTATATGGTGCGGCTCAACCGAGGGTTAAATTGGACTTTCTCATGGATTTGGTAAGAATTTGTGGAGATGAAAGGTTAGCGATTCTAGTTGGGGGAGATTTTAACATCATCAGAAGGCGGGACGAAAAAATAATGACAACTTTGATGGAAGATGGTCTTGTATGTTTAATATGACTATCGAGAGTCTATACTTGAGGGAGATTGACCTCAGTGGTAGAAAATTCACATGGGGTAATACATTGTCGGTGCCAACCTATGAGAAGTTGGACCGGGTTCTCACCAGTGTAGAGTGGGAGCAGAAATATCCATTAGTCATAGTTCAGGCATTATAGAGGGCCATTTCAGATCACACACCACTATTGGTCGATTCCGGGGAAGCGAATCATGTGGGTAACATGAATATTTTTTATTTTTAATTAATCTAGTTCGAGAGAGAAGTATTCATGGATCTCATTGCTACAGAATGGGCTGGGGAATCTAGCGGGTCATCTAGTATGGATAGGTGGCATAAAAAATTAGACACTTGCGCCAGTTTTTAAGAGGATGGGCCAAGAATTAGAGTGGCATTTACAAGGTGGAAAAAGAGAGGCTTGTTCAGCTAATTAATGAGTTGGACGTGAAAGCTAAGTCCACACTTCTTATTATGACAGATCGGAATATTAAGATCGATGCGGAGAAAAAATTGGAGATCCTTCTGAGAGAGGAGGAGATGAAATGGGCCCTTCAAGCAAAGGTGTCGAAGGTGGTCCATAGGGATGATAACACTCAAATCTTTCATATGATTGCAACGACAAGCATAGGAAGACAAAAATACTTCAACTTGAACAGGATGATGGAAAAATTGTAATACATGAGAACCTCAAATTGTACATCTCTGAGTAATATAAAAAACGTTTTGGCGCACCCAAGAGAATTTTGTTTCTCTGGATGAGAGCACAACATGTGACATACCTCAACTCAGTCAAAATGAGAATGAGTTATTGTCAGCTCCGTTTACTGAGAAAGAGGTGTTTTACACAATAGCACAAATGAAACAGCATAAGGCACGGGGACCGTATGGATTCCCGATGGAGTTATATAAGAAGTGTTGGCATATTATAAAGGATGATCTTTTGCCTATGTTCCATGATTTGTTTAATGGTCAGTTACACCTATTCCACCTTAACTTTGGAACAATAACGTTGTTGCCAAAGAAGGCGGAGGCTATTCGCATTGAGCAGTTGAGGCTGATATGCCTGCTCAATGTCAGCTTCAATTTTGTTACAAAAGTTGGCACAAATAGATTGACGCATATAGCCCATTTGGCAATACAACCAGCTCAGACAACTTTCATGCATGGAAGACACATCCTAGAAATGGCAGTTGTCTTGCATGAAACTTTGCACGAAGTTCATACAAAGAAACTTGATGGGGTCATCTTTAAGGTGGATTTCGACAAGGCGTATGATAAGTTCAAATGGACATTCCTTCAACAGGCCTTGCATATGAAAGGGTTCAACGAATCCTAGAGGGAATAGGTGGATGCCTTCATACAAAAAGGTAGTGTTGGGATTAAAGTTAATGATGACATAGGTTATTATTTTCAAACACATAAGAGCTTGAGACAGGGAGATTCTATGTCTCCCATGTTGTTTAACATAGTAGTAGATATGTTGGCAGTCCTTATTGGTCGAGCGAAAGAGAATGGTCAAGTAGGAGGACTTGTCCCACACCTTGTAGAGGGGGGATGTCTATACTACAATATGTTGATGACACAATCATCTTCATGGAACACAATATCACAAAAGCTAGGAATATGAAGCTTGTACTTTGCCTATTTGAACAATTATCTTGACTAAAAATAGATTTTAGGAAAAGTGAGTTCTTCTGCTTTGGGAGAGCAAAGGAAGAACAAGATGCTTACATGTGGCTATTCGGCTGTGAAATGGGAGCATTGTCGTTTAGCTACCTAGGGATTCCCATTCATCATAGATGGTTAAAGAATAGGGAATGGAAATGCATTGAAGACAGATTTGAAAAAGACTGAGTTGTTGGAAGGGCAAACTTATGTCTTATGGAGGTCGGCTTGTGTTGATAAACTCGGTTTTGACAAGCTTGCCAATATTCCTTTTATCCTTCTTTGAAGTGTCAGCAGGGGTACAGAAATGATTAGACTTTTATCGATATCGTTTCTTTTGGCAATGTGATGAGTCTAAGAAGAAATACAGATTGGCAAGATGGGATATTATTTGCAGACCCAAAGGCCAAGAGGGTCTAGGTATTTAGAATTTAGAAGTGTAGAACAAATGCCTTCTTACCAAATGGCTATACAAGTTATCTAATGAGACCAAAAGAATGTGGGTACAGATATTGAGGAATAAATACCTACAATCTAAGACATTGGCCCAGGTTACTGCTAGACCTAATGACTCACCTTTTTGGAAGGGGTTGATGAGGATGAAATTAACCTTCTTCCAACAGGAGGTTTTTGATTGGCAATGGTACCACGACCAGATTTTGGGAGGACACATGGCGGGGGATACGCCTCTAGCTTTGCAATATCCTACCCTATATAATATTGTACAACATAAGGAAGATTATGTTGCCACGGTATAACAGTTGGTACCTCTTAATATTCAATTCAGATGATCACTAGTGGGAGAACAATGGAACGTCGGGCTGCACTTGGTCAGATGATTGATGCAGATTAACCTCCTTGACTAGTCTGATATTATTCACTAGAAATTAGGTGAGAATGGTAATTTTTTGGTGAAGTCGATGTAGATTGATCTAATTAACTCTAGGCCAATTTCGAGTTGCACATTTGTAAGATTATAATGCAGCTTAGAATTAAAAAATTCATGTGGTTTCTACACAAGGGTGCAGTCTGACCAAAGATAATTTGATAAGAAGGAGATGGGTTGCTAGTCCTCTCGAAATAGGCTTTTGCCCCGCTTTATAGATAAAGCAATAGTCACATACAATTTCATTCATCGATAGATGTCGGGGCCTGGGCACATTCCAGCCCAAAGAAAGTAAAAGAAAGCAGGAAAAATGCCACCTAATGGTGGGAAGCATGGCTCCTACTAGGAGGCAAGGTGTCGCGTTGTAGCCTGAAGCAAATCTAGCATGACATCCAGACGATCCCGATCTTGCTGTCTAGAGAGGGGGTGCCAGTGCTACATAAAAGCAAGAAATTTGAAGAAGGAGTCAGACGTCTGCCTCGGGAAGATCCTTTCAATCACCATCTTACTATGAGCCGTCCAGAGGGTCCATGCCATAGCGGCGAATCAACCAGAATAAGAGGCGGTGCCGCCCGGGTTGGTTGGCCCTAGTTTGGAGAAACTCCGCGAGATCATGGGCCTCTCAATTGGGTTCAAGTGCCTCGCGAATGAATAAAATGCGGGTCGCGGTGTCCGGGACCACGCATAAAGGGCACAAGTTGTCCCCTGGGCCACGCCGCTTAAGCACCTCTGTCCCTGTAGGGAGGCGGTTACGGAGCAGCTGGCACACAATTTTTTTTAGGGGGAGGGGTGCCTTCCATAGGGGTAAGAGCCGAGAAATGATTGGTGATCGACAAAGGGCTTGGTATCCTAAACTAACCGAAAATTCCCTAGAAGGGGATAGACACCAAGCCACCGTGCCCGGGTAGTCCAGTAGCATGTGTGGAAAGGCGTCTAGCAGGCGGATCCACTCAGCCGTTTCTATCATTTTGAATGAACGCATGAACCTGATATCCCATTGCCCTCGGTGGATGGCTTCTGCTATGAGAAGAGAAAGGTCTACACAGATGGAGAACAAGGTGGGGAATTACACCCTGAGTGGCTCATCCCTAGCCCAAGGATCCAGCCAGAACTAGGTCCCCTCCCCATTCCTTATATGGAAGGAGATTCCTAGTCGAATCTCCTTCTTTATCGTTCGGATATCGCGCCAGAATTGGGAGTCGCCCACACGAGAACAAGCAAGGAGTGGCTCACCCCTTAGGTATTTTGCCTCGATAAGTCAGAGCCACAAGCCCCCCTTGTTCTGGAGGATGCTCCATACCCACCGTAGCATGAGGGCGGTGTTCATAAGGCGGGAGGCCGTGATTCCCAACCCTCCATGTTCCTTGGGTAGGCATATATCTGCCCCCTTGACCATGTGATACTTTTGTCGACCATCAGCGGCCTACCAAAAGAACCTAGCAAGCTCCTTATCGAACGAGTTATGGATGCTCTCTGACAGGATGTACAACCCCAGTATAAACATGGGGAGGCTAGCCAGGTCAGCACTAATGAGGATTGTTTTACTTCCCTTGGAAGTAAACTGACGTCGGCATGGTTCAGCCCGTGAAGCTACCTGACCAACTAGGGTATCAAACCCAGTCGTCAGGATTTTCGACTCGGGCAGAGGCATCCTAGATAGGTTGTGGGGAACTCCACTAGTTTGCAATCGAGGTTATTAGCAATCCGGAGCTAATCCTCTAGAGGGTAACCGAGGACGAAGACCTCACTTTTATAAAAAAATGATCTTTCGTCCCGACATCATTTCGAAGCATAAGAGCAGGAATTTAAGATTCACAATGTCAAGGTGTGACCCTTCCACCATGATCATGGTATGATTCGCATATTTGAGGTGGGCAACCCCTCCTCCAGGGATCACGTATCTGACAACCCCATTCAGATGGCCGGTCGTCCATGCTTTGTCTATAATTTTGGTCAGTACATCCACGACGAGGTTGAAGAGGAGGGGGAGTTCGGGTCCCCCTGCTTCACTCCAGCCGAGGAGAAGAAATAGGGTCCCACCACACCGTTGATGTTGATTGTCGTTTTGCTAGAATGGACCAACAGTATAATCCAGGAACACCACCTGTCATCAAAGCCCTCGCGAAGAAGCACCAACCGCGAGAAGGACCAGTGCAGCCGATCATATGCCTTTTGGAAGTCCAACTTTAGGAAGACACCCTTATGGCCACATGAGTGCACCTCGTGTGCAATCTCGTGCAGGGCAAGGATCCCATCATGGAAACGACGACCCTTCAGGAAAACAATCCGGAGGGGGTGGTCAAGCCGCTTCGCCACACGGGCCAGTCATGTTGCGCATACTTTCATGAATATGCGTTCAAGCACATTTATTACCGTGATGGGTCTAAATTTCCTAATATCCGTCGCCCCAACTACTTTGGGGATCATGGATATTACGCCATAGTTAATCCGGGCCATGTCAAAAGTCCCAATATAGAACTCCTGGAACATCAGCATGACAACCGGCCTAATGACGTTCCAGAACTTCTAGAAGATGAACACTGGCAGCCCATCTGGGCCCGAGGCCAAGCTCGTCTTCATAGAGGCGATAGCCCGACCCACCTCCTCGTCGAAGAACGGTAGGGTTAATTCCGTGTTCTCGGCATCTGACACTTTATCAGCAGGAGACCAGAAGTTGTCAGCCAGTGACACCCCACTACGGGGTGCCGCCGAGAAAAGCTCCTTGAAGAAGGAGTAGATGTGCAACCGGATATAATATGGGTGCTCTAGGAGGGAGTCCCCCTCCTAGAAACACGGGATAGCATAGCGTCGTCTATGGTTGTTCACAATCACCTAGAAGTAGGCAGTATTAGCGTCACCTTGAAGGAGCCACTTCTGGCCTCCTCGGCGTTGCTAGAAGAGCTCGTCGCCCTTGAAAATCTCCATAAGCGAAGCCTCAAGGGTGTATCACCGCAGCCAGTCATCAGCCAAGAGGCCCGATGAGTCGGCCACCACATCCAAGACCTTTATTTGTACCAAAAGCACCTCTTTACACACTCTAGTAGCCACACCTAGGTTGGCTCCCCACCCCCGCATAAACTGGCGGGCGAGTTTCAAACAATGGTGCCAAATATCGGTAGCACAATTTGCTCGAGGTGGTGAGGTCGCAGCCTGAACCTAGCGCTCCTGCACTAACCCCATAAACACAGGCTGCAATAACCAAGCTAGTTCAAAGTGGAACCGCCTCATCCTAGGGGTGCATCATCCCCGAAGGTGAACAACCATAGGACATGATCGGAGCCTATACGCGTGACCGCCCGCAGCGAGCAGAGAGGGAACATGACTTCCCACTGCATCGACACTAGGACCCTATCCAATACACTTCGGATAGGGTTCACTTGCTTATTAGTCCACGTGAATCTAGCTCCTACACGGGATAACTCTCGTAAGGCCAGGTCGGCAATGCAATTATTGAACATGTGCGGGATCACTAGAAGTCTATGTCTAAAGGGGGGTGAATAGACTATTTGCAGGAATTTAAAACTACCTCAAGCATAAATCAATTGTTGGAAGTTTTTAGCATACATAGCAAATCTAGAACACACTACACATGCAAGTCATTAAGTATAGCAGCGGAAAGTAAAGACATTGCACATGGAAGTAAGGAGTAGATATAGAGAGATCAAACGCATGAGGGACACAAGATTTTTGCCGTGGTTCCGATAGGTGGTGCTATCGTACATCCACGTTCATGGAGTCTTCAGCCCACGGAGGGTAAGGGTCGCGAGAGTCCACGGAGGGCTCTACCCACGGAGGGTTCCACGAAGAAGTAACCTTGACTATACCATGATGGCCTACGTCCACGGAGGACTAGCCTAACTCGGGGTAGATCTTCACGAAGTAGGAGATCTCCTTGCCCTTACAAACTTCTTGGTTCACTCCACAACATGAAGTAGGAGGCTCCCAAGCGACACCTAACCAATCTAGGAGGCACCACCCTCCAAAAGGTAATAGGCTCGATTGTGTCGATGAACACCTTGCTCTTGTGCTTCAAGATGATAGACTCCTCAACACACAATCACTCTCTCATAGATTTGGCTTGGTAGAAGAGATTGATTGGGTGGAAAGCAACTTGGGGAGGCTAGAGACCAAGATTCATATGGTAGGAATGGAATGGCATGATCTCAACACATGAGTAGGTGGCTCTCTCTTAGAAAATCAGTAGGTATGAGTGGGGAACTGTTCTGAGTGCTTCTCTTGCGAGTGAGTGGTGGTGGAGGGGTATATATAGGCATCTCCAAAAATCCAACCGTTACACACAAAATGACCAACTCGGTGAAACCTATGCGTTAATCTCGGTGGTACCGAAATGATCAAAAGGTGGCAAGTTTTCAATCTCGGTGAGACCGATATAGGAATCTCGGTTGCACCGATAAGGTCACCAACGGTCAAATTTCCCAATCTCAGTGACGCCGCTTCACAAAACTCGGAGGGACCGATTTTTTAAACTTGTGTAACGGAATGTTGGTAACCCGAACTCGGTGGCACCGAAGCAGAATCGGTTGCACCGAAGTGGCTAGGGTTTGGCTGAGTCTGTCTAGGGTTTGGAATCGGTGGCACCGAGTGGAATGTGTTCGTTGCACCGATTTTGAGTATTTGGATTTGGACAGACTTTTGTGGAAGAGCTTGTGGGTGTATGTGGTGACTATCACTTGTGCACGTATGAGTATATTGTTCACCAACAAAACCTTAACCCCTTTTAATAGTATTGGCTTTCCTATGGACTCAAAGTGATTTCTCACAAATGTAAAATGTAGAGTCATTTGCTTGAAGCTTGGCCAATGCTATTCCTTCTCCCTGTTCTCCTTGGGGATACTCTCCACACTCCTTTTGCCAACCCATGTCTCTCTATGGACTTTACCATAAATATACTAGGCAAAAGTATTAGTCCAAGAGACAATGTATGTTGTCATGAATTATCAAAACCACCAAGGGAGCACATTGTGCTTTCAATCTCCCCCTTTTTGGCAATTGATGACAACATACAATCAAAGCTTAAAATAAAGATATTCATGGATATAATGAAGACTTTGAGAGACTCATGACTTGATCCCCCTAAATGTGTGCAATCCATTTAAGGGATAGTTGCTTTGTAATGCATGAACACACATATAGTAGAAGGGACATAATAAGTCATGTGTATCTTGGCTATATGCATCAAATGTATGTGAACGAGTCGTTGTCACATCCCTAGCTAGATGTCATAGGACAGCATGGGTGTTGCATCATGTTTCATTTTTTGCATCAACATGAAATGGGGATTAAAAGAAACCTCAAGCTCACATTGAATCAAAATAATTCAAGTTGGTGAAAATTCAACAAATCAAAAATGCCCTACCAAAATGTTCCCTATGTCTCGTAAATATGGACATGATTATAACAGGGGCCATTTTAAATATTTGAACAACTGGAGAAATTTAAAAATAAATGATAAAGCTTCTGAAAATATAAAATAAAGCATTATCATTATTTTAGTTTCCAAAATATCCTGAGATTTTTTTTAAATAAGTTTGAAATATTCAAACTTCAATATATAAAATATTTGGGATATTTTAAATTAGCATATGTACCTGAAAAGAAAATAAAAAAAAATGTCAGAAATAGGAAAACAGAAAAGAAAATGAAGAAAATAAAGCAGAAAGGAAAAGGGAGGATGAACCTGGGCCGGCCCAGCTGGCCCAGCTCCATCGTCGTCCTCCTGGCGGCCAGGAGGACGGGCGTGTGGCCGAAGCACGCGCGGGCATGCCTCCACGCCAGCAGCTGCCTGCCTGCTTCCCCTCGCCAGCGCGACGGGGATAAGCTCTGAGAGCCGTCCCCATCGCCCTCTCCCTCTCTCCCTCGCTCGCCTCTCTGCTCTCCTCCTCCTCTGCTCCGCCATGGCCGCCGGTGCCTTAGCTTCGCCGTCATAGTCAGATCAATGTCAAGTTGTATGGCCTCTAGGGGCACGGTGTCTCTCAAAGGGATATCATCCATCTCAGCATGGCATTTCTTCAGCTGGGACACATGGAACACATCATGGACTCCGGACAATCCTTCCGGCAATTCCAGCTTGTATGCAACTTCGCCTCTATGTTCAAGAATTTTGTAGGGGCCTATGAACATGGGTGCTAACTTTCCTTTAACACCAAACCTCTTGATTCCTCGAAGTGGGGACACACGAAGATATGCTCGGTCTCCCACTTCATACGTTACTTCCTTGCGTTTGTTGTCAGCGTAGCTCTTCTGTCGAGATTGGGCTATCTTGAGTCTGTCATGAATCATCTTGACTTTCTCTTCAGAATCTCGGATAAGGTCGGGACCAAAAAGTTGTTGGTCTCCAACACCATCCCACGTCAACGGTGTTCTGCACCTCCTTCCGCATAAGGCTTCGAAAGGGGCCATCTTCAGACTTCTCTGATAACTGTTGTTGTACGAGAATTCTGCGTAAGGTAAGTTGTCATCCCAACTAGATCCATAATCTAGCGCACAAGCTCTCAACATGTCCTCCAGAATCTGGTTGACTCTCTCAGTCTGTCCATCGGTCTGCGGATCAAAAGCTGTACTGAACTCTAGCCTTGTACCCAAAGTTTCATGTAACTGATGCTAAAACTTTGAGGTAAATTGTGTTCCTCTATCTAACACGATACTCCTCGGAACTCCATGCAGACACACGATCCTGGTTATGTATATCTTGGCTAGCTTAGCACTGGTATAGGTGGTTTTCACTGGAATGAAATGAGCCACCTTGGTCAAGCGATCAACCACTACCCAGATGGAATCATAACCTGAACGGGTCCTGGGTAGTCCTGTGATGAAGTCCATACCAAGCTTTTCCCATTTCCACTCGGGTATCGGCAAAGGTTGGAGTAACCCTGCTGGCTTCTGATGTTCTGCCTTTACTCGCTGACAAACATCACATATTGCAACGTGTTCCGCAATATCCTTCTTCATACCTGTCCACCAATAACTTTCCTTCAAATCCAAGTACATCTTGGTGTTGCCTGGGTGTATCGAGTAAGGTGAATCGTGGGCTTCTTGAAGTATCAACTTCTTGAGTTCTGGGTCATTGGGCACATAGATTCGGTTCTCAAACCACAGAGTTCCTTGCTCATCCTCATGAAAACCTTTGGCTTTACCATCTTTCATTCTTTGCTTAATCTCAGCTATTTCCTTATCCGTCTTCTGGGCTTCTCGAATTCTTTCGGTCAAGGTGGACTGGATCTCCAGTGTAGCAACATATCCTCTTGGAACTATCTCTAGCCGGAGCTCTCTGAGATCATCGGCTAATTCCTGGGGTAATCCTCCCGCTGTGAGTGTGTTCACATAAGTTTTCCGACTCAAGGCATCGGCTACAACATTAGCCTTACCTGGATGGTAGTGTAATCTCATGTCATAGTCCTTGATTAACTCTAACCATCTCCTTTGTCTGAGGTTCAACTCTTTCTGCGTGAAGATATATTTCAGGCTCTTATGATCGGTGTACACATCACAACTATTTTCGATAAGGAAATGTCTCCAGGTCTTGAGTGCGTGCACTACGGCTGCTAGTTCCAAATCATGGGTGGCATAATTCAACTCATGAGGTCGTAGTTGTCTGGATGCATAAGCTACAACCTTTCCATCTTGCATGAGTACTCCTCCAAGTCCTTGACGTGAAGCATCACAATAAACCTGGAAGTCCTTCCGAATATTGGGCAAAATCAACACTAGAGCTGTGACCAAACGTTTCTTCAACTCCTGGAAACTGGCTTCACATTCCTCAGTCCAAACATACTTGGACTCTTTCTTCAACAACTTTGTCATGGGCTTGGCAATCTTTGAGAAATTCTCAATGAATCTCCGGTAATATCTGGCTAGTCCGAGGAAACTGCGGATCTCCTTAACTGAGGTGGGTGATTTCCACTCGGTGACGGCTTCAACCTTAGCGGGGTCCACTACTATTCCATCTCTGGAAATAACATGTCCAAGGAATCCGACTTTCGTCAGCCAAAATTCACATTTGCTGTACTTGGCATATAACTAATGCTCTCTCAGTTTCTCCAGAACTAAACGCAAATGTTCCTTGTGTTCTTCCTCGTTCTTGGAGAATATCAATATGTCATCGATGAACACCACAACAAACTTGTCCAGGTATTCCATGAACACTTTGTTCATCAAATTCATGAAGTAGGCAGGAGCATTGGTCAAACCAAAGGACATGACAGTATACTCATACAAGCCATACCTTGTGGTGAAAGCTGTTTTGGGTATATCCTGTTCACGAATCTTCAGTTGGTGATACCCTGATCGAAGATCGATCTTGGAGAATACTTTGGCGCCTACTAGCTGATCAAACAAGTCATTAATCATCGGCAGAGGGTACTTGTTCTTGATAGTCACCTCGTTCAAGGCACGATAATAGACTACCATTCTCAAGGTTTTATCCTTCTTCTCCACCAAAAGAACTGGGGCTCCCCAAGGTGAAGAACTTGGGCGAATATATCCCTTGTCCAATAACTCCTTAATTTGCTTCTTGATTTCCACCAGATCATTTGCGGGCATCCGATAGGGTCTCTTGGAAATTGGGGTTGTCCCTGGTTGTAGCTCTATTAGGAACTCAATCTCCCTATCTGGTGGCATGCCTGGTAATTCTTCCAGGAATACATCCGGAAAGTCTTGTACAACTGGTACTTCCTCCTGAACAACTCCTGTGAGGGAATTTAACCGAGCACTCATACGTGTGCGTCGGGATACATACTTAATCCTCTTGTTCTCCGGGGTGGTGAGTGAAACAGACTTGCTAGGGCAATCAAGATTTCCTTCATACTTGGTCATCCAATCCATGCCTAGGATTACATCCAATCCCTGGGATTCTAAGACGATAAGGTCGGTGGGAAAAACATGGTTTCCTATATTGAGTTTCAAGGCATCGCATCCTATCCCTGCCATCATCATACCTCCTGGGGAACTGACCTTAATGGGCTGACTAAGGGTTTTGGTGGGCAAACCATATTTATCCACAACTACCCTTGATATGAATGAATGAGTTGCACCGGAATCAAAAAGTACTGTAACTGGGCGTGAATGCAATAAAAACTTACCAACCACAGTCTCGGGTTGATCATAGACTTCTTCCACGTCGAGGTGGTTCACCTGGGCACGAGGAAACGGATTTGGCTTCTTGGCTGCGGAGTTTCCATTGTTGTTGCCATTTCCATTTCCCTGCTTGCTCTGGGGACACTCAGTAGCATAGTGCCATATCTTCTGGCACTTGAAACAGGCGATGTGACTCAGATCCTTCTGAGTAGGAGCGTGACGGTGCTGGTTGTTGTTCCCATTCCCATTGTCAGTCTTGAAGTTGCCATGGTTGGGATGGGCATTCCCATTTCCTCCATGGTTGTGGCCTCCATGGTTGTGCACAGCATGAGTGTGCCTTCCAAACTTACCGGTACCTGATCCAGTATTTACTGAGTACGGGGAGTAGCGGGGCTTCTGATGAGCTCCAGAGTTAAACTTCCCCTGAGTGTATTTCCGCTTGCGGTTCTCAATTTGCTGCTGCTTTCCCTCCAAGATGAGGGCCTTGTCCACCAGCTCTTGGTAGTTGTTGAAGGTAGCCACTACCAGCTCAACTCATCGTTGAGTCCTTCCAGAAATTTCTCTTGCTTGGCCGCATCATCGGCCACGTCTTCTGGTGCATAACGTGCCAATGTGCTGAAGTCGTCCACGTATTGGGCCACAGAGCGATTTCCCTGGCGCAAGTTGCGAAACTCGCGCTTCCTCAGACTCATAGCTCCAGCTGAAACGTGTGCGGTGCGGAAAGCTTGCTTGAACTGCTCCCAAGTTATATCAGCAATAGGATATGTGGTGGTGTAGTTCTCCCACCATGAAGCTGCTGGTCCTTCGAGTTGATGTGCAGCAAAGCGCACTTTCTCAACATCAGTACATCCAGTGGTGACGAGTTCTCTCTCCATCTTACGGAGCCAGTCATCTGCCACAATGGGCTCAATGCTGCTGGAGAAAATTGGAGGGTTCAACCTCAGAAAACGGGTGAGATTGTCAGCCTGGGGTGGATGCTGGTGGTTGTTGTTCTGGTTGTTGGTCTGATTCTGGATCAATAGCTGCATCAGTGCATTCTGCTGTTGAAGGAGTTGCGTGAGTTCCGGCGGGAAGGTGAAGTCAGACTCACGTCGTGGAGGCATCTTGCTGTTTTTCAGAGGGGTGAGAATTAGAATAGAACAAGGGCCTAAAAGGAGAAATTCACTACCCATATGCAATGCAACAAACATATCACACCAAACACTCATTCATTTATTCAATCAAGGTCAAACATCGAGAATACAAGTCTCAATCAAACTACACATCGACCTACGCTCTTAACGTTGAAAATAAAATATACATGGAGGGCATAACTAAAGTTTTCCTCAGAAGTACATGGTGACTGAGTCTCCTCCAGTGGTGCTCTCCTCATAGTCATCATCGTCGCTGATGAAAGGAGCCAAGTCTCCTTCAGGATGAAGATTTTCACCCATGTCCATCTGTTCCTCCAGAGTGGCGATGCGAGTGTTTAGCTTGTCGATCCTCTCTAAGAAATCCTTCACCTCATACTCATGCTCGTACTCGGCTTCCCGTAAGTCAGCTTCGAGGTCAATCTCGCGGTTCATCAGATTCTTGATTGTCTTCGTATCAGCACGAACTCGAAGCTCCAGGGTCCTGATGTGAGTCTCCAAGGTCTGGATATAGGAAATGGTGGTGTCTGCAGTGGGAGGGGTTATGATGTTTCCATTGGCATCCCTGCGACAAACCACGCTGAGTCCTGGTGAAATGGTTCCACCTCTGTATTCCTCCTGAATACGTCCAAGGGCATGATGAATGGACATGTCTCTTCCAAGTATCCAGCTGGGTGCCACAAACTTGAAGTCGATGGGTTCCTTCCGATTCCCAAAGGTCTTCCCTGGGATGTGCACCTCGATCCTGTAGCGTCCATCTTGGGGAAATGACATGATAGGAATCCCGGTGATGCTCGGCAAAGCAATCCTTACGTCCTTGACGATCCTCATCAGCTCCTTACCAAAGGGCATCGTTGCGTCAGGCTGGCAAAACTCCGTGATCAGCACTGGGATGAAGGTGGCCATCTATAAATTTTGAAATAATCGGAGAGGAGTCAGAAATGAGTAGATGAGAGTATAAGAATTTTAAAGACAAAGAGATACAATCCTAAGGCTTTCCAATCCTAGAGGTTACGTCCTACGGTCAGCGTGTGTTCTGATACCATTTCTGTAGTGACCCGACCTGAAAGGTCGAATCTCCGGTGTTTCCGTACCATCCCAAGATCATGCTGGTACACACACGGTACATCAATGTATATATCAAAGGGAAATCACATAGCATTATATTAGTCGAAATCTCATATCGAGTCCTTTATTACAATAAAGATTACAATAAAGTGGCTGAAGGCCAACTCATGAGAATGTCTAGATCTTGCGGAAGCGTCGAAGGTAGATGAGTCCATCTGACTCCAAGGGCATCTTACTGAGCGTAGAACGTGTCCTCACTCCTGGTCGGAAAAGTACTCTGCAACATGATACGTTGCAGCCATGTAGGTCAGCATATGAAATATGCCGGCAAAGTCACAAGGGAGGGGTGAAAAGATAATCATCTAATCTATATGCATATATGGCAGGTGGGGTGGTAAGTTTTTGCGAAAAAGCCAATTTTTCCTACATCAAGAGAGGGCTAAGCAAAAATATTACTAAGTTGGTTGATTAATGAGATGGTTCCACCAACCAATTCTCATACCCAAGTCATTAATACCCACATCATCACATTAATTGTGTTGAGGGTTCCGGAAGTTTTAGTTCCTTTGGCTCAAGTCGTCCATGACCGTGGACACGGCTAATCGATTAGGTTGAGTACTCTGCAGAGTTTTGCACACGTTCCCCACAAGATTTGGTCGCCTCCATTTGATTTCTCGCACTTGAGGGTGTTTGAGAAACGGATGACCAAAACATGGTCTTCCAAAGGGTTTCCCTGCGACTCTGTCGGTGCCCATCATTTCCTACCGTTCTTCTACATCTCGTAGCACCGCCTGTCCAGGGTCACCACGATATCCAACCAAGCCAGAGCCCATAATGACTTGTGGCTGTGCAAGTAAGCCTTGGGTCTTGAAGCATCCATCCATCTCTTTGTGCCTGGGTGGATCTTTCCGCATGAATACTGGCCATCTCCAGCAACACCTAGGCAAATCCACTGGTTTCTCCAGGGTGCCGTTCAACTATCATCCACCCAGAGGTAAGTTGAAAACTCGGAGTCTTGAAGTCTTTATCATTATGTAGGTCTTGAAGTTATTACCTCACAACTCTCATGAATCACACATCCAACCCCGTCTACTAGTAGCATAGCAAAATGTAAAACAACGTTTCCCGGGGCCAATGTGTCAAAGTGTTGAGGGGGTACCTACCACATGATACTACAACAGTAACCAAGTTTCCAATTACCTACTTTGCATGCAACTGGGGGGAAATGGTAGAACTAATGCAATAAAAACATGGGTAAAGATGATCAAAGTGATTTGCCTGATTGATGATCTTCGTACGTGAGTGACTCTAGGTAACAAGCTTCGCACTCCGGATAATCTAACGAAGCAAACAAGAGCACTCAAATAAGCATACAACAAAATAATGTACTCACATCATCAACATTGAACTAGTAAACAATCAAGACAAAAGATTGCACAAATCACAAGCAAGAAAACACACAAAGTTTTTGTTTTCTAAAAGGTGATGGGTAAACCACTACTAACATAAAAAAACTACTTGTATTAACAAAACAATAGTTGACAGCAAGAAAACAATAAAATAAAATATTTTATTAATAAACAGAATAAAATCAATTTAAAGTTTTGTTAAGAAAAATCATAGTAAAGTTTTTTTTTTTAAGTTTTGATAAACACTATATGAATCAACTATAGTTTTACTAACAAAAGAATGAAACTAAACTTATTATTTATTAACAAAATATCTTCTTAACATAAAAGAATTTACAAATAAACGTGTCTTAGAAAACAGAATTAAATCATTTAAAACTTTGTTGAAAGAAAAACTATTACTAACTAGTTGTTTTAATCAAATTAAACCTATTTGAAAAGAAGTTGTGATTCCTATGTTAATAAAGAAACAAACTCAGCAAATTTACAAAAAAATTTATTAACAGTAAGTAAAACACTAAATGTTCAAGCAACAGCACCTAGTAAACAAAATAAAACTAAATCTAATTGAAACTAACTAAAACTAAATAAATAAAATTATACTAACTAATAGGCAGAATCTGTTTATAGCTAAAACACTAAACAAATATATCCTAAAAATCCTCAAACTAAGCAATCTGATAGTCCTAACTAATACCAAGCAGTAGCAAAAAGATTCATCTCAAAATCTATTTTTAAACTCTAGTTATTCAGATTTGAGTGATTTGAGAAAATTTGACTAAATTCAAATTTTAGAGTTCTATTTGAAAATCTAAGACTACAGGGTGAAACTACATGACAAATGTGATCTTATGCAAAAAGAATCAACTCAAAACATTAAATAGTTTAAAAGATATAAGCAAAACAAATTTAGAAAACAATCTGTTAACTAAAACTAAACAGAAAAAGAAAAAATAAACTACCGACCGGTCAGTGCTACGTGGCAAGATCCTATTGGCGGAGAGGGCGAGCGCTGAGTGATTTTGGGCGGTCGACCGAACCGAAAAGAAAACGGTTCGTGGAGTTAATATGTTATAATCTAGATCGTCAGATCCAGATCGAACGGATGAGGTGCTCACCGTGAGGCGGGTCACCTGCGAGGGCTTCTCCGGCGAGGCCGAGGCGACGTGGTCATCGGGGCGCGTCTCCGGTGGTCTTCCGCGGTAGTTGAGTGGTCCATACGACGGCGGCGAACGTCGGGCGTCGAGTGGTGGGGTCGGAGGGGCGAGGGGACGTCCGAGGCGACGGGCACGAGTGGAGAGAGCTTCGGTGGTCGGAGCAGCTCCGGCGAGGTGTTTGGGCAGCGTCTCGGCGAGGGAGAGAGGGGATTCAGGGGGAATGGAGAGAGGAGGGGCAGGGGCTACTAATAGGGTGCTCGGGTATGTGCGGGGAGGAGAGAGGAGGGAGATCCGGGGCGAGGGAATCTCGGCGACGGCGGCGCGCGCGCGGGGAAGAGTGCGACCGCGCGGTGCGAACGGTCGGTCGGGTGGGTCCAGATGTCAGAGAGAGAGGGAGCGGCGAAGGTGCGTCGGTCGATCGGCTCGTAGTTAATTCGCGAATAAATGCCCGTGGGCCGGCCCGTTTAAATGCAAATCCGTTACTCTTTTTAATATTCAGAGCAGTAAAACCTCTTTAAAAGCATTCAACACATTTTCAAATATAGGAGTATTATATATCAAAATTAACAGAATAATAAATATTGAACATTTTTATTCTGTCATTTGAACACTTTGAAAAAAATATTATTTTCAGAAATGGCCTATTTGCTTTTAAATCCTTTTGCAAATATTTTCAAAACAACCCCTGGTTTTTTTATTGTTCAAATAAAACACCAATTAGGTCCAGGTGTGGTGTGTCATGTTACTCCTCTCTTATTTGAACTTTTTACCAAGAATTTCAATTAGGTGAAAGAAGCACATTGAAAGTAGAAAGGGCTTTCAAAAAATTAGAAGGAGCATTTCAACTATTTCATATATTCAAGCAATGATGATGATGATGCATAGCTATATTTCATAACATTCCAAAATGGAATTTTGGGATGTTACTGTTGCGGAACGTCGCATGGGAAACAAAAAAAATTCCTACGCACACGCAAACCTATCCATGGTGATGAGCATCTACGAGAGGGAGAGTGGATCTATGTACCCTTGTAGATCGCTAAGAGGGAAGCGTTAAGAAACGCGGTTGGTGTAGTCAAACTTCTTCGCGATCCAAATCGCCGAGCATCCCACGATCCAATCTCGAACCGTCCCACGAACACATCATGATCTGTCCTGCGAACTCATCACGATCCATCTCACAATCTTGATCACGATATGTCCCGCGAACTCATCACGATCCGTTCCGTGATCACATCACGAACCGTCTCGCGATCTCGATCATGGTCCTTCCGATCTAGCGCCGAACGGATGGCACCTCCGCGTTCAGCACACGTGTAGCTTGATGACGATCTCCACCGTCTCGATCCAGCGAGAGGAGGTGGAGAGGAGAGAGAGTTCACCGGCAGCGTGACAGCGCTCCGGTGATGGTGGTGGAGCAATTCCGGCAGGGCTTCGCCTAAGCGCTGCAGAAAACCGATCTAGAGGAGAAACTATGCACCGGTGGAACGGGTAGCACGTGGCCAGAAATTCTGTCCAAAAACCACCCAATCCACTAGTATATATAGGAGGAGAGGAGAGGAGAGGCATCCAAGGCCTTTGGGTCGGCCGAAATAGGAGGTGGGAAGCAATCCTACTTCACCTCCAATCCTAGTTGGAGTAGGATTGCCTCCTATTGGCTGATTTTCCACGTTTTGCTTTAGGACTTTCTCTCCTGGGCCATGGGCCTTTGTGGCTGTTTTCCCAGCCCACTAAGGGCTGGTTATTATTCTCCCACAGCCCATGAACCTCTTGGGGTCGAAATACCCCTACCGGAGGCCTCCCGGTACACTACCGGCACTCCCGGTACACTACCGATGAGCCCGAAACTTTTCCGGAAACCAAACTGGGACTTCCTATATATGAATCTTTACCTACAGACCATTCCGGAGATCCTCTTGATGTCCGGGATCTCATCCGGGACTCCGAACAAACTTCAGTCACCACCATACATAACTCTACACTACCGAAATGTCACCAAACCTTAAGTGTGCAGACCCTGCGGGTTCGAGAACTATGTAGATATGACCGAGACACCTCTACGGTCAATAACCAATGGCGGGACCTGGACGTCCACATTGGTTCCTACATATTCTACAAAGATCTTTATCGGTCGAACCTCTATGTCAAGGATTCAGTTAATCCCGTATAATGTTCCCTTTGTTCTTCGGTATGTTACTTGCCCGAGATTCGATCGTCGGTATCTCCATACCTAGTTCAACCTCGTTACCGGCAAGTCTCTTTACTCGTTCTGTAATACAAGATCCCGCAACTAACAATTAGTCACATTGCTTGCAAGGCTTATTGTGATGTTGCATTACCGAGTGGGCCCCGAGATACCTCTCCGTCACATGGAGTAACAAATCCCAGTCTCGATCCATGCCAACTCAACAGACACCATCGGAGATACCTGTAGAGCACCTTTATAGTCACCCAGTTACGTTGTGACGTTTGATACACACAAGGCACTCCTCCGATATCTGTGAGCTGCATGATCTCATGGTCATAGGAACACATACTTGACATGCAGAAAACAGTAGCAATAAACTGACACAATCATATGCTACGTTTGCAGTTTGGGTCTTGTCCGTCACATCATTCTCCTAATGATGTGACCCCGTTATCAAATGACATCTCATGTCCATGGCTAGGAAACCTTAACCATCTTTTGATCAACGAGCTAGTCTATTAGAGGCATACTAGGGACATGGTTTTGTCTATGTATCCACACATGCATCTAAGTCTCCGATCAATACAATTATAGCATGGATAATAAACGATTATCATGAACAAGGAAATATGATAATAACTAATTTATTATTGCCTCTAGGCATATTTCCAACAGTCTCCCACTTGCACTAGAGTCAATAATCTAGTTCACATCACCATGTGATTCGCATTGTTATGAATCTAACACCCAACGAGTTCTGGGGCTCGATCATGCTTTCCATGTGAGAGAGGTCTTATAGTCAACGGGTCTGTAACATTCAGATCCGTGTGCACTTTGCAAATACCTATGTCAAACTGTAAACACTGCTACCACACTCCGCTCGGTACTATTCCAAATGGCTGCTCCACTATACGTATCCAGATTGCTACTACGAGTCATCCGGATTAGTGTTAAAGCTTGTATCGATGTAACTCCTTACGACGAACTCTTTATCACCTCCATAATCGAGAAACATCTCCTCAGTCTCTTAGTTACTGAGGATAAGCTTGACCACTGTCCAGTGATCCACTCCTGGTTCACTCTTGTACCCCCTGACGGACTCATGGCAAGGCACACATAGGTGCGGTACACAGCATGGCATAATATAGAGCCTATGGCTAAGGCATAGGGGACGACGTTCGTCCTTTCTCTTTCTTCTGCCGTTGTCGAGCTTTGAGTCTCACTCAACTTTCACACCTTACAAATCAGGCGAGAACTCTTTCTCTGACTGATCCATTTTGAACTCTTTCAAAATCTTGTCAAGGTATGCACTCATTGAAAGTCTCATCGAGCATCTTGATCTATCTCCATAGATTTTGATGCTCAACAATTAGGTAGCTTCATCCAGGTCTTCCTTTGAAAATCACTTTCCAAATGACCGTTTTATGCTTTCCAGAAACTCTACATTATTTCTGATCAACAATATGTCATCCACATATACCTATCAGAAATTCTATAGTGCTCCCACTCACTTTATTGCAAATACAAGTTTCTCGTAAACTTTGTATAAACATCAAAACTTTGATCACCTCATCAAAGCGTATATTCCAACTCCGAGATGCTTGCTTCAGTCCATGGAAGGATCACCGAAGCTTGCACACCTTTTAGCATCCTTAGGCCTGACAAAACCTTCTGGTTGTATCACATACAACCTTTCCTCGAGTAAACCGTTAAGGAAACGATGTTTTGACATCCATCTGCCAGATTTCATAATTGAAAACACAGCAACTGCTAACATAATTCCAACAGACTTTAGCACCACTACGAGTGAGAAAGTTTCATCGTAGTCAACTCCTTGAACTTGTCACAAACATCTTTGCAACAAGTCGAGCTTTACAAATAGTGACATTCACCATTAGTGCCTGTCTTCATTTTAAAGATCCATTTGTACTCAACGACCTGCCGTCTGACGAGCAAGTCTACCAAAGTCTACACTTGGTTTTCATACATGGATCCTATCTCGGATTTCATGGCCTCCAACCATTTGTCGGAATCCGGGCCCATTATCGCTTCTCCATAGCTCGTAGGTTCATCGTTGTCCAACAACATGACCTCCAAGACAGGGTTGTCGTACCGCTTAGGAGCAATACACATCCTTGTCGACCTATGAAGTTCGATAGTAACTTGATCCTGAAGCTTCATGATCATCATCATTAACTTCCTCTTCAACTAACATAGGCTTCACAGAAACAACATCCTACGCTACGCTACTCTCTGGTTGAACAAAGATTTAACAACCTCATCAAGTTCTATCTTCCTCCACTTAATTCTTTCGAGAGAAACCTTTCCTCGAGAAAGGATCCGTTTTAGTAACAAACATTTTGCACTTGGATCTGAGATAGAAGGTTCACCCAACTGATCTTAGGGTATTCTATGAAGATGCATTTGTCCGCCTTGGGTTCGACCTCATTAAGTGAAAACATTTTCCACACAAGTGTCGCAGCCCCAAGTATTAAGAAATGACAGCTTAGGTTTCTATCAAACCATAATTCACATGGTGTCATCTCAACGGATTTAGATAGTGCCCTATTTAAAGTGAATGTAGTTGTCTCTAATGCATAACCCCAAAATTATAGTAGTAAAACAATAAGAGACATCATAGCACGCACCATGTCCAATAGAGCATAACTATGATGTTCGGACACACCATCACACTATGGTGTTCCAGGTGGCGTTTAGTTGTGAAACAACTTTCACATTGTCTTAAGTTGTATGCCAAACTTGTGACTCGGATATTCACCTCCACGATCATATCACAGTCATTTTTATCTTCCTGTCACGATGATCTTTAAACTTCACTCTGAATTTGCTTGAACCTTTCAAACGATTCAGACTTGTGTTTCATTAAGTAAATATACACTATATCTACTCAAATCATCAGTGAAGGTAAGAAAATAACGATATCCACTGCACGCTACAAGACTCACTAGATTGCATACATCAACATATATCATTTCCAATGAATCACTTGCCCGCTCCATCCAACGGGGTCCTTTAGTCATCTTGCCCAAGAGGCATGGTTCGCATGTCTCAACCGATTCGAAATCGAATGAGCCCAAATATCCATCACCATGGAGTTTCTTCATGCGCTTTATACCAATATGACATTTTGCGGCAGTGTCACAAGTATGTGGTACTATCATTATTTAACTTTGTATCTTTTGACATCAATGTTATGAACATGTGTATTACTACGATCAAGATTTCAACAACCATTCTCACTGGGTGCATGACCATTGAAGGTATTATTCATGTAAACAGAATAACTATTATTCTCTGACTTAAATGAATAACCGTATTGCAACAAACATGATCTAATCATGTTCATGCTCAACGCAAAACACCAAACAACATTTATTTAGGTTCGTCACTAATCCTGAAGGTAGAGAGAGCGTGCGATGTTGATCACATCAACCTTGGAAACATTTCCAACACACATCGTCACCTCACCCTTAGCTAGTTCTCCGTTTATTCCGTAGCTTTTATTTCGAGTTACTAACATTTAGCAACCGAACCGGTATCCAATACCCAGGTGCTACTAGGAGTACTAGCAAGGTACACATCAATAACTCATATATCAAATATACTTCTGTCGATGTTGCTAGCCTTCTTATCTACCAAGTATCTAGGGTTGTTCCGCTTCAGCGACCTCTCACCTCATAATAGAAGCACTTAGTCACGGGTTTGAGTTCAACTTTGGGTTGCTTCACTAGAGCAGGAACTGACTTGCTATCCATGAAGTTTCCCTCCTTGCTCTTGCCCTTTTCGAAACTAGTGGTTTGATTAACCATCAACACTTGACGCTCCTTCTTGATTTCTACCTTCGCGGTGTCAAACATCGCGAACAGCTCAGGGATCAATACTTCTATCCCTGGTGTATTATAGTTCATCACTAAGTTCTAGTAGCTTTAGTGACAGTGACTTGGAGAACTATATCAATCACTATCTTATCTGGAAGATCAACTCCCACTTGATTCAAGCGATTGTAGTACCCAGACAATCTGAGTACATGCTCAACGATTGAGCTATTCTCCTTCATCTTACAGGCAAAGAATCTTGTTGGAGATCTCATATCTCGCAACACCGGCACGAGCCTGAGATCACAATCTCTGCTCCTAGAACATCTCATATGTTCCGTGACGTTCAAAACGTTTCGAAGCCTCAATTCTAAGCAGTAATGCATGACGCACTAAACTATCAAGTAGTCATCGAAACGTGCCTGTTAGATGTTCACAACATCTATAGACGACGCTAGAGGGGGTGGCGCACCGAGCGGTGCATTAAGGACATAAGCCTTATGTGCAGCAATGAGGACAATCCTCAAATCACGGACCCAGTCCGCAATATTGCTACCAACATGTTTCAACTCTATTTCTCTAGGAACATATAAAAATTTAAGGGAGCTACAGCGCGAGCTAGTAATCTACAACATAATTTGCAAAGACACTTTGACTATGTTCATGATAATGAGTTCAATTAATCATATTACTTAAGAACTCCCACTCAAATTGACATCCCTCCGATCATTCGAGTGATACATGATCCAAATTCACCAACTCAAGTCCGATCATCACGTGAGTTGAGGTGGCTGCAATGGTGAACATCATTATGTTGATCATATCTACTATATGACTCATGTTCGACCTTTCGGTCTCTCGTGTTCCGAGGCCATGTCTGTACATGCTAGGCTCGTCAAGTTTAACCCAGGTGTTCTGCGCGTGCAAATCTGGCTTGCACCCGTTGTATGTGAACGTAGAGTCTATCACACCCGATCATCACGTGGTGTCTCAACACGACGAACTTTCGCAACGGTGCACACTCGGGGAGAACACAGTTCATCTTGAAATTCAAGTGAGGGATCACCTTATAATGCTACCGCCGTACTAAGCAAAACAAGGTGCATAAAAGGATTAACATCTCATGTAATTCATAAGTGACATGATATGGCCATGAACTTGTGTTTAAGATCTCCATCTTCGAAACACCGGCATGATCTCCATCGTCACCGGCACAACACCATGATCTCCATCATCTTGATCTCCATCAATGTGTTGCCATTGGGGTTGTGGCGCCAGCCCTGCTTCTACTTCTATTGCTACCGCTTAGCGATAAACTAAAGCATTACATAGTGCTTAATGATTGACACGCAGGTCATACAATAATTAAAGACAACCCTATGGCTCCTACTGGTTGCCGTACTCAATGACATGCAAGTCGTGAAATTCTATACATCACATGATCATCTCATACATCACATATATCTCATCATGTAATTGGCCATATCACATCACAACATACCCTGCAAAAACAAGTTAGACGTCCTCTAATTGTTGTTGCATGTTTTACGTGGCTGCTACGGGTATCTAGCAAGAACGATTCTCACCTACGCATCAACCACAACGATGATACATAGATTGCTTTTCAACCGTCTCAAGGACCGCCTTTGTCGGATCCGATCCAACTAAAGTGAGAGAAACTGTCACCCGCAAGCCATCTAAGCAACAAGTTGCGTCGAGGGAACCGGTCTCTCATAAGCATACGAGTAATGTTGGTCCGGGCCGCTTCATCTCACAATCCCGCTGAACCAAAATCCGACCAAGGGAGGAAGCAATCTAAGCATCAACGCCCACAAACCTTTTGTGTTCTACTCGAGATCTCATCGAACCATCAACCTAGCTCATGATGCCACTGCTGCGGAACGTCGCATGGGAAACAAAAAATTTCCTACGCACACGCAAACCTATCCATGGTGATGAGCATCTACGAGAGGGAGAGTGGATCTATGTACCCTTGTAGATCGCTAAGCAGGAAGCGTTAAGAAACGCGGTTGGTGTAGTCGAACTTCTTCGCGATCCAAATCGCCGAGCGTCCCGCGATCCAATCACGAACCGTCCCACAAACACATCATGATCCGTCCTACGAACTCATCACGATCCATTTCAAGATCTTGATCACGATATGTCCCGCGAACTCATCACGATCCGTTCCGTGATCACATCATGAACCGTCTCGCGATCTCGATCACGGTCCTTCCAATCTAGCGCCGAACGGACGGCACCTCCGCGTTCAGCACACGTGCAACTTGATGACGATCTCCACCGTCTCGATCCAGCGAGAGGAGGTGGAGAGGAGAGAAAGTTCACCGGCAGCGTGACGGCGCTCCGGTGATGGTGGTGGAGCAATTCCAGCAGGGCTTCGCCTAAGCGCTGCAGAAAACCAATCTAGAGGAGAAACTATGCACCGGTGGAACGGGTAGCACGTGGCCAAAAATTCTGTCCAAAAACCACCCAATCCACTAGTATATATAGGAGGAGAGGAGAGTAGAGGCAGACAAGGCCTTTGGGTCGGCCGAAATAGGAGGTGGGAAGCAATCCTACTTCACCTCCAATCCTAGTTGGAGTAGGATTGCCTCCTATTGGCTGATTTTCCACGTTTTGCTTTAGGACTTTCTCTCCTGCGCCATGGGCCTTTGTGGCTGTTTTCCCAGCCCACTAAGGGCTGGTTATTATTCTCCCACAGCCCATGAACCTCTTGGGGTCGAAATACCCCTCCCGGAGGCCTCCCAGTACACTACCGGCACTCCCGGTACACTCCCGGCACTCTCGGTACACTACCGATGAGCCCGAAACTTTTCCGGAAACAAAACTGGGACTTCCTATATATGAATCTTTACCTATGGACCATTCCGGAGCTCCTCTTGACGTCCGGGATCTCATCCGGGACTCCGAACAAACTTCGGTCACCACCATACATAACTCTACACTACCGAAACGTCACCGAACCTTAAGTGTGCAGACCCTGCGGGTTCGAGAACTATGTAGACATGACCGAGACACCTCTACGGTCAATAACCAATGGCGGGACCTGGACGTCCACATTGGTTCCTACATATTCTACGAAGATCTTTATCGGTCGAACCTCTATGTCAAGGATTCAGTTAATCCCGTATAACGTTCCCTTTGTTCTTCGGTATGTTACTTGCCCGAGATTCGATCGTCGGTATATCCATACCTAGTTCAACCTCATTACCGGCAAGTCTCTTTACTCGTTCCGTAATACAAGATCCCGCAACTAACAATTAGTCACATTGCTTGCAAGGCTTATTGTGATGTTGCATTACCGAGTGGGCCCCGAGATACCTCTCCGTCATACGGAGTAACAAATCCCAGTCTCGATCCATGCCAACTCAACAGACACCATCGGAGATACCTGTAGAGCACCTTTATAGTCACCCAGTTACGTTGCGACGTTTGATACACACAAGGCACTCCTCCGATATCTGTGAGTTGCATGATCTCATGGTCATAGGAACACATACTTGACATGCGGAAAACAGTAGCAATAAACTGACACAATCATATGATACGTTTGCAGTTTGGGTCTTGTGCATCACATCATTCTCCTAATGATGTGAGCCCGTTATCAAATGACATCTCATGTCCATGGCTAGGAAACCTTAACCATCTTTTGATCAACGAGCTATTCTATTAGAGGCATACTAGGGACATGGTTTTGTCTATGTATCCACACATGCATCTAAGTCTCCGATCAATACAATTATAGCATGGATAATAAACGATTATCATGAACAAGGAAATATGATAATAACTAATTTATTATTGCCTCTAGGGCATATTTCCAACAGTTACACTCATTGGGACTGTTCTTAGGAACTGAGTTCCGTGTTTGTGATCCAAGACTAGTTACTACCACACGTTGGGATGCTTAATTGACCCTCTCGACTTATCAGTCGCTTAGTCCTTAGTCCAGGAGTTGCAAGTAGTTTCTGGTGTTTATAGCATGCTGGAGGCCGTGCGTAGCGCTGACCCTAGGGGTGGGTTACGACGCGGTAGGCAGTGGCACGGTGTACCAAGGGTCACCCGAATGGTGGGCTTGGGAACCCTGAGCACATCATTTGGGACCGCAGCGGAAACTTCGGCCGGACTCCTGTGCGGGTTCAGTCTCAAATAGGCGATAGCCTGGACTAGAGGTCTTATGTGAATGACGGTCGTGGTCGACTCCCTCGCTGGGCTTCCGCTTGAAGGTTGCCGAGGTGCATGGTTTTATGAGCACACAGCGATAAGTGGCGAGAGCATGTGTGAAGAAGTACACCCCTATAGGGTATGAAACTATTCGAATAGCCGCGTCCTTGGATATGGACTACTTGGATGACTTATGTTATTCATAGATAATCAAATGGATACCCATAAAAATATCAAGACAAGTGTGAGTATCATGGATGGCACTCTCCCAAGAGAGGGAAGTGAATCCATGGTGGTGTATTGTCATGGAGTTAGTGGGCTCGTGTGCGATATCTAAAATTTAAACAAAGAGTTAAAATTGTGTAGTATAGGTTAGCCACGAGTCAAAGTTAGCATTACTGCATAAACTCCACCACCACCCTTGTTGATACATGAGCATGAATAGACTAGGTCTGCTTTAAAGACTTGCTGAGTACGTTTGTACTCATGTTTGCTTAATAAATGTTGCAGATGAGACCCAGGACCCATCAGGTGGGTTCTTTCTAGATGTCGACGATGCTGAATAGCTGGTGTCCCAGCTATGACCGATGCCCTGTGGCGGGCTGTAGATAGTCAGGCCATGTGCCTTTTTACCCTTCCATCTGCTTGTACTCAGACAGCTTATGCTTCCGCTTGGTTTGTATGAACTTGTTTGTATGACTTGAGTGTCGGGTCATGTGACCCCTATCTGTAAGAACATATTATGCAAGGCTCGTCTGAGCCTCTTAAATAAAAGTTGTTGTATGGTTATGTTGTGATGTCATGGTTGTATCTATGCATATCGGGCATGTCGTGCGTACGCGTGACGTGCAACGGCATCTATGGGATCCGACACCTAGCCGTGTGCCTTTAGTAGTACTCTATGGGAAACTGTCTCTTTGTGCTTCCACCGAGCCATGGTAGCTTGCTACTGCTCCGGACACATTGATTGACCGGCATGTATCCTTCTTTGTTGTTGTGTCTGTCCCTTTGGGGAAATGTCTCGCAGTGTAATGGAGTCCCTGTAGCCTGCTATGACTCGTCTACGTGTAGTGATGGCATTTATGTCTCATGGCGTAATGGAGTCCTTGTAGCTTGCTATGACTCATCTACACACACTTGAGGCCGACACATGCATTGTTGGGTTACGTATGTCTGTTTCCGTACGGATGTGCCACTTGGGTTCTATGACTAGTCATGTCGGCCCGGGTTCTCTGTCGTTTGATTGCCAGCGACATGTTCACATACGTGAGCCAAAAGACGCAAACGGTCCTAGCTAAGGTAAGGCTGCAGCCATGGAACTTACCGTGTGTGAGGCCGCAAAGTGATGTGATATGTTACAGTCTGGATTCATATGACTTAGGATCGGGGTCCCGACAGCGTTGGTATCAGAGTCTGACTGACTGTAGGACTACCAAGCCAAACCGGTCGAAGTTGAGTCTAGAAACACTACAGGAAAGTAGGGGAATTGATTGTGGAAGGGAACGTAAGGCTCTTTTTACTCCTATTCCCAAGTTATTCTATTCTGAGTCATTCTCATCTTTTCTACGGGGTTAAGAAGTAGGCTTCTCATCTATTGCTTAGGATGACGAGTTACTAACCATGGACTAATAGCTAGCTTGTTTGCAAGAGAATGTCGGTACTCAAGTATTGTTGGTGTGAAAAATAGATGGAGAAGAGATTGAGTCTAGAAAGTCGAGTGTTTATGCTTTTCCAATCTTTTGCAGTTGTCTCAAAATCCTTTTTGAGCAATTACAGTCGTTATGTTGTCCAATTTCTGTTAGAGTCTCTAATGTCTTTGCATCATTCTCTGTTTCAGATGCCCCCTTGTCCTTCCCGTCAGGTGGTCCGTCTGACTAGGTGCATCGATGTACCGGGTCACAGGCCATGTTGGTTAGAGTTATGATGGAGGCTGGCTACCGTTGGTTCCCAGAGTACACAGTGGAGGAACAACATCGAGATTTCAACCAGAGTCAGTATCTGTGTACCGTTAAGATATATCCTTCATATCCTGGAGCTGCAGAGCCGCTTCACTAGACTTATGGACTAGGTGTCACCATAGATATGGAAGTTCAGGAGGCCGCCTACACCATGCTGACTATCATGAGGTTTCACCATGGTCTACTTCAGAACACAAAGTTCTGTTATGTTCCTGCTTCCATGGGAGGAGAGGATGGTTATCTTAGTGCAGCCTACTGTGATCATTCCCATGAGGACCCTAGGCTGCAGGTGACCGCTCAGATGTTGGAGAACAGGGATCGTGATGCACGTGCCCTTCGCATGGAGCTTTATGCCACCCGTGCACATCTTCGGACAGCCCTGACGCAGTTGGCACCTGTCGTGCAGACAGGCTATGGAGATTTGGAGATGCTGACCCCATCGCGGACTCATCTGCCAGCACACGTAGACTGGCCCGATGTTGGAGGCATCACCCATCTTGGAGGACCACTGTTGCCACCAACAAGGGGCCAAGGCCACATCAGTGTCCTTATGGTTTCCAGGGATCACAGGCTAGAGTGTTTCCAGATCCTCGGGTTTAGCTCCCGGGTCATGGGGGTAACCTGTATGAGGCATTCTACGGTGATGCTTGAGTACGTGAATGTTAGTACTAGTATGGTAGTAGTCGTATCGCCACAGTCCTGCGTGTCTTGTGGGATATGATTGAGGTTGAGAGTTGGGTTCCGAAGGTGTAGATAGATAATGTATAGGAAGCTTGTAATACCTCCGATGAGTTGTGTCATCTCTCTGTAGTTTGCTTTCAGCTTGGGCTTGTACTAAACTATGTCATAGTGTGTATGAATCATGGTGTTCATATGGCAGTTGTTATTACCATGTTGTTTGGGTGCTTACCTTGCATGCCATGTTGTCCAGTACATTCCTTATCTCATGTCTTAGAGTTGGTGTCCTCTATGTTTAAGTTGTGGCTTTGTTTTCCCAGGATGGTGGCAACTAGGAATAACCCCGTGCCTGCCCCCGAGCAGGGCAAGGGAAGCCATCCAAGGCAAGAGGATCTGCCACATGGGCCTTCTTTGGCAGAAGTGATGCTAGAGGCTGAAAGGAACAAAAGGGAGACCAACAGGCTACTGGAACGAATTGAGCAGAACACAGCGCGTGCTCCCCGCAATGATCTCAGTGATGGCATGTCACTCGGTGATTTCGTCAGGCTGTTCCCACCTAAGTATCATCATTCGATCAACCCACTCGATGCGGATGACTGGCTGACCAGCATGTTCCGCAAGATCTGGGCTGCCAATGTGTCTGAGGCCAACAAGGTGACCTTTGCAACCTACTTTCTGGAAGGACCCGCCAATCTATGGTGGGAAAATTATGAAGCCATGCATCCCGCAGGCCCCGCACCAACTTGGGCAGAATTTAGTGCACCATTTTGTACCCATCACATTCCGAAAAGGCTGATGGATCGCAAGAGAGAGGAATTCTATGCTTTCACCCAGGGCAGACTGTCAGTGGATGCCTATAGCCGTGAGTTCGGCAATCTTGCTCGCTATGCTCCAGAGGAAGTTTCAATCGATGCTAAGAAGCAGGCTAGGTTCCGTAAGGGACTTAACCCTGAGCTCCATCGAGATCTTTGTCTGCATGAGTGCACAACCTTCCAGGCTCTCGTCAACAAGGCTATCAATGCCGAGTCTGGACAGACTGACTATGAGGCCACGAGGAAGCACAACCGTGACTTCAGCCCCGCATCTGGCTCGGGCTCCAACAAACGCCGGGTGTGGGTGCCCAATGCAGCTCTGCCGCCAAGATACACTGCGAGGCCATCCTTCCAGGCGCCTCGCCCAGCTCATCCCAACCCTCCAGCCAGGCCATTTGGAGGACCGCCTGCCAATGTTGCTCCCCATGCTACCGTGGTCTGCTATAAATGTGGAGAACCAGGACACTACTCTCATGATTGTCCTCAGGCTAATGCTAAGCCGGCTGGGCGTGGGAAGCCAGGAAAAGCCTTTTATGTGAAGCCAGCTCCTGCTCGTGGACGAGTGAACTATGTTTCTGCTGAGGAAGCCATTGAGGATCCTGATGTTATCCTAGGTACGCTCCTTGTCAATAGTCATCCATCATCTGTTGTATTTGATACCGGGGCATCTCATTCTTTCATCTCAGAAAGTTATGCATAGTTGCATAACATGTCTTTTTGTGATATGCCTACTCCTTTAGTAGTTCAGACTCCTGGTTCAAAGTGGCAAACTTCTAGAGTGAGCCATGATAATGAGATTCTGGTGGATAGGCTAGTCTTCCTAGCATCTTTGATAGCCCTCAAGTCTTCAGACATCAATATCATTCTAGGCATGGATTGGATGAAAGCCCAATATGCTAAGATTGATACTCACACTAGGAATGTTCAACTTACACATCCATCGGGTGAGATAGTTAATGTCTCCACTCGAACAGCCAAGCGCCAACTCTATTCCCTCAATGCTAGCCCTCTTCCATAGTTAGAAGATATTCCGATAGTCTGTGACTTTCCGGATGTCTTTCCAGAAGAACTGCCAGGAATTCCTCCTGTCAGAGATGTTGAGTTTGTGATAGAGCTTATTCCAGGGACTGTCCCAATAGCCAGAAGACCCTATAAGATGGTACCCTTAGAACTAGTCGAACTTAAGATCCAACTCGATGAGGCTTTGAAGAAAGGTTTCATCCAACCTAGTTCTTCTCCTTGGGCTTGTCCCGTCATCTTTGTCAAGAATAAGGATGGATCGGATCGGATGGTTGTAGATTATCGGCCAGTGAATCTGGTCACCATAAAGAACAAGTATCCGCTCCCCAGGATCAACGATTTGTATGATCAACTCGCTGGATCCTATGTCTTTTCCAAAATGGATTTGAGGTTGGGATACCATCAAATCAGAATTAGAAACGGGGACATTCCAAAAATGGCTTTTGTTACTCGTTATGGCCAATACAAGAAAACCGTCATGTCCTTCGGTTTAACCAATGCCTCAGCCACCTTCTCTCGCTTGATGAATTTGATATTCATGGGGTATTTGGATAAATTTGTTGTGGTTTAACTGGACGATATACTCATCTACTCAAAGAACAAACAGGAACATGCCGAGCATCTAAGGCTGGTATTGATGAAACTTTGAGAGCACCGTCTATATGCCAAATTCTCCAAGTGTGAATTTTGGTTGCCAAAAGTGACCTATCTAGGCCACGTGATCTCTGGTAAAGGTATTGCTGTCAATCCCGAGAGAGTTGAGGTCCTCCTTGATTGGACTCAACCTGAATCGGTTAAGCAAGTTCGGAGTTTCCTTGGCTTAGCGAGCTATTGCCGCCGCTTTGTCGAGAATTTCTCCAAGGTTGCAAAACCTCTCATTGAACTCCTCAAGAAAGATAAAAAGTTCGAGTGGACTCCATGATGTGAGCATAGTTTTCAGGAGTTGAAAAGACGACTGACCTCTGCTCCCGTTCTGGTGCCACCAGACTTCTCTAAGGACTTTGTTATCTATTGCGACGCCTCGCGACAAGGATTAGGTTGCATTCTCATGCAAGATCATCATGTGATTGCATACGCATCTCGACAGTTGCGTCCACATGAGGTTAATTATCCAACACATGATCTTGAGCTTGCAGTTGTGGTCCATGCACTAAAAACCTGGGGACATTACCTTCTGGGTAATCGTTGCAAAATTTACATTGATCACCAAAGTCTGAAATATATTTTCACCCAGCCGGATTTGAATCTCAGGCAAAGACAGTGGGTTGAGTTGATAACAGATTACAACTTAGGGATAACTTACACCCCGGGAAAGGCCAATGGCATGGCTGATGCACTAAGTCGTAAGTCTTATTGTAACAACCTGACGTTACAACAAGGTCAACCACTTCTCCATGAGGAATTTCGGAAGTTAAACCTCCACATTGTTCCTCAAGGATTCCTATCCAACTTGGTGGTGAAACCTAATCTTAAGGATCAAATAGTAGTTGTCCAGAAATATGATAAGGGTATATCCCAGATCAAGGAGAATATTGCTAGCGGAAACGCTAAAGATTTCTCCAAGGACGATGAAGGTGTTGTCTTCTTCCAGAATCGGTTGGTGGTTCCCAAGAGCGCACGCTTAAGACAGTTGATCCTTAAGGAGGCTCATGATTCTCCTCTCACAATGCATCCGGGTAGTACCAAGATGTATCAGGACCTACGCCAGAGGTTCTGGTGGATTAGGATGAAGAAAGAAATTGCCCATTTCATTGCTAATTGCGACGTTTGTTGTCGCGTCAAAGCAGAACATCAAAGGCCTGCTGGCACCCTTCAACCTTTAGCTATTCCTAAATGGAAATGGGATAAGGTCGGTATGGATTTCATTACCGGATTTCCCAGGACTAAGAGAGGGAATAATGCTATCTTTGTGGTCATTGACCGCCTTTCCAAAGTGGCTCATTTTCTTCTTGTTGGGGAGAGTATAACTGCTAGCCCGCTAGCGGAGTTATTTGTTTCTCGAATAGTTTCTCTTCATGGTGTTCCTTTGGAGATTAACTCAGACCGCGGAAGTATCTTTACTTCCTGATTTTGGGAAAGTTTTCAAACCGCTATGGGGACTCATCTATCCTTTAGCACTGCTTTCCACCCGCAATCAAGTGGTCAAGTTGAGCGAGTCAATCAAATTCTCGAAGACATGCTCCGAGCTTGTGTTATATCTTTCGATATGAACTGGGAGAAATGTCTTCCATTTGCCGAGTTTGCACATAACAATAGTTATCAATCAAGCTTGGGCAACGCCCCTTTTGAAGTTCTCTATGGACGAAGGTGTCGAACACCTGTTAACTGGTCAGAAACTGGAGAGAGGCAACTCTTTGGCCCGGATATGATCCAGGATGCAAAGGAGCAAGTTCGTGTTATTCGTGAAAAGTTGAAAACAGCCCAATCTCGTCAAAAGAGCCAATATGATCGCCATCATAAGGCAGTGACCTATGAAGTTGACGAGAAGGCTTACCTTCGGGTTACACCTCTGAAGGGTACCCATCGATTCGGTATCAAGGGCAAGTTGGCTCCTCGTTACATCGGACCTTTTCGCATTCTTGCTAAACGAGGAGAGGTTGCCTACCAATTGGAACTTCTGCTGCATCTTTCCAAGGTTCATGATGTCTTCCACGTCTCGCAACTCAGGTGTTGCTTCTCGGACCCTATCCGTGAGGTAGACCATGATGCGCTTGATCTCCAAGATAACCTTACATATCGAGAATACCCTGTTCGTATTCTTGATCAAGCTGAGCGTACCACTTGGCGTTGGAACATCAAGTTTCTCAAGGTTCAGTGGTCACGCCATTCTGAAAAGGAGGCCACATGGGAAAGAGAAGATCGTCTTCAACTAGAGTACCCCGCGCTCTTCCCGACGACTTCAAAATCTCGGGACGAGATTCTTTTGAGTGGGGGTGAGTTGTCACATCCCTAGCTAGATGTCATAGGACAACATGGGTGTTGCATCATGTTTCATTTTTTTGCATCAACATGAAATGGGGATTAAAAGAAACCCCAAGCTCACATTGAATCAAAATAATTCAAGTTGGTGAAAATTCAACAAATCCAAAATGCCCTACCAAAATGTTCCCTATGTCTGATAAATATGGACATGATTACAACAGGGGCCATTTTAAATATTTGAACAACTGAAGCAATTTAAAAATAAATGATAAAGCTTCTGAAAATATCAAATAAAGCATTATCATTATTTTAGTTTCCAAAATATCCTGGAAAAAAATTAGATAAGTTTGAAATATTCAAACTTCAATATATAAAATATTTGGGATATTTTAAATTAGCATATGTACCTGAAAAGAAAATTAAAAAATGTCAGAAATAGGAAAACAGAAAAGAAAATGAAGAAAATAAAGCAGAAAGGAAAAGGGAGGATGAACCTGGGCCGGCCCAGCTGGCCCAGCTCCATCGTCGTCCTTCTGGTGGCCAGGAGGACGGGCGTGTGGCCCGAGCGCGCGCGCAGCTGCCTGCCTGCTTCCCCTCGCCAGCATGACAGGGATAAGCTCTGAGAGCCGTCCCCATCGCCCTCTCCCTCTCGCCCTCGCTCGCCTCTCTACTCTCCTCCTCCTCTGCTCCGCCATGGCCACCGGTGCCTTAGCTTCGCCACCGTAGTTCTAGCCGCTCCCCCTCGCTTCTCAACCCTCCAATCACTCCGCCTCGTCGCCTTCTCCCTCCTTGCTGAACCGCGCATCGCTAGGACCCCCGAAGCGCCGTCCCCGAGGTCGTCTTCCTCCTCGGACCTGAAGCTTCGCCGCCGTTGATTGTCGTCTTCGAGCCCTCCCCGAGCAAGCTCTCGACGGCTTCGAGTCCGTTGTGAGCTCCCGGCTCTTTCCCCTCTCCTTTCCGGCCTTTTCCCCCTCCGTAGGCCCCGATTGCGCCGGCTCCTGAATGACCTGCCGCACGAGCTCATCGTCGGCGATGCTCTGGTGACCAGTTGGTCCATCAGAGGCCACCATCGAGCTTGTGGAGTCGCGTGGTGCTTGTAGGTGCCTAGTTTCGGTCGTGTCTCACTCTGGTTCGACGAGCCCGTGCTTGTCCGAGCTCCAGCAGCCGCCGTGCTCATTGCCGACGCCGACTCCGGCCATCCCAGCCCCTGGGAAGTGTCGGGCTCGACACGCGCGAGCAAGCAGAGCAGTTTGGTGGCCTCAGCCGTCCATTTGGTCGTCGGAGGAGGAATCCTGACCCCCTCCGCCGTCCCTGACGTCGCCGGTGGCTCAACGCCGGTGAGTCAACCAGTGTGACCAATAGGGGTTTGACCCCTGGGTCACTGGCAAGTGGGGCCAGGCCCTGTTAGTCAAATTTAGGTTAATAACTTAATTAACCAAATTAATTAACCTAATTAGTCACTGACCAGTGGGTCCAGTGTTGATTAAGTAGTTAGGATTAGTTTTAGTTCTCTAATTAAGTGATTGGGTCACTAACCAGTGGGTCCCACCCTATCAGGTTTGACCTGGCCTGGTCAGCCGACCATGTGACGTCGTGGTGACGTCAGGCTAACGCCATTAATCCGTTTCCAGTTTAAAAATAATTCCAGAAATTATTTAAAACTTTAAAAATTCATATAAATTAATCTGTAAATCAGATGAAAATAATTTATATATGAAAATTTATCAGAAAGATCCAATGATCATTCCGATAACATCCCAGCAAGGCAAGCTACCCAGCAAGGCAAGCAACCCCCTTGATCATTCCGATAACATCCCACTCTCTCACTCCTGCTCTTGTTTATTGCATTAGGACAAACGTTCACTTGTCTGTCATACATGGTAGATGAACCTATTCTTATGCATGACCTATCATTGTCACAGTGAATAGCTAAACCTTACGACCTAGCATACATGGTAGATGCTTGTGCAATGATGTGCTTAGCTTACTTTGCCTTCTATGCTTGCTATGCTTAGAGTTGTGTCAGGTCTAATTCATCTGGGTGATGGACTGGAGTGAAACATTGTTGTTCCGATGTGATAAGCTTATGATGAACCCGATTTGGTAAAGGTAGCGATGAGAGGCTATGTAGGAGTACATAGCGGGTTGTCTCATTGGGACCGTTCTTAGGAACTGAGTTCCGTGTTTGTGATTCAAGACTAGTTACTACCACACGTTGGGATACTTAATTGATCCTCTCGACTTATTAGTCGGTTAGTCCTTAGTCCAGGAGTTGCAAGTACTTTCTGGTGTTTATAGCATGCTGGAGGCCGTGCGTAGCGCTGACCCTAGGGTGGGTTACGACGCGGTAGGCAATGTCACGGTGTACCAAGGGTCACCCGAATGGTGGGCTTGGGAACCCTATGCACATCTTTTGGGGCCGTAGCGGAAACTTCGGCCGGACTTCCGTGCGGGTTCAGTCTCAAATAGGCGATAACCTGGACTAGAGGTCTTATGTGATTGACGGTCGTGGCTGACTCCCTCGCTGGGTTCCGCTTGAAGGTTGCCGAGGTGCATGGTTTTATGAGCACATAGTGATAAGTGGCGAGAGCGTGTGTGAATAAGTACACCCCTGCAGGGTATGAAACTATTCGAATAGCCGCATCCTCGGATATGGAATACTTGGATAACTTATGTTGTTCATAGATAATCAAATGGATACCCATAAAAATATCAACACAAGTGTGAGTATCGTGGATGGCACTCTCCCAGGAGAGGGAAGTGAATCCATGGTGGTGTATTGTCATGGAGTTTGTGGGCTCGTATGCAATATCTAAAATTTAAACAAAGAGTTAAAATTGTGTAGTATAGGTTAGCCATGAGTCAAAGTTGGCATTGCTACATAAACTCGACCAACCCCCTTGTTGATACATGAGTATGAATAGACTAGGTCTGCTTTAAAGACTTGGTGAGTACGTTTGTACTCATGTTTTCTTAATAAATGTTGCAGATGAGACCTAGGACCCATCAGGTGGGTTCTTTCTAGATGTCGACGATGCCGAATAGATGGTGTCCTAGCTAAGACCTATGTCTTGTGACGGGTTGTAGATAGTCAGGCCATGTGCCTTTTTACCCTTTCATTTGTCTGTACTCAGACAGCTTATGCTTCCGCTTGGTTTGTATGAACTTGTTTGTATGACTTGAGTGTCGGGTCATGTGACCCCTATTTGTAAGAACATATTATGCAAGGCTCATCTGAGCCTCTTAAATAAAAGTTGTTGTATGGTTATGTTGTGATGCCATGGTTGTATCTATGCATATCGGGCATGTCGTGCGTACGTGTGACGTGCAACGGTATGTATGGGATCCGACACCTAGTTGTGTGCCTTTAGTAGTACTCTTTACGGGAAACTGTCTCTTTGTGCTTCCACCGAGCCATGGTAGCTTGCTACTACCCCGGACACATTGATTGACCGGCATGTATCCTTCTTTGCCGTTGTGTCTGTCCCTTCGGGGAAATGTCTCGCAGTGTAATGGAGTCCATGTAGCCTGCTACGACTCGTCTACGTGCAGTGATGGCATTTATGTCTCATGGCGTAATGGAGTCCTTGTAGCTTGCTATGACTCATCTACACACGCTTGAGGCCGACACCTGCATTGTTGGGTTACGTATGCCTGTTTCTGTACGGATGTGCCACTTGGGTTCTATGACTAGTCATGTCGGCCCGGGTTCTCTGTCGTTTGATTGCCAGCGACATGTTCACATACGTGAGCCAAAAGATGCAAATGGTCCCAGCTAAGGTAAGGCTACAGCCGTGGAACTTACCATGCGTGAGGCCGCAAAGTGATGTGATATGTTACAGTCTAGATTCATATGACTTAGGATCGGGGTCCCGACAGCGTGCGGGCATCCGAGTGAGCTTAGCTCAAGTTTGAAGCATCAATGATGTTCAACTCACTCCTCAAATAACAAAACACTTTTTCATCAAGTGGCTTAGTAAAGATATCGGCCAATTGCTTGTTAGTATGGACATGCTTAAGATTTATATCTCCTTTGGCAACATGATCATGAATGAAATGATGTCGAACTTGAATATGCTTGGTTCGAGAATGTTGCACGGGATTATGACCTATCTTAATAGCACTCTCATTGTCACAAAGTAATGGCACATTTTTAACATAGATTCCATAATCTTTAAGCGTTTGTGTCATCCATAACAATTGTGCACAACATGATCCAACAGTAATATATTCAGCTTCAGCAGTAGATAGAGATACCGAGTTTTGTTTCTTGGAGGACCAAGACATAAGAGATCTACCAAGAAATTGACATGTACCCGAGGTGGATTTTCTATCAACCTTGTCACCGGCATAGTCCGAGTTAGGGTAGCCAACAAGATTAAAAGAAGATCCCTTGGGATACCAAATGCCAAAGTTTGGTGTATGAATCAAGTATCTCACTATACGTTTCACAACCTTAAGATGACATTCTTTAGGAGTAGCTTGATATCTAGCACACATGCAAACACTAACACTAATGGAATTCAGTTATTTACCATCTGCCAGATCTTTGTCGTCTGCCAGCAGACGGCAAAGAGAGTCTTTACCGTCTGCTTTGGAAAAGCAGATGGCAAATAGAGTCTTTGCCGTCAGCTGGCTCTTTGCCGTCCGCCAGCTGACGGTAAAGAGGGAAACCGGCAGACGACAAAGAGCCTCGTGGGCCCCATGGTGGCACGGCGTTGACTAGGTCACCTCTTTGCTGTTTGCTGCCTATTTGTCGTTTGCTAGCAGGCAACAAAGAAAGTCTAGGTGGACGGCAAAGAAGGTAGTGGGGGGCACCGAGGCATGCTGTCGACTAGCTAACGGGCACCATCTATGTCGTCTACTGGTAGACGGCAAACAAAGTCTAGGCGGACGACAAAGAGGGGGGTTGACTTAATAGCCACCCCGCGCCCAAAACTAGGCCCCACTCCCCCTCCCTTCTGCGCCTCTCTCTCTCACACACAACCCGCCACCACCGCCCCGTCACCACCCCCTCCCTGCCATCCCGCCCGTCGCTGCCACCTCGCTGCACCCTTCCTGCCACCCCGCCTCGTCACCTCCTCCTCCCTGCGACCCCACCCCATCGCCACCGCACCCCCCCTCTCGAGCCTCCCCCTCCCGAGCCTCCCCGATGCTGCCTCCTCGTCGCAGCTACTGGTCGGCCGCCCACCGCCCCCCGAGGAGTGCCGCCCCGTCTATCACGCCCAAGATGCGGTCCTATCCTTATTTTGGCACGAAGGCCTCGATAGGGATAGAAGCGCATCTCGCCGTGTTGCAAGAATGGATATCATTACAAGTACATGTACAAAAGAGATGAGTCTATGGAATTGGCTTACACTCGCCACAAGCTACATCAGAGTCACATCAATACAACAACATACTCAAACATCATACAAAAGAGCAGGGTCCGACTATGGACGAAAACAAATGACAAAATGACATCCATCCTTGCTATCCCAGGCTGCCACCTGGAACCCATCCTAGATTGATGAAGAAGAAGAAGAACTCCAATTCAAACAAGCATCGCGCTCACGTCAAATCATCGCATTACCTATACCTGCAACTGTTGTTCTAGTAATCTGTGAGCCACAGGGACTCGGCAATCTCATTTCCAAGGGTATCAAGACTATTAAAGCTTAATAGGTGAGGTATGGTTAAGTGGTGAGGCTGCAGCAAGCGACTAAGGATTTATTTGAGTGGCTAACTTACAAATACAAAAAATAAAGTATGGTGGTCTACGCATAACAAACATGAACTAGTAATGATCACTAGCTGATCCTAAACACCTACTTACCTCAATCATAACCCCACCATGTTCTCTCTCGGATAAGGAGTCACGAGAAGAGACAGTCACGGTTATGCACACAGTTGGTGTATTTTATTTTAGCTTACTTCAAGTTTGCTACGGTCGGGTGTTAAACAAAGTATCCAAGTTTGCCACATAACCGCGAGCACGGCTTCTCGAAAAGATTTAACCCTGCAGTGGTGCTCCAACTCATCCATCATAAATTAACCACACGTAGCGGGAATAACCTCGACCACGGATCTCGTGATCTTCCAAGGCAATTCCATAGGAAATGCGCCACCTCGAGATAGCCCGAAGAATAATCGGAATTCCTCACTCAAGACGTTCGAGAAAGGTAACACAAATCCAGCAAGGCCGCCCGACATGCCGACAATCCCGATAGGAGCCGCGTATCTCGTTCTCAAGACACGACGGATTATCCAAACTTCCAGTAGGCCAATCACAGAGTTGCCCCTGGTAGCCACCAGCGGTTGACAGGCTGGACCAACACTCATGAGGAGCACTGGCCCGGGTTGTTGATTATTCCACAAGGTGATCACGCCCTATGCAAATTTTAGTTGTTATTAAGCAAATAGTAGCAATGTTGGGCCTTGCCAGACAAGTTTTGTCCTAACGCGAAAATCAAGGGGGTCCTCATAACAACCCCGAGCATGTTAGGAGCGCTCGATTATGGAACATAAGACCGGTTCACAAGTAACTACGGCGGCAAGAGTGGAACAAAACACCGAGCAAAAGGCCAAGTCTCCCACCCTTTACCAAGTGTATAAGTGCATTAAATTAAGTAGCAATAATATTGTGATAACAAAAGAAGGTCCATGTTGTCACATGGAAGCAATTGCACCTACAGCTAGAACGCTATAAGAAGGGATGAGCAAGCAGTAACATAGCCAAACAATGGTTCGCTGGGATGTGGGGAGGTTAGAGGCTTTCATGGCAATGTTGGAAGGCTTGACAAACAAGTGGTAGGTAGCATGACATAGCGATAGAAAACAAGACATCTAGCATGGCAATGATAGTAATGATATCCAGGGAAATGTGTCATCTTGCCTGAGATCCTGCTCGGTAGAAGACCGAGTCCATGAAGAAGACGGGCCAACGTAGTCGAACGAATCCTCACACTCCGAACGCTTTCGGAACTCTATCGAGAAGAAGCAATCGAAAACAAACAATCAACACACGATACACACAACATATGCATGACATGATGCGCAACATATATGATGCATGTCCGGTTAAAATTTGCAAGACATGGCAAATCACAACAAACCACTTCTACACATTAAAGTGAAGCTCAATATGCAACGAGTTGCATATTGACAAAACTCCATGTTCGAATTATTTAGTTCATTCTCATTTAGGTACACATCAATGTTAAATATTGTTAGGCATGGCAAGAGGTGAAGCATAAGTAAACTACACTATCTAGGCATCTTAAATGAGGTCGGCAACAACTTATAGTATTTTTGAAACGACCTCATATGTTAATATCGAAATTGGTCCCGATCTGAACTAATCATATTTTATATTTGTCAAACAACATAATAAAGTATACCATGTCATTCTACATGTCATTCTAGTTGATTTTCATATATGGAACATCTCAAACGGAGCTACGGCCTAAAAGATATGAGCAACACAAGATGCACATGTCATGAATGCAAATGCATGGAAAATACAATCACAACATTTTATATCATGAATGCAACAAGTTATTATGAAACTACATGAGATTCTAAGCAAGTCTCATATGCAACATCTTCAAAACGGAGCTACGGTTCAACAAATACAACCAACACAAATTTTAGTTGAAATCTGCCCAAAACAGCAACTTAGCATCTTGCACGCATGAAAACAACAAGCTACAAGATTCTAACATGCACAAACTAAGCATGGGGCAGTAGTATTTAACACACACTTCATTTCATCTTCACATATCATATTCAAAACATGCATGGATCACATGGTAGGAAGCTCACAAGGTGGCTACTTGAAAACAGTTTCAGACCTAGTGAAAATAGCAGTTTTTGACAGTATTGTTTTTATCATGAAGGCATATTGAAAGCAGTAAAACTATATGCTATAGGGCATATTATGGCATGAAACTTAACGGCATACTAAAGTACATTATCAACTACAAATAACACCATTACACCTACCATAAAAGGGTTCTAGATCACTAGCAAAACACATGGCAAGACAGCAACAAACTATTACAGATTCCAGACTTACAAATATTTTGAACCCTCAAAATAGCAGTATTTTTATAGCAAGTTGTCAACAAGAAAATAACACCTAAACCTGCATTATCATGGCAAACAAAATGTTCAGGGGCTAGGACACATAGCAAAGGGCATATCTCATGTTCAAAATTATTTCAAATCTTGCAATTAAATCACACAAAAATAACAAAAGGACATCACAACAAAATTACATGCACCAAAAATGCTCACATTACAAAACTAAATGCACAGATAAATTCTATGAATTTTTCTACCCTGAAAACGTATATAAAATGCATAGGTTCATGTGGAAAAATAAGTCACAATTAATTATGCAAGTTTGTGGAATAACCCCGTTGGCAATTATAAATGCAAGTTAAATGCAATTATTACAATGAACATGTTTGTCATGCATGAAAATGCAAAGCCGATAATATGAACATTTTTAAAATATGATTGGATTAAATCCCGATGCACGTTAAATAAATATGCCAATGCAACATAATGTTATTTATGCACAATGATGCAAAACCGCAAGCTACTATATATATCATGGATGAAATGACATATACACAATCGATGCATTTATTTTTTTTGCAATCTTCATATCTAGAACATTTGTTTATTACGGCGAGCGGGCAATTAATTATTAACGTTTTAAAATCGTGCAATTGGGCCTACACACACAAAAAATAAAAAGCGCGGGGGGAAGGCTAGGCTCACCCTCGGCCTTAGGAGGCCAGTCGGTGGAGAGGCCCACCAGGGCGAGCGGAGCTGGGCCGGCTGGAAAGGAGCTGGGCCTTGGCCCACCCGCGGTTCAATGCGAGCGGGAGCGGCGTCCGGTCGGGCGTCCTCGTCCTCCCTCACGAGGACGGTTTCCATGGCGGCGGGGCTGGGCAACTCCGGCGACGGGCGGCGGCTCAAAGGCGAGGATGGGGTGGGGCGAGGCCGGATCCGTGCCGGGGAGCCCCAGATCCATCCGTTCCCGGTAGCGGCGAGGGCCAAGGCGGCCGGCGGCGAAGACCTACACGGGAGAGAGAGGCACTCGGGGGTTAGCTCGGGCAGGGAAGAGGGAGGAGAGAAATGGAGAAGGGGAAGGAAGGAGAAGAGGTCCGGCGGGGTCGGCGACCGGTGGCGGCGGCTTCGGCGAGGGCCGGTGGCCGGCTGGGGCGGCACGGGCGAGGAGCTCGGGCGCGGGACTGCGGGCTGCTATGTGGTGGCCGGACAATGTCCGGGTTGGCCGCTGGACATGTCCGGTAGGTGGGATTTTGGGCGATTTTCAGCCTCTAGACCGTGATCCGAGGGCCGAAAACGGGCAGATGGTTAGGGCTGCGGGATCTGGAGGAGGAGGGCTAGCAGGTGGGGTTTTTTTCTAGGGGTGTGGCTGCAATTTTACATGGGGGAAACCCTAGAGAGTGAGGGGCTCCCTGTCCTTGGGGGTTTAAATAGGGAAGGCACTAGGGTTGGGGTTGGACCTTGTCCGTCCGATCACGATCCGATGACCGAGAACGTAGGAAGGGCTAGGTTGGGCTAGCGTGCTGTGTAGATGGGCTAGGGGAAGATAAGAGGGAGGTTTGCGGCCCGTGACACGAAGTTTTAAAACACTCAAAACGACCGATGAATAACTGATGACCGCACTGTTACGGATGACCGACAGGGTATCAAGCGAACTCGGAACGCGACGAAATTTGGCAGGCAGCCTACCTACAATATAACAAGACCTCATGCCAAGTTTCAGCCCAATCCGAGAATATTTTTCACGCGCTTTAAAAACGGGTTTTTTAAACGATGTCGTGGGCGTGTGCGTGTGTGGTTGGTCTCGAAACAGGCAACGGCAAGAACGGAGAGAACCGGCGACTACGAACGGATGCAAGTTTCTGAAAATGGGTGACGATGCTATGCAGATGATGCGAATGATGCGATGATGAATGCAACAATCAAATGAAACACAGACGAGAATGGAAATAAAAGGGGAAACTTCTGGAGCGTCGGTCCCGGACTGTTACAACTCTCCTCCACTACACGAGGATCTCCAACTCATCCATCATAAATTAACCACACGTAGCGGGAATAACCTCGACCACGGATCTCGTGATATTCCAAGGCAATTCCATAGGAAATGCGCCACCTTGAGATAGCCCGAAGAATAATCGGAATTCCTCACTCAAGACGTTCGAGAAAGGTAAAACAAATCCAGCAAGGCCGCCCGACGTGCCAACAATCCCGATAGGAGCCGCGTATCTCGTTCTCAAGACACGACGGATTATCCAAACTTCCAGTAGGCCAATCACAGAGTTGCCCCTGGTAGCCACCAGCGGTTGACAGGCTAGACCAACCATCATGAGGAGCACTGGCCCGGGTTGTTGATTAATCCACAAGGTGATCATGCCCTATGCAAATTTTAGTTGTTATTAAACAAACAGTACCAATGTTGGGCCTTGCCAGACAAGTTTTATCCTAACACGAAAATCAAGGGGGTCCCCATAACAACCCCGAGCATGTTAGGAGCGCTCAATTATGGAACATAACACCGATTCACAAGTAACTATGGCGGCAAGAGTGGAACAAAACACCGAGAAAAAGGCCAAGCCTTCCACCCTTTACCAAGTGTATAAGTGCATTAAATTAAATAGCAATAATATTGTGATAACAAAAGAAGGTCCATGTTGTCACATGGACGCAATTGCACCTGCAGCTAGAACGCTATAAGAAGGGCTGAGCAAGCGGTAACATAGCCAAACAATGGTTCGCTGGGATGTGGAGAGGTTAGAGGCTTTCATGGCAATGTTGGAAGGCTTGACAAACAAGTGGTAGGTAGCGTGACATAGCAATAGAAAACAAGACATCTATCATGGCAATGATAATAATGGTATCCAGGGAAATGTGCCATCTTGCCTGAGATCCCGATCAAAAGAAGATCGAGTCCATGAAGAAGACGGGCCAACGTAGTCGAACGAACCCTAACACTCCGGACACTTTCGGAACTCTATCGAGAAGAAGCAATCCTAAACAAACAATCAACACACGATACACACAACATATGCATGACATGATGCGCAAGAAATATGATGCATGTCCGGTTAAAATTTGCAAGACATGGCAAATCACAACAAACCACTTCTACACATTAAAGTGAAGCTCAATATGCACCGAGTTGCATATTGACGAAACTCCACGTTCGAATTATTTAGATCATTCTTGTTTAGGTACACATCAATGTTAAATGTTGTTAGGCATGGCAAGAGGTGAAGCATAAGTAAACTACACTATCTAGGCATCTTAAATGAGGGCGGAAACAACTTATAGTATTTCTGAAACGACCTCATATGTTAATTTCGAAATTGGTCCAGATCTGAACTAATCATATTTTATATTTGTCAAACAACAGAATAAAGTATACCATGTCATTCTACACGTCATTCTAGTCGATTTGCATATATGGAACATCTCAAACGGAGCTACGGCATATCTCATATTCAAAATTATTTCAAATCTTGCATGTATTAAATCACACAAAAATAACAAAAGAGCATCACAGCAAAATGACATGTACCAAAAATGCTCACATTACAAAACTAAATGCACAGATAAATTCTATGGATTTTTTTACCCCGAAAACATATATAAAATGCATAGGTTCATGTGGAAAAATAAGTCACAATTAATTATGCAAGTTTGTGAAATAACCCCGTTGGCAATCATAAATGCAAGTTAAATGCAATTATTACAATGAACAGGTTTGTCATGCATGAAAATGCAAAGCCGATAACATGAACATTTTTAAAATATGATTGGATTAAATTCCGATGCACGTTAAATAAATATGTCAATGCAACATAATGTTATTTATGCACAATGATGCAAAACCGCAAGCTACTATATATATATATATATATATATATATATATATATATATATATCATGGATGAAATGACATATACACAATCGATGCATATATTTTCTTGCAATCTTCATATCTAAAACATTTGTTTATTACGGCGAGCGGGCAATTAATTATTAACGTTTTAAAATCGTGCAATTGGTCCTACACACAAAAAAATAAAACGTGCAGGGGGAAGGCTGGGCTCACCCTGGGCCTTAGGAGGCCGGTCGGTGGAGAGGCCCACCAAGGCGAGCGGAGCTGGGCCGGCTGGAAGGGACCTGGGCCTTGGCCCACCCGCGGGTCAACGCGAGCGGGAGCGGCGTCCGGTCAGGCGTCCTTGTCCTCCCGCACGAGGACGGTTTCCATGGCGGCGGGGCTGGGCAACTCCGACGATGGGCAGCGCCTCAGAGGCGAGGATGGGGTGGGGCGAGGCCGGATCCGCGCCGGGGAGCCCCAAATCCATCAATTCCCGGCATCGGCGAGGGCCAAGGCGGTCGGCGGCGAAGACCTGCACGGGAGAGAGAGGCACTCGGGGGTTAGCTTAGGCAGGGAAGAGGGAGGAGAGAAATGGAGAAGGGGAAGGAAGGAGAAGAGGTCCGGCAGGGTCGGCGACCGGCGGCGGCGGCTTCGGCGAGGGCCGGTGGCCGGCTGGGGCGGCACGGGCAAGGAGCTCTGGCGCGAGACTGCGGGCTGCTATGTGGTCGCCGGACAATGTCCGGGTTGGCCGCTGGACATGTCCAGTATGTGGGATTTTGGGCGATTTTTAGCCTCTAGACCGTGATCCGAGGGCCGAAAACGGGCAGATGGTTAGGGCTGCGGGATCTGGAGGAGGAGGGCTAGCAGGTGGGGGTTTTTTCTAGGGGTGTGGCTGCAATTTTACATGGGGAAACCCTAGAGAGTGAGGGGCTCCCTCTCCTTGGGGGTTTAAATAGGGAAGGCACTAGGGTTGGGGGTTGGACCTTGTCCGTCTGATCACGGTCCGATGACCGAGAACGGAGGAAGGGCTAGGTTGGGCTAGCGGGCTGTGTACATGGGCTAGGGGAAGATGAGAGGGAGGTTTGCGGCCCGTGACACGAAGTTTTAAAACACTGAAAACGTCCGACGAATAATCGATGACCCCACTACTACGGATGACCAACGGGGTATCAAGCGAACTCGGAACGCGAAGAAGGAGGAGAAGAAGAATGGTACCTCTTTGCTTATTGCTGAATTTTGTCAGTGCCTTCTTTTTGTTCTCCGGGTACACATCCTCTTTGCTTATTCCTGATACGTGTATCAGGAGAACAGCGGGGAGGTGCTGCCGAAATTCTGCGTCGGATCCGGAGCAAAGCATGGGAAAACGAACCCAATCTACACATACTCGGGTGGGATTAGGACCTATCTCTACCTATTAGTGTGTAGGTTGCATGGACGTAATAAAACTGACAAACTTGATTAACGGATGAATATAGATGATGAATTATATAATATTTCTTGTGTGTTTAGTAGGTAGGCAATATGAGTGATCGTGCTTGGATGTACACCGGTCACCCTAGTCAGAAAGAAATGACCATTGAATGGTTAACAAAAACCAAGGGGTTCCTGAGCCCCGCATTTGCAAATGGCAAGGAGATAACCTGGTGCCCCTGTGTCCGATTCGACAACCATAGATAGTGGACACGGGATGAAATGGGTAAATACTTGTAGAAGTGGGGTTTTATGCCTGATTATACGGTGTGAAGATTTCATGGTGAGTCTGCCCAACGTGCCAGAGGTGAGGTTGTTCATCGTTGCATCGACGAGCATGGTACCAGGATCGAAGACATGGTGCAAGACTTTGATGATGTTCGGGATTCGGACGATGAGATGGAGGAATCTGCAAAGGCCTTCTATGAAATGTTGGAGTCTTCAAAACGTCCTCTCCACGAGCACACTAAGCTTTGTCAGTTGGATGCCGTCACGCAAGTAATGGCTCTAAAGGCTCAATTCAACCTAGGCAGAGAATGCTACGACGTGATGATGACAATATTTGGACGCTTTCTACCCAAAGGCCATGTATTGCCAGCAAACCTGTACCAGTCGGACAAAATCCTACATGCGCTTAAGGTGCCTTATGAGAAAATAGATGCCTGTGAGCATGGATGTGCCTTATTTAGGCTTGAGTATGCGGGCATGAACTATTGTCCCATTTCCAAGCCTTCCAGGTATGTTGTGGTAGACAACGGTATGGGTGAGAAGAGTCAGACCAAAATCCCAGTTAATGTTCTTCGGTATGCCAATCATACCAAGACTTCAATGTCTTTTCATGGTCGAAGAGATGGCTAGACAGATGACGTGGCATAAATTGGGCAAAAGAACCAAAGTAGATGCAGATGGGAATTCGATGTTGGGACACACTTCAGACGCTTTTGTGTGGAAAGCACTTTGATGCATTACATAAGAATAAAGCGGCAGATTCAAGGCATCCTCGAGTCACCATCAGCACGGATGGGTTCCAAGTGTTTGGTATGACGGCAACCCAATACAGTTGCTAGCCTGTATTTGTCATTCCACTCAATCTCCCCCTAGAGATATTATGAAAAGAAAGAATATTTTCTTGACGTTAATTCCAGGGCTCAACTATCCGGGAAAGAATATGAATGTGTACATACAGCCGCTTAAGGATGAATTATAAGAAGCTTGGGATAGTGGGATCAAGACATATGACGCCACTTCCAAAAAAACTTCAAAATGCATGTGTGGTACATGTACTCGATGCATGACTTGCCGGTGTATGTGCTATTCATTGGCTGGTGTGTGCATGGAAGGTTCTCGTACCCCACATGCAAGGCAGGCGGGTCTTCCCCGGACGGCAAAGGTGCCACATGGCGGCCACCTGTACAACCTGGGAAGACAGGCTGGGGATATTTGGTCTCTTTGCCGTCTGCGCCAGACGGCAAAGGTGGCGGGAAGGCAGACGACAAAGGGGGCAGGGAGGCAGACGACAAAGGGGGCGGGTAGGCATACGGCAAAGGAGGCAGGGAGGCAGACGGCAAAGGTGGCAGGGAGGCAGACGGCAAAGGTGGCGGGAAGGCAGACGGCAAAGCGATGGAGTCCGTTAGCCACCTCTAATGGCGACGTCGTCAGTAGTTGTCGTCCATGATGTTTGCCGTCTGCAAGCTAACGGCAACGATTCTTTGTCGTTCGTTGTGCGGAAGCAGACGGCAAAGTTCCCCTTTGCCGAAGCTAGCTGGGCACAAATTTGTGCCGTCTGCTAGCGGACGTCAAAGTCCTTTGCCGTCCGCCTTTATGCCTTTGTCGTCTGCCATGGCAGACAATAAAGTGTCTGATTCCTGTAGTGTAAGCATGATATCGGGACGAGAGGCACATAGATAAAGCAATGAACCAATCATTGATCGATAAACTTTTTGATCAACCGGCTCACCCTCCTTAGTGAGATCATCGTGTCCGCTAGTGGGCATGGGAGTTTTCATACCTTTGCACTCCTGCATGTTGAACTTCTTGATTAAGTCCTTGGTGTACTTAGTTTGAGAGATGAAAGTTCCTTCTCTTGATTTCTTAATTTGCAAACCAAGAAAGAATTTCAGCTCACACATCATAGACATCTCATACTTCTCTGACATCAACCTTCCAAACTTCTCACTAAATTGTGGGTTGGTAGATCCAAAGATAATATCATCCACATAAATTTGGCACACAAATAATTCACCATTAACCCTCTTTGTGAAAAAGGTTGCGTCAATTTTACCAATTTCAAATCCTTTTTCAATCGCGAGGAGCTTGCTTAAGGCCATATAAAGCTTTACGAAGTTTGTAAACGTGGTCAGGTTTCTTAGGATTTACAAAACCAGGTGGTTGCTTAACATAAACCTCTTCTTCTGTCTCACCATTTAAAAATGCACTTTTAATATCCATTTGGTAAAGCGTGATATCATGGTGATTAGCATAGGTAAGAAGAATTTGAATAGCTTCTAATCTAGCAATGGGGGCGTAGGTCTCACCGTAGTCCATACCTTTGACTTGCGTATATCCTTGGGCTACGAGACGTGCCTTGTTGCGTACGACTTGACTGTCTTCATCTTGCTTGTTCCCAAACACCCATTTGGTTCCGATGATGTTCTGCCTCATTTTCGGGCTTCTCCACGAGTGTCCACACTTTGTTCCTCTCGAAGTTGTGAAGCTCTTCATGCATAGCATTTACCCAATCCGCGTCTTCAAGAGCTTGTTCTGCCTTCAAGGGTTTAATGCTAGAGATGAAATAATAATGCTCACAAAAGCTAGCTAGATGAGTTTTAGAGCGAGTGATTCTCTCGGTTTGTATGTCACCAAAGATTTGGTTTAGGGGATGGTTATTGGTCACTTGTGCTTGAACTCGGGTCAGCTTCCGATTGTTGGATGGTGGAGCTTCTTCTTCATCATCATCTCCTGCGTCTTTGTTGTTGTCGGCGTGATCATCTCCTTGAGGTGGTGGTGAAGGAGGTTGTGGTGGATCTTCATGATGCACTTCCTCCTCTTCATCATCTCATCGTGTACCGCTTGTGGATGCTTCCATGTCGTGTTGTCGATAGCCTAGATCCGAAGTAGGAGCTTCCACTTGGGTTGATGAAGTACTTTCCTTCACCTCCATGGGACGAATCTTGCCGATAGACAAGTCTTGGATAGCTTCTGAAGGATCCTTATCACCTACATCATTTGGCAATTGTTCGACTTGCGAACCATTAGATTCATCATACTTCACATATACCGTCTCTTCAACTTTTCGAGTGAAGTTGTTGTACACACGGTAAGTGAGAGTTTGAGCTATAACCAAGTAGGAAACCTTCATGATATTTAGAAGCAAATTTAATACGACGATGCTTATCAAGAATGTAGCACTTGGAGCCGAATACCCGAAAGTATCCAACTTGGTGTTTGTTACCGGTGAGAAGCTCGTATGCCGTTTTACCGAGAAGCTTGTGCAAGTAAAGTCGGTTCGTGGCATGACATGTTGTTTCCACGGCTTCAGCCCAAAAATGTTTTGGCGTCTTGTATTCGTTAAGCATTGTTCTTGCCATCTCAATGAGTGTCCGGTTCTTCCTCTCAATGACTCCATTTTGTTGAGGTGTGTATGTAGCCGAAAACTCATGTAAGACACCTTCTTCGTCAAGAAAGGTATCCATATGGGTGTTCTTGAACTCCGATCCGGTGTCGCTCCGAACCTTCTTGATCTTCACTTCAAATTGATTTTGCGCTTTGCAAGCGAAGTTCTTGAAGATCTTTTGTACCTGCGACTTATCATCAAGAAACAATACCCACGTTAATCCGGAAAAATCATCAACTATAACTAGACCATAAGAGTTTCCACTGAGACTCTTATAAGCATTGGGACCAAAGAGAACCATATGAAGTAACTCGAGTGGTCTCCTAGTAGTCATGATATTCTTGACCGGATGACTTCCACCTACTTGCTTTCCTTCTTGACAAGCGCTACAAAGTCTATATTTGTTAAAGATAACATCTTTAACACCTAGAATGCGATCGCCCTTGATAAGCTTATCTAGATTGCGCATGCCTACATGTCCTAGCCTTCTATGCCATAGTCAATCTTTAGAAGATTTTGCAATGAGACAAGTACGAGGTTGGGCCTTTTTAGTGAAATCATAAATGATAGATCACCTCTATGAATTCCGGTAAAGACAATTTTATGATTATCAAATCTAAACACTTGGCAATCTACTTTAATAAATAGCACATTGAAACCGAAGTCTGCTAGTCTAGATACGGAAAGAAGATTGTAGCCAAGGGATTCAACAAGCATCACATTTTGAATTGAGTTATCATGAGATATGGCCACCTTACCAAGGCCAAGTACCTTACCCTTAGAGTTATCTCCAAAGGTCACGTTCCTCCGAGGACCTTGATTAGGCGTGATCTCTTGGAACATGTCTTTATCACCAGTCATGTGATCCGTGCATCCACTATCGAGAATCCACTCTTTTCCACCGGCCATGTAATCCTTGAGGTTCGCCATAAGACTTAGATTCCTCATGATATTTTCGTGCTCGATGTCGAACAACTCATCTTCATCATAGTGGCCATGTTCTTCATTGTCATCATTTGGTAGAATCTCCTCGTCATGAAAACAAAGAGACTCATTAGAATCATAACCATGACAATGTTCAGGTTTATGAATGTGAATGGCTTCAATAATAATGTTGTTGATAGTTGTGACATATCCTTTAGCACACATAAGATCACGAAGCTCAAATAGGCATTTGTCAAACTTTGCATCACTATGCTTCATTTTGTGAAAGGCAATAGTTTTATGAAGAATTTCATCAAGATTACCTAATGAAATATTTGGATATCGTTTCTCCAAATCAGTCCACAAAGTATAAGCACATGTAAAGTTCTTCAATTGAGAAAGAACGAATCTTGGTAAACCTCTGACAATAAGATTGACAGTTCTTAGGTTACCAAGCATGTTAATTTCATGTTCGTGTGTGGGATGCAATTCATCACCGGGGAGCACATAGGGATTTTCAATATGTCTTCTCAAATGGAATTTATCAAATAGATCATTCATGGCATTCTTCCATCAACTATAGTACTCACCATCAAGAAATTCATCACTGGGGAGCACATAGGGATTTTCAATATGTCTTCTCAAATGGAATTTATCAAATAGATCATTCATGGCATTCTTCCATCAACTATAGTACTCACCATCAAGAATGGGCACTCTACAATACAAACTCTCCACACTAGACACATCCATCTTCCTCCATGATGTTGAAACCGAAGCAATGGAGACCAATGCTTTGATACTAATTGCGGGATCACTAGAAGTGTATGTCTAAAGGGGGTGAATAGACTATTTGCAGGAATTTAAAACTACCTCAAGCATAAATCAATTGTTGGAAGTTTTTAGCATACATAGAAAATCTAGAACACACTACACATGCAAGTCATCAAGTATAGCAGCGGAAAGTAAAGACATTGCACGTGGAAGTAAGGAGTAGAGATAGAGAGATCAAACGCATGAGGACACAAGATTTTTCCCGTGGTTCCGATAGGTGTCGCTATCGTACATCCATGTTCATGGAGTCTTCAGCCCACGGAGGGTAAGAGCCGCTAGAGTCCATAGAGGGCTCTACCCACGGAGGGTTCCACGAAGAAGCAACCTTGACTATACCATGACGGCCTACGTCCACGAAGGACTAGCCTAACTCGGGGTAGATCTTCACGAAGTAGGAGATCTCCTTGCCCTTACAAACTTCTTGGTTCACTCCACAACACGAAGTAGGAGGCTCCCAAGAGACACCTAACCAATCTAGGAGGCACCACCCTCCAAAAGGTAATAGGCTCGATTGTGTCGATGAACACCTTGCTCTTGTGCTTCAAGATGATAGACTCCTCAACACACAATCACTCTCTCACAGATTTGGCTTGGTAGAAGAGATTGATTGGGTGGAAAACAACTTGGGGAGGCTAGAGACCAAGATTCATATGGTAGGAATGGTATGGCATGATCTCAACACATGAGTAGGTGGCTCTCTCTCAGAAAATCAGTAAGTATGAGTGGGGAACTGTTCTGAGTGCTTCTCTTGCGAGTGAGTGGTGGTGGAGTGGTATATATAGGCATCTCCAAAAATCCAATCGTTAAACACAAAATGACCAACTCAATGAAACCGATGCGTTAATCTTGGTGGTACCGAAATGATCAAAAGGTGGCAAGTTTTGAATCTCGATGAGACCGATATAGGAATCTCGATTGCACCGATAAGGTGACCAACGGTCAAATTGCCCAATCTCGGTGACGCCGATTCACAAAACTCGGAGGGACCGATTTTGTAAACTTGTGTAACAGAAAGTTGGTAACCCGAACTCGGTGGCACCGAAGCAGAATCGGTTACACCAAAGTGGCTAGGGTTTGGCTGAGTCTGTCTAGGGTTTGGAATCGGTGGCACCGAGTGGAATGTGTTGGTTGCACCGATTTTGAGTATTTGGCTTTGGACAGACTTTTGTGGAAGAGCTTGTGGGTGTATGTGGTGAATATCACTTGTGCACGTATGAACATATTGTTCACCAACAAAACCTTACCCCTTTTAATAGTATTGGTTTCCTATGGACTCAAAGTGATTTCTCACAAATGTAATGTAGAGACCTTTGCTTGAAGCTTGGCCAATGCTATTCCTTCTCCTTCTTCTCCTTGGGGATACTCTCCACACTTCTTTTGCCAACCCATCTCTCTCTATGGACTTTATCTGAAATATACTAGGTAAAAGTATTAGTCCAAGAGACAATGTATGTTGTCATGAATTATCAAAACCACCAAGGGAGCACACTGTGCTTTCAACATGTGCATGGGGACCCGATCGACAGACGACGAGCTCTTGTCAGCCGCTTGTCAGATGAGGTTGAAGTCTCCGGCCCCTTGAGCTCAGCCAGAAAGTGAGCCGACCGACTATGGTCAGCTGGACCATAGACGATGATCACCTCCCAGCTGAGGTTCATATGTCGGTCCATGATGGACATACTAAGAAAGAACTCCCCTCGGTCCATGTGCTCGACGGAGAAGGTGTCCTCGTGGACCCCATCAGGATGCCCCTCGAAAGACCGATTGTCGGTAATCTTTGCCAGGCAAACAGATAATGGGAAAGCCCGTGAAGCTCCAGGATCGAGAAGTCCTAACGAATAGTTTCCTACAATCCCACAATGTCAATCCCCTCTTGTTGATGTAGTCAACCAATTGCCGCTTCTGGCCTAGGTGCCCGAAGCCTCGTATGTTCCAACATAGGAGCTTCATGATGGAACCATTGCCGAGGCATTAGAAGCCCCCCCCCCCCGCCCTAGGGGGCGAGCTAGCTCGACTGCCAACCACGGACCAGGGAGCCTGTTTGCACGGATGCCCGCGCCACCCCTTCCTAGTGGGGGCAGTCGCGGCGTGAGGGACCCGAGATGGGATCCCGACAATAGACCCAGGCCCCCCCACCCACTGCTTAGTGGGGTGGAGGCGTGTGGGAGGCCTGCCTCTCAAAACCCTGCGTACTGCAGGGACATCACGGGTCAGAGGCCCGAGACCTGGGTTACCTGACCTGACGACGAGCGCGGGCTCACTATGCCCATGATCATCATCAAGGGGGTTCACCACCAGAGCACTAGGCCCAGGAGCGTTGGGGTTCCTGTCATCATTGGGTCGTTGCTCAACCCGAGTGTGGGCCTCGGCAAAGGCCCCATCCAGACACTCGTTGGCACAAATAGTCGAGATCTTCTCGAGGCGAGGGCCCTTCTTTCCACGGAAGACAATGTCACAATCGGAGGCCACCCCTCCAAGGTGCGAAAGCGAGACGGAATCAAGGATCACAAAGCGAGAGCCAAAACGAGAAGAACTAGGGTCGGGGAGGGGCATACCTGGAGCGAGGTCACGAGCGGCCACGCGGATGGTCGCCTTCTCCGCGATCATCAGGATCCGGCCGTCCGGTAGCACCCTTAATCTGGAGAGATGCGCGCTCTGCCTCGCTGCCACCGATGGGGAGGCAGTCGTACAAGACCTGGAGCTGGTCTAGGGGGAGGCAGTGCCATCCGGAGTCAGCCCTGGTGGCGGCGTAGTGGCATGGACCATCGCCGGAGGGGCCCTGGCTGGAGCAGGTGGGGTCCCAAGGGAGCGATTGTAGAAGACCACCCGAGAAGAGAGGGGATAGGACGGAGGGAAGACATCCAACCCAAGGCTCCTCGCGCCCACCTCTAGCATGAGCAGAGGCCGGGAGACAAGAGAGCCAATAAGGGCATGCGATCCTCCGACCGCCGACAGAGAGGGGGAGATTATGGCGGAGCCCTGAGGGGAGTCCACTGCCCCCCCCCCCCGGTCAAAGGAGCTATCCTCAGACTGGTCTGCACTCCCCTTAGGCCCCTCACCCATCGAAGGCGACGGAGGTGGAGGTGCATTCGCCATCCACGTCTCTAGGTCTGCGAGGTCCATCTCATAGGTGAGGCGGATCCTCCTGGACCCCCCAAAGTAGAAGATCAAGGAGAGGCCCTCAACCTCCACCGAGGACTGGCATAGAATCTCCACCCTGGCCCACCCGTCCCCCACCAGGGAGCCCTCATCGACCGTCAGAATCTTGCCAACCGGCTCCGATACCGCCTTGAGGATGTGGTCCTGCTTGCCCCCCTACGGGAGGCCAAAGATGTAAATCAACACCTGCTCAAGGGGGGCATCGGTTCAGGAATCGTCGCGGCCTTCTTGATGGAGATTAGGAACTTGTTGATGGGGCACTTAACGATGTCGCGGGTGCACACGTTAAGCATTTCCCTCCGAGACCTCCCAAGAGAAGGAGCTCCCACTGTAATCGCCGATGTATGCGGAGAGCTCGGCCCGAATGACCTCGGGGGTGACCAACACGGATGGTGGAGGCTCCTGGCCGGAGACGAGGGTGATCGTGGCGATATGTGCCTTGGCCGGCCTATCCTCCAAGGTGGCGTCCATGAAGTAGAACCTACCCTCCCTGAGCATCCCATAACCATGGAAGGCGATGGTGGATGGGCATCGGGGAGGGGCCTCGCACTCCGACCGGAAGTGACCGGCGCACCCGCAGTTGAAGCACATGGATGCCTCGTGGGATCTGGGCCGACCGCCCTAGACCGTAGGTGGAGGGGACGGCGGAGCCTCCAGCTATGTGCCAACAGTGAGAGAGGCGTCCGCCGTCGGATCTGCCGGCTCCTCGCCACGGAGGTCACCCACAAGCTTCTTCTTGTTGTTCTTCTTTCGACAGACAGGTAGGGCTGGATACCTGGGGCCCTCGGCAAATGTGGCGGCGAGGGAGCCTAGGGAGAGCCAGTCATGTGGTGGCTCCAGTCACGCAAGTCGCCAAGCTCTGGAGCCAAGCTAGCACTCCAGCCACGGTCGCCCGCGGCCACCGGCCGTCGGTACAAGTCGCGATGCCGGTGGTCACGGTCCCGGTCGGTTTCCTCCCGCAACGTCGGCCGGCTGCGGAGTTCAACCCGGAGAGCAGCCTCGTGCCGAAGGTCTTCCTCGCGCGGTACGGCCTCGGCCTCCCGCCGGAGTTCGGAGTCCTGTGTCCGTGCCTCCTCTTCATGGTGCTGAGCCCCCACGGACCCAAGTAGGGTGAGGCAGGGGTCCCGGCCATCCTCCCAAGCGCGACCGGGGAGGTGGGCTCAAGGTGCGGCCATCGTATGGCGCGGCGGAGCGGGCCGGGGGAGGCCGATAGGGTGCAGCGGCAGGGGCAATTGTGTCCCGGCGGCCGCTCCAGTCCTCCATGGGGGGCGAGGCGATGCTCGTCCGTGCCATGGTGGGCACCAGCGGCGGCGGGCAGCGGCGGTCTGCGGGGAGGCCGAGATGCCTCCGGGCTCTATCGAGCGGGCGCTTCGGGCGCAGGCCCTCGTCACCAGGGAGGAGCGGAGTCATGAGAGCGGCGGCGTACGAGCGATCGGGGAGGAGGGGCCGCGGAGCCGGCAGAGTAGGGAGGGATGGCGTCGTAGGAGCAGGTTGCGGCGCACGACGCGAAGGAGAGAGGGGGCAGATTGTTTCTTTTTCTTTTGTACACAGCAGCGATCTCCACAAGCACTGTCCAGCCTAACTTTTTCTTCTCGTACGGTTTTTTCTTTCTAAACAGTAGTTCTTCACCGGTTTGCTTTTCTGTTTCTATGTTACATTTATTCATTTTCCGTATTCAAGTTCTTTTATTTTTCATGTTCCTAAAAAATAAAAATATGTAAACAAAATTGTACCTTTGACGTGATATTTCACAAAAAAATGTTCACACATTTCAAAAAGTATATGTCATGTACTAAAAAATAACACCCATTTGGAAAAAAAATGTTTAAAATATTTGAAACATTCACCTGTATTTATAAAATGATATTCAATGTTGAAAAGTTCAACTTGTGTTAAAAAACAACTAGCTCGCGGTAGTTTTTTTCAAGAGAACCCCCCAAAGGACCACAATACATTCCCTTAGACGGGGATCGCCGACAAAAACATAAAAATAAAATGCAGCGCCGCCCCGAATAGTAGTTATGTTGTCCCCTTGTAGTTGCACGATACATGTGTCGTGTGTAGTTACGAGCGCATGTCTTCTTCTGTAGTTAGGTTATCGTTACAACACTTGTAGTTCTATATCGAGAGTTTGACAGTCAACTATGTCGCCATCGACAAACCTTCCCCCAACTCGGTTATGGACGCTTTATAGCCCTTGCAGTTGCGCTTGGGTATGATCAGTTGCAGTTGCGTTCGAGTAGCAGCGGTAGTAACTATAGGAAAAACTAAAAAAAGCCCGCCACCGACAACCCTCACCCCGACCCCGGTTGTGGTCGCTTTATACCCCTTGCAGTTGTGCTTGGGTATGATGAGTTGCAGTTGCGGTCGGGTTCCCGCGGTTGCAACTATTATAAAAAACTAAAAAGTAAGAAAACAGCCCGCCACCGACAACCGTCCCCCTGACCCTAGCTGTTGTCGCTTTACACCCCTTGCAGTTACGCTTGGGTATGATGAGTTGCAGTTGCAGTCGGGTTGTAGCGATTGCAACTACTAGGAAAAACTAGAAAAGAAAAAAAGCCCGCCACCGACAGTCCTTACCCCCGACCCCGATTGCGATCGCTTTATACCCCTTGCAGTTGTGCTTGGGTATGATGAGTTACAGTTGCGATCGGGTTGCCACGTTGCAACTACTATAAGAAACCTAAAAAGAAAAAAAAATAGCATGTCGCTAACAACCCTCCCCTGACCCCGGTTGCGGTCGCTTTATACCCCTTGTAGCTGCGCTTGTGTATGATGAGTTGTAGTTGCAGTCGGGTTGCGGCGGTTGCAACTACTAAAGAAAATAGCCCAGCACCGACAACCCACCCCGACCCCAGTTGCGGTCACTTTATAACCCTTATAGTTGCGCTTGGATATGATGAGTTACGATTGAAGTCGGATTGCGGTGGTTGCCACTAATAAAAAATAGCTCGCGGCCGACAAACCCTTCCTTGACCCTGGTTGCGGTCTCTTTATACCCCTTGCAGTTGCGCTCGGGTAGGATGAGTTGCAGTTGCAGTCGCTTTATACCCGCTTGCAGTTGCGCTTGGGTATGATGAGTTGTAGTTGCAGTCGGGTTGTGGCGGTTGGAACTACTATGAAAAAAATCCCGTCATCGACAACCCTCCCTCCTCGACCCCAGTTGCGGTCGCATTATACCCCTTGCAGTTGCGTTTGAGTAAGTTGAGTTGTTGTTTGCGATCGGGGTGCGACGGCTGCAACTATTACAAGAAAAAAGAATATGTCCCGCCACCGACAAACATCCCACTGACCCCGGTTGCAGTCACCTTATATCCCTTCCAATTGCGCTTGAGTAAGATGAGATGCAATTGCGGCCGGGTTGCGACGGTTGCAACTATTACAAGAAAAGAAAATGTCCCACCACCAACAAACATCCCACTGACCCCCCGATTGCGGGCACCTTATACCCCTTCCAGTCGCGCTTGAGTAAGGTGAGATGCAATTGCGGTCGGGTTGCGACGGTTGCAACTATTACAAGAAAAGAAAACGTCCCGCCACCGACAAACATCCCACTGCGCCCGGGTGCGGTCACCTTGTACCCCTTCTAGTTGCGCTTGAGTAAGATGAGATGCAATTGCGGTCAGGTTGCGACAGTTTCAACTGCTATGAAAATGTTTAAAAAACATCCGACCGCCAACAAAACCTTCCAACAACCCCGGTTACTTCGTTAGGATGAGTTGCAGTTGCAAGTGGGGTGCGGCGGTTTGCACCTACTACAAAAAAAACCTTAAAAAACAGCCCGACCCCGACACCGGTTACGGTCGGTTTATGTAAAAAAAGACGGTCACCGCTGACAACCCCAACAAAAGGATCCCCCCCCCCAAACATCGAGGGGCTTACATAGTTCAAAAGCTGCCCTACTATATGTTGGAAATATGCCCTAGAGGCAATAATAAAATGGTTATTATTGTATTTCCTTGTTCATGATAATTGTCTATTGTTCATGCTATAATTGTGTTAACCGGAAACCATAATACATGTGTGAATACATAGACCACAACATGTCCCTAGTGAGCCTCTAGTTGACTAGCTCGTTGATCAATAGATGGTCACGGTTTCATGGCCATGGACATTGGATGTCGTTGATAACGGGATCACATCATTAGGAGAATGATGTGATGGACAAGACCCAATCCTAAGCATAGCACAAAGATCGTGTAGTTCGTTTGCTAAAGCTTTTCAATGTCAAGTATCATTTCCTTAGACCATGAGATTGTGTAACTCCCGGATACCGTAGGAATGCTTTGGGTGTGCCAAACGTCACAACGTAACTGGGTGGCTATAAAGGTACGCTACGGGTATCTCCGAAAGTGTCTGTTGGGTTGACACGAATCGAGACTGGGATTTGTCACTCCGTGTGACGGAGAGGTATCTCTGGGCCCACTCGGTAAGACATCATCATTATGAGCTCAATGTGACTAAGGAGTTAGTCACGGGATGATGTATTACGGAACGAGTAAAGAGACTTGCCAGTAACGAGATTGAACAAGGTATGGGGATACCGACGATCGAATCTCGGGCAAGTACCATACCGATAGACAAAGGGAATTGTATACGGGATTGATTGAATCCCCGACATCGTGGTTCATCCGATGAGATCATCGTGGAGTACGTGGGAGCCAACATGGGTATCCAGATCCCGCTGTTGGTTATTGGCCGGAGAGGTGTCTCGGTCATGTCTACGTGTCTCCCGAACCCGTAGGGTCTACACACTTAAGGTTCGATGACGCTAGGGTTATAGGGAAATGGTATACGTGATTACCGAAGGTTGTTCGGAGTCCCGGATGAGATCCCGGACGTCACGAGGAGCTCCGGAATGGTCCGGAGGTAAAGATTGATATATAGGAAGTCCAGTTTTGGTCACCGGAAAGTTTTCGGGCTCATCGGTAGTGTACCGGGAGTGCCGGGAGGGTGCCGGAGGACCCCCGGGAGGGGTGTGACGACCAGAGGACTTCATGGGCTGTTAGATAAAGTGTGTCAGCCCTTATTGGGCTGGGAAATACTTTTGCTAAAGGCCCATGTGGCTGGAGATAAGGAGATAAGGCAAAAAGGATTTAAAAGGAGGAGATCCACCTCCCTTGTGGGAGGTGGACTCTCCCTTTAATTCGGCCGGCCATCTCCTCTTTGGAGTAGAGGCCAAGCCAGCCCTCCACGTCCCTCCTCCTATATATACTTGAGGTTTTGGATGTTTTGAGACAAGATTTGATCTCTCTCTCTCACGGCGAAGCCCTACCTCTCTTCTTCCTCCTCCGCAGCGCTTAGGCGAAGCCCTGTCGGAATACCTTGCTACTCCACCACCACCACGCCGTCGTGCTGCTGTTGGAGCCCTTCCCCAACCTCTCCTTCCTCCTTGCTGGATCAAGGTGTTGGAGACGTCACCGGGCTGCACGTGTGTTGAACGCGGAGGTGCCGTCCGTTCGGCACTTGATCGGATCTACCGCGATCTGAATCGCTGCGAGTACGACTCCATCAACCGCGTTCTTGTAACGCTTCCGCTTAGCGATCTTCAAAGGTATGAAGATGCAATCTCTCCCCTCTCGTTGCTGGTTTCTCCATAGATAGATCTTGGTGAACGTAGGAAAATTTTGATTTACTACTACGTCTCCCAACAGTGGCATCATGAGCTAGGTCTATGCGTAGAATCTATGCACGAGTAGAACACAAAGCAGTTGTGGGCGTCGATTTTGTTAATATGCTTGCCGTTACTAGTCTTATCTTGATTCGACGGTATTGTGGGATGAAGCGGCCCGGACCAACCTTACACGTACGCTTACGTGAGACCGGTTCCACCGCCTGACATGCACCAGTTGCATAAGGTGGCTAGCGGGTGTCTGTCTCTCCCACCTTAGTCGGATTGGATTCGATGAAAAGGGTCCTTATGAAGGGTAAATAGCAATTGGCATATCACGTTGTGGTTTTGGCGTAGGTAAGAAACGTTCTTGCTAGAAACCTATAGCAACCACGTAAAAACTTGCAACTACAAATTAGAGGACGTCTAACTTGTTTTTGCAGCATATGCCTTGTGATGTGATATGGCCAGAAGGATGTGATGTGATGCATTGTGATGTATGAGATTGATCATGTTCTTTGTAATAGGGTTCACGACTTGCATGTCGATGACTATGACAACCGGCAGGAGCCATAGGAGTTTTTTTACATTATTGTATGACCTGCTTGTCAATCATAAACGCCATGTAATTACTTTACTTTATTGCTAAGCGTTAGCCATAGTAGTAGAAGTAATAGTTGGCGAGACAACTTCATGAAGACACAATGATGGAGATCATGATGATGGAGATCATGGTGTCGTGCCGGTGACAATGATGATCATCGTGCCCCGAAGATGGAGATCATAGGAGCAAGATGATGTTGGCCATATCATGTCACTATATTGATTGCATGTGATGTTTATCATGTTTACATCTTATTTGCTTAGAACGACGGTAGTAAATAAGATGATCTCTCAATAAAATTTCAAGAGAAGTGTTCACCCTAACTGTGCACCGTTGCTAAGGATCGTTGTTCCGAAGCACCACGTGATGATCGGGTGTGATAGGTTCTAACGTTCGCATACAACGGGTGTAAGCCAGATTTACACACGCGAAACACTTAGGTTGACTTGACGAGCCTAGCATGTACAGACATGGCCTCGGAACACGGAAGACCGAAAGGTCGAACATGAGTCGTATAGAAGATACGATCAACATGGAGATGTTTACCATGGATGACTAGTCCGTCTCACGTGATGATCGGACACGGGCTAGTTGACATGGATCATGTATCACTTGGAAGACTAGAGAGATGTCTATCTAAGTGGGAGTTCATTAATAATTTGATTAAATGAACTTAATTATCATGAACTTAGTCTAAAAATGTCCTTGCAAATTATGTCGTAGATAGCTCGCGCTGTAGCTCCCCAGTTTTATTGATACAATCCTAGAGAAAAGTAAGTTGAAAGTTGATGGTAGCAATAATGCGGACTGGGTCCGTGATCTGAGGATTGTCCTCATTGCTGCACAGAAAGCTTATGTTTTTGATGTACCGCTAACTGCATCACTCCCTCAAGCGTTGTCTGTAGATGTTGTGAACATATGACAGGCACTTTTTGATGACTACGTGATAGTTCAGTGCGTCATGCATTACGGCTTAGAATTGAGGCTTCAAAATGTTTTGAACGTCACAGAACATATGAGATGTTCTAGGAGCTGAGATTGTGATCTCAAGCTCGTGCCTATGTTGAGAGGTATGAGACCTCCAACAAGATTCTTTGCCTGCAAGATAAAGGAGAATAGCTTAATCGGTGAGCGTGTTCTCAGATTGTCTGGGTGCTACAATCACTTGAATCAAGTGGGAGTTAATCTTCCAGATGAGATAGTGATTAATGCAGTTCTCCAAGTCACTGCCACCAAGCTACTAGAGCTTCGTGATGAACTATAACATGCCAGGGATGGATAAGATAATCCCTGAGTTGTTCGTGATGTTTGACACCACGAAGGTAGAAATCAGTAAGGAGCATCAAGTGTTGATGGTTAAGTGAAAACCACTAGTTTCAAAAGGGGCAAGGGCAAGAAGGGAAAAACTTCAGGAATGGCAAGCCAGTTGTTGCTCTAGTGAAGAAACCCAAGGTTGAGCCCGAACCCGAGACTAAGTGCTTCTGTTATGAGGAGAATGTTCGCTGAAGCGGAAAAACCCTAGATGATTGGTAGATAAGAAGGCTGGTAATGTCAATGGAAGTATATTTGATATACGTGTTAGTGATGTGTACCTTGCTGGTACTCCTAGTAGCACCTGGGTATTAGATACCGGTTCGGTTGCTAAGTGTTAGCAACTCGAAATAAAAGCTACGGAGTAAATGGAGACTAGCTAGGTGAAAGGTGACGATGTGTGTTGGAAGTATTTCCAAGATTGATGTGATCACCATCGCACGCTCTCTCTACCTTCGGGATTTGTGATAAACCTAAATAAATGTTATTTGGTGTTTGCGTTGAGCATGAACGTGATTAGATCATGATTAGTGCAATACGGTTATTCATATAAGTTAGAGAATAATGGTTATTCTATTTACATGGATAATGCCTTCAATGGTCATGCACCCACTCGGAATGGTTTATCGAATCATGATCGTAGTAGTACACATGTTCATAACGTTGGTACCAAAAATATATAAAGTTAATAATGATAGTACCACATACTTGTGGCACTGCCGCTAAATGTCATATTGGTATAAATCGCATGAAGAAACTCCATGATGATGGATTTTTTGACTCACTCGATTTCGAATCGGTTGAGACATGCGAGCCATGCCTCTTGGGCAAGATGACTGAGACCCCGTCATCCAATATGATGGAGCGGGCCAGTGGCTTATTGGAATTAATACATGTTGATGTATGTGGTCCAATGAGTGTTGAAACACACAGTGGATATCGTTGTTTTTCTTTACCTTCACTGATGATTTGAGTAAATATGGGGATATTTACTTAATGAAACATGAATCTGAAATGTTTGAAAGGTTCAAGGAGTTTCAGAGTGAAGTTAAAGATCATCGTGACAAGAAGATAAATGTCTATGATATGATCATGGAGGTGAATATCTAAGTTACGAGTTTGGTATGCAATTTTAGACAATGTGGAAATTGTTTCACAACTCACGCCTCCTGGAACACCATAGTGTGATGGTGTGTTCGAACGTCGTAGTCGTGCTCTATTGGATATAGTGAGTACTATGATGTCTCTTATCGTTTTACCACTATCGTTATGGGGTTATGCATTAAAGACAAATCCATTCACTTTAACAGGGCACCATCTAAGTCTGTTGAGATGACACCGTGAGAATTATGGTTTGATAGAAGCCTAAGCTGTCATTTCTTAATGTTTGGGGCTGCGACGCTTATGTGAAAATGGGTTTTTCACCTAGCGAGCTCGAACCCAAAGTAGACAAATGCATCTTCATAGAATACCCTAATGAGACATTGGGTATACCTTCTATCTCAGATCCAAGCGCAAAAGGTATTTGTAGCTAAGAACGGGTCCTTTCTTGAGAAAGAGTTTCTCTCGAAAGAATTGAGTGGGAGGAAGATAGAACTTGATAAGGTTGTTGAACCTTTGTTTCAACCAGAGAATAGCACAACACAGAAAGATGTTTCTGTAGAGCCAACTCAGTTGAAAAGGAAGTTAATGATGATGATCATGAAGCTTCGGATCAAGTCACTATCGAACCTCGTAGGTCGACAAGGACGCGTACTGCTCCTGAGTAGTACGACAACCCTGTCTTGGAAATCATGTTGTTGGACAACGATGAACCTACGAACTATGGAGAAGCGATGGTGGGCCCGGATTCCAACAAATGGCTAGGAGCCATGAAATCCGAGAAAGGATCCATGTATGAAAACCAAGTATGGACTTTGGTAGCCTTGCCTGTTGAATGGCGGGTCATTGAGTACAAATGGACCTTTGAGATAAACATAGACGCTAATGGTGAATTGTCACCGTTTATAAAGCTCGACTTGTCGCAAAGAAGTTTCCGCCAAGTTCAAGGAGTTGACTGCGATGAGATTGTCTCATCTGTAGCGATGCTAAAAGTCTATTAAATTATGTTAGCAGTTGCTGCATTTTTCGATTATGAAATCTGGCAGATGGATGACAAAACAAGGTTTCCGTAATGGTTTCTGTGAGGAAGAGTTGTATGTGATACAACCAGAAGGTTTTGTCAATCCTAAGGATGCTAATAATATGCAAACTCCAGCGATCCTTCTATGGACTGGAGCAAGCATCTCGGAGTTGGAATATATGCTTTGATGAGGTGATCAAAGTGTTTAAGTTTATACAAAGTTTATGAGAAACTTGTATTTGCAAGAAAGTGAGTGGGAGCACTATAGAATTTCTTATAAGAATATGTAGTTGACATATTATTGATCGGAAATGATGTAGAATTTCTGGAAGAGCATGAAGGGTTGTTTGAAAAGAGTTTTTTTTCAAAGGAAGACCCAGATAAAGCTACTATTTTATTAAGCATCAAGATCTATAGGGATAGATCTATTCGCTTGATAAGTTTTTTCGACGAAGACATACCTTGACAAGTTTTTGAAGGAGTTCAAAATAGATGGGTCAAAGAAGGAGTTCTTGACTGTATTGTAAGGTGTGAAATTGAGTAAGACTCAATACCCGACCACGGCAGAAGATAAAGAAGAGATGAGTGTCATCTCCTATGCTTTAGCCATAGGCTCTATATAGTATGCCATGCTGTGTACCGCACCTGTGTGTGCCTTGCCATGAGTCTGTCAAGGGGTACAAGAGTAATCCAAGAGTGGATCACTAGACAGCGGTCAAAGTTAGCCTTAGTAACTTGAGAACTAAGGAAATATTTCTCGATTATGGAGGTGATAAAGAGTTCATCGTAAAGTGTTACGATGATGCAAGCTTTAAAACCAATTCGGATGACTCTTAGTAGAAATCCAGCTACGTATAGTGGAGCAGCCATTTGGAATAGCTCCAAGTGGAGCGTGGGAGCAGTATCTACAAATATGAAATGGAAAGTTTGCAAAGGTACACACGGATCTGAATGTCGCAGACCCGCTGACTAAAAACCTCTTTCACGAGCAGAACATGAACAAACCCTAGAACTTATTGGGTGTTAATCACATGATGATATGATCACATGGTAATGTAAGTGTTAATCACATGGTGATGTGAACTAGATTATTGACTCTAGTGCAAGTGGGAGACTGTTGGAAATATGCCCTAGAGGCAATAATAAAATGGTTATTATTGTATTTCCTTGTTCATGATAATTGTCTATTGTTCATGCTATAATTGTGTTAACCGGAAACCATAATACATGTGTGAATACATAGACCACAACATGTCCCTAGTGAGCCTCTAGTTGACTAGCTCGTTGATCAATAGATGGTCACGGTTTCATGGCCATGGACATTGGATGTCGTTGATAACGGGATCACATCATTAGGAGAATGATGTGATGGACAAGACCCAATCCTAAGCATAGCACAAAGATCGTGTAGTTCGTTTGCTAAAGCTTTTCAATGTCAAGTATCATTTCCTTAGACCATGAGATTGTGTAACTCCCGGATACCGTAGGAATGCTTTGGGTGTGCCAAACGTCACAACGTAACTGGGTGGCTATAAAGGTACGCTACGGGTATCTCCGAAAGTGTCTGTTGGGTTGACACGAATCGAGACTGGGATTTGTCACTCCGTGTGACGGAGAGGTATCTCTGGGCCCACTCGGTAAGACATCATCATTATGAGCTCAATGTGACTAAGGAGTTAGTCACGGGATGATGTATTACGGAACGAGTAAAGAGACTTGCCAGTAACGAGATTGAACAAGGTATGGGGATACCGACGATCGAATCTCGGGCAAGTACCATACCGATAGACAAAGGGAATTGTATACGGGATTGATTGAATCCCCGACATCGTGGTTCATCCGATGAGATCATCGTGGAGTACGTGGGAGCCAACATGGGTATCCAGATCCCGCTGTTGGTTATTGGCCGGAGAGGTGTCTCGGTCATGTCTACGTGTCTCCCGAACCCGTAGGGTCTACACACTTAAGGTTCGATGACGCTAGGGTTATAGGGAAATGGTATACGTGATTACCGAAGGTTGTTCGGAGTCCCGGATGAGATCCCGGACGTCACGAGGAGCTCCGGAATGGTCCGGAGGTAAAGATTGATATATAGGAAGTCCAGTTTTGGTCACCGGAAAGTTTTCGGGCTCATCGGTAGTGTACCGGGAGTGCCGGGAGGGTGCCGGAGGACCCCCGGGAGGGGTGTGACGACCAGAGGACTTCATGGGCTGTTAGATAAAGTGTGTCAGCCCTTATTGGGCTGGGAAATACTTTTGCTAAAGGCCCATGTGGCTGGAGATAAGGAGATAAGGCAAAAAGGATTTAAAAGGAGGAGATCCACCTCCCTTGTGGGAGGTGGACTCTCCCTTTAATTCGGCCGGCCATCTCCTCTTTGGAGTAGAGGCCAAGCCAGCCCTCCACGTCCCTCCTCCTATATATACTTGAGGTTTTGGATGTTTTGAGACAAGATTTGATCTCTCTCTCTCACGGCGAAGCCCTACCTCTCTTCTTCCTCCTCCGCAGCGCTTAGGCGAAGCCCTGTCGGAATACCTTGCTACTCCACCACCACCACGCCGTCGTGCTGCTGTTGGAGCCCTTCCCCAACCTCTCCTTCCTCCTTGCTGGATCAAGGTGTTGGAGACGTCACCGGGCTGCACGTGTGTTGAACGCGGAGGTGCCGTCCGTTCGGCACTTGATCGGATCTACCGCGATCTGAATCGCTGCGAGTACGACTCCATCAACCGCGTTCTTGTAACGCTTCCGCTTAGCGATCTTCAAAGGTATGAAGATGCAATCTCTCCCCTCTCGTTGCTGGTTTCTCCATAGATAGATCTTGGTGAACGTAGGAAAATTTTGATTTACTACTACGTCTCCCAACACTATATATATTGACAAAGAAAAGAGCGGTTGGATGGCCTAATCACCAAAGGATAAAATGTAAAGGAGCCAGGGCTGCGAGTGCTCTTCATCAATGAAAGGTGCGACAAAGAAAAATGGGCCACGAGTCGAACAACAGATGGGCCGCGTCCTCGTAGCTACAGAGCTCTCCACCTCGATGAAACATGAATCGTGGTATGATTGGATCCTATGGTTGAAAAAGTGAATGAGACCAAAAGAATTCTCAGCAGCTGAATGAGTTTTAGCAAAACCGTTTGTTGTTTGCTTCAAAAGCCGGAACAACTCCCGTGGGTGAAGGGGGGGCTATCTAGATCTGTCAAGGCAAGTTGTTTCGGTAAAAAGAGAAGGAAGGCTGGAAATTCTCATGGAGATCTTGGAACAATCTGGCTGCACAAGTCATTCTTTTGTCTTCACACCGGAATCCAGCAACGTAAGTCAAAAAGAATTTAACCTTGGTGACTGTAAATTGGAGATTATTGTTGCTTGGTCCCTCCTTATTGGTGACCAACGGTATATCTTGATGATGGGGTATACAGAGCCTTACTCACCAAGTCCGCATATCCCTTTCATGGAGCTTGGAGAATGAACTTTGTTTCTTAACTATGGTCATTGGCTGTCAATGTGTGTGGTATTCAGTGTTGCGTAGCGGTAGCAAGTGCTTATTTTGGTGTTCAGCTACTTAACTGAAATTTGTATGAAAATTCAAAAAAGAAACTGTAATTTATATGCTGGCACTCCTGGCTTACTCGTGGAGCATCTTATTTCTCGATTGTATGCCGATTTGGCCAATGCCCTAATTATGAGTAGTCATTCTGTGTATTCGTCACTTGTTTGGATTTGATATCCGGAAATTGTTAATTCTCGCAAAAGCAAAGATGGAAGTAAACGTGTGCTCTGAGTGCCATGATGTATATGTAGCTGCTGCTAACTTTTCTTTGTGTTTTTATGAATTTGATTTCTTGTATATGTAGCTGCTGCTAACTTTTCTTTTATGTTATTTCACTTTTTTTGGCCCCAGTCTCTTCCAAAGAATAATAGCAAAGAGAGCATCAGCAGATCGAAACTTAGCATTTAATATGGTATGTTTACTTAAAAAAAAATCTAAATGTCTACAAGACCACATGCAAGTCGACAACCCAGCCAAGCCATGTAACGAACCTAGCTCTCCTTCACAAAGTATATGTATACATGATACAAATCTCGACCGAAGGAAGAGATAGAGTTTAGGATGGGAGGAGCATAGAAGTAGGGGTAGATATCAGCAGCAAGGTGGAGGCAGGAGCTCGCCTGGTCTCGAGGGATGGAGGAGGGAGACGAGGAAGAAGGCATCAGCCTGTTCTGTTCTGTTCCCTCCTTATGTTTGTCCTGGCTTCTGTATGTATACACTTCAGGTTGCTTCAGGGCCGTCTTGGGCCAACTTGGCCCATTTGGCTGCCCACTGCTTGGTCATACAGGACCGGGTCATGGCATTCCACCCCCTTGAAAAAGGGTTGCCCTCAAGCCGGTGGATGAGAATAGTCACCAGGATCCCACAACCACTGGACTTCCGCTGACCTTTGTCGGAGCTCGTCGTTAGGTGTTGTGTGAAGTTGCTTGGAGTTTTTTAATCAAAGTTGTAGTCGACAAGAAGAACCACCAGGATTCCACAATCGTTGGGCATCGACTAACAATTCTTGAAGCTTGTCATGAGTTGCTTGCCGTCAAGGTGTGCAAACAAACGCTCTAGTTGGATGAGCTTACCCAGATCCATGGCCACATGAATGACCCACTGTCCACACGGCAACTTGATCTCCATGCTTTGCCAATTGAATAGTCGGAACATTCATTGGATGCACATCCTAGCAAAGAAATGACCCGAGGCACCATTTAAGACCAGCGTCCAAATGCTTGCTAATTGAAGCTTGAAATGTTGTCAGGTCGTAGGTCTTGCAAGACAAAACAACAACCTCTATCTGAATTCTTCGGTCTTCAAGCAATTGGATTTTTGCCTGGATCTTTAGTTCTTCTCCAGCAAGAGGATTTATGAAATTTAGCTCACATTTATGCCACCATTAAAATTTCCTTGTCATTCCCTGTACTGCTTGCAGTCTCAGAATTTCTTGAAGCCATGTACTTGTAACAAATTGTGTTACCTTGATCCGGACCAGTAAAGAATGCCACTGAAGAATAAGATAAGTGCGTTGACCCTCCACCTGCAAGTCGACCCTAGGAAAATGTTGCTCCTTACTCTTCATGAGAGTGCTTCTTCCCAGAATGAAAACACTATTTCGCCATGGTTGATTATGTTCAAGCAAGAAGGAATAACCTTGTGTAGCTGAATGTTCACATCTCAATTCCCTTTTCAAGGGATGCACTTCATAAATAATACAACCTCGATAAAATGGAATGCCCGTCACTTGGTCCAGAAACTGAATTGGTTGTTGCAATGGAACGTAAATTTCAGCAGTGATGCCTAAATTTCTTGCTAGTATAGTACCAGCTGAACACCTTGCAAGCAACTCACTCACATGTGTAACCTGCCCATCATCTACATCTGTTGCCACCACTAACCATAGAGAACACAACCTGAAGGATGGTGCAATGTGAACATTAGAAACCCATGCCATTTGATTTTCCTTGTCTCTATTGTTGTATTCTAAACAATTTTCAGTAGCTGGTAGGAAGCCACCGGGGTCCCATTGTATTTGTATATCCAGGAACTTGAAACATGTCCTAGCAAGCATGATAGCTACCAAGTACACACATGGTGATTGACAAACAGTAAAAAGACCAAAACCCTGTTGTCCTTGTAGAGGCAGTACAAGTGCAGGGATCTCCACAAACCAATAAATTGTCAGCTCTGTTAGGAAGTATGGCAAGCTCAGGGTCCAGTGCTAGCACAATATTTTCTGCATTATTCGCCATGTGCTTAGCTCTCACGTTTCCACCACCTTTTAGCTTCCAAGTATGGGTAGTATATTAACACAGCATGGCAAAATCAATTGAGGAAGCCTCCATGGTAGATGCAAGCAACAAGCACCTCTCACTCTGACATCCATCCTGCCAAGAAGGAAAAGATAATCATTGCACCAAGGATTAAGACCAATTCCACCATGCTTCTGCTGTACGTTTGTTTTGATCCTGGATGCTTTAATCATCTGATGAATACAGTGATGATTGAACAGCCAAGCTACAGATTGTATCATCCCCACAACACCACCTTGTGCAAGCAAAATACCAATAAATGCCAGAAGCCCAGGAGCGTAGCAAGTAAGCTCATCCTTATATAATTGTCTGCCCAAAATGCCACTGCTAATACCATAGTGGCCCATTTGTGACCTTGCCAATTGTTTTCAATATCGACTGTCATATAACTCGTGGGCTGAATCATGCCAAGTGCACATAGAAATAGATGAGCAGTATTTGAGGGTAGCATGTGTAGTTCCAGTGCAGAAAGATTTGATATCCTGGACTTAACAACAAATTCAATTGGAATATTCCAGCAGCAATTGATACGAGTCTTCCACTCTGCTTCAAAGCCCTTCTCAAAACCTGCAGATTGTGTGCAAGACTCCTTTCGATACACTGGTGCTCTTTTACGCACAAATGAAGGCCATGGCCATGGTCGTAGCACTTCTGCAAGTCCATCGGAGTTGGTGCTGACTGTACTGAGTACCTTGAATGGAATGACCTCATCCGACGCAGCGGCGTCTATCTTGATGATGTCGACAAAACCAATGTCCAGCAACACAGTGGCCGGGGCAGCAGTCTTAGCATCACCATGAAAAGGCACATGGAACATGGTGCTGGCACCAATATCCGAGCATTCCGTCAAACATTTGGTGACAGTAAACTTCTGAAGCACATGCGTATGCGAGGCATCCACAAGCATAGGAATGATCTGCGGCCTATCTTCCACAATCAGGGGAGCCTCTGCAACCTGGATGGCGCTGGCATCAGGATCGAGGCCAAATGTCAAACACTTGTCGCACGAGTTTGGTGCGGAGTCAGAGCCGACATGCGGAGCAGAAGAGATCACAGTAGACCCAGCCACCGTCTTGGTTGGAGCAGGCGGGGCATCAACCTTGGCAAGCATGCAGTTGAGTGTGGCCTTGATCTCCGCCAGAAGCTCCATGGCCTTATTTTCCTTGTCCGTGGTGAGTGCCGAAGTCATCAGGGCCGTCTTGGGCCAACTTGGCCCATGTGGCTGCCCACTGCTTGGTCATACAGGGCCGGGTCATGACAGGCCCCAAGTCATGTTCATCCAAACATTGCTACAGAAAACAAGCGTGTGTAACCTTATCAGCCTTATGTATCTTTTCGGGTGTGGGCTGAACTCTAAATGAAGGAAAATGAAATAATTCGATGTGCGTTCTCATTGTGAACAATTCTAACAAGATATATTTATGGAGCCCAAGGGAGGCTTAAGCATATGTGTAACCCTAAAGCCCAAGCCTCAGCCCTACCAAACAGCCCATGATCAGCACCTTCCAAATTGTAAAACAGAGAAATTTTCTATACCATAATGTGTATTTAAGCACAAGGAGGGGGGGGGGGGGGGGGGGAAGTACAAGACTGCTTATCAATGAGGCAGGCTGTTTTCCATCCTCTTAATATGCTCAGCACCAAATAGTGATTAAAGGTAGCAGCACACCCATCATCCATATTGATTAGCTCAGCACCAAATATTGATTAAAGGTAGCAGCACAACCATCGTCCATAGTGATTAGAGGTAACACACATTTAAATCGACACTCATTTGTAATAAGATTTCAGCATGTCGAGCATCTAAGATGTACATATAAAAGGATAAAAACAAAGTTTTATGTTTTTTTTGTTAGGAATGAGCAACTGTATTCCCAGGAGGGCCAAGGGCCAGTACATATACATGTGTACAATGGGGATAAACCGAAAAGAGAGACTATACACACACACATCTAATACATCTAATACCCCCCCTCAAACTCATGCTGGGTCAACAACACTGAGTTTGGAGAGAAAGAACTCATGCTGCGCTCGAGTCTGTGCCTTCGTGAAGAAGTCCCCCAGCTGTAACTCAGAGGGCACATAGTGAAGAGCGAGAACCTCATCCTGCACAGCAGCACGTACAAAGTGGGCATCCACACCGATGTGCTTGGTGAGCTCATGCTTCACCGGGTCACGCGCAATACTGATAGCACCGGTACTGTCTGACAGTAAGGGAGTCGAGGTGGTAGCAGACACACCAAAATCCTCAAGTAACCACCGTAACCAGATCACCTCAGCCGTCAACATAGCCATGGCTCGTAGCTCAGCCTCTGTACTCGAGCGGGAAACAGCAGTCTGCTTCTTTGTCTTCCAGGCAATAAGAGAGCCACCAAGAAAGACACGGTAAGCAGACAGCGAGCGTCGATCAGAGGGATCACTAGCCCAGGTAGCATCAGAGTAGGCCTGGAGCTCAAGAGAGCTGGAGCGGGGAAAGAAAAGACGCTGAGAGATCGTGCCACGAAGATACCGTAGAACACGGAGGAGATGACTGTAGTGGACAGAGGTGGGGGCTGAAACAAACTGACTCAGGATGTGGACAGGATAGGAGATGTCAGGACGCGTAACAGCAAGATAGACAAGACTGTCAACGAGGTGACGATAGCGAGTGGGATTAGGAAGAGGGTCACCATCAGAGGCACGAAGTAGAGGCACGAAGCTGAACGTTGAACTCCATAGGAGTCACAACTGTGCGCTCATCACCGAGAGCAGCGCGAGAAAGAAGATCCTAAATATATTTGTCTTGGGAGATGTAGAAGCCATCAGAGGTCGAGGAGATCTCAATCCCAAGAAAATAGCGAAGTGGACCAAGATCAGTCATGAGGAACTGGTCGCGAAGGCGAGCCTTAACAAAGGCAATGTAGTCAGAGTCGTCACCAGTGATGATCATGTCATCAACATAGAGAAGGAGAAGAGTCCGACCACTAGGAGACGTGTGGACGAACAAAGCGGGATCATGATCACTGGGCGAGAAACCCGCGGCAGTCACGACAAAGGCGAACCGCTCGAACCAGGCACGAGGGGCTTGTTTAAGACCATAGAGAGAGCGGCGAAGTCGGCAGACCATACCATCAGGAACAGAGTACCCTGGGGTGGCTGCATATAAACCTCCTCACGCAACTCACCATTGAGAAAGGCGTTCTGAACGTCAAGCTGAGACACAGACCAATGACGAATAGAAGCTACAGCAAGGAGAGTGCGGACAGTGGTCATGTGGGCCACAGGAGCAAATGTCTCATCATAATCGCGTCCCTGCTCCTGCTGAAAACCACGAGCCACAAGACGAGCTTTGTAGCGCTCAAGAGAACCATCAGAGCGAGTCTTAATCTTATAGACCCACTTGCATGTGATGGGACGAATACCAGAAGGAAGGGAAACCAGATCCCACGTGCCAGAACGCTCAAGGGCAGCAAGCTCCTGGGCCATCGCAAGCTGCCATTCAGGCTGAGTCAGGGCAGCCTGATAGGAAGTCGGCTCAGCAACAACAAAGAGACCGTACTTGGCAGGAGAGTAGCGATCAAGAGGGGGTCGAGGTCGAGAACGGAGATTATGAACTTGGGGAGGCGTGGAAGGAGGAACATCGGAAGTGGAAGGTGTGGCAGGAGAATCATCCTCAACACGAGGACAGCGAGTGTAGTGGAGAGGAAAAGGAGAGAGAGGCCGACGGATCGGAGAGGATGGTGGAGATGAGTATGGAGGGGATTGGGGTGTCGGTGGCATGTGAGGAAGAGTGAGACGGGTCGGAGGAAGGGGAGAGACCTGAGGCACAGAGGAGAAGGTATCGGGAAGGAGAAGGAAAGAAATATCGTCCACAGAGAAACTCGAGGAAGAAGGGCGGGGGTAGTAAGAGCGAGACTCATCAAAGGTCACATCACGCGAGATGCACAAGCGACGACCAACAGGGTCCCAACAACGATAGCCCTTGTGCTCATCACTGTAGCCAAGGAAAACACACTCAACCGACTGAGCAGTCAGTTTGGTGCGTTCTCGCGGGGCAAGCAGGACATAGCACACACATCCAAACATACGAAGAGCTGAGTAGTCGGGAGATCGACCAGTGAGACACTCCATAGGAATACCACCCTGCAGAGTAGTCGGGGGCTGAATGTTGATGAGATAGGTGGATGCAGAAACAGCCTCAGCCCAAAGGTGGGGTGGAAGAGAAGCGGCAATCATCAGCGCACGAGCCGTCTCAAGCAGATGACGATGCTTGCGTTCAGCAACGCCATTCTGAGCATGAGCACCAGGACATGAGAACTGGGCAAGAGTACCCTGTTCCGCGAGAAAACCACGCAACAGCTGGGAGATATACTCTCCAGCGGAGTCAGCACGAAAAGTACGAATGGGCGTGGAAAACTGGGTGTGAACCATGGCAGCAAATCGTTTGTATATAGAGAGAACCTCGCTACGAGATTTCATGAAGTAGAGCCAAGTGTAGCGAGAGAAATCATCAATAAACAAAACAAAGTAGCGATGACCACCTTTCGAATCAAAGGGAGCAGGACCCCAGACATCAGAATGAACTAAGTCAAAAGGATGCTGAGATACGGACTCACTGGTAGGATAAGGTAACTAGGTCTGTTTGCCAAGTCTGCAACCATTACAATGTAAGGAGACATCTCCAGATACAGACCCTAAGAGGCCCTGACAAACTAAAGAAGACAAGCGAGAGCCACAGATGTGACCAAGGCGATGATGCCACTGCTAGAAGGACGCAGACGAAGAGGCAGCAAGAGCATGAGAGCTGGCAGAAGTGGTGGCAACGGAAGGAACACAAAGCCAGTCAACCTCCCAAAGGCCCTCTGACTCACGGCGCCGGGGGCCAGCACCAACCAAAGCCTTGGTGCGACGATCCTGAATGGAGCAAGAGTCGGTATCAAGAATGACACGACAACCAGAATCAGTCAGTTGAGCAGCGGAAAAAAGATTCATGGTAAGACGAGGAACATGGGAAACACTAGGAACAGAAAAAGATGGAGTAGAAAGAATGCCACGACTAGCAACAGGAAGAGGTGTGCCATCGGCAGTGAGAACATTAAGAGGAAAATCAAGAGGTCGAAGGGAAGATAAAGCAAAAGAATCAGAGGACATATGAAAGGAAGCTCTAGAATCCAGAACCCACGAGGATGTACCTGACTGAGTAGGCTCCGGCGGGGGCGGAGTGGTGGTGGCAGTCACAGTAGCAACAGAATCCATCGAGGAAGAACCAGAGGAAGCCAGCATGCGCTTGAGTCGCATAATATCCTGGTCAGTGAGTGATGGCGTCGAGGGAGACGTATGAGTCCCACTGGAAGAAGAGCGCCTCCGGTCTCGCTGTTTCTAGCGGCAATCAGACTCTGGGTGACCTTGCCTGGAGCAGTAGCCATAGAAAGTGTCACGGTGCGACTGGCCCTTCTCAGCATAAGGAGGGCGACCCACCCACCCTGAAGGTGTGGGCAGAAGCGGTGGAGCGGTGAGACGAGCAGACGACACAGGAGCTCGAGCAGCCAACACAGAGGGAACCGCAAGCAACCCAGCAGAACGGAGGCGGGTCTCCTCAGCACGAAGCTCAGCAAGCACCTCCGAGATAGGAACACGACCACGAGCAAGCAAGTGAGCGCGTCGAGGCTCAAACTCGGAACGGAGGCGAGATAAGAACTCATGGACACGCTGAAACTCCAAGTCGGACCTCATAGTCTGGCAGCAACGGCAAGTTTCACAGACAACTGTCCGAAAAGAGTCAAGCTGACGCCAGATGGCAGAACTCTGTGTGTAGAACTCATCAACAGAAGAGTCACCCTGCTGAAGATCGTGCTCTTGACGCACCACAGATAGGTAGAGCGCATCACCAGAGGGCTGATAGCGCTGACAGAGGTAAGACCACATGGTTGCAACTGTGCCAAGTCCCATGAACTCCGAAGCAAACTGAGGGAGGACACTCGCTATGAGAACAGCAGCCGCACGAGCATCATCATTGCACCACTGAGTGTAAGCAGACAGATCATCACGGTACACAAAGAGAGCATGTGAATAAGCGGATACCTGCTGGTCATAAGCATCAACCGCAGCATCATCGAGAGCCTTGGCAGGCGACGGCCGGCGGCGGCTGCAGGCGGCGGCCGGCGGCGGGAGGAGGGCCAGCGACGAGGGAGGAGGTGGCCGGCGAGGGTGGCACGGAGCTGCGAGCGTGCGGGAGCGAGAGCGGGAGAGCAAACCTAAGCATCTGATACCATGTTAGGAATGAGCAACTGTATTCCCAGGAAAGCCAAGGGCCAATACATATACATGTGTACAATGGGGATAAACCGAAAAGAGAGACTATACACACACACATCTAATACATCTAACATTTTTAAGCACAATGATGTACAAAGACAACATGGCGGAACAGTTGGTTGACCATTTTAGAAGTTAAACACTACTATAATATACTAATATACGTATATGATATGACTGGCGAGGTGGGAAAGATAAAAAAAATTGTGCCAATGTAGATAATGTAGTGGGTTGACAATAATCCACAAGGTAAGCTACCTATTAAGTGTATTAAGCGTAGAAACTATGAGCAATGAGCAGAGGTGCATGGCATTTACATTTTTGCAGCTAAAAGCAAGGCGTGTTAAGGAACATACCGAGAAATAGAAGTGTCCAAGGGCCTTACTCTATGGATAGAGCGAAGGTGACTGGTGTATTAGAGAACCCAGGGGAACTGCAGCTCTTGAAGGCCTGCTCCCGTTGGCTGGAGACAACAATCTCTGGGAATCATCTCCTAGAGCTCTCGGTTTAATAGGTAACTAACTTCCAATACAACTTCCTTTGATGGGTTTCACCAATCTATTTATCGTAAACCAAGTAGCGTCCATGGTCCTCGTACCGAAATAACAGAGAGAAGACAGTAGTGCACTCTCCCTGCTCCAACTTTTTCATGCTCATCGTTTCTTACTGAGGTGGCAGTGGACAACTTAATAGCAGATGCTCCAGCCAGGCTACTGCTTGAAGTTGAGACTCGATGCAGTAAGCTTTGATGGCCCCGTACTTGTGAGAAGAGGCGAGGAAAATGTCGCCGCCATGCCAGGTGGCAGTGTCCACTGCCCTCGAATGGCAGTTTGTTCGCCTTTGATCTTGTGCCACTCTCCTGCGTCCACATCAAATGCACGACCGATATCAATATGTAGGGCTCAACCATTATGGTGGGCAGGCTGCAGAACTCCGCCAGGGTGAGCTTGCGAGGGAAGCAGAACGGACGGCAGGGGCGTCCAGGAGCCTGCATCCACCAGGCTGAGCACCGCCTCCACTGTCTCCGTGACGTCGCGTTTGGAGAGATCTGGCTCTTGAAGGTAGTCAGGGCTTGCTGTGAGGGAGTATACCCTATCCCTGACGACCGCCACCACAGGGCACCACTTCTTAGCCATCAGTTTTGGCCTGCGGATCACACTCCCACTCTTGGTGCCCAAGATGATGGTGCTGTCGGGATTGCCCCTGATGCCAAGGATCCATCCTGACTGCAAGGAGACAAAGGTCTTGCTGCCCATGCTGATTTCCAGATTGTGGTTACTGGGCCAGGAGGTGCCGCTCCCAGCAAGAGTTGTCGGGGTAGGGGAGTACAACGTCCACCTTGTAAAGTGGAGCCTTGGTTTCCGACAGCATACCGCACGGTACACGGACCGATTCCGGCCCTTGCTGCCGTTGAAAATCCCATTTTTTTTCTCCTGAAATAACTCAATATGTTGTTCATCGTCCCTGGATCATCATGAAAAAGTAACCAGTCAATGGATGACATTTAATAGGCCCCCATACATAGGAGCTTGCAAACATGCTAGTTCATGCACACTGCTAATGAGTTTCAAAATTCAGGTTCGATAGTAACATAACAATGTTGATGGTTCTGCGCTTCTTCGGTGGCATAATAAGCATCAAAAGATTGAAAAGAACAACATCCACTCGAAGAGGTACGGGATAAGCATAACTAGGCAACCAGATTTACACAACCATTCTTAGCTAGTAAACAAGGGTCATCCAGTCGGTGTATCAAAAAATATTTGCACATGTGATGTGATGTTTATCTCAAGCTGCTAGGCACTGATGCAGCTTCGTAAAATAAGCTTATTACTCTAATTTGTTAAGTCTGTGTTGGTTATCTGCTAAACAATATAACTGTTCATTTAGAAATGTCATCCCGGTGCTATAACTATATATTATAATGCAAGTTCCACATAATTACACATGAACAGTAGAAATAAAGGGCAGTAACTGTGTCAGGATGAAGGCAGAATACTCTGAAACATGACAATAAATCTGTAGATTTAAGCTACTTACATACTGAAAGCATATTATCTTGTGATTCTAGACATGTATCATCCCAACACGGCAACACTACAAGTCTACAACCATGATGTAGCAGCTCACACACACAGCATCAAACCTGAACCTGAACCGTGGAAACAAAGCAGTAATTTCTAGGAGAATTCAACAGAAAAGTGGACCACAATGCTATTCCAGTTTCATATTCAGCTTAGACCTTATCAGAGCTAGCAGAGGCATATGCGCTCAGCACCAAACAACAGAAAAAGCATCTAAATAGTAAATACAGAGGCTTGGCAATGGCATGCTCAATAGCAGGTTGTGGATGATGTGGCAGCTAGGGCATGCAAAGGGGTCTCTCATAAAGGAAGTTGCGGTCAGTGAATTTTCATGGGATGGGCAGCAATTAAGATAAAAAAAATGCAAGGAGGGGATCGTTGAACCGGTCGCGAGATCTTATGGGTTTCACCTCTAGCCTACCCCAACTTGTTTGGGACTAAAGGCTTTGTTGTTGTTGTTGTTGTAGGGGGTCGTTGGACCATGGAGTGATAAAAAGACCATGGGCTAGGATTCAGTTACAAATTCCCAAATTCTAGTATCCAAATAGGGGGCTAAACATGAACATACTATGATCTAATCGTCCTTCCCAGCAAAAGAGTGGCCGGAGAATCTCTTCCCATGATGCCATGGGGAACTCTTGGATTGATTGCAAGCTGGTAGCGAGCTCGGGTGGCACTGCCGGGGTAGAAGAGGCCTTAATGGTCGCAGGTGTTTTTTTGGTTGATTTAAGCCAAAATCCAACATTAACGGAGCATGATCTGATAAAACCATAGGCAAATCTCTAAGATGCATACATGTTTTGCCAAGATATATTTAAAAGGAGTCTATTTGATTTCTCTAAAGTAGGATTTCCGTGTCCACCGGACCAAGTAAATCTCCTACCAGCTAACTCTACTTCTTTTAACCCGCAATTTCCAATTATAGCATTAAAAATGAGACCATTTAGGAAGTGCTTTATTTCTATTAGATTCGCTAGATCACCTAATAATGTGAAAGTCACCTCCTACTATTATAGGAACATCACTGTTTACCAAATACATGCACAAGTTCTATTTAAAGAATCTCTTTATCTCTACTGTGTGGAGCACCATACACATTCACTAAATACCACTTAACACCAGAAATCTCATCTTGTAAAAGCATTCTGATAAAGAAATCACCAAACTCAGTATCTAGTACTTCAAAAACATCACTATCCTAATAGCAAACCACCAGAAATGCCATTAGAGGGCACAAAAACCCAATAAAAAATATGACTACCACTAATATTATTAAGCACAGAGAAAAAATATGACTACCACTAATATTATTAAGCACAGAGAAAAATCTTGCTTTTTAGTTTTTTGAACAACAAATATGAGACTATGCTCATTAATGACATCTCTTAGGAAAATTCTTTTCTCAAGGTTTCCTAATCTCCTGGCATTCCAGGATAGACCAGCCATCTAAAATAGCATTTTCCCATTTATATATCACTATTTCACTAGTATTTCCACTTCTACCTTTTCCTATAACAATTCCTCTACTAAAATCTCTACCAAACTTCTTATGTAACAAACTACCTAGCCCAGCTACATTACTAACAACATTATCAACATCAGTATTGATATGATCATTATCTTCTTTATCAGTATAAAAATCTCGAACATCGTATACAACTTGTTGCTCTGTACCGGCTATCTTATTGTCCAGTTCATTAACATCACTACTACTAGCTCTAAAACTAGCACAACTAGCTTCTTGAACATTTTCTGCAGCCTATACAGGATTTGCCCTAATTTAATACCAACACCAGCAGATTTATTTTTTCTCTAGCAGTATTTAAAACAGAGAGAATTGGAGAATTACCTGGGACTACTTCAAGATTCTTCAGCATAGCCTATCCATTACCATGCCCATCACTATTTCTTTCACACTCCTACAAACAGTACTTATCCGAAAATGGACATCAGTGCCCACAAATTTGTTATTGTAAACATTCTGTTGTTCTGGTTGTGAGTCAGGGACCTCAGCAATGAGTTTGTAGTCCTCTTCAACTCTTTTTCTCATTGGTTGTGTAGCAGGACCCACATCTTCCTCTGCATTATCTCTTTCCTCATTTCCACCATAATCCACTTGCTCTTCTGAGCATCCTTCTGGAAATCCATTCTAGCAACATCTTGAGTATATTCCTCATTTATCTCTCTAAGACCATTTGATATCTGTGCGACACTGTTCTGTTTCTCTATTTGTTGTTTCACTAGCATCATTTCTCTCAGTTGCATTTCTTTCTCCATTTCTTTCTCTTCAGCCTCAACCATATCAACATCAAGTGCATTACCAGAACTTGTCAGGTGTCCTGTTCAGTTGCTCATCGGGGATAAGTATGACATCCTGCAAGTAACCACCTTGCTCTACCACAGCTTCTATCTCGAAATATATGTGGTATATGTGAGGATCTTCCACTACCTCTGGGATTTTTCATTCCCACCTTAACTCTCACAAGTTCAGATTTCCCGTACTCCTCCATATCCACTTCCTCAACAGTTCCAAGTAATGAAGCAATTTCCTCAAACCCATCTCTATGCAGCAATGTTTCAGGTATTCCATACATCCTCACCCATACACAGAACAGTTTGTACTTGGCCATAGAAGCAGAGTTCCACTTGATAACTTTCACTAGAACACTTGTCCCTTCAATCCAAATTGTGGATATTCGGTCATCTCGAGCCTGGCTACTGAAGGGAAGTAAGCACAAATTTCGTATCCCCATAAACTTTCACTTTCCAGTCAGCTCCCCAGGGAAATTGCACACTGAAACCTGTAGCTAGCTGTGCATGGTTGATATACCCTTCCATAACATGTACCAAACCAACTGCTTTTTGTACCTTGTCATTCCCTTTCTTTTTTTCCTGTTTGAGATATCAGCATTCACAACCCATTTGCACCACAACCTACAAGCTTAACCACTGGATGGGGACTATTGTCATCGTACATCTCTCAGACAGATGTGGATTTCCACAGTGAATACAGTTTAGCAGTCCTGCATTCTGTGACAACATGGCCAGAATATCCACATCTAAAGCAAGATGGGTCTTTGGATTCTGCATGATCATTTTTCACAGTTACAGAATTTTTCTCCTCAGACCCTGGCAATTGCATGTTGTTGTTGGAACCAGAACTGTTTTTTAGAGAGAGAGAACCAGAACACTTAGATTTCTGCCCACTAGCTGATTGCCCTTTACACCCTCCTGCTGCATTCCTCTTATCCTGCCTACCCTCCACCTGTCTCTGCAGTTCCTGATTCTGAATACTAGGTCTACTTCCCTCAGGCACACTAAAATTCTGACTAAAATTGCATCTGGCCAGCTACTGGAGGAATCTGACTACGCCATTGTAAGGCATTGTAACGAATCTGACTAAATCTCCACAACCAGCTAGATTTGAAATTGCCCGACCGGGAGGCATTGTACAGCAAGTTCAGGGATGATGTGAGACACAGATATGAGCAGCATCACAAGTAACAACGCCACAGCACGAAAAAAATAACATGAGGAAGAGATGGTGGATTTTAGACTTCCCATCTTGTGCTCCATCCCATGTTATTTCATCAGCTCGGCCAATAAATCTTTGGCAGACTCCTTAACCTGTCTGACCCGGCGTAGATACTCTTCATCATGAACCTGTGTTCTTGCTTTATTAACCAGACTCATCAGTTTCTCCTTTTCTTCGTGCCCTGTAACCTCTCTGTCGTCGCGAATAAAATAACATGAGGAAGAGATGGTGGATTTCAGACTTCCCTTCTTGTGCTCCCCCCCCCCCCCCATGTTATTCATCAGCTCGGCCAATAAATCTTTGCCAGACTCCTTAATTCTGACCCAGCGTAGATACTCTTCGTCACCAACCTGTGTTCTCGCTTTATTAACCAGCCTTGTCAGTTTCTCCGTTTCTTCATGCCCTCTAACCTCTATGTCTTCCTCCTGTTGCTGTAGCATCAAATTTGGCTTCAAATCCTCCAAGGTTGGCTCTGCATCGTTGGAGTATCTGTCATACTCACCAGTATAGTTATCTACCCCTCGGATGATCAGCCTTGCCACCAAACCTGGCTCGTATTTGACGAGAAGTAGGTACCTCCCTAGAAGACTCTTTAGGCTAAAGACGCCATTTTCCTCGAATTCCAGGAGATAACTCTTGAAATGCAGTTTACTCAATTCGTCAAACAAGAGGTACATCTCTCGCCTCGCAAGCAAAAAGCTACACCTGGCCTCTCTTGCGCCGATCTTTAGCTCAACAATTGCTATCAAAAAGTGTAGTGCCACCTTTGACAGTCCAGACCAATTCTGAATTAGAGTGTTAAGAGGAAATGTGACAAAAACCGGAACTGGGCTATCAAAGTTGACGCATATGAAGTCTTCAACTTCACGCGATCTTTGTCCTTCACCAAATACGACAATCGGGGTCTCGAGCATTGCTTTTCTGCCAGGAATTATGTTCTTATAATTATTTGGCGTGAAATTTTTCAACAATTTGTCGGTCATTCTCTTCAAAAACCCTTTACTGACCTCTACCTCGTCCCTGTATTAAGATCAGCGCACATCATAAATATGACCGAAGTTAACAACATTTTTCGCGAAAAGAATCAATTAAAAAATGAACCAAGAACTGCATTTAGTTCATCAGTTCGTCTCAGTCTAGCAATCTCTCTTCATTTCAGTCTAGCACTCTCACCTCCAAGAAGCCCAAATCGACTAAACTAAGAACTACTAGATGACGGTTTTAATGTCCAGAAGAAGGTTTCCATCATTTTAATATTGAGTTGGCAAATTTAAAAGTATATATCAGGAACAACTTAGGTCAAAAACAAAAGGTTACAGAATCATAAGAGAACAAGGACCAGGATCCAACCATGGCTTTCTTTTTTGGTATAGTAGAAATATAAGGCTATATTCAATAACCTAGAACAAATTACTGGGTATAAGGTCATTCAGCAACTCATTAGTACACACAAAACCCTGGCTGCCAAAACCATTTAAGCATGAATTGTACAAAGTGACAACAGCCAATGGTATTAAACACCTTAACAATGAAACACTGCAAAGATGGACTCAACCTGACACATTAAACAACAAAAGATTTTGTTTCACAGACAAGATTCATTCAAATGATCAGTAAACTCTGCATGGAAAGAGTTCAGAGGAAGCAGTTTGTGTGTGATTGTGGGATAAATAAATATACTATGCACTAATAAGTCTATATTATAACTAAAGTTTCCATAATCTCCAATACTCAAATAATCGATTATATTCAACAAAAGCATTTTCCATAAACTGTGAAAATCTGAGTAGCATTAGATACACCAACAAGTATACTACACTGCTACAATACAAACATAACTAACTGCAGAAAGGCAGCAGCTACTCCAAATACTAACAGATCCATTTTCTCCAGCAAAACCATATTTTGAACTATAATGAAGTGGAAATATACAGAACAATGGACATGGTAGCAGAACTAACAAATACAATATGCAATAATAAGTCTATATTATAACTAACAAACATTATATGCACAAATATGTTATATCTATGTGATGTGGTAGCAGAACTGCGGGTTGCATTGAACTTACAGCTTATCATATCCAAGTGAGGCACGTGGCATGATAAAATTCGCCCCATCCTCCTCAAACCAGATGGGTAATGGAGCATCCAGATCCGTGAATAGATAAAAACCACCAGACTTGTAAGTATTATCTTCAGGAGTTGGACGGAATGCGCTGAGATAGTTACTATATTCATCGATAATGAACTGCACAACAGACTTTTTAGGTGTGTCTGGGTCATCCGACAGCATATCGATGAGATGATACGTTCTCTGTGTTTGCAGATTATAACCACAATGAGAGTCTTATAAACCAGGTTAGCTCACAATGAGAATCTTATAAACCAGATAGAGTCAAAAGAAACTTACAAAAGTTTCAGGAGCAGTAACGACGATACCATTCGCGAGGTGGTATGAGCCGAGCATTCGGTATCTTATTCTTCTGTCTTGGAAGAAATCTTTCATTTGCTGAACTGTGCAATTGATGGGGAGCCCGAACCTCGGAAGTGTCTGCGCAGGTAAGTAAATATCCGAATCAATTTCGGGTCAAAAATCACCAAGCCAGATAAAAGCTTGCCCTTGATCTTTTTAGGAAAACTCCAATTACAGTCCAAAAATAATGCGATGCGATCAGTTCATTCCTGAAAAGATTTACTGCTCCTCGCTATTTATTTCTAGGAAAGAGGAGGAGGGGGGTGGGGGGGATTTACCGCGACTGAGTACTGGAGACTCCCGTTGATTCCAGACCTGATGCTGGCGATCTTCTTAGCCCTGACGATTCTAGAGGTATAATCATCAACGCCGCGCTTCTCTCCGTTGATCCGATTCATCTCCATGGCTACTTGCTTCTTCATCTTCTCCTCTTCCTCCTTCTCCCGCTCCTCGCGAGTGGCGCCGCCGGCAGCGGCATGCCTGCTCTGCCTCTTCCTGTCTTCCCCCCTTGTTGGGTTTCTTGGGCGGCATTGCGCACCCCTCGCCGCCGGCGAAACCCTAGGAGCGCTGGGCTGGGGCTGGGGTTTTGGGGGTGGAGCGCGGGGGTTTGCGGAGGGGACGCCGGGCGGAGAGTGCGGTAGCAAAGAGAGAGGGATGGGTTTGGTTGGGACAATCGGCGAGGAGCTCATGCCGGTGTACGGAATGGGCCAAAACGGAATGACCCGAGTCGTTCCGGTTGTTTTCTTACTTTGACTCCCGTCCGAACAGGACGGCTGTCGGCGGCTCGATGCGTTCTGCATTCGTTCACCTGCGCTTCACATTTAGTTGTCCAGTTCAAATGCGAATTCCTTTTAACACGTTCAAATGCGAAATTGCAATTGCCAGGATTGTGAAGTCCTAGAAAAAGAGGTGAGCATGTTTACAAAGCTAGAAAAAAAAAAGGAAATTTGATGGTTCGGTCGTCTCTCTTCAAATGAGAACATGAGAAGGCGTTCTTTCCCATCCATATTTGTCGACAGTTCTGGCGGTTTCCTTCCCTTGCCGGTCTGTCACACGGCATGAGGGTGGGGAACCCTACATCTCATCCATGTATATTGGGTGTGGAGTGTGTGTGATGTCTGGTGATGCTTTGGAGGTGGAGGTGCTGCCGATAGGGAATAATGTCATTACCACTCTTTTTTCTCTCTGGCATAGTCTTCTGCTTCGTCGGGGAGTTGGAGGCACTAGGTGCTCGTGGATCTATAGGTCCAATGTGATTTTGTGCTTTTTAGGCGGACGACAGCGTTGATGGTGGTTGCTCGTATGAGGCTTTTGTCCTTCGACCCTCTCGGCAATGCACCACGGTTCCTCCATCGATGGCCTGTGGTTGGTGAGGTTGTGTGTAGGAAGTGTTGGCGGATACTGGACATGACAGGCAGCGGTCTGATGATGAAGGCGTCCGTTGGGATTAAGTTGCCTTGTTCCCCTCCTTTGCCTTCTTTTGACTAGTGTTGGGTCTTTCTCGTCTTCTTGGTGGTGGTGCTTCGTTTGGGCTACTACCAACGTGTCATGGGGAGGGTCGTTCCCTTAGCCGATGTCTGGTAAGTGATGCTTCCGTCCTATCGTTCGCGGGTGGGCATCTACACCAAGCAACTTATTTCTTGCTTAGTTCATTTCTCTGTTTACGGGTTTTAGCTTAGAAAGATAAGACGACCGAGACTTAGTTTTGAAGCCTTAGCTTCAATCTTTCATAAACAACATTTGCCATATGCATTTGTCATATCTATTCAGAATTGTAATCAATAAGCCCCATGTCGTCCAAGAAGTCTATTACCTATGTACTTTACTCTAAGAAAAATACAATTCCAAGTCACACCAGATTGTGGCGCCATTTTCATTCCTCTCGTTTGCTTGGTCATTGAAATGTAGTTCGGGTGAAGGCACCCCCCCCCCCCTTCTCTCCTTGAAGGTTTGAAGAAAGTCACTACAAAATTACAAATGATCTAAATGGAAGAACATTTATAGCGGGAGATTAGTGGAATATTAACCTTCAAATTTGTAGGAGGTCTCCTAAGTGTTGGAAATATGCCCTAGAGGCAATAATAAAATGGTTATTATTGTATTTCCTAGTTCATGATAATTGTCTATTGTTCATGCTATAATTGTGTTAACCGGAAACCGTAATACATGTGTGAATACATAGACCACAACGTGTCCCTAGTGAGCCTCTAGTTGGCTAGCTCGTTGATCAATAGATGGTCTCGGTTTCATGACCATGGACATTGGATGTCGTTGATAACGGGATCACATCATTAGGAGAATGATGTGATGGACAAGACCCAATCCTAAGCATAGCACAAAGATCGTGTAGTTCGTTTGCTAAAGCTTTTCAATGTCAAGTGTCATTTCCTTAGACCATGAGATTGTGTAACTCCCGGATACCGTAGGAATACTTTGGGTGTGCCAAACGTCACAACGTAACTGGGTGGCTATAAAGGTACGCTACGGGTATCTCCGAAAGTGTCTGTTGGGTTGACACGAATCGAGACTGGGATTTGTCACTCCGTGTGACGGAGAGGTATCTCTGGGCCCACTCGGTAAGACATCATCATTATGAGCTCAATGTGACTAAGGAGTTAGTCACAGGATGATGTATTACGGAACGAGTAAAGAGACTTGCCGGTAACGAGATTGAACAAGGTATGGGGATACCGACGATCGAATCTCGGGCAAGTACCATACCGATAGACAAAGGGAATTGTATACGGGATTGATTGAATCCCTGACATCGTGGTTCATCCGATGAGATCATCGTGGAGTACGTGGGAGCCAACATGGGTATCCAGATCCCGCTGTTGGTTATTGGCCGGAGAGGTGTCTCGGTCATGTCTACGTGTCTCCCGAACCCGTAGGGTCTACACACTTAAGGTTCGATGACGCTAGGGTTATAGGGAAATAGTGTACGTGGTTACCGAAGGTTGTTCGGAGTCCCGGATGAGATCCCGGACGTCACGAGGAGTCCCGGAGTGGTCCGGAGACGAAGATTGATATATAGGAAGTGAGGATTTGGTTACCGGAAGTGTTCCGAGTGTCACCGGTAGTGTACCGGGACCACCGGAAGGGTTCCGGGGGTCCACCTAGTGGGCCCACCTGCCCCGGAAGGTTCCGTGGGCTAAGAGTGGGAGGGAGCCAGCCCCTAGGTGGGCTGGTGCGCCTCCCACCCCAGCCCAAGGCGTGGCAAAGGTGGAGGGGGGCAAACCCTAGGCTTAGATGGGCCTTAAGGCCCACCCTAGGGCGCCCCACCTCTCCCTTGCCCTAGCCGCCGGCCAGATGGCATATGGTGGCTGCCGCCACCCCTAGGGTGGAACCCTAGGGCGCAGCCACCCCTCCTCCCTCTCTCCTATATATAGTGGAGGTATTTGGGGCTGCACAACACACGGTTCTCCCTCTCTCTCTGGTGCAGCCCTACCTCCTCCTCCCCTCGTTCTCCGTAGCGCTTAGCGAAGCTCTGTCGGAGTACCACGCAGCTCCACCGCCACCACGCCGTCGTGCTGCCGGAGCTCTCCCTCAACCTCTCCTCCCTCCTTGCTGGATCAAGGCGTAGGAGACGTCACCGGGCTGCACGTGTGTTGAACGCGGAGGTGCCGTCCGTTTGGCACTTGATCGGATCTACCGCGATCTGAATCGCTGCGAGTACGACTCCATCAACCGCGTTCTTGTAACGCTTCCGCTTAGCGATCTTCAAAGGTATGAAGATCCACTCTCCCCTTGCTCGTTGCTGGTTTCTCCATAGATGGATCTTGGTGAGCGCGTAGGAAAATTTTTGATTTACTACTACGTTCCCCAACACTAAGGCGCTTTCCTTCTTGATTATGCTTGCTCCATGGAAAAAATTAGTCGAAGGGAAATGCTAGGATCTTCCATGACACCACTAGCCCTTCGACGACCCTTATCGCCAAGATTAAAGAGAAGATCTCGCTTTGGGCCTTGACGGGCATAAAGCATTTGAGAGTAAATTTTAGCAGGTCTTCTCTAAACGCTTCTTCTTTAATCAATGAAATGGCAAATCTTTTACATTGTTTAAAAAAACACAGTAAGAAAAAACATCACGAAAATTCAGTTTCATGCATTGATATGGAAATCTCACACTATGATACATGATCTTGCATGAGTAATACAGAAATGGGTTAATGTCGTTTTGACATGATTTTGCATAGGATTATTTAAACAAAAACATGTTGTAAGTTTACTCTATAGTACTTGCTGGCATTGATAACGTAAACGATGCCTAGTTCCAGTTTACGCCGCCACCCTGATGAGGTCGTTGAGCTACGAGAACGTCGAGGCCATCGCCCGTGTCAGCGCTGATGAGGCTTGCGTTCTCTGGCGGATCCCTTAAATCGCAAACTGAAAACATACGTGAAAAACGCGTTTTAAGGGCCGGTTTGAGTTGCGGCCAAACTGACTCCTCAAACTTGAAATATAAAATCGAATATTCGTTTATATTTTTTCCCACGTCTTCTTCCTCTCATCCGTGTTCACGATCAGCTAGCTTGTCCCTACGAAGTCGGCGGACAACGCACAAAGCGGCCAAATACGGAGCCGTCCACGTGGAGGACAGCTCGCACAAAACACCCATCACCGTACTTGCTCGAATCTAGCTAGCTCTTGAATCGATTCAAGAGCTAGCTAGCTCCTCCGTCGTCATAGCTAGCTCCTACGTAGTTGCTAGAGTTCTCGGCGAGTTTCGTGGCGGAAGGTCATCGGAGCCCGTGTACCCACGACAGAATTCCCTTGACGCGTAGTGTTGACCGGTTTTCAGGGCACCCTCAGTTTTGCCTTCAAATCCGTAAATAAAGGGGTCGTGGGGTGGATTCTCATGGCCCGAAAAAAGTTTACATGTTAGACCACTTTTACGGGCTCTATTTTGGTTTTTTTTGACAACGTGGAACTATATACGTCATTTTTTATGGGTTTAACTATTTTTAAGGGGCCTGCTAGAGATGCTCTAAATACCTAGGGCTAGGGGTAGTTGTACGGCGATCTCGGCCGACGGGTGAGATGTGCCAGATTGGCGCGACGACTTGGCGAGGCAAACATTGAATGACACGCATGTCTTGGATGTTTATGTCATGTACCACGATTGTCAAGCAAGACAGCGAGTACTGTGGCAAAGTCAGCGTAGAGCTGGACGCTCTTATTGACCACGCCTTAGAGAACGACGTGCACGAGGTGGCCTTGGACGTGTTTGGTTGCCCGCATCAATTTTGGGGTGTTTGTATGCACTTCTTACATGAGCCTGGCTGAGGAAAACAACCTTTAAACGCCATCTGCACATTGTTTGGTTGCTCGCATATAGGTTAGCTGCATGAGGAAACTAATATTGACCCGCTGTTTGGTTGGCCGCATGGCATTAGGCACATATGGGGCACGTTGATTGGTTGAACCTGCATTAGGTGTTGTCACCATGTTTCACTAATGATGACCTTATCATACACGATCTTAATAGTTTCACTCCTATTTACGAAACAAATTACGACTCATCCTAACTACTATCAAATGGTAGTACATATTATTAAGAGCCAAATGACTGAATGGGGAAAGTTCATCATCCACTGTCTTCCTTTTCCTCTTACCTCTTCTGCTGATGTTGTTCCTCCTCCTCTTATGTTGCTTCTCTTGATCTTCTTCTTCTTTAGATCCTTGTCTGGCCTCTGTTATCCCACATTACATGTGCCCACTCTGGTCTTTTGGTCTTCGAGGCATCATCGTCAAATGCCTCCACACCATAACCATCGAGGTCAAGATCGTCAGGCATCACATCCTCCTCCTCGGGCACCAGTTCATCACAACCCCATTACAGGATCCAGTTGTGCAGAATGCAACATGCAAGAACAAGCTTAACCTGGGTGGGGTAAGAGTGGAATGACTTCTGATCCAGAATCTTGAGCCTATTCTTTAGAGTTCCAAATGCCCTCTCAATAGTTACTCTAAGCCTGAAGTATTTGAGATTGAACAACTTTTGTGAAGTCCTAGGGATGTGTGGGGGTGGGCTGGAGGAGGGTCGGGTCGTGGTGGGATAAGTGAATGTGCAGCGCCTTTGGCCTAGGCGTTACACATGGTAGTGTGGTGCATGTTGGCTAGGCGTTGCACAAATAGGATGGGACGCCTCTCAGTCAGAGGCTACTCAGTATAGTGTAGCCTCAACGTGTCGGACGCTACACAAAAGGGTCGGTTGGGTGGATTTGTTTTACCCACGATATAGTTTGTGAAATAGTTGCGCCTCAAAGTAATTTTTGTTCATTTAGCCCACGTTTGTCGGCAGCAGGGTGATGCATTCGTGAAAAAATGAAACGTGTAAACATTTCTCGATTCACATTCATTTTTCGAATTCGTGATTTTTGTCTTATTCATGGACATTTTTAAGCCATTGAGAATTTTCAAATCCGTGGACCCTTTATGAATTCACAAACAATTCTTAAAATGTTATGAACATTTTTTGAATTAATGAATCGCAAACAATTTTTACTTCATGAGTCTCAATCATTTTTTGATACATGATTTTGTTTAATTTGTGAATTTTTTTAGTCACAATCATGAACATTTTCTGAGTTCTTGAACATATTGTAAGTTTACATTAAAAATATTAATTTAAGAAATTGTGATTTTTTTGAATTTGTCAATATTTTCACATTCATGAACATTTTCTGAATTCCTGACCATTTTTTTAATTCGTGCACAATGTTTGAATTCATAAACCTTTTGATTTTGTGACATATTTTTTTGAATGCAAGAACATTTTTTAATTTCTGATATTTTTGAATCCATGAATATTTTATAATTTGTAAAAAAGTTCACATATATTAAAAAGAAATTTCAGCATACATGTATAAAGTGAAAAAAGAAAAGGTAAAAAATCTCGGAAATTGAACATGAACGAGCAGCTGTTTGGCGAGAGAAGCGAGCGAGCAAATTTATTTAGATGCACGTGAGCAACGCGAGCGACATTTTGCCTCTAGAAAAATGAAGCACAACCGTGCTTCTTGCGTGAAAGCACAAAGTGTGCTTTCCAAAAGCGAAGCCCGAGTTAATACATCTAGAATCATGGTTTAGTACATTTCTTAAGCATGGCTTTGAAGTTTTGAATCGCATATTCGGGGAAAAAGTTCTTTGAAACCTATCAATATGTGATATAGTTTTGATATCTCGACATGAGAATGTGACGATGAAAGTGATTTATGATGTGGACATGCGGTTCGAGAGATAAATCATCTTAAAAATAAAATAAAAACATAAATAAACTCATCTGTGCCTCTCGTGCGTGAGAAGAAATTCGACTAGAATCCCGTCAAAAAATAAAAAATAAATTCGACTAGAATTACCAAGCTGCGACAAATGTCGTATACATAGTGCGCCATTTGTTACCACCAGAGAAAGAAAATGAGAGTGCAAGGATACACCACCTTAACGGTGATTCTGGATCTTTAACAAGTGGCGAGGGCTGGGTTCCCGTGCCGAAGCAAAAAAATCTGTTCGGTAGAGGACCGCACAGGAGGTCCTCGTGAAAAGGGAAAAACGCAGGGAAATCATCTCGGTGCAGTCCGGGCTGGTTATACGTAGTACATGCTGTAGCAGCGTAGGCCGGCGGGCGACCTACGGCGTAGCCTGCTTGTCGTGTCATGGTCTCAAGTCGCAAGAGGCCACTACTGTTGCCCTCGGTGCGTGGCCACCCAACAGTGCTCGCTTCCGGCCGTGAACAGTCGACGCCCACTGTTGACGACTACTCGTGACTCGTGACTCGTGGTGGTCCGAATCGCCTTGTGATCTTCTGCGCCCGGACCAAAAGCATGCCGCGATGCTGCCTTCACACGGGCACGCTACCGCCTACCGCTACCAGGAGGAGTAACTTTTGGAGTGGCCGCACAAAGGTGCGGCATTCCGTCACGTCAAACAGGTCACAGAGCGATCTTTGACTGCAACATAGCGGCAAATAATAAGGTCAACTGTATTTCCCTGCGTATTAGTTTTGTTATTTTTTGATTAATACTAAATGATGCCCAGACAAAACATGTCGCTGGGCACGAAAGATGCTAACCAATTCAATTAATCATGTACGTACATCATGCCGTTGACCGGAAACGGCAAGGAAGGTCTATGTTTAGGGCACGATAATTCCATATGAATTTCGCTACATATAACTTTTGGTAAAAAAAATACTCAAGTGCCAATCTGTGCATTACTTTTGGTCTATGTTTGGGACGGGATAAGACCATACACAAATTACGCAATAAATAACGGGTATGCAGAAAATGTTCCCCTTGATCCAGCTACCGCAAAATGGTAGCCATTTCCAACTCAAAAGTACAGTACAGTATAAAGTAACAACGGTAGCCACGAAAATAGTACTGTACTACTGTAGTGGAGCCACAATGGCATGCACAGGGGACGAGCTCGCAGAGCATCCTCCGCCTTCTAAACCGGCCAAGCAATGCGAAGTTGACCTTTTGTAGTGGGACAAGAAGAGAAAGCCAGCCATCGGCTATCCAGCTAGCCCTGGTCCAACTATAAAACCCCAAGCACCGGCTGCAGGCGACACCACACCATTGCCTACCACCACCCGTGACCGCGAGCAGCGACAGTTGTTTCCTTTTCTTTTCTAGCAACAATGGAGTCCTCCTGCCGCTCCAGCAGGCCCAAGCCTCTCTTCCTCGCCTCCCTCTGCCTCGTCGCCGTCCTCCTCCTCCTGGTCCTTCCCCTGCAGCCGGCGTCCGCCGTGCCCACGTCAAGTAAGTTTTCTCCCTTTTTGCTCCGACACTCGGCTTCTGAATCTTTGCTTCATGATCCGTAATACATGCGTGGTAGATTCAGTTGCCTTTGTCTCGGTGGTTTCTGTCGCTGATCATTCGTGTGGGTGTGGTGGCCTTGCAGGGAGCATGCACCTGAGGAACCAGCAGCACCCGCCGTCTCTGAAGCTTTCCTCTCTGCAGGTAGCTATCTAGCTTGAATGCTTGATGTTGAATCGGTATTTCCCTTGATTGGATTGTGCTAATGTTGTCTGAAATCCTCCTATGGCTGCCTGGATGTGCAAATTTTGCAGGAGACGACGACAATGACCGGGAAGCCTCGGAGCCGGGCGGCGGCGAGGATGGACGTGGAGGTGAACGACTACCCCGGGTCCGGCGCCAACAACCGCCATGACCCTCCCAAGGGCCCTGGAAGAGGGTGAACCAAGCTAGCTGGTCTGGTCTGCTGGTGCCGCACTGTCCGTAGCTATAGCCTATAGCCATATTACTGTACTGTACTTCACAGTTCAGACCGTCACCATGCATGCATAAACTAAGGAAAGATCAAGTGATGTTTTGTTCGGCCGGGTCTCTCCTCTCCTCTCCTCTCCTCTTCCTAGTAGTGTATCTGTCAACCCAACTGTCATGTACATCGTGTTTCAGATGACATCACAGTTTCTGGCATCTCTCGATGGCGCCCTCTGTGTATCCATGGATCGTTCCATCCAATCAATCGGTTCAGTTCAGAGCGCCCACGGGTTTGCTCCAATCAGTTAACGCACTGATGTGATGCAGACCGTAGGTTTAAGAATTCAGCAATCAGCAGCGTGGGCATCATTGCTCGCTTGACCCTGTCGTGTTCCTGCTAGATCTCGTCCGATCTGTTGCTTCTCGGCGTAACCCGACATGTTCCCTCCTCGTGCGTGGGTCCTGCTCGCTCGCTCGCTCGTGACGCGTCGGTGCACGGTTGCAGTGACAAAGAGGAAGAGGTTTGCTCGTGACCTGACCTGCGATCTACCTCTGCTCCGAAAACAACTCCTGTGCTGCTGCTCGACAGATGGACGGGTCATGGGTGGATGGTGCACGGATGCCATCGTGACGTGAGATGCCTAGATGCTGCTGTCCCGTGAGTACTTCTGTCTGTCTGTCTGACTCCTCGTCAGTCATCAGTCATCCAACGGCAACGGAACCTATGTGCCATACGAAAACTTCGGGCAGAGACGTGCATCTGATCCCTGACCCTTTATTAAATCTGTGTACGTGATCGACCGATCAATCTCACTCTCTTCTGCGGGCACCGTCTGCACTTTGTACGATATGTTTCTGCGCTTTGACTTTGTGCGCGCGCTGCTGGACGTACAAGATGCTCCGTTCGCTTGCAACTTGCAAAGTGTGCGTCGCTGGCCGGCGGGATGAGAGAATACGACGACGCATTGACGTTTTGGGTCGGAGGAGGCATTTGCTCACTCTGCCACTCGCTGTGGATCAGTGGGCTCCCCTCTCCAAGTCTCGAGCATCTCTGATCCTTTCCTTGGAGATTTCACATCCACGCGATTCAGCATGCGTATCCTGAGGAACAATTCACAGCATGCACGCAGAGGTCGATCACTAGAGACGTATATGTTGCAGGATCGGACGAATTCACTGTTTTGACCCTTCGCAGTTAGTTCCTATGTACAAAAGTTTTTCGGATCTGATCTTTTTTCTACCATCATTGTCTGTGGCGGTAGAGTAACACATCCTATCGTCACGGCATATGGCGATAGGACTGAGCAACGCCGTCACGTCCGTTTCGTGCGGAAAAACCCTACCTCCACAGTTTGTGGCAGTAGGATGTGTTACCCTACCTTCATCGTCTATGGAGGTAGGGTCCTGCATGTAATTATCATTTTATTATAATTGCATGCAGGTCCCTATCGTCATAGACGGTGGCAGTAGGGTCATTTTTTGCACCGAACAGACGTGACGGTGTAAGTAAGTCCTACCGTCAAAGGCCTTGGCGATATGTGTGTTACCCTACCGCCAAAAACAATGACGATAGGAAAAGGATCAAATTCAAAGGCCTTGATTGAAGGAATTGGTATTGGGACTGATCGAAGCAATTCAGAGGCTGATGCAGTGTGGTGAGTAGATCCAGTCATCCAGTCCAAAACCCAAGAGTTGATGTCAGAAGCATCACCTGTGATGTGCAAGGTGGCATAAAATTGAAGAATCATCTCTTCATTCCAATCACAGGTATCCACACAGAATGGAAGAATGCCAGCATCATGAAGAACTGCGAGCACCGGTGTGAAAGATGGGATTGTTTCCATATCCGCATGAGGAATTTGATGATGCTCAAAGACTTTCTTCTTGTCAAACAATACTGATGCATAGTAGTTCATCTGCGTGGTTGTCCAGAATCTAGTGCGACCGGCTCTTGCAGAGTCATACGAATTTGGTCCAATGAAGAAGATGTGCTCGTTGAAGAAATTGGTCTTGATGAATTTGGGGCGCTTTGAGCCTTTGAATGGCATCTTGGGCTTCAGCTGAAGGTTTGGCTTGAAGCGGCCCATAATTTCCTTAGGTATTTTAGGAACTTCTTTAGACTAGGGAATTTGCACTGTAGTTTCCTCAATGGCAATTGGAGCAACAACTTCCTCAGCTGATGCAGCTGGAATATCTTCAGTGACAGCTGCAGCCAAGTCATCAGATCATGTCTGAATTTCTTCAGTCTAGGCTGGAGACTAAGGAATTGAGACAGAGGAGTGATCATTGGTGAATTTGGGTGTGCAGCCTCCCAATATTCATCATTGATCAGTGGTGTAGTGTTTCCAATGTCCACATCCTCTTCCATTTCTTCAACGCCGGCCTCTTCAGCAGTCAACTGAGGCTGGGGCGATGATACCAGTGGAGTTGAAGCATTTGCTTCCACTTCAATTTCTTCATCAATCTGCTCCGAGGTAGCAGCAGACCGATCCTTTTCTTCTTGATCATCACTTGGGATGACATAGTCAACACCAAATGGTACTAGTTCATAGGCTAACACAGAGCTGATAGGAGTTGCATCAATCGGCTCAGTTGAAGAACTTGGCAGTGTCTTCAATTTCCTCACTGTTGAGGAATCTGAAGTTGGTGCTTTTCTCTTCAGTGTCGTCTTCTCCGCGGCCTTAGTTTTCTTCGCTTCTGATGCAGAAGGAAGGTTAATGATTTTCACCATTGAGGATTTTGCAGTTTCTACAGAGGGTGAAGGAGGAACATTTTCTTTAGGCACGACTGATGCAGTCGCCCTTGTGGTCTCAATTTCATCAGGCACGGCAAAAGGTTCAGCTGTCCTGGCAATTTCTTCAGGCGCAACAGTGGAGGTTGCCCTGGGAGGTTCTTTAGCAGCCTAAATTTCTTCAGCTGCAGGAGCAGTTTCTTCAGCAGGCCGAGCAGATTCTTCAGCCTGAGCAGTTTGAGGTTGCGTTCAAGCTACAACCCTTGAGTTATGGTCCTTGATGGCTTTATCAGCGACTTTGATGAAACAAACTTTGGTGCTGCCAATAAGCATAGTATCTGTTGAAGTTATCACTGAGGTCTTTGATCTCAGACCGCATCTTCATCAATTCCTCAGGGGAAAGCTTCAGAACATTTGTTCTTCAAGAAGTGCTCTTTCTTGTACTGAGATTTCTTGGTTTGTCTGGCCTTCTCATACTTCCACTTTTCTTCAGCTATGAAGGCAGTGAGGACATGATCTGGACCAGGAGGCAGCTTCAAATCATCAATTGGAGTGTTGGGATCCTTGTTCCAGATATCAATGAAGTTCAGCACCATTTTTGGATCCAGCCATAGAGGAAAGTGCCCTTTGCTTGAGCCACTTGTTCTTGCTTGTTTTTGATGATTGCCTCCAGTTCCTCATCATCAGCTTCATCATCTGAAGAACCTGATGGTATTTTGAACACCACCTTCTTTGGTTGGGTGCTTGGTCGAGTGCCTCGTCCAACAATAGCTTTCATTTTCATCAGAGAAGGACTGGTTGAGGACAGTGCTTGGGTAGAGAAACTTGCAGAGAGCCCTGAAGCAATTGAGAAGCCCGTAGTCTTGTGACATGTTGCAAGATGTATAGGTGTTGAGGACTTTGCGGCAGCAACAGAGGATTGTGCAGCTACTGAAGGCATTGCAGAGGCCTTTGAAGACATTGCTTGAGGATTTTGTAGTGATGATTTTGAAGTTGAGGACTTTGAATTCATAGTAGACTTCTTCACAGTAGATTTCTTCGAAGCACTAGCATAGGCTCCGGCAGAGGCAGTAGCAGTAAAGTCTTCATTGAATTTCCTCATGGCCTCTTTTGCCTTCTTTGCCAGCTTGGCTTGTTGTCTTTCCCATTCTTGAGGAAAATCATCACCAGTTTTGAGACTAGTGGGATCAGCTGTTTGGTTTGGAGCCAAGGGTGGCCTATTGCAAGGGGGTTTAACAACGAATTTCTTCATGTATTTCGGAGTGACATAGTTATATTCTTTCCACTCCCGTGCCCATCTCTCTCAATTTTCTAAATGCGAATCTTTCACTGCTTCTTGCTTTCCTTGCCATGAGTTTCTTCATAAGGAGTGCAATATTCCTCATAGAGTACATCGGGTATCTCAAACGTAGTTTGCACTTTAGGTTTCTTTCCACCTTTTTGTGGCTTTTCCCCATCAGTCATTTTCTTCGGCTGAGGATTCTGAACTTTTGAGGATTCTGAGGAAGTGTGCAAATTATCTTCAAGGAATGTTGCAAATGAGTTAAGTTGATGAGAACCTAGTGATTCATCAGCATGCATTTTGTACCTGTGAACAGAGTATAGGTGCAAGGAATTTGAAGAGGCCATATGCGTTCTTAGAAAGTTTCAAAATACATTAAGTAGAGGAATTTTGACCATAGATGTCTTGAGGAATTTCACTAAGTGTTCTTGTCTTAGGTTCCAAAGTAGTGCAAATTTTGAGGATCCACACAATTAAGGAATCTTGAAGAAAATCGTAACTTAGGAAAAACATTAAGGGAATGAACTTGTAAGGTGCTTTGGAATATGATTCTTGAAGAATAAACACCTTTAAGGATTTTGTGGAATACTTGAAGATCAAACAAGGGTAGTAAAATTAGATTTTATTTACCTTGATGAAGAACACGACGAACAGTGAGATGAAATCGGGGAAGTTCGTCCGTCCAGATCTCCCACGCCCTAGCTTGGCAGAGGGAGACAGCTACAACGGCAGTGGGGTGAAGACTTATGCGGCCGATGCGAGTACGGCGACAACGAGGTCGAGGCAGTGAAGCCTTCCACACCGGTGGCGATGATTTTAGCGGTGCCGCTAGGTTTGAGTTCGGGAGAGAGTGGGAGTGAGGAGTAACCGAGCACAGTGAAAGGGAAGGGGTATTTATAGCGGAGGTGAAAAACCAATCTGCCCGACGATTTTGGACCAGATTGTCCCTGACCCTTGATCTCCATGCGACATGTGTCACCCTTGTTCTGTGTAGTGGAGATAGTGGGGGATTGCGGGTTATCCAGTCGTCGAAATCGGAATGGTTTGGGCGGGAAGCGCCGAAAATTTAGATAGTGAAAATTTTAAAGTTTCAATTCGTAAATTCTTCAGCTCTCAAGGACACAGTAAAGACTTTGAACGATTTTCAAAGTAGAACGCATATGTATATATATATAGGACAAATGTTTCCTACCACCCGGTGGTAGTTACCACCACTTGTGTTTTGTATGTTGTATGTACTATCTATCAAATAGGAGTATATGTATGCATAGTTTATAGTATATAAGAATGTTTATGTAGTATATGTACTAATTTTTTGGTAGTATATATCATATTTTGAGTATGCCCCATTATACGTACATATATATGTATGTATGTCACAAATATAATAAAAACCATGGCCCAACTTGCAATGTTTTCATGTTACTCACTTTGAAGTGTCTTATATATAATATATGAACATATTTATAATGATAAATTAGTATATATACTACCACATCATAGTGTATGAGACATGTGGGGTAACTATCCCTAGGTGGTAGGATGTATTTTTCCTATATATATATATGTATATATATATGTATATATGGTGGGTCTATTATGATAACACCCCTTAAGAGTCTTATTCTAATAACATCTGGCTTATTTTGCACATCCCCCACCAGATCGCCGCCGCCTCTCTCCTCCCGGCCTTCTACCACGGCAGCGGCCTGGGAGCGCCGCCGCCCCTTCCCTCCCGACCTTCTTCCACGGCAGCGGCCTGGGAGCGCCGTTGCCCCTCCCCTCCCCGCCTTCTTCCGTGGCAGCGGCCTGGGAGCGATGCCGCCCCTCCCCTCCCCGCTTTCTCCCGCGGCGGCGAGCTGGGAGCGATGCCGCCCCTCCCCTCCCGGTCTTCTTCTGCGACGTCGGCCGGCAGTGACGTCGTCCCTCCCTTTCGGCCTTCTTCTGCGCCACCAGCCAAGCAGCGACGCCTCCCCTCCCCTCCCGGCCTTCTTCTGCGCTAGCGGCCTACCAACGCCTCCCCCGCTCGCCTTCGGCCTTCTTCCGCGCCAGCATCTCGGTAGCGCCACCGCTGATCTCCTCCGGGCCTTCAATTACCTACACTTCATTGGATGTGGATTGGTGCTGCCTCGACATCAAACCAATTCGAGCAAGGAGTACTGTGCGCAAGGTTCCTTCATCCACGACAGCTTCTTGGATTAAGTCTGCAATGACCTTCAGAGCAAAACCTCCGTCTTCGCTCACATTGAGCAACATCCAGACCGCTCATGAACTACTAAAGGGCAAGTGGACTGCACAGGTGAATGCAAAAGTGGTGCAGACGGACGAGAAGGGAACTTCCTCCTGCAAACACAAGAAATCACTGCAACACGAGGTAAGCAGTACACTTCCTCAACCATCTCAGTTTACTTATTCCAGACAAAGCAGTACACGCAGTCCAGTACGCCTCCAAAAACGATGCAGCGCGGTTACTTCAGCTCGCGATGGAAAAAAATGCAGTGCACTTGCTCGGTTATGCAGTGCACTTGCTCGGTTATGCAGTACGCTTGCTGGATTATGCAGTACGATTGTATAGGTTCATTACGAACAATGATAGAGTGCGGTTGCTTTAGTTCACCTTGCGGGGTGATGCAGTCAACATGCATTAGTTCGCAGTACCTTTTCAAACACATTGCAGTTCGCATGATTCAGTTCATTTAACCTAACAATGCAACTTGGCCATTTTGTGCAGGAAATGACGTTCAACACATACAAAATGCCACGCATAATTGACAACACTGAGAACAACAACTTTCAGAAGAGTAGAGCTTCTTCTGAAAGATATACTGGCTGGGTTACCCTTGAGATTCCTCGAGGATTCTTCACAACAATAAACAGGGTGCAATACTCTCTGGAAGAGGGTTTTTTAGGAAGAAGAGGTAGTCGAAGATGACGATGATGTCACCTTCGTGTGGGAGGGCACTCACCGATAGGATGATGAAGATGATGACGATGAAGATAAGCCAATAACAGTTCTCAACCCAGAGTATGTGCACGGGTTCACTGCATTTGGACAACATGTCCGAACAGACAATGATGATGCAGTTGAACATGATGTTACAGCAGATGATGATTATGATTATGATTATGTGCTGCCGCTCCAAAATTTTCAAACCAATCCACTGAGACATCATCACAACACTGGATTACCACCACGTCCACCTGTTGCACCACAAAACAGAGCTTAGCGTCCACCTGCTGCACCGAAAAACAGAGCTCCAAGTAGACCTTCTGCATTAACTTCGACAATGTGACCACCAAGGGTGCCTCGGTCAAAAGTCAATGACAGGTACAAATCGTCCTCACTATTGCCACCACGAGATCCTCAACTACACAGATCTGCTATAACCCCGCCATGTCCAATACAACCCGGCGAGCTGCAAACGCCATCGGATGAACGACATTACACACATGTAAGTTTATGTCCTAAAAAATTGCAGTTCATTTAGATAACATTGAAGGGCACACTGGTATTTCTTGTGAGGTTTGTCCAAACATCTAATACTGTCGATTCTTCTGAAAACATAGGAACATTGAAGTGCTTTATTAAACTAGCATGCACTCCTCGTATTTAAACAGAACAAAACACTTTATCTCATAGAGCATTGCACTTGATGCAGGATAAAAACATGCCGCTGAACCTCATGCCTGCTGCTAGAATGAAGTTCACCACATACGACAAAGCATGGGACTTTTACAACACTTATGCAAGATATGTAGGGTTTGGCATACACGAGAGGGCAAAACACAAGACAAATGACTACATTGTCTGCTCAAGAGAAGGGGCGCACAAGCAGACTATGTCAGATTATGACCGGAAACGTGAGAAGGCATCAAAAAGGATTGGCTTCAAGACAAAAATAAGAGTCAAAAAGAGGAAAGATGGCAAATTTGTGATAGAAATGGTTGAACTAAATCACAATCACAAGATGCTGGAAAGGCCCGGGATGCTTTTGCACATGCGTTCACAAAAAAGAGACGATCATTTGATTGACCAGTTGGTGAAGGACATGCAGCTGGACAACCACACACACGCACAGATGATGTCAAAGCTGTCGTGTATGTCCGGTGGTCTGCAGTACATGGGACATACTAGCCGCGACTTGGTAAACAAGTAAGCATGCCATAGAGCATATCGCTTGAGCATTCTGTTGGTAATTATTTCCTGTTTGATGAGATGAGTTTGCATTGCGTTTGAAATGCAGGAAACAGAAGTTTGCCAGAGAAGAGTCCCAAGATGACGTTAAAAAACTTCTGGATTTGTTCGAGAAGATGCAAAAGATAAACCCAGAGTTCTTCTATGATTATGACGTTGATGCAGATAACCGTGTAAGAAATGTCTTTTGGGCCAACGCAAGTTGCAAAGGATCGTATGAAGATTTTGGAGACTGCTTTACATTTGACACGACATATAAAACCAACAAATTCCACATGCCGTCGGGAGTCTTCGTGGGAGTTAAACATCATCTACAGAGTACCATATTTTTTGGCGCCCTTGTGCGAGATGAAACAATACCTTCATTTGAGTGGGTTTTCAAAACATTTCTGAGGTGTATGAACAACAAGACGCCAATCTGCATGCTCACAGGTACCAAAAAACAACACCTATATACTTATGTTTCTTTGGTACACTTCTATTTCTTTCGTATCTCTTACACACTGACAGGGGGATGACCCCGGGGTAGCCCCAAGCGCCCCCTTTCCCTAGCCTCCTAACGCAATCAAAGGGCAGGCCGCCTCCCCCCGCGGTCCGGCTATGCCCTGCCGGAAGCGGCCCGCCGGCTACGCCCCGCCGATTACAGCGTACCGGCTGGCCGGGGGCGTTGCCGCCTGGCCCGCCAGCTGGCCGGGCATTGGATACCATCGTCAGGGTGTGTGTGGCAATAGTGGCCCCCATCCCATCAGGGGTTAGCGCCGATATGGCCATAGCGAAGGCGTCAGGGCCTCTGACCCTGGTGGATGGTGACCGGGCTTCCAACAGTGTCGGCATGCCCCAACCACTCCGTTACCTACCCCGACATGGCTACAGGGTGGCCAGCCGTACCGCTGACCCTGGCCTGCCGCCGCAAGACGACGCCACAAGGGGCGGCTCGTGCCGCGATGCAACCGGCGTCGGGGCCTGCCGCGCGGGCCCCGCCGGTTCCTGACGGGACCCTTCAGCCGGCGGGACCTACCGGCGACGAGACCCCACAGCCGGCGCCCCCCGCGGCCGGCCAGAGAGGCTGCCGGCTGGGGGCCCCCTTTGACCTTCTATTTGTATTATAATTCGGGGGGTTGGCCTATAAAACCCCCGGGCCACCCTCATGTAGGGGGATCGATCGGCTGCTCTCTGAGTTTCCTCCACCTCCACTCCACGCACACACACGTAGAGAGGTAGAAGAGCATGCTAGCTCCCTCTTGCTCCATGATCGACACAACTCAAGGAGCGCCATTGTAATCTGACCATTGTCTCAACGAGACCAAGCAGGACTAGGGGTATTACCTCCCACGGAGGGCCCCGAACCTGGGTACATCGTGTGTCCGCCACCGCTTGTGCCTAATCCCGCTCCCGGAGCCCACCGGCGTCCTTCGACCCCTCTCGATAAGCCTACCTATGGCATCTTCCATGACGAAACCACGACAGTTGGCGCCCACCGTGGGGCCGTCCGCGGAGCCGGCCGGAGTCACGCTCCGGGCGGGACCCTTTACCACCTCCCCCGACCGCCTCGCGTCTATGCGGAACCGCGTGCTCGTGGGGCTTGCTCCGGCGGGCCTTGCGGGCAGCGCGGCCGGCATCTCTGACGAGTGCCTCGGCCGCGACCTCACGCTCGACGTCGCCGCGCTCGCTGGGCGGTTCAGCAAGCCGTGCCTTGCCGAAGAGCTGGAGGCCGACGAGTACCCTAGCTGGGTGTTCGACTGCACCGACCCTCCTCATCCGTGGGTGCGCTCGCCACGGGCGAGGCCATCGGCCCCCACACCTATGTGGGTGTGATGGTCACCGTCTCCTCCACCACTTCGGGCCGTGTGCGGGCGGCCGAGGCTGACGCAGCTGCCGCTCGTGCTGGCTCCTCCGACCCACTCGCCGCCACCCTCCGGGGTCTGGGCACTCCTATTGCTACGACGGCGGACCCGGCCACCGCCAGGGCCGAGTTGGAGGCGGCCCGTCGCCTGCTGTTCGAAGACGCCAGCGCCCTCGTTGCCGAGCGGCGCCGGATGGAGGCCGCGTATCGGGAATACAACTCCGCGTACGGTCTCACCCCGGCTGGCCCCGAGCCCAGCCAGCGTGGTGCCGTGCGAGAACGCGGCCGTGTGGTCGCAGAAATCCTGGGCGGCTGCTTCCCCATCTACGACACCCCCGCCACCAACCTGCGTGCCGCCAAGGTTGCCTACGAGGATTTGGCAACCTTGGAGGGCGAGGAGCGGGCCGCACACGAGCGACACATCAAGGACCTCATCGACACCGCCAACGTGCAACAGGTTGTCCTCACCCCCGGTGGGGCCGTCTCCGAGTTTCCCAGTCCCAAGGGCGAGGACACTGGGGCTGCTGACCGCCGACCGGCTCAGCACTCCAGCACCCCTCGTCCCTCCGGCCGGAATGCCCGGGGGAGCAACACTCAGCGCCCCCCGTCACGCGGAAACGAGCAGCCGACTATGAACAGCCGGTGCAGCAACAATCCGGCTGGCAGCCACCGCCGCAACGAGGCGCCGGCTGGGGGCAGCCGGCGCACTCGCGGGCATACTCCGCCTCCACGGCAGGAACCCGCGCGGTCCATCCCGCCGACCGTCCACCCCGAGCTTGCCGCCCGGCTCGGGCCCCGCGTACCCCACAACGACAATGACGCTCGGCTCCGTCTTGACCGGCTGGCGCAGTCGGCTCTCCTCGAGGAGGAGGGCTCGATTGGCCCAGCCTGTTTCGGTCCGCGGATCCGTAACGAGCCTTTTCCGCCCGGCTTCACGCTCCCCCACGACACCCTGAAGTATACCGGGGCCGCCAAGCCGGAGGACTAGCTGATCGACTACACCACCGCCGTCGGCATCGCCAGGGGGAACAAGCGCGTAGCCGTCCGCTACGTCCCCCTCATGCTAATCGGCTTGGCCCGCACCTGGCTGAACAGCCTGGCTGCCAGCAGTGTCAACACCTGGACGGACTTCGAGGAGGCCTTCGTCTGCAACTTCACCGGCACCTACAAACGGCCTCGCCGGCCCCGCGAGCTGGCCATGTGCGTCCAGAGGCTGGACGAGCCCCTCCGCGACTACCTCACGCGCAGGACCGAGCTCCACAACTCCTGCGAAGGAGTACATGAGGTACATGCCATCCAGTACTTCATCAAAGGCTGCTACGATGGCACCCCCCTCAAGCACAAGCTCTTGTGCTCCGAGCCAACCTCCCTGGCGGACCTGATGTCCAAAGCGGACAAATACGACACGACCGATTCCTCGATGAGGATGAAGGCTAAGGTACCGGCCAAGCCAGCTACGCCCCCCGCCGTGCCGCGGGCGGTGGCCGACAACCGGTAGGTCGCCTCCATCGAGGAGGAGCAGCCGGCTGGAGAGGCCTCCGGTTAGCGCCAGTGCACCGGCAAGGCCGCCTGGCAGCTCAAGCCGACTTTCGAGCAAATGCTCGACCTCCCTTGCAAAAACCACTCCGGTGCCAAGCCGGCCACACACACACTCCGGCAGTGCAGCTTCTCACAGCGATTGGCCCAGGGGGACGGCCTCCTGGCTCCCCCCGTGCAGCTAGCCCGCGCTCCAGCGCCAGCCCCGGCTCGGGCTCCGGCTCCTGGTCCAGGTCAGGCGGACCCGGCCCCGGCTCGGGGCGACGGTTAACTGCACGACCGGTTCCCCGAACATGATGACTGCTACGTCGTCTTCACCAGTGAAGAGACGGACAAGCATGCCCAGTGCCGGCTCCACCGCGAGGTGAATGCCACCATGCCCGCAACTCCCCAGTTCATGCATTGGTCCGAGAAGCCGATCACCTGGAGCCGGACGGACCACCCGGCCGTGATGCCAAACCCCGGCAGCTACGCCCTCGTCCTCGATCCTACCATCGCCTCCGAGAAACGCTCGTGCCGCTTCTCGCAGGTGTTGATCGATGGAGGCAACAACATCAACATCATCTACCTCGACACCCTGCTCAAGCTGGGGCTCAAGGTGGAGGATCTGAAAACAAGTCGGACCGTCTTCCACGACATCGTGCCAGAAAAGTCCTGCACCCCTATCAGCAAGATCAAGCTCGACGTCCTCTTTGGTGATGCTAGTCATTTCCGCCACGAGCCGGTTTTGTTCGAGGTAGTGGACCTGGACAGTCCCTACCACACATTGCTAGGCCGGCCCGCTCTCGTCAAGTTCATGGCGATCCCCCACTACGCCTACCTCAAGCTCAAGATGCCGGGTCCCAAGGGCATCATCACCATCGCCGGCAAGTACCAGATGTCAATGGTGTGCGCGCGAGATGGTAGCCGGCTGGCCGAGGCCCTGGAAATAGCGGAGGAGAAGCGGCAGCTCGACCGGCTGGTGGCCCTCGCCTCTGCCCAGCCGGCCGTACCGACCCTTCTGTCCCCATCGGTCAGCGAAGCCTCGTTCCAGCCGTCCAAGGACACCAGGCAGGTGCCACTCGATCCGGCCAACCCCACCCAGTGCGTGACCATCGGCTCCCGCCTCGACAGCAAATAGGAAAGCGAGCTCATCGACTTCCTCCGTGAGAATCGGGACATCTTTGCATGGTTCCCCAAGGACATGCCGGGTGTTTCGAGGAAGTTCGCCGAGCACAAGCTACACGTACGGCCGGATGCGAAGCCGATCAAGCAACACCTGCGCTGTTTCTCCGAGGAGAAGCGGCGTACTATAGGAGAAGAGATCGCCTGGCTACTTGTAGCCGGCTTCATCATGGAGGTATTCCACCCGGACTGGCTGGCCAACCCAGTCCTGGTGCTGAAGAAAAACAAGACCTGGCGCATGAGCCTGAACAAGGCGTGCCCCAAGGACCCATTCGCCTTGTCGCGGATTGATCAAGTCATCGACTCCACGGCCGGCTGCGATCTGCTGTCTTTCCTGGACGCCTACTCCGGCTACCACCAGATAAAGCTGGACCCGGCCGACCGGCTCAAGACTTCCTTCATCACCCCCTTCGGGGCCTACTACTACATCACCATGTCCTTCGGCCTGAAGAATGCGGGCGCTACCTTCCAGCGCTGCATGCAGAAGTACCTCCTGCCTCAGATAGGGAGGAACGTCCATGTCTACGTGGATGACATCGTCGTCAAATCCAAGAAGCACTTCAGCCTCCTCGATGACCTCTGGGAGATGTTCGCCAACTTGCGTGAATACAAGATCAAGCTAAACCCAGAGAAGTGTGTCTTTGGCGTCCCAGCCGGCCAGCTCCTGGGTTTCTTCGTGTCTGCCCACAACATCGAAGCTAACTCTGAGAAGATCCGGGCGATTGAGCGCATGCCCAAGCCGGCCCGGCTCCACGACGTCCAGAAGTTCACCGGCTGCCTTGCCCCCCTCAGCCGGCTGGGTGAGAAGGCCTTGCCCCTCTACGGGCTCCTACGCAAGTTGGCCCTGGTCGAGCCGGGCCGGGACCTCTCGAAGAAGCCAGTCCTGTTCGACTGGTCCGACGAGGCAGACGCGGCGTTCCGCGGCCTCAAGCGGGCTCTCACCAGCGCGCCCATCTTGGCCGTGCCGGCTGACAAGGAGCCTTTGCTCGCCTACATTGCGGCAACCACACGCGTCATCAGCGTCGTCCTGGTGGTGGAGCGGCCGAAGGAAGGCAAGGCGCTGCCGATGTAGTGTCTCGTCTACTACCTTAGCGAGGTCCTCTCCGCCTCCAAGCAAAACTACCCCCACTACCAGAAGATGTGCTATGGCGTATACTTTGCCGCTCAGAAGCTCAAGCAGTACTTCCAGGAGCACGTCATCACTGTCATGAGCACAGCGCTGCTGGGCGAAATCATGGCCAGCTGGGACGCCACCGCCCGGATCGCCAAATGGGCCATCGCCCTGGCCGACTACGAAATACGGTACGAGCCATGCACCGCCATCAAGTCCCAGGCAATGGCCGACTTCCTCGTCGACTAGGCTGAAACCCAGTTCGTGCCGCCTCCGCCCGACTCCATGCACTGGCGGATGCACTATGATGGCTCGAAGATGCGAGCCGGCCTGGGAGCCGGTATCATCTTGTCATCTCCCACAGGAGACCAGCTCCGCTACGCCCTCCAGATCCACTTCGCCGCCTCCAACAACATGGCCGAATACGAGGCCCTCGTCCATGGCCTCCGGCTCGCCAAGGAGATCGGCATCCAGCGCATCATTTGCTTCGGTGACTCATCTCTCATGGTGCAACAGGTCTCTGGCGAATGGGATGCCAGGGATGCCAACATGGCCAGCTATCACTTCCTCGTCCAGCAATTCACCGGCTCCTTCGAGGGCTGCGAGTTCCACCACATTCCCCGTGCGGACAACGAGGCGGCCGACACGCTAGCCAAGATCGGCTCCACTCGGCAGGCCATCCTAGCCGGCGTCTCCCTCAAGCGGCTGCTGAAGCCTTCGATCAAGCCTTCTCCTGGGTCGGAGTCCATCTTCATACCGGCAAACGCGTCTGGCACCTCGGCAGAACCGGCTGCCCCGCCGACCCTGCTGGCTGCAGCGGCTCTGCCGGCACCATCACCACCAGCCGCCGGTCTGGTGCCGTCCGCCACGGCAATTGAGCCGGCCACGTCTACGCACGCCGGCACCGGTCTCATCGCCGTCATGATGACGACCAACGCTCCCATCGCCGCCTCGCTCCCGGGGACTGGCGAGCCGGTCCCGAGGGCGGGGCCGGCCCCTGTCTTGGCTCCCTCGTGGGCCCAGCCCATCCTGGCGTTCCTCCAGCGCGGCGAGCTCCCCTCTGATGAGGCCACTGGAAGGCAAATTCAGTGCCGGGCGCCGGCCTACAACATCATCAACCACGAGTTGGTTCATCGCAGCACCACCGGCGTCTTCCAACGCTGCGTCGAGCCGGAGAAAGGGCAAGAAATCCTCCTTGACATCCACCAGGGTGAGTGTGGGCATCATGCCGCCTCCAGGTCCTTGGTGGCCAAAGCATTCCGTCACGGTTTCTACTGGCCGACTGCTTTGAAGGCGGCTAAGGAACTAGTTGACAAGTGCGAGGGCTGCCAGCGCTTCAGCACGCAAAGCCATCTTCCGGCTAGCACTCTCCAGGCCATCCCCCTTTCGTGGCCATTCGCCGTCTGGGGTCTGGACATGGTGGGACCCTTCAAGACCGCACGGGGCGGCATGACACATTTACTGGTAGCCGTCGTCAAGTTCACCAAGTGGATCGAGGCCCGGCCAATCAAGAAACTGGACGGCCCCACGGCTGTCCGGTTCATCGAAGACATCACGGTACGCTACGGCGTCCCCCACAGCATCATCACCGACAATGGCACGAACTTCGCCAAGGGCGCGCTAGTGCGTTTTTGCTCGAGGCGGGACATCCGGCTCGACCTGGCGTCCGTCACCCATCCGTAGTCGAACGGCCAGGTTGAGAGGGCAAACGGCCTGCTCCTGTCCGGCATCAAGCCCCGGCTCGTGACGCCACTGGTCCAGTCAGCCGGCTGTTGGGTCGAGGAGCTGCCGGCTGTCCTTTGGAGCCTCCGGACCACGCCCAACCGGTCGACTGGCTACACTCCGTTCTTTCTCATTTACGGGTCCAAGGTGATCATCCCCACCGATATCGAGTTTGATTCGCCTCGGGTCACCCTGTACACCGAGAAGGACGCGAGGGAGGCAAGGGAGGACGGCATCGACCTCCTCGAGGAGGCCTGCGAGCTGGCCTTGAGCCGGACGGCCATCTACCAGCGGAAGCTCTGGCATTACCACAACAAGCGGATCCGGTTGCTCTCCTTCCGCGAAGGAGACTTGGTGCTCAGGCAGATCCAGCAAACCGCCGGCCAGCACAAGCTGTCCTCCCCATGGGAGGGCCCATTCATCCGGGCGCTGCACAACAACGCGTACTATCTAATAGACGCCTAGAAGCTGCAGAAGCGCAAAAGAGACGCCTCCAGTGAGGAGACGGAGCGCCCGTGGAACGCGGCGCTCCTCCGTCCATTCTATTGCTGAAAACCATTGTATGTATCCTTCCCCTTTTGGGCTTATGAATGCAACGGGGGCTCCAGCCGGCGCTGAGGGCACGCCCCTTTTTCGATTCCTCCAAAGTTCTGCTATTTAAGACATGTCAATCGGGTCCGGCTCCCGGGCCCGGGGGCTCGCCCGACTCCCCGCCGAGGTGAACAAATAATGTGAGCAAGCAAACCTTCGCCTCCCCTCCCCTAACCAGCTACAGACCGGCTCCCGGCTGTCCGGCTGAAGGAACCACGGGGTGCGAAGGAACTTCTCACACGAAGGTCAACCGACGCGCGCGGCAGCCGGCCCGGCCCGACCGAGCTATGTTAATCCTAGTGACCGGCCTCTGCCGGCTCAACCTAGACCTAGCCGATTGACTTTAAGAACCCGCTATTTTTCCCAAGGGTGAAGCCCCGTCCTTGTCCCAGACCGGCCCCTGGCTGGTTGGCAGGCGGGGCGGAAGCCGGAGGGAATCCCGACGTGTGAACACAAGTCAAAAGGATAAAGGTGAAAGAAGAGCCGGCACACACATTCTTTTTAAAGATAAATGGCATAAGTCATAACAATAAAAGGCCCACGGCCACGAGTTCATTACAGATACACCCCCAGTGGGTGGAATCCTAGTCTACAACAAAAATGCAGGAAAGGAAGTCCTAAGTGATGGCAGCTTCGGGCCGGCCCTCCTCCGGTGCTGACGCCTCTGGAGCCGGCGGTGCTCACGCCTCGGGAGCCGGCGATGCTGGCGCCTCCGGGGCCGGCACCTCCGGGGCGGCCGAGGTAGAAGCCCCCACCCTCGCATACGGAGCCAGCTCGAACTCGGCATATTCGTCGGTGTCGGACTCTTCATCGGCCGTCTCAGCAGCGCTCCCCTCCGGGTCGTCCAGGGTGAGCCCGTACCAGTCCTCCGGGACAACCACGCTGTCCGCCCCACGCTCCGGGACATACTCGTCCCACGCGGAGAAGGACGCAAGGTTGCTCGCCCTCACCAGCATCTCGTTGGCCACCGCCTCCAACTCCGCGTCGGCGCCGGCACGCGGCGCCGTGAGCAAACCCAAGTCCAGCTTAGGGTACCACGACTTGGCGATGCGGAGCGCCATGCCCGTGCCGGCATGTGCCATGGAGGCCCTCCAGGTGTTCACCTGTGCGGTCCCGAACTCCACCCACCTCGATAGCCGGTTCATGGAGCCCGGCTCCACCGCGCCGGGCCAAAGCATGCGGACCAACATCATGTCGGCCGCTTGGAGCCGCCTTAGGGCGCGGACCACCTCCGATAGGCGCGCCTCAGCGGCGATCCCCACCTCGTCCAGGGTCCAGGGGGCCAGCGGCCTGACAGCCTCTCCTCGCGCCCGCCGGGCCTCACGGTCGGCCTCCACGGCCGCCTCCGTGACCTCCCGCATGCCGGGGAAAAGCCCTAAGAAGAGGATGGGGGATAAGCAGGGAGGCAAGGCCGAAAACCCAGAAGGAAGGCGCGAGAAGAACAAGGTAACGGAAACTTACTATGCAGCATCTGGTCCACCTCGTGCCCTTGCTCCTGCAGCTGCACCTCCTTGGCTGACCACTCCAGGCACCGACGCTCGTGCTCATCCCGGGCCGCCCGCGCGTCCTCGGCCGCCTTGGCTAGGGCGGCGTCCTTGGCCTCCAGCCTCTCGCGGAGCACCTTCTCCCGCTCCTCCGTCTCCCGACAAAGGGCCGCCTCTTGGTCCGCCAATGCTTGGCGGTGGGCCGCCTCGCGGCCCTCCCGCTCCGCCTTCACCTAGTCCGCCTCCCCACGGAGCCGGTCACGCTCTATCGTCAGGAGTTCCCGCTCCTCGTAAAGGCGCACTACCTGGTGCCGGAGGCAGACCGTCTCGGCATGGGTAGCTGCAGGAGAAGCCACTGTTGTCAGAAAGGATTCAGCCCGCCTCCGGGGCAACCGGCCTGATTCCCAGGGGCTACACCCAGTGGGTGCGCTTGCGTGCCCCCACTTGAAGATCGCGAGACGTTAAGATCGCAAAAGCACATAACTCGCAAGTCCGCGGACACGACTGCGAGCCGGTTCTCAGCTCCTCGGTACAACCCCAGCAGGGTGTTGTACACGGCCACCCGACGGTCATGCGCCGCCTGCAAAACAATAAGAGCTTTAGGCTCGACCCACCTGTGACCCAGCCGGCTCGAGCCTCGGGGGCTACACCCAGTGGGTGCGCTGGCGCGTCCCCACTACAAAAGACAGGAAAACACAAATCAAGGGAAGAAGGAAAGAAGAAACTCACCGTGACGGCCTGCTCCAAGCTCACCAGCCGGTCATTGGTGGCCCGAGCGTCTTGCGTCGCCTGGGCGCGGAAAGCGGCAAACGTTTTGACAACGGCGGTCACCGCCACCCCGAGGGAGCTCGACGGTCCGCCAGGGGCCAGGCTCCCGGCCGCCGGCCAGGTCTGCTGCGGCCGGCCTCCGTCTATGGGTCCTCCCTTGTTGGAATACTCGATGGCACCGACCCCTCCTATCGCCGCCGCACCGGGGGCCGCCGTCGATGCGCTTGCGACGGCCGTTCCCCCCGCCATCGCGGCTCCCACCTCCGGCACTCCGCCTCCGACAGCTCCGGGCTAACTCGCTTTCGATGCCGGTGCCTCCGAAACCAGCGCCTCCGAAGCCGGCATGTTTGGTGCCGGCACCTCCGGGGCCGGTACCTCTGCCCCTGGCGGCACGTCGCCCGCCACCGGCTGGGCGGCGTCGCGGTCCATTTCCGCCTCGTCCTCCGCGGCCTTCGCACTCGCCTCCGCCCTTTGCCCGGAGCCATGGTGGCCCTTCGACCTCTTCTCCCGGCCGCGGGGGAAAGGCTCCCATGCTCCGCCCACGACCTCCCCGCCGGTTCCTTGGAGGAGCGAGGATGGCTCCCACGCTCCGCCAGTGGCCTCCCCGCTGGCTCCCCCTCGCCTCTTCACTGCTTCCTCCCAAGGGCGGAGCTCCTGGACATGCCGCTCCCGCTAGGACACCTCGAAGTCGAGCCACGCCTGGCGCTCCCTCTCCTCGGCAGCCGTCGGCGGCGCCTCCCTCTCTGTCCCGCCACCCGGGGTCCTCCCAAGGGCGCATGCCTCCCTGGTCACGACAAGGTAAGAGGTTGGGGGGGAAGGTAGGACGGACCAAGGTGGACGAGAAGATGTACTTACCCGGCGACGATGGGGACCGCCCTCCTCATGGGTCCCGCCTAGGCGACCTTCTGCTTTTTGCCCCCACCTCCACAGCTGCCGCCCGGCTGCGCGGTCGCCGCACACTTGGGCACCCACTTGGTGGCAGTCGGCCTTTTCCCCTTATCGTCCGGGATCGGGCCTCCCCGGTTGGAGCCACCACCGGCTCGAGGTTGGCGCCTCCGCGGTGCTGTGACCTCGTCCTCCGAAGCCTCGGGCTTCTCTGGGGCCTCGGCAACACGCACCTGGGGAGGAGACTCTCCCGTCGATTCGGCCTCTTTGGCCCCCTCCGTCTCCGTCTCCGCGTCGCCGGCATCAGACGCTCCGGCTTGCTCGGAGTCAGCCAGCTCCACGTCGTCGGCGTCCTCGACCTCCTCGGGGTCCGACTCTGCCGTGTCGGGGGCCAGCTCCTCGTAGTTCTGTAGCAACGGGAAGAGCTGCGGGCGGGCCGGGCGGCGCGCTGTCAGACTAAGGGGGGAGGGGTACTACCTCTAAAAGAAGATGGAGGGGAGGAGCGAGCTTGTCACTTACCCGCGATGTTGGGCGGCTCCGGCTGTACGGGGTTTCCCCCCATTGCCATTCGCCCTCCGCCATCTTCGTCGTCGAGATGGCGTTCACCCTCATCGCCACATATGCTGGCTTCATCTCCTTGGTGGAGAGCTGGCAGGGGTCATGGCGTCCCCCATCTGGCAGATGAGGTGCGGCCGGCGCTGTAGCGGCTACACCCGGCGTGCCACCATCGTGGCCAGCAGATCTGTGGCCTTCAGCACCTCCGACCCGGTCATCGCGAGCAGGTGCTCGCAGAGCCGGTCCGCCGTCTCGGGCGCCGGAGACGCGACCGCTCGCCAGTTTAGCATCGCGGTCAGTGGATGGTTGGCGAAGTCGGGGAGGTTGATGTAGTCCTCCTACGGCTTCGCATTCTTCACGTAGAAGAACCCCCGCTGCCAGCGCTTCACTGACTTGTGCAGCGGGAGTTTCGAGAAGCCGGTCCCCTTGCGGATGTGGATCAGGGCGCCTCCGCAGGCGGTCATCACCATCTGCTTCGTCGCCGGGTCCTTCGCCGTCTGCCGCTTGAGGAAGAAGAGCCGACACTAGAGGTCAAGCCTCGGTGCGACCCCCAAGTACTCCTCGCAAAGGGTGACGAATGCCACCAGCTGCAGGACGGCGTTGGTGCGAGGTGGTGCGGCTGCAGGCCGAACTGCGTCAGGAAGATGCGGAAGAAGGCGCTCGCCGGCAGCCCGAGCCCATGGAGGAAGTGGTCGGCGAAGACGATCACCTCGCCATCCCGCGGGGCTGAGGAGTTTTCCGGCCCGGCCGGGCGTGCTTCCAATTACTCCTCCGCCGGGAGCTTGCGGCGGTGGCGGAGGTGCTCGATGAAGGTCTCGTCCACGTCGCCGAGGGGCATGCGGTCGTGACAACGGGCGCGGGTGCTCGGCGGCGGCCCGGGCTCTCTTCGGCGACGGACGGCGGCGTGGCCTGCCCTTGTGCTTTGGTCTCTCTCTCTCTCTCTCTCTCGTGGCGGGGGGAAGGGAGGCGACGAAGGCGATGCGACGACAGGGGGGAGCGAACAGGCCGTTCTGCCTCCTCCCTCTCGACATTTAAACCTTGTGCGGGTGATCGTGGGGGCCGGATTCATTGCGCACGACACCCGCGATTCTCGCGGCATGCGGGGCGGACATTGTGGTGCTCAAGAACGCCAACCATCCGCCCCGTGCCATAAAGGATTCCTGCGTGCGGGCCGAGGCTGCGGTCGCGGAGGCCCCCGCCCTGCTGCTTGGTCTTCTCCGCCGCGTGGCGCGTCTCCTCTACCCGGTGGGGAACCCGAGGCGGCACGCGTAGCGTCGGCCAGCTGTGGAGCCGGACATCGCTTGCCGGCTTTGCTAGACTCTCAAGGCAGACCGCAGCATAAGAACGATCTTCAAGCCGGCGGGGACCGCCACGGCTCGTCGACGGGTCCCCCCGGCTTCGGGGACTACTGATAGGGGGATGACCCCGGGGTAGCCTCAAGCGCCCCCTTTCCCCAGCCTCCTAACGCAATCAAAGGGCGGGCCGCCTCCCCCTGCGGTCCGGCTACAGCCTGCCGGAAGCGGCCTGCCGGCTACGCCCTGCTGGTGACGACGTACCGGCCGGCCGGGGGCATTGCCGCCTGGCCTGCCAGCCGACCGAGCATTGGATACCATCATCAGGGCATGCGTGGCAACAGTGGCCCCCATCCCATCGGGGGTCAGCGCCGATATGGCCACAGCGAAGGCGTCAGGGCCTCTGACCCTGGCGGATGGTGACCGGGCTTCCAACAGTGCCGACACGCCCCAACCACTCCGTTACCTGCCCCAGCATGGCAACAGGGTGGCTGGCCGTACCGCTGACCCCGGCCAGCCGCCGCAAGACGACGCCACAAGGGGCGGCCCATGCCACGATGCGACCGGCGTCGGGGCCCTCCACGGAGGCCTCGCCGGTTCCTGACAGGACCCTTCAGCCGGCGGGACCTACCGGCGACGAGACCCCACAGCCGGCGGCCCCCGTGACCGGCCAGAGAGGCACCGGCTGGGGCCCCCCTTTGACCTTCTATTTGTATTATAATCCGGGGGGTTGGCCTATAAAACCCCCCGGGCCACCCCCATGCAAGGGGATTGATCGGCTGCTCTCTGAGTTCCCTCCACCTTCACTCCACGCACACGCACGTAGAGAGGTAGAAGAGCAGGCTAGCTCCCTCTTCCTCCACGATCGACACAACTCAAGGAGCGCCATTGTATTGACCATTGTCTCAACGAGACCAAGCAGGACTAGGGGTATTACCTCCCATGGAGGGCCCCGAACCTGGGTACATCGTGTGTCCGCCACCGCTTGTGCCTAATCCCGCTCCCGGAGCCCGCCGGCGTCCTTCAACCTCTCTTGATAAGCCTACCTATGGCATCTGACATGACGAAACCACGACACACACAAATAACTTAATAAGAAAACACTATTTGTGCCTTTTCAGATCAATGTTCTTCGATGAAGGCAGCATTAAAAACTATACTCCTAGATACATTACACAAGTTGTGTCGGTGGCATATCATGAAGATGTTGGAAATATGCCCTAGAGGCAATAAATAAAGTGTTTATTATTAAATATCTTTGTTCATGATAATCGTTTATTATCCATGCTATAATTGTATTGATTGGAAACACATTACATGTGGGGGTAAATAGACAACACTTTGTCCCTAGTATGCCTCTAGTGAACTAGCTCATTGGTCAAAGATGGTCAAGGTTTCCTAGCCATTGACATGTGATGTCATTTGATAACGGGATCACGTCATTAGGAGAATGATGTGATGGACAAGACCCAAACTACGAATGTAGCATATGATCGTGTCAGTTTATTGCTACTGTTTTCTGCATGTCAAGTATATGTTCCTATGACCATGAGATCATGCAACTCACGGACACCGGAAGAGTGCCTTGTGTGTATCAAACATCGCAACGTAACTAGATGACTATAAAGGTGCTCTACAGGTATCTCCGAGGGTGTCTGTTGGGTTGGCATGGATCAAGACTGGGATTTGTTACTCCGTTTGACGGGGAGGTATCTTAGGGCCCACTCGGTAATACAACATCACAATAAGCCTTGCAAGCAATGTGACTAAGTGTTAGTCATGGGATCTTGTATTATGGAACGAGTAAAGAGACTTTCTGGTAACGAGGTTGAACCAGGTATAGAGATACCGACGATCAAATCTCGGGCAAGTAACATACCGAAGAACAAAGGGAACATCATACGGGATTAACTGAATCCTTGACATAGAGGTTCGACCGATAAGATCTTCGTAGAATATGTAGGAACCAATATGGCATCTAGGTCCCGCTATTGGTTATTCACCGTAGAGGTGTCTTGGTCATGTCTACATGGTTCTCGAAGCCGCAGGGTCTGCACACTTAAGGTTTGGTGACGTTTCGGTAGTACAGAGTTATGCATGGTGGTGACCGAAGGTTGTTCGGAGTCCTGGATGACATCCTGGACGTCACGAGGAGCTCCGTAATGGTCCGGAGGGAAAGATTGATATAGAGGAAGTCCTATTTTGGTCACCAGAAAAGTTTCGGGCTCATCGGTAGTGTACCGGGAGTGCCGGTAGTGTACCGGGAGACCATCGGGAGGGATATTTCGATCCAAGAGGCTACATGGGCTATGGGAGAGTGAATACCATCCCTTAGTGGGCTGGTGGAAGTCCCACACAAGGCCCATGCGACTGGAAAGAAAAGTCCAAAGAGAAAAAGGTGGAAAAAGGCAAAAAGGCCCAAATAAGGAGGAGTCCTAGTCCCACTAGGATTGGTGGAGGAATCCTCCTCTCCTCTTGGTTCGGCCGAAGCCTAGGTGGCTTGGCCCTTGGGCCAAGCCTCCTCCTCTCTTCCTCTTATATATACTAGAGGTTTTAGGGTTTTTGCACTTGATTTTCAGCCACGTTCTACCCGTTCCTCCAGTGCATAGTTTCTCCTATAGATCGGTTTTCTGCAGTGCTTAGGCGAAGCCCTACCGGAATTGCTCCACCACCATCGCCGCGGCACCGTCATGCTGCCAGAGAACTTTTCTACCTCTCCGCTCCCTCTTGCTGGATCAACAAGGCGGAGATCGTCATCAAGCTGTACGTGTGCTGAACGCGGAGGTGCCGTCCGTTCGGTACTTGATCGGGACAAATCGTGATTGGATCGCGGGACGCTCGACGATTTGGATCGCGAAGACGTTTGACTACACCAACCACGTTTCTCAACGCTCCCCGCTTAGAGATCTACAAGGGTATGTAGATCCACTCTCCCCCTCGGAGATGCTCACCACCATGGATAGGTCTTGCGTGAGCGTAGGAAAACTTTTGTTTCCCATGCGACGTTCCCCAACAGTGGCATCATGAGCTAGGTCTATGTGTAGATGAGATCTCGAGTAGAACACAAAGAGTTTGTAGACGTTGATGCTTAGATTGCTTCCTCCCTTGGTCGTGTTTTTGTTCAGCGGTATTGTACGATGAAGCGGCCTAGACCAACATTACTCATACGCTTACGAGAGACCGGTTCCCTCAACTGCAACTTGTTGCAAAAGATGGTTGGCGGGTGGCAGTTTCTCCTACTTTAGTTGGATCGGATTCGACAAAGGCGGTCCTTGAGAAGGTTGAAAAGCAACTTATGTATCACCATTGTGGTTTATGCGTAGGTGAGAATTGTTCTTGCTAGATACCCATAGCAGCCACGTAAAACATGCAACAACAGTTAGAGGGCGTCTAACTTGTTTTTGCAGGGTATGTTGTGATGTGATATGGCTAATTACATGATGTGGTATATGTGATGTATGAGATGATCATGTGATGTATAGAATTTCACGACTTGCATGTCGTTGAGTATGGCAACCGGCAGGAGCCATAGGGTTGTCTTTAATTATTGTATGACCTGCGTGTCAATCATTAAGCGCTATGTAATGCTTTACTTTATCGCTAAGCGGTAGCAACAGAAGTAGAAGCAGGGCTGGTGCCACAACCCCAATGGCAACACATTGATGGAGATCAAGATGATGGAGATCATGGTATTGTGCCGGTGTCGATGGAGATCATGCCGGTGCTTTCAAGATGGAGATCAAAAGCACAAGTTCATGACCATATCAACTTATGATTTGCATGTGATGTTAATCCTTTTATGCACCTTGTTTTTCTTAGGACGACGGTAGCATTACAAGGTGATCCCTCACTTAAATTTCAAGATGAATTGTGTTCTCCCCAAGTGTGCACTGTTGCGAAAGTTTGTCGTGTCGAGACACCACGTGATGATCGGGTGTGATAGACTCTACGTTCACACAGAACGGGTGCAAGCCAGTGTTGCACATGCAGAACACTCGGGCTAAACTTGACGAGCCTAGCATGTACATGCATGGCCTCGGAACACAAGAGACCGAAAGGTCGAACATGAGTCATATAGTAGATATGATCAACATGATGATGTTCACCATTGAAACCACCTGAACTCACGTGATGATCGGACTTGAGTTGGTGAATTTGGATCATGTGACACTCAGATGACCTGAGGGAGTTCAATTTGAGTGGGATCTTTAGTAATTTGATTAACTAAACTCATTATCTTGAACAATAGTCTAAGTAACCTTTGCATACTTATGTTGTAGATCAATGGCTCGCGCAGTAGCACCCCTGAATTTTAATGTGTTCCTAGAGAAAGCTAAGTTGAAAGATGATGGAAGTAACTTTGTTGACTGGGCCCGTAATCTGAGGATTATCCTCAACGTCTTCCCATAAATGATATGTCCTTGATGCACCGCTTGGTGACCAACCAGAAGACATGTCATCCGAAGACGTTAAGAACGCTTGGGAGGCACATTCTGGAGATTACTTAATAGTTTAGTGTGCAATATTGTATGGCTTAGAACCGGGACTTCAAAGACGTTTTGAACGTCATGGAGCATATGAGATGTTCATCTTTCAGAAGAATGCCCGAATCGAGAGGTATGAGACCTCCAATAAGTTCTATGCTTGCAAGATGGAGGAGAACGGGTCTATCAGTGAACATATACTCAGAATGTCTGGGTATTCGACTCGTCTAGCGGAGTTGGGAATTGCCCTTCCACCAGAGGCGATCACTGACAGAGTTCTTCAATCACTGCCACCTAGTTACACGAGCTTTGTGATGAACTATAACATGCACGGGATGAACAAGTCAATTGCCGAGCTGTTTGCGATGCTAAAAGTCGCTGAGTCTAAAATCCAGAAAGAACATCAAGTGTTGATGGTCAATAAAACCACTAGTTTCAAGAAGAATGGCAAGGGCAAGGGCAAGAAGGGTAAAACCAAGAAGGATGGCAAAGCAGTTGCTACACCTGTAAAGAAGCCCAAGCATGGACCCAAGCCAGAAACTGAGTGCTTTCATTGCAAGGGAACTGGTCACTGGAAGCAGAACTGCCCCAAGTACCTGGCTGACAAGAAGGCGGCCAACGACAAACAAGGTATATATGATATACATTTTATTGATGTGTACCTTACTAGCTCTCATTGTAGTGCCTGGGTATTTGATATCGGTTCAGTTGCTCATATTTGCAACCCAAAACAGGAACTACAGAATAGACGAAGGCTGGCAAAGGATGAAGTGACGATGCGCGTGGGAAATGGTTCCAAGGTTTACATGATCGCCGTCGGCACACTCTCTCTTCGATTGTTGGGGAACGTCGCATGGGAAACAAAAATTTTCCTACGCACACGCAAACCTATCCATGGTGATGAGCATCTACGAGAGGGAGAGTGGATCTACGTACCCTTGTAGATCGCTAAGCGGGAAGCGTTAAGAAACGCGGTTGGTGTAGTCCAACATCTTCGCAATCCAAATCGCCGAGCGTCCCGCAATCTCATCATGAGCCGTCCCGCGATCCAATCACGATCCGTCCCGTGAACTCATCACGATCCGTCCTGCGATCTCGTCACGATCCGTCCCGCGATCTCGTCACGATCCGTCCCGTGGCCTTCATCACGATCCTTCCGATCTAGTACCGAACGGACGACACCTCCGCGTTCAGCAGACGTGCAGCTTGATGACGATCTCCACCGTCTTGATCCAGCAAGAGGAGGTGGAGAGGAGAGAGAGTTCACCGACAGCGTGACGGCGCTCCGGTGATGGTGGTGGTGGAGCAATTCCGGCAGGGCTTCGCCTAAGCACTGCGGAAAACCAATCTAGAGGAGCACCGGTGGAACGGGTAGCACGTGGCCGTAATTTCTGTGCAAAAACCCTCTATTCCACTAGTATATATAGGAGGAGAGGAGAGGAAGAGGGGCTGGCGCACAAGGCAGCCAACCAGCCTTCTGCGCCAAGGAGGAGAGGAATCCTACTCTTCCTCCAATCCTAGTTGGACTAGGATTGCTCCCTATTGTCTGATTTTTGGCCTTTTTCCTTTAGCCTTTTTCCTCCTGTGCCATGGGCCTTCTTGTGGCTGATTTACCAGCCCACCGAGGGCTGGTTATTATTCTCCCACAGCCCATGGACCCTCTGGGGTCGAAATACCCCTCCAGGAGGTCTCCCGGTACACTCCCGGCACTCCCGGTACACTACCGATGAGCCCAAAACTTTTCCGGTGACCAAACTGGGACTTCCTATATATGAATCTTTACCTCCGGACCATTCCGGAGATCCTTGTGACGTTCGGGATCTGATCCGAGACTCCGAACAACCTTCGGTCACCACCATACATAACTCTACACTACCGAAACATCACCGAACCTTAAGTGTGCAGACCCTGTGGGTTCGAGAACTATGTAGACATGACCGAGACACCTCTACGGTCAATAACCAATGGCGGGACCTAGACGTCCACATTGGTTCCTACATATTCTATGAAGATCTTTATCGGTCGAACATCTATGTCAAGGATTCAGTTAATCCCGTATAACGTTCCCTTTGTTCTTCGGTATGTTACTTGCCCGAGATTCGATCGTCGGTATCTCCATACCTAGTTCAACCTCGTTACCGGCAAGTCTCTTTACTCGTTCCGTAATACAAGATCCCGCAACTAACAATTAGTCACATTGCTTGCAAGGCTTATCATGATGTTGTATTACCGAGTGGGCCCTGAGATACCTCTCCGTCACACGGAGTAACAAATCCCAGTCTCGATCCATGCCAACTCAACAGACACCATCGGAGATACCTGTAGAGCACCTTTATAGTCACCCAGTTACGTTGCGACGTTTGATACACACAAGGCACTCCTCCGATATCTGTGAGTTGCATGATCTCATGGTCATAGGAACACATACTTGACATGCGGAAAACAGTAGCAATAAACTGACACGATCATATGCTACGTTTGTAGTTTGGGTCTTGTCCATCACATCATTCTCCTAATGATGCAACCCCGTTATCAAATGACATCTCATGTCCATGGCTAGGAAACCTTAACCATCTTTTGATCAACGAGCTAGTCTATTAGGGGCATACTAGGGACATGGTTTTGTCTATGTATCCACACATGCATCTAAGTCTCTGATCAATACAATTATAGCATGGATAATAAACGATTATCATGAACAAGGAAATATGATAATAACTAATTTATTATTGCCTCTAGGGCATATTTCCAACATCGATTACCATCGGCATTAGTGATGAACCTGAATAATTGTTATTTAGTGCCTGCGTTAAGCATGAACATTATATCTAGATCTTGTTTATTGCGAGACGGTTACTCATTTAAATCAGAGAATAAAGGTTGTTCTATTTATATGAGTAACATCTTTTATGGTCATGCACCCAATGTGAGGGGTTTATTCATATTGAATCTTGATAGTGATGATACACATGTTCATAACATTGATGCCAAAAGATGTAGAGTTGATAATGATAGTAACACTTTCTTGTGGCACTGCCGTTTAGGTCATATTGGTGTAAAACGCATGAGGAAGCACAAGTCTGAAACGTTTGAAACACAAGTAGATATGGGTATATTTACTTAATGAAACACAAGTCTGAAACGTTTGAAAAGTTCAAGCAATTTTAGAGTGATGTTGAGAATCATCATAACAAGAAGATTAAATTCCTGTGATCTGATCGAGGAGGTGAATATCTGAGTTATGAGTTTTGCAGTCACTTAAGACAGTGTGGAATTGTTTCATAGTTGACACTGCCTGGAACACCACAACGTAATGGTGTGTCCGAACGTCGTAATCGAACCTTATTAGATAAGGTGCATTCTATGATGTCTCTTGCTGATTTGCCACTATCGTTTTGGGGTTATGCATTAGAGACAGCTGCATTCACTTTAAATAGGGCACCATCGGATTCTTTTGAGACGACGCCATATGAACTATGGTTTGGAAAGAGGTCAAAGTTGTTGTTTCTTAAAGTTTGGGGATGTGATGCTTGTGTCAAAAAGCTTCAACCTGAAAAGCTGGAACCCAAAGCGGAGAAATGCGTCTTCATAGGATACCCGAAAGGGACAGTCGAGTATACCTTCTATCTCAGATCCGAAGGCAAAGTGTTTGTCACTAAGAACGGAACATTTCTTGAGAAAGAGTTTCTCTCGAAAGAATCGAGTGGGAGGAAAATAGAGCTTGATGAGGTTATTGAACCTTTTCTTCAACCACAAAGTAGCGCAGCATAGAAAGATGTTTCTGTGGAACCTACGACGGTAGAAGAGGAAGTTAATGATGATGATCATGAAGCTTCGGAGCAAGCTACTATTGAACCTCGTAGGTCGACAAGGGCGCATACTACTCCTGAGTGGTTCGGCAACCCTGTCTTGGAGGTCATGTTGTTAGACAACAATGAACCTACGAGCTATGGAGGAGCGGTGATGGACCCAAATTCCGAGAAATGGTTAGAAGCCATGAAATCCGAGATGGGATCCATGTATGAAAACAAAGTATGGACTTTGGAAGTATTACCCGAAGGGCGAAAGGCTATTCAGAACAAATGAATCTTTAAGAAGAAGACAGACGCAGACGATAATGTCACCGTCTATAAAGATCGACTTGTGGCAAAGGGTTTTTCACAAGTTCAAGGAGTTGACTATGATGAGACATTCTCACCCGCAGCGATGCTTAAGTCTGTCAGAATCATGTTGGCAATAGTTGCTTATTTCGATTATGAAATTTGGTAGATGGATGTCAAAACAGCGTTCCTCAACGGTTTCCTTGAGGAAGAGTTGTATATGATGCAACCAGAAGGTTTTGTCGATCTAGAGAATGCTGACAAAGTTTTGCAAACTCCAGCGATCCATTTATGGGCTGGTGCAAGCATCTCGGAGTTGGAAGAAGCGCTTGTATGAGGTGATCAAAGCGTTTGAGTTTATACAAGTTTATGGAGAAGCTTGTATTTACAAGAAAGTGAGTGGGAGCTCTATAGCATTTCTAATATTATATGTGGATGACATATTGCTGACTGGAAACAATATAGAGATGCTGGAAAGAGTGAAGGAATATTTGAACAATATAGAGGACCTAGGAGAAGCTGCTTTCATATTAGGCATCAAGATCTATAGAGATAGATCGAGACGCTTAATAGCAGTTTCACAGAGCACATACCTTGATAAAGTTTTGAAGAAGTTCAAAATGGATCAGTCCAAGAAGGGGTTCTTGCCTGTGTTACAAGGTGTGAAGTTGAGTAAGACTCAATGCCAAGTGACTGCAGAAGATAGAGAAAAGATGAGTGTCATCCCATATGCTTCAGCCATAGGCTCTATCATGTATGCAATGTTGTGCACAAGACCCGATGTCAGCCTTGCCATAAGTATGGCCGGAAGGTTTCAAAGTGATCCTGGAATGGAGCACTAGGCGGCGGTCAAGAATATCCTTAAGTACCTGAAAAGGACTAAGGAAATGTTTCTCGTTTATGGAGGTGATGAAGAGCTCGCCGTAAAGGGTTACGTTGATGCAAGCTTTGACACTGATCCGGATGACTCTAAGTCACAAACCTGATACCTATTTATTCTCAACGGGGAGCGGTAAGCTGGTGCAGTTCCAAGCAAAGCGTGGTAGCCAATTCTACGTGCGAAGCGGAGTACATCGCACCCTCAGAGGTAGCGAAGGAAGGTGTCTGGATGAAGCAGTTCATGACAGATCTTGGAGTAGTGCCCAGTGCACTGAATCCAATGAACATGTTCTGTGACAACACTGGTGCCATTGCTCTAGCCAAGGAACCAAGGTTTCACAAGAGGACCAGATACATAAAGCGATGCTTAAACTCCATCCGCAATTACATCGAGGAAAAGGACATAAATATTTGCAAAGTGCACATGGATCTGAATGTTGCAGACCCGTTGAGTAAACCTCTTCGAAGGGCTAAACATGATCAACATCAGAACTGCATGGGTGTTTGATTCATTACAATGTAAATCACAAAGTGATGTGAACTAGATTATTGACTCTAGTGCAAGTGGGAGACTGTTGGAAATATGCCCTGGAGGCAATAAATAAAGTGTTTATTATATTTCGTTGTTCATGATAATCGTTTATTATCCACTAGATCAGTTTGCACTTGATTTTGTTGGAAATATTATAGAGGTTTTAGGGTTTTTGCACTTGATTTTCAGCCACGTGCTACCCGTTCCTCCAGTGCATAGTTTCTCCTCGAGATCAGTTTTCTGCAGTGCTTAGGCGAAGCCCTACCGGAATTGCTCCCCCACCATCGCCGTGGTGCTGTCACGCTTACAGAGAACTCGTCTACCTCTCCGCTTCCTCTTGCTGGATCAAGAAGGCAGAGATCGTCATCAAGCTGTACGTGTGCTGAACGCAGAGGTGCCGTTCGTTCGGTGCTTGATCGGGACGGATCGTGATTGGATCGCGGGACGCTCGGCGATTTGGATCATGAAGATGTTCGACTACACCAACCGCTTTTCTTAATGCTTCCTGCTTTTGCGATCTACAAGGGTATGTAGATCCATTCTCCCCCTCATACATGTTCATCTCCATGGATAGGTCTTGCGTGAGCATAGGGAAACTTTTGTTTCCCATGTCCCCAATAGAAGGAGTACAAAGACCATGTTGCCTTGCTGTATAAGGCGCACGAGAAACTAAAGGATGACCTCAATGCGGTGCTAAACCACCCACTAATGACGTCAGAATTTGAACGTGCATGGAAGGACCTCATTCAGAAATACAACTTGCAAAACAACGAAGTGATGAATTCGCTGTGGGATGACAGGCACGAGTGGATCTCGGCTTACTACAAGGAATTTTTCTCTGCTCGGATGACTTCCGTGCAGAGAAGCGAGAGCATGAACCGCATATTGAATAAAAACTTTTTCAAAGAGAAGCATGATCTCCATCTGTTTGCTCAGCAGGTGGACAAGTGCATTCAGACCAGGAAGACTGTCGAGCTTGCAGAGACAGTAGCAAATGAGGTAAACAAAATGTCCATCAAAAACTGCTAAACATAACTACAAAAGCAAACAAAATTTTCATTTCTCTGGTTCGTAACACTGCATTTCTGATCATGCAGTCAGAGGTAAAGACAACAACCTAGTTTGGGTTCGAAGTTCAGCTATCAAAAGTGTATACAAGGGCAGTTTTTGCAGATTTCAAAGAAACACTCTACCGTAGCACTACATTCGGAGCAGAACGGTGCCCTGAGAACCTGACAAAGTATCTCGTACACCACTAAAACAAATCGGATGCATTTGACTGGGCAATGCATAATTTCCAAGTTGTCGCCGATGAAGAGAAAGGTGTCTACGATGTGAGTGCAAACTCTGGACACACACACACGTGCGACTCGCTAGCAAAAAAATCCTAATTTCTAATAGTCATGCACGAAAGCTCACTTACTGAACTTTAAAAGTCCACATGCATGAGTAATTCACAAAACCAAGTGAAGTTCACTACCTTAAAATGAACAAATAACAAAAAAATGTGTTTATTAATTTCATGCAGTTCACTTACAAAACAAAGAAACCATGTGTTGTTTGCAGGGCACTTTTGCATCCATGTGTTATGCATGCTTTCTCATTTGAGAGTACTCAAGATTCCTGAGGTGTACATCATCAAAAGATACACCCGGAATGCAAGATCAAATGCAACGTTTGACAGAAGAGACTATGAACAAACAACACCAGATGGAAGCTCGCTTTTTTGCCGTAGAAAATTGCTGACAGAAACAACAATCGACCTTGCAAACAGAGCGACAAGGTCTGACGCTGGGTGCCACAGAGCGTTGTCTGCTATGAGGGAACTGATCGAGGAAGTTGATGTGCTCAACAAAGAAGAAGAAGAAGAAGAAGCAAAACTAAAGCAAGCAGAGAAATCCCAGCATGACAATAATGCCGAGCAAGTAGAAAATACCGAACACAGCGCAACTGGTGCTATCAAAAAAGAAACAATTCTTCCACCACCTATTTCAAACACAAAAGGAAGGAAGAAAAGGGGCGACACAACCTAGAAAAAGGTTGCATGCAAGGAGAAAAATGATGACAAAAACTGTAAGCCTCAGCCTGAGCTGGACAATGATGGTCACCCACTCGGAATAAGAAGGTGCAAGACATGTAATGAAATTAGCGGCCACAATTCCAGGACATGTACAAAAAGACATGAACAAGAAAACCAAGGACATGGTGATGCACAACTAAACAGAAATTCCACTCACAACACTAAGAATGGACGAAATCGAGACATTGCAACATTTGCAAAAAGAGGAAGAGACACAATTCAAGAACCTGCCCCAAAAGAACAAGATCAGAAAACGAGGAAGAAGAAGAATATGAAATCATAGAAGAAGATGGTGACACAACTGAAGAAGAAATGGTTAATGAAGAAGCATATGAAGAACTGGGGGAGGAAGAAGAAGAGAGTGAAGAGGACGAAGAACGTGAAGAAACTGAAGAAAGAGAGGCTTATAAAGAAGCAGATGAAGAAGAGAAGGAAGAGGAAGAAGAGAGTGAAGAGAGTGAAGAGGATGAAGAACACGATGAAACAATGCCCACAAGACCACCAAACAAAAGACAGAAAACACAAGGGAATGCTGCTGTACAGAAACAACCGAGAACAACACCGCATACAAAAAAACTGGTAGGAGCAAAGAAGGATGCAGTTCACAGCGCTGGAAAACAAAATCCGCCATCAAACAATACGCGAGGAGCAAAGAAGGATGCAGTTCACAGCGCTGGAAAACAAAAGCCGCCATCAACCAGCGCGCGAGGAGCTACAAACACAATGGTGCAAAGACAAGAACCAGCAACACAGCCATGAAAAACAAAAGAAAATGCGACATTAGACACGCTCTAGTCACCGCGGAGAAGCAGCAGGTTAACGACCAAATAGATGAAGTTCAATAAATTAATCATATACATAGTAGCTTGCTTATCTACACGACTTATGTATCAGTTTAAATTTTGTGTAAACACAAATTTACCGCTAACTATGAGTTCTTCAACTAAACCATATCAAGAGAAAAGATGTATAGAGTAAACCATATATAGCAGTCTAGAGTAAACATTGACACATTTTGATCCACAACCCATGAAAAAATGCAGTTAGCTCACAGGCAGCACGAAGTTCTGACTTATAATTCAAGCGGCTCAGATCACAAAAGTACTTATTAGAAAACACACCAAAAGATGAAGTGTTTGATACGCAAATGTACTTATTACAAATCAACCTCATAACCTTAACCAATCACGTCAAGCATGATTCTAACCATACGATTCTCGAGTTCAAAGAAGTTGAGGACAACAACTTTCTTAGACTTCAGGCCACTATCAATGACAAATTCCTTCAAGCCTTTCTGCAGATACAGCCGCCCGTCAACGCCTATACGGTACTTGGCTGGTTTCAGGTGTCCATTGCCAAGAACAACTTGGAGAATTCCCTTCTTCTTGAGCCGGAGATACCTAACAGCTCGTTGGGGGATTTTCTGCAAATAATAATAAAACTGTTTGGTGACGATACTAGCAGTACATTTCTCATACTTTGCATAGAACAGTAAAAACCTACACACAGTACAGACACGAGCTAGATGAAGTGCACAAAAGTCCAACAAGCAGTACAGATAAAATGCAATCTAATATGCAGTACGGAACTTGCAGACATGCAGTATGGTTCTAACTATCATGCAGTTCTTGAGACTAGCTGCATGTAGTACACACCGTACAAGCGGGGAAAATTGTGGAAACTAGTAGTGCTCATCTAATATCTAAGAAGTTCACATATTGTAACCATGCAAACTAAAACACAAGCTCCATGCTCACAAGCAAAAAAATAAAATAACAAGATATAAGTACACAGTGCAGTACACTTCAATAAAACAAAATAAGTGTGTTCCTAAAATACTAGAAGTTCAGACTAGTATGGAATTATACAAAAAAATAGAAAACACAAAGAAAAAATTAGATCAAGCAAAAAATACCATCTTGTAGTGAGTCTCCACGTCTGTTGGCGCAAGCTGATGGACAAAAGGACTTGTGCAGCCAAGGCCACGGTGAAGCAGGGAAGAATAGAATGCATCAATGTTGATGTGGCCCATATCCAATCCTTCCGTGAATTCTGTGCCATATGCAAGCTGCTCCGCTCGCCCACCTCGGCACAAGACCTTGCCCCCACGACAAGCATGACGGGCCTGTGAGCAAGCGGAGCAATCGCAGTACGTCGGCACACCACAACCATGGCTGCAGCAGGAGAGATTTGCGCAGGGGCCTGGAGCCATCGCAACAAAAACCTAGAAAATGAAAAGAAATAAAGAGAGGCTGGAGAAAGGAGAGAAGTAGCGGCTAGAGGAGAAATGAACTGCAAAGGAAAGGTAGAAGTTGGCTACATTTATAGAAGAGGAATGCAAAAAGGTAAAAACTGAAAATTAAATGAGAGTTAATGAAAATTATGTCACCAAGAATGAAGGACAATCAATGAAGGCTTATGTTACCAAAGAAAAAGGACCCAAACGAGGTGTACTTTGACTGCAGCACTTCCCACGAACTAAATGCAAATCATTAAATATTTATATTTCTAAAAAATTATAATCCGTAGACCATTCTAAATAAAAGTGAATGGAGTTCTCCAAAGTAATACCAGGCAGTTCACAATATGTGTGCATGAAGTGCAGTACATGCTCAAAATGAAGCACAAAGAGAAGCAATTTCGTGTAGTGCACAACACATAGACTTAGTGCACCTGATGCAGTCCTTAAATGCAAGTCATGCAGTACGCAGCGTTGGTACAAGCAGTCACAACTTTGGCACAAAAAAGGATGCACGCAGTGCAAAATGTGTAGTCCTGCAGCACAGGACTATGACGAATGCAGTGCACACAGACCCAACAAAGCAGTGCACACCCGTACACTAGAAAAAGGATACGTAAGAGGAAAAACAATAAAGAAAAATACGACCAGCATGTAGTGCACAAAAATGTAGTGCAAAAATGTGTAGTGCGGAATGTGTGCACATGCAGTACAGAAACCTGATGAATGCAGTGCAAGATGATTTACTAAGTAGTGCACGCCCCTACATTGGAAAAAATACCTAAGAGAGAAAATATTAAAAAAATTGACCACCCAGGTGCAACCGGCCCCAGCCAGTCTCGTAGTATGTCTACGCCCATAGTAGAAGAGTCGTTCTGAGCCACGATGCATGGGGCAGGGCACACATGGGCCCATAGGTCAGAGAGGATAGAGCAGCGAGCGCCGTGTATAAGCGCCCAAATAAGTAACCAGAGGAGTTTGATACGGTTGCCTCGCGAAAGCTTATAAACAGGTCAAGCGCGCTCTCCGCGGGCGAGGTGGGACTAAACGATACCGCTCACACACAGCGCACCGGGAACTAGCTATGTTGACATGCATACTTGGGTCGAATGCGTTATCAGTCCTCTAACACAGGCCCAACGCGCTAGAGTAGTTAAAATAACACGACCACTAAAAAAACAATAAGTGAAAAAATAAAACATCAAGGAAATATGGGAAACATTTTTTAAATGAATAACAAAAAAAATGTGTGTGGGCACGGACACAAACTACAGTTCGCTCTATAAATAAAATGCAGGAAGCCCGAAGTCAACGTACAAATGTTGTCCGCGACCTACAACAATGCAGTTCGACACTTGGAAGCACAAAGTATTGTTATTTCTGAAATGCAGTTCTCTTTCTACTACATTGAAGTAGGGCTAAAATGAAGAATGCATCCCTGTTAGTTAAGCAAAGTAGTCCGATACCCCTATCCACACTAGTCTCCATCCACACAAAAGATGCATCACCATCACATATAAAAAAGAGAAAAATAAGAAAGAACTCCATAAAAAAGTAATGTGCGTACATCTGTATGAATCCTGATCCGATATAATATAGTATACGAAGAATAAATTTCACATACATGCAGTACACTTTCTGGACATAGGTAGTTCTGTCGTGATAGCGAAGAAGTTCACTTACTAGGAAATTCAACAAAAACACAATAATCACATTTTCTGACAGTTGCGTGCATACCTGAACTTGTCATGAAAAAAGAGGCGCTGATGTTCCAGATTTCCAACGCACTAAGACAACCTCCTCATAGCAGAAGCTCTCCGCAGTTGCCATGTAACTAAAAACACAGCCCCACCATGCTAGCACCCCGCTCCACCACTCCCACGTCCTGTCACGGAGAGCAGAGGAGAAAACACAACTGTTTCCTCCTCCCCGAAACCCCATTGCATCTTCTTCTCCACACTTCCTTTCACTAACCCCTCTCTCCAGAACAAACGCGAGAGAGCAGAGGAGAGCCATGGCGGATGCACCTCTGTAGGTACACCAGGGAGCTCCATGACGTCGACCTCCACGGCAACCACAAGATCCATGTCGTTTGCACAAGAAAGGGTCAAGACGTGGACAAGATGTTGTCCACATTCAGGAGGAAGCTCGGTGGAATGCCCGTCAAACTAGTCGGCGTTGATGTCGAGTACACGCACTACGTGAAGTCACAGCGGGTAGCAATGCTCCAGCTATGCATAGAAAAAGAATACCTTGTCTACCACATCTCTGCAGGTAAAGACAGGTGAGAATAATTATCAATCTGTAATATTGCTTGTCAATATTGATTTTAAATTGTCTTCATCGCAATTGCCATTATTTAAACTTTTGTTCTCATTTTTAAAAAGCATGGCATAGGAATTCATTGACAGTTTTCATCTGGCTGCATGTATCTAATGTGTTCAATCCTTGAATTAGATGATCTAGCGATACACGTAGTTTTATTTTGTTTTACCAAATACAAATTATCTGCCTGAAAAATAGAAAACTACACCATTACTATCTAAAACATGGATGAAATTCACTTCAAGAAAACAAACATGCATTGTTTATGGAATCTATTATTAGATTTACTAGTTATGCTATCCAATGTATTAGCAGCTACTCAGTGCAACAGATTTAGGTATTCATATTTCACTTCAGTTTTAGAAAAAACAAAAAAACATTGGTGGTTCTAAAAAATAAACTATATTCAGTCTATACAAACATCTTGCAGGCCAATGGAACTAGACAAATTCCTCATGAATGATGAGTACACATTCGCCGGATTCGCCATTGAAGGAGACAAAAACAAGCTGAAGCTATCTGGCTTGGAGATTAACTTCGACAACTACTTTGATATTCAGATGGAATGAAGAGACCCATATAGTAAAAAGAAGTTTGACTCTTTAGCTGATGTTGCGGGTAGGCTGATAGACATTCACTACCATGACATGAAGAACAAAATTAACCGCGAGGAGGACCATACTCTATAGGGGTTTTGCCCGCTGCCAGATAAGCTTATCAAGTATGCAGCAATAGATGCATTTGCAACATATGAGTCATGGAGAATCATCTACGATGTCATAATGAGACTAGATAGGGCAAAAAGAGAAAAAGAAGCGAAGAAGAAGAAGAAGGTTGTAATCCCATACAACAACTAGAAATGAAGAGGGCTATGTTTAGTTTCATTTTACTTTAGTGGTTGTGTTGTTCCTTGTTTCATGTTTGGTAGGTTTTGCTCATGTTCGTTACTTCATATCGAACGTTTCTTTGTAAAAACAATGTCGTTGCACTAGGTAATGATTCCTAAGTTTGTATTAGAAGTTTCATGTTTGGTAGGTTTTGCTCATGTTCGTTACTTTATATCGAACGTTTCATTGTAAAAACAATGTCGTTGCACTAGGTAATGATTCCTAAGTTTGTATTAGAACAAGTATCTAGACAACTTTGAAAAATGTAATGTGTGATACCAAAACATACTAAACAAATACAAAACATATTCAAAAACAACATTAAACAAAAAAATTAAGTATTCTGACTACAACTCATACCTAAAATAGAAAGATGACTGCAGTTCACAATGGTAAACATAAGCAGTACCCATGTGTCCACATGCAGTCCACAAGAGTAATTATAGAAAAAGACCATTAATATTGATATTTAAAAAATTATAATCCACAGACCATTCTAAACAAAGGTAAACAAAGGTGAATGCAGTTCATCAAAGTATCATAAGGCAGTCCACAAAGTGTATACATGAAGTACAGTACATCCTTAAATGAAGCACGAGAGGGTCTGCACCCACTTTCGTGCAGTGCACAACACAAAGACTTGGTACACGTAGTGCAGTGTTCAACGTTGGTACAAGCAATACAAATGACATCATTTGTACTGTCACGAATATATGTACTGCAAAAGAAAAAAATAACTCAAATACAAAAAAAATTGACCACCCAGGTGCAACCAGGCCCCAGCCAGTCTCGTAATAGGTCTGCACCCATAGTAGGCGAGTCATTCTGAGCCACGATGCATGGGGCTGGGCACACATGGGCCCACAGGTCAAACAGATAGAGCACTGAGCGCCTGTATAAGCGCCCAAACAAGTAAACAAAGGAGTTCAATATGGCTGCTCGCCAGACCTTATAAATGTCAAGTGCGCTCTCCGCAAGCGAGCTTGGACTATACGATACCGCTCACACACATCGCATGAGAAAACACCCGTACAGGCCGACTTGGGCCGAATGCGTCTTACACCCCAACGGACGCAACACATTCTCACAGCCCAAAAACAAAGAAGCCCCACGTTGCACAATTAGCACACAACTCCAGTACCCTCCCACTAAAAAAATGCAGTCCGCTGTGCAGTTCGGTATGGGATGGAAGATGTGCTGTCAATTAAGCATTACAGTTCGCTTAGACGATTGTTTTTTCCAGCCAATCAAGAACACTACCACGGCTAGCCCGCATCAAACCACCTCCTCCACTTGGCGAATATTTTCTCTTGGCTACCACGGCACAATCCCCCGTCACACCCTGGCTTGGTTGAAAGGCACAAGGGGTGTGACGGACTTGCCTCCGCATGCGGCGCCACGACACGCCGCGTTGCTGCCTGCTCCGGCTCATTCCAGGCTTGGCCTCGCAGGGGGGTGGGGAGGGGAGTGACGCCCCCCTCCCCACCCCCTGCTTGGCCTCGCGCTAACGCACGCAGTCCACTTGGTTGACAAGCGCGGTGCGCATATTCTGTTTTCCATCCAAACCACGCACACAACCCCAGAGGCACACCCCTAAGATAGACAGGGTGGCGACGGGGTGTGACGGACTTGCCTCCACATGCGGCTCCGTGACACGCCGCGCCGCCGCCTGCTCCGGCTTGTTCCAGGATCGGCCTAGCAAGGGTGGGGGGGGGGGGGTCATGACCCCACTCCCCACCCTCCCGCTCGGCCTCGCGCTAACGCATGCAGTGCGCTTGGTTGACTAGCGCGGTGCGCATATTCTGTTTTCCATCCAAACCACGACGCAACCCTAGAGCCACACCCCTAAGATAGACAAGGAGCGACGGGGTGTAACGGACTCGCATCCGCACGCTGCGCCGCGACACGCCGCGTCGCCGCTTGCTCCGGCTCGTTCAGGGCTCGGCCTCGCAGGGGGTGGGGAGGGGGGCTCCCCACTCACCTGCTCGGCCTCGCGCTAATGCATGCAGTGCGCTTGGTTAACAGGCGCAGTGCGCATATTCTGTTTTCCATCCAAACCACGCACGCAACCCCGGAGCCACATGCCTCAGATAGACAGGGGGCGACGGGATGTGACGGACTCGCCTCTGCATGCGGCGCCACGGCACGCCGCATCGCCGCCTGCTCCGGCTCGTTCCATGCTCGGCCTCACAGGAGGGGAGGGGGGTCACGACCCCCCTCCCCACACCCGTGCTCAGCCTCGCGCTAACGCATGCAGTGCGCTTGGTTGACAGGCGTAGTGCGCATATTCTGTTTTCCATCCAAACCATGCACGCAACCCTAGAGCGACACCCTAAGATAGACAGGGGGGCGAAGGGGTGTGACGGACTCGCCTCAGCATGCGGCAGCGTGGCACGCCACGTCGCCGCCTGCTCTGGCATGTTCCAGGCTCGACCTCATAGGGGGGTGGGGAGGGGGTCACGACCCCCTTCCCCACCCGCCTGCTCGGCCTCGCGCTAACGCATGCAGTGCGCTTGGTTGACACGCGTAGTGTGCATATTCTGTTTTCCATCCAAACCACGCACGCAACCCCATAGCCACACCCCTAAGATACACAAGAGGGCGACGGCGTGTGATGGACTCACCTCCGCATGCGGCGCCGCGGCACGCTGCATGGCCGCCTGCTCCAGCTCGTTCCAGGCTCGGCCTCCCAGGGGGGCGGGGAGGGGGGGGGGGTAATGACCCCCTCCCCACCCCCTGCTCGGCCTCGCGCTAACGCACACAGTGCGCTTGGTAGACAGGCGTGATGCGCATATTCTGTTTTTCATCAAAACCACGCATGCAACCCCAGAGCCACACCCCTAAGATAGACAAGGGGCGACGGGGTGTGACGGACTCGCCTTCGCATGCGGCGCCATGGCATGCCGCGTGCTCCGGCTCATACCAGGCTCGGCCTAGCAGGGTGTGGGGAGGGGATCACGACCCCCTCCCCACCCCCTGCTCGGCCTCGCGCTAACGCATGCAGTGTGCTTGGTTGACAGGCGTAGTGCGCATATTCTGTTTTCTATCCAAACCACGACGCAACCCCAGAGCCACACCCCTAAGATAGACATGGGGTGACGGGGTGTCATGGACTCGCCTCCACATGTGGCACCGCGGCACGCCACGTCGCCGCCTGCTCCCGCTCATTACAGGCTCAACCTCGTAGGGGGTGGGGAGGGGGGGGGGTCATGACCCCCCTCCCCACCCCCCTGCTCGGCCTCGCGCTAACGCACGCAGTGCGCTTAGTTGATAGGCGCAGTGCGCATATTCTATTTTCCATCCAAACCACGCACGCAACCCTAGAGCCACATCCCTAAGAAAGACAGGGGCGACGGGGTGTGACGGACTCGCCTCCGCATGCGGCGCCGCGACACGCCACGTCGCCGCCTGCTCCGGCTCATTCTAGGCTCGGCTTCATAGCGGGGCGGGGAGGGGGTCACGACCCCCCTCCCCACCCGCTGCTCGGCCTCGCGCTAACGCATGTAGTGCGCTTGGTTGAAAGGCGTAGTGCGCATATTCTGTTTTCCATCCAAACCACGCATGCAACCCTAAAGACACACCCCTAAGATAGATAGGGGGCGACGGGGTGTGATGGACTCGCCTCCGCAAATGGCGCCACGACACGCTGCATTGCCGCTTGCTCCGGCTCGTTCCAGGCTCGGCCTCGTAGGGGGTTAGGGAGGGGGGACAGGACCCCCCTTCCCACCCCTGCTCGGCCTCGCGCTAACGCATGTAGTGCACTTGGTTGACACGTGTAGTGCGCATATTCTGTTTTCCATCCAAACCACGCACACAACCCTAGATGCACACCCCTAAGATAGACATCGGGCTACGGGGTGTGACAGACTCGCCTCCGCATGCGGCGTCGCGGCACGCCACGTCGTCGCCTGCTCCGGCTCGTTCCAGGCTCGGTCTAGCAGGGGGGTGGAGAGGGGGGTCACGACCCCCTCCCCATGCTCCTGCTTGGGCTCGTACTAACGCATGGAGTGCGCTTGATTGACAGGCGCAGTGCGCATATTTTGTTTTCCATCCAAACCACGACACAACCCTAGAGCCACACCCCTAAGATAGACAAGGGGCGACGGGGTGTGATGGACTCGCCTCTGCATGCGGCGCCCCGGCACACCGCATCACCGCCTGCTCCGGCTCGTTCCAGGCTCGGCCTCGCAGGGGGTGGGGAGGGGGGCTCCCCCCTTGCTCGGCCTCACGCTAACGCATGCAGTGCACTTGGTTGACACGCGCAGTGTGCATATTCTGTTTTCCATCCAAACCACGCACGCAACCCAGAGCCACACCCCTAAGATAGACAGGGGGCGATGGGGTCTAACTGACTCGCCTCCGCATGCGGCGCCGCGGTATGCCGTGTTGCCGCCTGCTCTGGCTCATTCCAGGCTCGGCCTCGCAGGGGGGTGAGGAGGGAGGTTCATGACCCACATCCTCACCTCCTTCTCGGCCTCGCGCTAACGCATGAAGTGCGCTTGGTTGACAGGCGCAATGTGCATATTCTGTTTTCCATCCAAACCACGCACATAACCCCAGAGCCACACCCCTAAGATAGACATGGGCGACGGGGTATGACGGACTCGCCTCCGCATGCGGCGCCGTGGCACGCCACGTTGCCGCATGCTCCGGCTCGTTCTAGGCTCGACCTAGCAAGGGGGTGGGGAGGGGGGTCACACCCCTAAGATAGACAAGGGGTGATGGGATGTGGTGGACTGGCCTCCGCATGCGGCGCCGCGGTGGCTCGTTCCAGGCTTGGCCTTGTAGGGGGTGGGGAGGGAGGTGTTGGAAATATGCCTTAGAGGCAATAAATTAAGTGTTTATTATTATATTTCCTTGTTCATGATAATCGTTTATTATCCGTGCTATAATTGTATTGATTGGAAACACATTACATGTGTGGGTAAATAGACAACACTTTGTCCCTAGTATGCCTCTAGTGAACTAGCTCGTTGATCAAAGATGATCAAGGTTTCTTGGCCATTGACATGTGATGTCATTTGATAACGGGATCACATCATTAGGAGAATGATGTGATGGAGAAGACCCAAACTACAAACGTAGCATATGATCGTGTCAGTTTATTGCTACAGTTTTCTACATGTCAAGTATATGTTCCTATGACCATGAGATCAAGTGACTCACGGACACCGGAAGAGTGCCTTGTGTGCATCAAACGTCGCAACGTAACTGGGTGACTATAAAGGTGCTCTACAGGTATCTCCGAAGGTGTCTGTTAAGTTGGCATGTATCAAGACTGGGATTTGTTACTCCGTGTGACGGTGAGGTATCTCAGGACCCACTTGGTAATACAAAATCACAATAAGCCTTGCAAGCAATGTGACTAAGTGTTAGGCACGGGATCTTGTATTACGGAATGAGTAAAGATACTTGCCGATAACGAGGTTGAACTAGGTATGGAGATACCGACGATCGAATCTCACGCAAGTAACATACTGAAGAACATAGGGAACATCATACGGGATTAACTGAATCCTTGACATAGAGGTTCGACCGATCAAGATCTTCGTAGAATATGTAGGAACCAATATGGACATCCAGGTCCTGCTATTGGTTATTGACCGTAGAGGTGTCTCGGTCGTGTCTACATAGTTCTCGAACCCGCTGGGTGTGCACACTAAAGGTTTGGTGACGTTTCGGTAGTATAGAGTTATGTATGGTAGTGACCGAATGTTGTTCAGAGTCCCGGATGAGATCCCGAACATCATGAGGAGCTTTGGAATGGTCTGGAGGTAAAGATTGATATATAGGAAGTCCTATTTTGGTCGCCGGAAAGGTTTTGGGCTCATCGGTAGTGTACCGGGAGTGTCGGTAGTGTACCGGGGGACCATCGGGAGGGGTATTTTCTTGGAAATATGCCCTAGAGGCAATAATAAATTAGTTATTATCATATTTCCTTGTTCATGATAATATTTTATTATCCATGCTATAATTGTATTGATCGGAGACTTAAATGCATGTGTGGATACATAGACAAAACCATGTCCCTAGTATGCCTCTAATGGACTAGCTCGTTGATCAAAGGATGGTTAAGGTCTCCTAGCCATGGACATGAGATGTCATTTGATAACGGGATCACATCATTAGGAGAATGATGTGATGGATAAGACCCAAACTACAAACATAGCATATGATCGTGTCAGTTTGTTGCTACTGTTTTCTGCATGTCAAGTATATGTTCCTATGACCATGAGATCATGCAACTCACGGATATCGGAGGAGTGCCTTGTGTGTATCAAACATCGCAACGTAAATGGGTGACTATAAAGGTGCTCTACAGGTATCTCCGATGGTGTCTGTTGAGTTGGCATGGATCGAGACTGGGATTTGTTACTCCGTGTGACGGAGAGGTATCTCAGAGCCCACTCGGTAATACAACATCACAGCAAGCCTTGCAAGCAATGTGGCTAAGTGTTAGTAACGGGATCTTGTATTACGGAACGAGTAAAGAGACTTGCTAGTAATGAGGTTGAACTAGGTATGGAGATACCGACGATCGAATCTCGGGCAAGTAACATACCGAAGAACAAAGGGAACGTTATACGGGATTAACTGAATCCTTGACATAGAGGTTCGACCGATAAAGATCTTCGTAGAATATGTAGGAACCAATGTGGACGTCCAGGTCCCGCCATTGGTTATTGACCGTAGAGGTGTCTCGATCATGTCTACATAGTTCTCGAACCCGCAGGGTCTGCACACTTAAGGTTCGGTGACGTTTCGGTAGTGTAGAGTTATGTATGGTGGTGACCGAAGTTTGTTCGGAGTCCCGTATGAGATCTCGGACGTCACGAGGAGCTCCGTAATGGTCCGTAGGTAAAGATTCATATATAGGAAGTCCCAGTTTGCTTTCCGGAAAAGTTTCGGGCTCATCGGTAGTGTACCGGGAGTGCCGGTAGTGTACCGGGAGGCCTCCGGGAGGGGTATTTCGACCCCAAGAGGTCCATGGGCTGTGGGAGAATAATAACCAGCCCTTAGTGGGCTGGGAAAACAGCCACAAAGTCCCATGGCGCAGGAGAGAAAGTCCTAAAGCAAAAAGTGGAAAATCAGCCAATAGGAGGCAATCCTACTCCAACTAGGATTGGAGGTGAAGTAGGATTGCTTCCCACCTCCTATTTCGGCTGACCCAAAGGACTTGGCTGCCTCTCCTCTCCTCTCCTCCTATATATACTAGTGGATTGGGTGGGTTTGGACAGAATTTCCGGCCACGTGCTACCCGTTTCACCGGTGCGCAGTTTCTCCTCTAGATCGGTTTTCCCAGTGCTTAGGCGAAGCCCTGCCGGAATCACTCCACCACCATTACCGGAGCGCCGTCACGCTGCCGGTGAACTCTCTCTCCTCTCCACCTCCTCTTTCTGGATCAATACGGTGGAGATCGTCATCAAGCTGCACGTGTGCTGAACGCGGAGGTGCCGTCCGTTCGGCGCTAGATCGGAATGACCGTGATTGAGATCGCGAGACGTTTCGTGATGAGATCGCAGAACGGATCGTGATGAGTTCGCGGGACAGATCGTGATCAAGATCGTGAGACGGATCGTGATGAGATCGCGGGACGGATCGTGATGAGTTCACGGGATGGATCGTGATTGGATCGCGGGACGAATCGTGATGAGATCGCGGGACGCTTGGCGATTTGGATCGCGAAGATGTTCGACTACACCAACCGCGTTTCTTAACGCTTCCCGCTTAGCGATCTACAAGGGTATGTAGATCCACTCTCCCTCTCGTAGATGCTCATCACCATGGATAGGTTTGCGTGTGCGTAGGAAATTTTTTGTTTCCCATGCGACATTCCCCAACAGTGGCATCATGAGCTAGGTTGATGGTTCGATGAGATCTCGAGTAGCACACAAAAGGTTTGTGGGCGTTGATTCTTAGATTGCTTCCTCCCTTGGTCGGATTTTGGTTCAGCGAGATTGTCAGATGAAGCGGCCCGGACCAACATTACTCGTACGCTTACGAGAGACCGGTTCCCTCGACGCAACTTGTTGCTTAGATGGCTTGCGGGTGACAATTTCTCTCACTTTAGTTGGATCGGATCCGACAGAGGCGGTCCTTGAGAAGGTTGAAAAGAAATCTATGTATCACCGTTGTGGTTTATGCGTAGGTGAGAATCGTTCTTGCTAGATACCCGTAGCAGCCACGTAAAACATGCAACAACAATTAGAGGACGTCTAACTTGTTTTTGCAGGGTATGTTGTGATGTGATATGGCCAATTACATGATGAGATATATGTGATGTATGATATGATCATGTGATGTATAGAATTTCACGACTTGCATGTCGTTGAGTACGGCAACTGGCAGGAGCCATAGGGTTGTCTTTAATTATTGTATGACCTGCGTGTCAATCATTAAGCGCTATGTAATGCTTTACTTTATCGCTAAGCGGTAGCAATAGAAGTAGAAGCAGGGCTGGTGCCACAACCCCAATGGCAACACATTGATGGAGATCAAGATGATGGAGATCATGGTGTTGTGCCGGTGACGATGGAGATCATGCCGGTGATTCGAAGATGGAGATCTTAAACACAAGTTCATGCCCATATCATGTCACTTATGAATTGCATGAGATGTTAATACTTTTATGCACCTTGTTTTGCTTAGTACGGCGGTAGCATTATAAGGTGATCCCTCACTTGAATTTCAAGATGAACTGTGTTCTCCCCGAGTGTGCACCGTTGCGAAAGTTCGTCATGTTGAGACACCACGTGATGATCGGGTGTGATAGACTCTACGTTCACATACAACAGGTGCAAGCCAGATTTGCACGCGCAGAACACTCGGGTTAAACTTGACGAGCCTAGCATGTACAGACATGGCCTCGGAACACAAGAGACCGAAAGGTCGAGCATGAGTCATATAGTGGATATGATCAACATAATGATGTTCACCATTGAAGCCACCTTAACTCACGTGATGATCGGACTTGAGTTGGTGAATTTGGATCATGTATCACTCGAATGACCCGAGGGATGTCAATTTGAGTGGGAGTTCTTAAGTAATATGATTAATTGAACTCATTATCATGAACATAGTCAAAGTGTCTTTGCAAATTATGTTGTAGATTACTAGCTCGCGCTGTAGCTCCCTTGTATTTTTATATGTTCCTAGAGAAATAGAATTGAAAGATGTTGGTAGCAAAATTGCGGATTGGGTCCGTGATCTGAGGATTGTCCTCATTGCTGCACAGAAGGCTTATGTCCTTAATGCACCGCTCGGTGCGCCACCCCATCTAGCGTCGTCTGTAGATGTTGTGAACATTTGACAGGCACGCTTCGATGATTACTTGATAGTTTAGTGCGTCATGCATTACGGCTTAGAATTGAGGCTCCGAAACGTTTTGAACGTCACGGAACATATGAGATGTTCTAAGAGCTGAGATTGTGATCTCAGGCTCGTGCCCGAGTTGTGAGATATAGGATCTCCAACGAGATTCTTTTCCTGCAAGATGAAAGAGAATAGCTTAATCGTTGAGCATTTGCTCAGACTGTCTGGGTACTACAATCGCTTGAATCGAGTGGGAGTTGATCTTCCAGATAAGATAGTGATTGATGTAGTTCTCCAAGTCACTGTCACTGAGCTACTAGAACTTGGTGATGAACTATAAAATGCCAGGGAAAGAAATGTTGATCCCTGAGATGTTCGCGATATTTGACACCGCGAAGGTAGAAATAAAGAAGGAGCGTCAAGTGTTGATGGTTAATCAAACCACTAGTTTCGAGAAGGGCAAGAGCAAGGAGGGAAACTTCATGGATAGCAAGTCAGTTGCTGCTCCAGTGAAGCAACCCAAAGTTGAACTCAAACCCGAGACTAAGTGCTTATGTTATGAGGTGAGCGGTCGCTGAAGCGGAACAACCCTAGATACTTGGTAGATAAGAAGGCTGGCAACATTGATAGAAGTATATTTGATATACGAGTTACTAATGTGTACCTTGCTAGTACTCTTAGTAGCACCTGGGTATTGGATACCGGTTCGGTTGCTAAATGTTAGTAACTCGAAATAAAAGCTACGGAATAAACGGAGAACTAGCTAAGGGTGAGGTGACGATATGTGTTGGAAGTGTTTCCAAGGTTGATGTGATCAACATCGCACGCTCTCTCTACCTTCAGGATTAGTGACGAACCTAAATAAATGTTATTTGGTGTTTTGCGTTGAGCATGAATATGATTAGATCATGTTTATTGCAATACGGTTATTCATTTAAGTTAGAGAATAATGGTTATTCTGTTTACATGAATAATACCTTCAATGGTCATGCACCCAGTGAGAATGGTTTGTTGAAATCTTGATCGTAGTATTACACATGTTCATAACATTGATGTCAAAAGATACAAAGTTAATAATGATAGTACCACATACTTGTGGCACTGCCGCTAAATGTCATATTGGTATAAAGCGCATGTAGAAACTCCATGCTGATGGATATTTGGACTCATTTGATTTCGAATCGGTTGAGACATGCGAACCATGCCTCTTGGGCAAGATGACTAAAGGACCCCGTTGGATGGAGCGGGCAAGTGATTCATTGGAAATGATACATGTTGATGTATGCAATCTAGTGAGTCTTGTAGCGTGCAGTGGATATCATTATTTTCTTACCTTCACTTATGATTTGAGTAGATATAGTGTATATTTACTTAATGAAACACAAGTCTGAATCATTTGAAAGGTTCAACCAAATTCAGAGTGAAGTTTAAAGATCATCGTGACAAGAAGATAAAAATGACTGCGATATGATCGTGGAGGTGAATATCTGAGTCACGAGTTTGGCATACAACTTAAGACAATGTGAAAGTTGTTTCACAACTAAACGCCACCTGGAACACCATAGTGTGATGGTGTGTCCGAACATCATAGTTATGCTCTATTGGACATGGTGCGTGCTATGATGTCTCTTGTCGTTTTACTACTATAATTTTGGGGTTATGCATTAGAGACAACTACATTCACTTTAAATAGGGCACCATCTAAATCCGTTGAGATGACACCATGTGAATTATGGTTTGATAGAAACCTAAGCTGTCATTTCTTAATATTTGGGGATGTGACACTTGTGTGGAAAATGTTTTCACCTAATGAGGTCGAACCCAAGGCGGACAAATTGCATCTTCATAGAATACCCTAAGATCAGTTGGGTGAACCTTCAATCTCAAATCCTAGTGCAAAGTGTTTGTTGCTTAAACGGATCCTTTCTCAAGGAAATGTTTCTCTCGAAAGAATTGAGTGGGAGGAAGATAGAACTTGATGAGGTTGTTAAACCTTTGTTCAACCAGAGAGTAGCGCAGCGCAGAAAGATGTTTCTGTGAAGCCTACGTTAGTTGAAGAGGAAGTTAATGATGATGATCATGAAGCTTCAGGATCAAGTTACTATCGAACTTCGTAGGTCGACAAGGATGTGTACTGCTCCTAAGTGGTACAACAACTCTGTCTTGGAGATCATGTTGTTGGACAACGGTGAACCTACGAGCTATGGAGAAGCGATGATGGGCTCGAATTCCGACAAATAGTTAGAGGCCATGAAATCCGAGATAGGATCCATGTATGAAAACCAAGTGTAGACTTTGGTAGACTTGCTCGTTGGATGGCAGGTCGTTGAGTACAAATGGATCTTTAAAATGAAGACAGACACTGATGGTGAATGTCACTGTTTGTAAAGCTCGACTTGTTGCAAAGATGTTTGTGACAAGTTCAAGGGGTTGACTGCGATGAGACTTTCTCACTCGTAGCGATGCTACAGTCTGTTGGAATTATGTTAGCAGTTGCTGTGTTTTCAATTATGAAATCTGGCAGATGGATGTCAAAACATCGTTTCCTTAACGGTTTACTTGAGGAAAGGTTGTATGTGATACAACCAGAAGGTTTTGTCAGGCCTAAGGATGCTAAAAGGTGTGCAAGCTTTGGTGGTCCTTCCATGGACTGAAGCAAGCATCTCGGAGTTGGAATATACGCTTTGATGAGGTGATCACAGTTTTGATGTTTATACAAAGTTTACGAGAAACTTGTATTTGCAATAAAGTGAGTGGGAGCACTATAGAATTTCTGATAAGTATATGTGGATGACATATTGTTGATCAGAAATAATGTAGAGTTTCTGGAAAGCATAAAATGGTCATTTGGAAAGTGATTTTCAAAGGAAGACCTGGATGAAGCTACCTAATTGTTGAGCATCAAAATCTATGGAGATAGATCAAGATGCTCGATGAGACTTTCAATGAGTGCATACCTTGACAAGATTTTGAAAGAGTTCAAAATGGATCAGTCAGAGAAAGAGTTCTCGCCTGATTTGTAAGGTGTGAAAGTTGAGTGAGACTCAAAGCTCGACAACGGCAGAAGAAAGAGAAAGGACGAACATCGTCCCCTATGCCTTAGCCATAGTCTCTATATTATGCCATGCTGTGTACCGCACCTGTGTGTGCCTTGCCATGAGTCCGTCAAGGGGTACAAGAGTGAACCATGAGTGGATCACTGGACAGCGGTCAAGATTATCCTCAGTAACTAAGAGACTGAGGAGATGTTTCTCGATTATGGAGGTGATAAAGAGTTCGTCATAAGGAGTTACGTTGATACAAGCTTTAACACTAATCCGGATGACTCGTAGTAGCAATCTGGATACGTATAGTGGATCAGCCATTTGGAAATAGTACCAAGTGGAGTGTGGTAGCAGTGTTTACGGTTTGACATAGAGATTTGCAAAGTACACACGGATCTGAATATCGCAGACCCGTTGACTATAAGACCTTTCTCACATGCAAAGCATGATCGAGCCCCAGAACTCATTGGGTGTTAGATTCATAACAATGCGAATCACATGGTGATGTGAACTAGATTATTGACTCTAGTGCAAGTGGGAGACTGTTGGAAATATGCCCTAGAGGCAATAATAAATTAGTTATTATTATATTTCCTTGTTCATGATAATCGTTTATTATCCATGCTATAATTGTATTGATCGGAGACTTAAATGCATGTGTGGATACATAGACAAAACCATGTCCCTAGTATGCCTCTAATGGACTAGCTCGTTGATCAAAGGATGGTTAAGGTCTCCTAGCCATGGACATGAGATGTCATTTGATAACGGGATCACATCATTAGGAGAATGATGTGATGGATAAGACCCAAACTACAAACATAGCATATGATCGTGTCAGTTTGTTGCTACTGTTTTCTGCATGTCAAGTATATGTTCCTATGACCATGAGATCATGCAACTCACGGATATCGGAGGAGTACCTTGTGTGTATCAAACGTCGCAACGTAACTGGGTGACTATAAAGGTGCTCTACAGGTATCTTCGATGGTGTCTGTTGAGTTGGCATGGATCGAGACTGGGATTTGTTACTCCGTGTGACGGAGAGGTATCTCAGGGCCCACTCGGTAATACAACATCACAGCAAGCCTTGCAAGCAATGTGGCTAAGTGTTAGTCATGGGATCTTGTATTACGGAACGAGCAAAGAGACTTGCCAGTAAAGAGGTTGAACTAGGTATGGAGATACCGACGATCGAATCTCGGGCAAGTAACATACCGAAGAACAAAGGGAACGTTATACGGGATTAACTGAATCCTTGACATAGAGGTTCGACCGATAAAGATCTTCGTAGAATATGTAGAAACCAATGTGGACGTCTAGGTCCCGCCGTTGGTTATTGACCGTAGAGGTGTCTCGGTCATGTCTACATAGTTCTCGAACCCACAGGGTCTGCACACTTAAGGTTCGGTGACGTTTCGGTAGTGTAGAGTTATGTATCGTGGTGACCGAAGTTTGTTCGGAGTCCCGGATGAGATCCCGGACGTCACGAGGAGCTCCGGAATGGTCCGGAGGTAAAGATTCATATATAGCAAGTCCCAGTTTGGTTTCTGGAAAAGTTTCGGGCTCATCGGTAGTGTACCGGGAGTGCCGGTAGTGTACCAGGAGTGCCGGTAGTGTATCGGGAGGCCTCCGGGAGGGGTATTTCGACCCCAAGAGGTCCATGGTCTATGGGATAATATTAACCAGCCCTTAGTGGGCTGGGAAAACAGCCACAAAGGCCCATGGCGCAGGAGAGAAAGTCCTAAAGCAAAAGGTGGAAAATCAGCCAATAGGAGGCAAAAGATCGGAAGGACCGTGATCGAGATCGCGAGACGGTTTGTGATGAGATCGCGGAACGGATCATGATGAGTTCGTGGGATAGATCGTGATCAATATCGTGAGATGGATCGTGATGAGATCGCGGGACAGATCGCGATGAGTTCATGGGACGGATCATGATTGGATCGCGGGACGGATCGTGATGAGATCGCAGGACACTTGGCGATTTGGATCGCGAAGATGTTCGACTACACCAACCGCGTTTCTTAACGCTTCCCGCTTAGCGATCTACAAGGGTATGTAGATCAACTCTCCCTCTCGTATATGCTCATCACCATGGATAGGTTTGCGTGTGCGTAGGAAAATTTTTGTTTCCCATGCGACGTTCCCCAACATATTTCGACCCAAGAGGCTACATGGGCTGTGGGAGGATAAATACCAGACCTTAGTGGGCTGGAGGAAGTCCCACAAAGGGCCCATGCAGCTGGAAAGAAAAAGCCCAAAAGGAAAAAGGTGGAAAAAGGCAAAAGGGCTAAATTAGGAAGGAGTCCTAATCCTACTAGGAGTGGAGGAGAAGGACTCCTCCCTCCTGATTCGGCCGACCCAAGGGCTGCCTCCTTGGGAGCCAAGCTTCCTCATCCTATCCTCCTATATATACTAGAGGGTTTTAGGGTTTTGCACAAGATTGTCAGCCACGTGCTACCCGTTTCTCCAGTGCATAGTTTCTCCTCTAGATTGGATTTCTGTCCTGCCGGGATAGCTCCACCACCATCGCCAGAGCGCCGTCACGCTGCCGGAGAACTCTTCTATCTCTCCTCCCCCTCTTGCTGGATCAACAAGGCGGAGATCGTCATCAAGGTGTACGTGTGCTGAACGCGGAGGTGCCGTCCGTTCGGTGCTTGATCGGGACGGATCGTGATTGGATCGCGGGACGCTCGGCGATTTGGATCGCGAAGACGTTCGACTACACCAACCGCGTTTCTTAACGCTTCCTACTTAGCGATCTACAAGGGTATGTAGATTCACTCTCCCTCTCGTAGATGCTCTTCACCATGGATAGGTCTTGCGTGAGCGTAGGAATTTTTTTCTTTCCCATGCGACGTTCCCCAACAGTGGCATCATGAGCTAGGTCTATGTGTAGATGAGATCTTGAGTAGAACACAAAGATTTTGTGGGTGTTGATGCTTAGATTGCTTCCTCCCTTGGCCGTGTTTTGGTTCAGCGGTATTGTGGGATGAAGCGGCCCGGACTAACCTTACTCGTACGCTTACGAGAGACCGGTTCCATCGACTGATGTGTAACTTTGTTGCACAAAGATGGCTGGCGGGTGTCTGTTTCTCCTATTTTAGTTGGATTGGATTCGACAAAGGCGGTCCTTGAGAAGGTTAAAAAGCAACTTATGTATCACCGTTGTGGTTTATGCGTAGGTGAGAATCGTTCTTGCTAGATACCCGTAGCAGCCACGTAAAACATGCAACAACAATTAGAGGACGTCTAAGTTGTTTTTGTAGGGTATGTTGTGATGTGATATGGCCAATTACATGATGTGATATATGTGATGTATGACATTCCGGCTCATTCCAGGCTCGGCCTCGCAGGGGGTGGGGAGGGGGGTCACGACCCCCTCCCCACCCCCCTGCTCGGCCTCGTGCTAACGCATGAAGTTCGCTTGGTTGACAGGCATAGTGCACATATTCTGTTTTCCATCCAAACCACGCATGCAACCCCAGAGCCACACCCCTAAGATAGACAGGGGGCGACGGGGTCTGACAGACTCGCCTCCGCATGCGGCACCGCGGCACGCCGCATCGCCGCCTGCTCCGGTTCGTTCTAGGCTCGGCCTCGCAGGGGGTGGGGAGGGGGTCACGACCTCCTCTCCCCACCCCCTGCTCGGCCTCACGCTAACACATACTGTGCGCTTGGTTGACAGGCGCAGTGCGCATATTCTTTTATCCATCCAAACCATGCACGCAACCCCAGTGCCACACCCCTGATAGACAGGGGCGACGGGGTGTGATGGACTCGCCTTCGCATGCGGCACCACGACATGTCGCGTCGCCGCCTGCTCCGGTTCGTTCCAGGCTTGGCCTCGCAGGGGGTGGGGAGGCAGGCCACAACCCCCTCCCCACCCCCTCCGCGGCCTCGCGCTAACGCACGCAAAAATAACTCTACCTCCAAATAAGTGCCACAAAAAAAGGGCCCCAACCCTCCTCCCTCCCGTGACAGGGGCTGCATCAAGTACACGGAAAATAAAGATATTCATGAAGCAACTCTATACAAATGAAGTGCATTTGGTTAGACAAAAGCAGTGCAGTATCATAAAGCAATGAAGTTCGGAAATACATACATGAATACAGGGGCTTCAGCAAAGTACAGCAAAAACAGGTGCAGTACAAAAAATATACAGGTGCACACGGAAGAACATATATATATATATACTGTATGAGTTATTTATATAAAATGAAACACACACAAATTCGTCCTTATACACTGCTGCAAAAAGCAGACGAAACACAAGAAATAGAAAAAATAGTCTTTTCATAGACAACACACAGTACACAACATGAACCCTAGTTCTTGTCAATACACATGCTTTTCACTAGAAAAAATGCCAAATGAGTGTTACTGCGTCTGTGACTGTCACAGGGAAGTAAGCCCGAGGCTTCCAATAAGATCTCGTAGGTCAGGCGGCATGTCTTCATAATACAACATGTTCGAACGATTGAACAGCAGGTGGAAAATGTACTCCGCCTTCCAATCTTCAACAACAGGTTGAGAAAAATAAAAAAAATGTAGACCAATGATTAAAAAAAAGGTTGTCAAAAGAACAAAAAGTCAGAAGATCAAAAAAATAAAAACAGTAACAAGAAAAAGAAGAACACATATAAGGTATTACGTCGGATTTGACAATTTTCTCGACTATACGTTGGCCATCATACAACTGCGTCAACCTCAGAACATAGATTCCACACTCGTTTGTTCCCTGCGCTGGCACGATCGGGTAAGAGGGCTTCTCTGCCAATTTAACCCAATCAGGGTGGTTCTTAGATTTATACAACTTTTCACCATAAATCGCCTTCAACAGCTAAGTCATCCTCCTCATCTAGCAAAAAGGCAGCACAAAGTAAAAATAACACACGTCACAGATAAATAACTATTTAGATGAACCAAAAAAATACAAAGTTCTTCTCAACGTCTAGACAGTCCCTCTTTTAAATGCATTTGAGATCATTCCCTTTTATCACTCTTTTACACATATTGGGGTGTGTGTGAGAAAATGCAGTTCTGTGATGCGTATGTTGCAGTGCACTATATTAACAAGTGTGGTGCTATGTATGCTAACATTGCATATGCAGTTTAAAAAAATATGCAATAGGAGAACCACGGAAAAGCTTTGCACTTGGCTAAAAAATTACATACCACTTCAGTGCAATATGAGTGGTAGTCAATCCCACGCCACTTTGTCGTGAAATCAGGATGACCAGTGTACTTCCTAGTGTCATGGATATCAATCGTCTGGCGATGCTGGTTCATCGTGTATAAGGAATAATGATAATCCTTGGAGCGCGGCATCATAATCTGTCACATCAAACAACAAAAAATGAAAATTGAAAGTTCATTCGACACATAGCACTAGGACCACTGCTCGAAAATAACTATAAAAAGAAATGCAACAAACAAGAAAATAAATGACGGAAAAACAATGGCCGTACCAATTTTGCGGCCAACAGGTTTTCGACACCGGTCACAAAAACCTTGAACTGCTTAACTGCTTCTTCTAAAACAAATGGGGGATGCTCAACTGGCAACACAGGGTGTCCTTCATCATCTTTCTTCACAAAGGTTTCCATTTGAAGAACATACTGCATACAAAAAGAACAAAAACAGGGCATGAAAAAAAGAATAAAACATGGATGCACACATGGACATGCAAAAATAAGTACGAGAGAAAAAATGATAGCACACGTTTACCGTGATAAATAAAGGTGAAAGTAGCACACGTTCACCAGAACGATAAACTAAACCCATTTCGTGGTCTTCCTTCCAGTACTTGATGACAATATCCATGAGATACAAGTCCATTAAAGCTCTTTTGCCAAATGTATTATAGATATAGTTAACATTGTAATTTTTGACATCACCAAAAGGATTATTAACCATAAAGAACGGGTTCCTGCAATAAACATACACAGATGGGATCAATAAAAATAAAATTAAAAAACACACACAAAAAGATGAAGGGCACATGCATAAAACTTACTCGTGGTATTTGGTTACAAAATCTTTGCTGAGAACGAGATCCTTTATTTTCCTTGCCTCATCAATATATTTGAACCTCGGAGGCTTCAATTTCTCTATAGAGCATCTCAACTTAAAAGCCCTCTCTCCTGCCCTCTTGTTCGAAAATACTTCATCCTCATCCACAGGAGGACGATTCATTGATGCACTCCTAGTCCTAATGAAGCGTGGGCACAACATAACAAAATTATCATCATCAACATCAAATACCTCGTGTGGAGAGCTAGGTAAAGCAACACTTCCACCATCAGGTCTAGGCGCCATATCTGTGTTCAAGCCATCTCCAGCCAAAGAACCAAAATTATCTGGAGATATTTCAATGGCACAATCCTCCATAACTACCTCAGAACCCTGGGACTCAAATAGTGATGTGTAGCCTTCATGAAGACCCCCATCAAAACCTAAAAACGGGCAGAAAAAACATGGAAACACTTAGTACAAAAATACAAAACAAAAAAACTTTAAATACATCTCAATAATATAAAAAATATAGTTCACTAAAGAAGAGAATGCAGCCCACTTGTCTACAACAATGCAACCCACTTATAAAGAACAATGCAGATCACTTGTCCCAAAATAAATGCAACTAACTTGTCTACAACAAATGCAGCTCACTAACACAACAAAAATATAGCCATCCATTCTAAATCACGCAGTTAACTAAACACACTAGTAAAATAGACCTTAAGAAGCGGAAGCAAGCAGTAGGCAAAAAAATAAATAAGGGAAATAAAGAATTTCACTAAAACAACCTTTATCTACAAAAATTAAAAGTGATGTTAAATCAAGGCAAAACTTTTTCGATGTGAGCCAACTATAGAGCATGGCCTTTCTGATGTAGCCAATGTGCTCCACCCCAAATTGAGCAACTCGAACACCATCCGAAGTCTGCAAGAATTGAAACATATAGAATCCAAAATCATGTCTGTAATAAATAAAACAACAAAAAACATCAATTTCACAAAATAAAAAAACTTGAGCAGTATGGTGGAGAGGGGCTGTGCGGAACACACCCATTTGGCTGAATTGGGAAATGACATGTTTCAACACAAATCCATCAAGTGTAGGAGGATTTAGCGGATCATCAGAACTTGAGCTACCTTCTTTCCATGCACGCTTGATATTTTTAACCATCCTCCTAAAAATCCTGTTTGCATCAGGGATGCCAGGTTTATTGAGCGAGTCAAGAAATTCAAACCGCCTTTCTTTCAAATTTAAGGCAACTACACAATAATGACCAACGCCATTCCTCGTCTCTAGCGGATCAAATGTTGCAAACAGGACCTGTTGGAAGTACAAAAAAAATAAAATTTTCACAAGAAGAAGAAACAAAATACTATAAAAACCAACACACAAAATATGGTTTTCAACACATAAAAACGTTACTCACCATATCTTTTTTATCAACACGCTCCTCGGCTTTTCAAGAGAACATCATTTTAACACGCCTGCCTACAATACCACCATGACAAATACTTGTCTGCCAAAACAAAACCAAAAAAGAAATAGTGCTCAAGCAAACAGGTCATCACACGAAATCAGAAAAGAAAATCAAAAAATAAAACAAAAATTTCTGCATGCTTACACAAATATGGTACGGGACAACCATCGTCAGAGATCCCTTAAACTTATCTACCAGCAATGAAACCCCGAGATCTACAAGGCCTATAGTGTGCATCCCTTTATCCCAAAAAGATTGACCAACTTCACCAATGGTAATATCAGCCACCTCAGGTTTAAAAGCAATCATGTCCCTGAATTTTTTAGTAAAATCTGAAACATAGGATACTCAAAAAAATAACAACAACGAAAAAGGGTAAATACTGAAATTAGAAAATACATATGAACAAAACAATTTTTAAAAAGCCATACTTCTTCTTCTTCTTCTCCTTCCGAGACCTCGTAACAGCAGTGTACAACTCATTGTATCTTTTCAGAAGAGCTGGATCAATGCTCGACGGTGTCACAACAGGAAGTTCGTCATCTGTAATAAAAAAGATGAAGTTCACTTATCCAAGGAATGAAGTTCAATATTAAGACAAGAAAATTCTACTAGCTATTTTGAAAATCACCAACAAAAGATCAAGTTTAACTTATCGTTAAACATATAATACAACTGCCATAGTAATTAAAAAATGAATGAGAAAGACTTCAACTTTACTGTTCGAAACAAAACTCTTGCCTGCAGTGTCAGAGTCTTCATGCTGTTGTTCTTCAGAGCTGACCAAAACATTTACTTGGCTAGGTTGCGACGAATCCACCACAACCTCACTGGACTGCCCTTCTGTAGCAACATTAGCATTCTCTGGATTTACAACAGTCTCATCAACCGCAACGTCCTTAGATACTTCAGCTACATGAGGCTCCACTCTAAATACATCAGGAACATCGTTGGCTGCCAGACAAATAGGAGAAGCAGCAACTCTACCAGCAGGAACGACATTCTCTAGCGGCTTTTCAATGCCAAAATCAGAATCTTCATGCCGACTAGGGGAAACAACATCGTCTAATTCCTGAGCTACAAAAGGTTCTGCAATGTCGATGGCAACTGATACAGAAGCATCAACACCACCACCACATGCAACAGCACAATCACTCTGGTTCACATCAACATGAACTTTTACGTTTTCATCTCCAGGCCGTGAAAAGTTTAAAAAAGACACAATGACACAAATGAGCATGGGGATAATTAACACAATAACACACAAGTCACTTATGTCAAAGACTGCAGTCCACATACGCAAAACAACTACAATCCACATATGCAAAAAACAACCGCAACCCACATGTGTCGAATAACTGTAGTACATATATGTAAAAAAGAACTGCAGTTCACTTTGTCAAACGCTGCAGTTCAGTTCTGTTAAATACTGAAGCTTACACATGTAAAAGACTGCGGACCACGCATGCGAAAAGAACTGCAGTTCACTTTTGTCAAAGACTGAAGCTCACACATGTAAAACTATGCAGCTCACATATGGAAAAGAAATGCATATGAGTGAACAGAACAACGTACATCATGCTTATAACAACAAGGGAAAATAAGATTACAACCCACTAACAGAAAAAGTAATTCAACTATACCTTATCAGCTACAACATCCGGAGGGGGCGATGCATCAGCCAAGTCCTCATCCTTACCAGAGCCATCGTAGGAATCTTTCTGCACATCACAAGCAGCAACTCCAGTCTACATGCATAGAACAAACCAAAAATGAAAATAAGATGGTAACGACAAAAAAAGAAAAAAAAACTTCAACTATGCACAAGAAGTACACACTTTACAATCGAGAAGTACACAAAAAATACAATAAAATGGAAAGGAAAAAAAATGCAAGTTCAAGAAGAGAGGCGCATGGAGAACAGACAAGGCAGAAGTACTTGTACCTGACCAATTCTATCGTCCCTAGATCCATGGACACCAGATGATTCTACTCCAGCCTATCACAAAAAAACAAAAAGTGAGGAGTAGTCCACATAATACACAAAAGAGGTTCAAAGGCACAAAAAACCTAGAACGTACATTATCAGCGCCGACGCTAGCGTCCTGACGGTTCATTTCATCCAAAATATGCTCAGCATCCTTCTCATATCAAGCGCTTTTTTCTTCCTGTGAATGTTTCAACTGAGCATACGAAGACTGAATATTCGTCACTGCAATGTTCAAGCTTTCAACCACGCCGCATTCAAAATTGTGAGCATTAACAATATCTTCATCTCGTGGGCCATGGCAAACAGGGAAAAAACCAGTAACCGTCTTCAACCTGTCACGAAAGGTTGGCAAATCTTCATTCAACTTCAGAAGAAGCTCATCAATCTTCTCGTGTTTTTTGCCACCAACAAATGTCTGTTTAGAAGAGCTTCTATTATCAAACATCCGACGAGCCATGAAAACACGAGTAGGCGGCGCCTCATCATCACAGGCAGGAAGCTGGCTATAGATAGGCTCATAAAACCTAGCATGAGTGAGAGGCCCTGCATTAGAGCTGCCACATAGAACTGCAGCAGGACGGTGGTACACAATATCACCTGATGCCTTCCACTGCAAAAAAAGACAAAGAAGGGAAGAGAAGTACACATGTGAGTACTAGAAAGTTCAGATTTATAATGACAACACCTTTTAAAAAAACTCTGATATTAAAAACTCAGATGCACTAACCGACAGCTTCCCAAATTTGTAAGTTTCCAAATAAATCTTTCCCTTGACAAGCACATCCTCTTTGTATAACTTCATAAGGTGCTTGGTCGTCAGGTATGATGCACGTGGCGTCAACGTGTGCATAACTGAAAATTTGCAAAGCTTCAAGCAATCAAGATACATAATAAGGGGGACAATGACACAACCCTCTGCACAATTCTGCTTGCTGCCTTCTGTTTGCCACCTTACCACAGCTGCGTGCAACTCATCAACAACAAGCTAACAAAAGTCCATCTCTGCCATAGCCGCATAATCCATGTTCTCTACCATTGCAGCAACCCTACCCAAACAAACTGCAGGCCCGGGGCACAACAAATTATGGTAAAGTATCAGGAAGAACTCCTTCACAGCAAGATCAACAGTCACATGTTCATCTTCCTCCACCAGCACCTTTAGCTTCTCAAGCAAGTCCTTGAAACCTGTACTTTTTGAACGTCCAAAGCCAAGCTCATCCTTGAGGGTAGTCAACGAGTCATCATGGCTGCTGGTGAAAGCACATTTGCTCCCTTGGTGGTTTTGGTAATTAATAACAACATATAAGTCATTGAACTAATGTTTCCAGCAAGTATATTTCAGGAAATGTTCAATGATAGGATTGGCAAAAGGAGAGTGCGGTGATACCCCAAGATGCAAGGAAATAGGTTGTCCAAGCTTCAAGCAAGAGGACTCTACATTTTATATTTGTGAGAAATCACTTTGAGTCCATAGGAAAGCCACTACTATTAAAAGGGGGTAAGGTTTTCTTGGTGAACAATATGCTCAAGCATGCACAAGTGATAGTCGCCAAAAACATCCACAAACTCTCCCACCAAAGTTTGTTCTATACCTAACACTCAAAATCGGTGCAACCAACATTCCCATACCGGTGCCACCGATTCCAGAACCCAGACAAACTCAGCCAAACCCTAGCCACTTCGGTGTAACCGATTCCATACCGGTGCCATCGAGTTTAGGTTGCCAACTTTCTATTACGCAAATTCACATTATCGGTACCATCGAGAATGTTGGATCAACGTCACCGAGATTGGAAATCTGACCGTTTGTCACGTTATCAGTGCAACCAAGTTTTCTATATCGGTCTCACCGAGATTCAAAATTTGCCACCTTTTGGTCACTTCGGTACCACCGAGATTAACACATCGGTGTCACCGAGTTGGTCATTTTGTGTGTAACGGTTGGATTTTTGGGGATGCCTATATATACCCCTTGACTACCACCTGCTCGAAAGAGAAGCACTCAGAACTATTCCATACATATCCTATCAGATTTTTTGAGAGAGAACCACCTACCCTTGTTTTGAGGTCAAGATCTTCCACTCCAATCATATGGATCTTGATTTCTAGCCTCCTCAAGTAGCTTTCCACCAATCCCATCTCTTCCACCATGCCAAATCTGTGAGAGAGTGATTGGGTGCTGAGGAGTCTATCATCTTGAAGCACAAGAGCAAGGAGTTCATCGTCATTGCCGAGCCTATTACCTTTTGGAGGGTGGTGCCTCCTAGATTGGTTAGGTGTCGCTTGGGAACCTCCTACTTCGTTTTGTGGAGTGAACCAACAAGTTTGTAAGGGCAAGGAGATTGCCTACTTCGTGATGATCTACCCATAGTGAGGCTAGTCCTTCGTGGACAGAAGCCGTTATGGAATAGTCAAGGTTGCTACTTCGTGGACCCTTTTGGGTGGAGCCCTTCGTGGACTCTCGTGACCGTTACCCCCCGTGGGTCGAAGACTCCATAAACGTGGATGTAGGATAGCGCCACCTATCGGAACCACGGGAAAAATCATCATGTCTACAACTGTGTTTGATCTTCCTACCCTATCCCTTCTATACATGCTTGTTGTTACTTTCCGCTGTTATATACTCTTAGACTTGCATGTGTAGGGTGTACTTGACTTGCCATGAAATGCTAAAAACTGTCAACCCTAAAACTTGGTATAGGCAAAACTTTTATTTGGTCAAGTAGTCTAATCACCCCCCTCTAGACATACTTTTGGTCCTACAAGTGGTATCAGAGCTTTGGTCTCCATTTCTTAGGTCTCACAACCTAGGAGAGTATGGCATCTAGTGAGGGAAGTTATCACCGTAGAGGTCCATAATTTGATGGCACTAATTTTGCTAGTTGGAAGCACAAAATGAAAATGCATATTCTTGGTCATAACCCTGCCATTTGGGATGTTGTTCGTGTTGGCTTGCAAGGTGAATTCTTTGCAGATGTATGAGAACCAGATCGTGAAGCGACCGCGGATGAGTTGAAGATGTTGCAACTCAATGCTCAAGCATGCAACATTCTCTTCAACTGCTTATGCCCCGAAGATTTCAACAAAATCAGCCGTCTTGAGAATGCAAAAGAGATTTGGGATACTTTGGTTGATACGCATGAAGGAACCGAGTCCGTGAGAGAATCCAAGTTAGATGTTCTTCAAGGTCAGCTTGACAAGTTCAAGATGAAGGATGGTGAAGGAGTCACAGAGATGTACTCTAGGCTAGCTCTCATCACCAATGAGATTGCTGGCTTAGGAAGCGAAGAAATGACCGACAAATTCATCATCAAGAAGATACTTAGAGCTTTGAATGAGAGATATGACACCGTGTGCACATTGATGCAAATGATGCCGAACTACAAAGATCTTAAGCCTACGGAAGTCATTGGAAGGTTTGTTGCTCATGAGATGACACTCAAAGATAAGGAAGAACTTCATTACAAGTCTAGTGGTGCTTACAATGCCACAAGCGATGCTCCCGCAACTTCAAGCAACAACCTTGTCACCAATGAAGAGATAAGCCTCAAGGTCAAGAAATTCAAAAAGTTCTACAAGAATAGTGGCAAAGAAAGAAACTCCAACTCAAGATATGATGAGAAGCGTTCGTCAAGTCGTGACCTTAATTGCTACAATTGTGGGAAGCACGGACACTACTCAAATGAGTGCACGGCTCCCTACAAAAGATGAGAAGAGTCACCTCGAAGACGAAGCTCAAGGAATGAATCACCACAAAGAGAGAGAAGGAGTAGAGATGATCGTTATGAATGAAGACACTCAAGGAGAAGTAGAGATTCTAAGAAGAAGGACAAGTACACCAAGAGCTACACAAAAAGAAAACATCAAGCTCATGTTGGTGAATGGGTTTCTGGCTCCGACTCCGACAACTCTGAGAGAAGCTATCACTCCGACTCCGACTATAGTCAAGATGATGGTGTTGCCGGAATTGCTCTAGTGACTACCAACTCCTACGATCTATTTGATTCACCAAAGGAAGGGAGTGGAAGTTGCTTCATGGCTAAAGGCCCCAAGGTATCACACCCCGAGTATCTTGATTTTGATAGTGATGAAGATGATTTACTTTGTGATGATGACTTGCTTTGTGATAAAACTAGTAATATTGATCAAAATGAACTTTATAATTCTGATGCTAGTCAAGATAAGTCATTTGATGATGATAAGATGAAAATAGAACCACTAACTAAAGAACTAAACACTCTTAAGTTAGCTCATGAATCTACTCTCGAAGATCATAGAGAGCTTGTGAGAACTCATGAGAAGCTATGCTTCAAGAAGCTCAAGTTGGAGCAAGAGCATGAGTTTCTCAAAGCTATCAATGACGATCTCTGAAAGAAGACTTCATCTTATCTAGCCAAACGACTACTCTTGTCTACTTTCATGCCTCAAGTTAAAACTAAGCAATCTAGTAACAGAGGCAAGAAAGGTTCTTCATCTAGTAGCAACAATAAAAATGCTAAACGCAATGATGTTGCTTCTAGTAGTTCTATTGATTCCACTAATGATGATTCTCTTGGAAAAGTTACACTTGAGCAAGAAAATGCTTTATTAAAAGGAATTATAGAAAAAGGTATATACAAGAGTCTTGCCGGATGTAAGCAATTTGAGGAAATTGTACGCAAGCACGGAGGATACCGGAAGAATCGTGGTGTTGGCTACTTCAACGCTAATGGAGTTGAGTGGGAAGAAGGTCAATATGCCAAGCCCATGTTTGTTCCTAAAAGGAGAGGTATGAAAATACTCTTCCCAAGGGGACAAACACTCAAGATGACCTTCCACCTGAAGACCACAAGCTCAAGGTAAGAACAAGCTTCAAGAGGACATTGACTCATATGAAGACAAATCCCTAGCTTTGGTGGAGTGGGTTCCCAAGGCTACTTCAAGCTCAACTACTACAAAGGCTACTTCAACACCAAGGATCCCCATCAACTTCATGTGGGTCCCCAAGAAGAAGAACTAGTAAGTTCTTGAGGGGTGACTCCGCCAATGAAATTCACTCACATTCATTATTGGCAAGGACTTTTTGCACTCAACATCAACTCAATGCAATAGTTCAAGGAGTCACAAATTCCCTCAAAGGTAAGCAAGGTACAAGGTAATGAACTAATCAATGGACATCATAACATATTCTTTGCACTCCATGTTCATAGATATCCTTGTATTTGTCTCTTGTGTGTTGGGACTAATCCATGTAGGTGAGAGGAGTAAGGAAACAACAAGGATGCTCCCAACTCTTGGTAATCTTCATCAACATTGAGCATCCACAACTACCTCACCAACATGAAGTCTTGATCAACAAAACCCAAGGTTAGTTTATCCCTCTTATGGGGGGATGTCACATCAAGGGGTAGATTTACTCTAAGACTTGACTCAAAGCATCTCTTAGCATGTGACAACATTAAATGCTTTATGTAAAAGTGGTAACCCCACTTGTTCTTAAACGATGAGTATGACCTATGATCAAGTACTCTTACTTGGCTCCTAAGTCAAATACTCATATATTGATGACTTCGTCATCGCCCAAGTGCTTGTTAGATGCTAGTGTGTTTGTGCATGTTTGTCATGATTTCATTTGACATCATATTGTGTGAGCATGTTGGTCTGCATTTATTTTCTCATTCGAGGACATCCAGTTGTTGCTATTTGGATTTTGATCTATCTTTTGCCAATTGGATGGACAACAATGCCTAGGACCACTCTTTAGCTATCTATGCTTTCTCACCTCATATTCCATTCACGCTGCATCACAAAATTTGAACAAGCGCTTTTCGATCCCTCTGTATGTGGAGCACTCGGAGTTCCCTATCGACAAGGGCTGACCATTAAAACCTCTCAAGTGCATCTCGGTGAAACCAACCCCACAATCTCGCTCTCACCAAATGCCTAGGTTTGATCTATTTTTAAATCTCGGTACAACCGATTTCATATTCTCGGTTACACTGAGTTGCCCTATCAGCTGACAGTTGTGGAACTCGGTGACACCGAAAACATAAAATCGGTATCACCGACAGTGAAGGGTATATATACTGTGGACCTCGACGTTTTGAAATTCATCCTCAGAACTATCGCGCCTCAGAACCCTAAGCTGCCTCTTTGAGACCCCTGGTCATCGCCCTTGTCTTCCTGCGCTCCTCCGCCGCTGGGAATCACCGCCGTCGACGAAATATGCTCCATCGTCGCCGCCGTAGCGGATGCGCACCAAGTTAGGGTACGGATTTGACCTCCTTTGCGCTCCCTTCTGAATCTTGCGCATTTGATCTGCTTTTCTTCTTATGCCACCTATTGCATTGCTTCCTATCCACCAGGAAATCCCATAGGGTAGCGAACCATCGATTTTCTTGGGTTTGCCTTCCGCCCGACGCAACTCGGTAGAACCGAATCAAGAAAATAGGTACCACCGATTTTCGTTTCTGTTGGAAATATGCCCTAGGGGCAATAATAAATTAGTTATTATCATATTTCCTTGTTCATGATAATCGTTTATTATCCATGCTATAATTGTATTGATCGGAGACTTAGATGCATGTGTGGATACATAGACAAAACCATGTCCCTAGTATGCCTCTAATAGACTAGCTCGTTGATAAAAAGATGGTTAAGGGTTCCTAGCCATGGACATGAGATGTCATTTGATAACGGGGTCACATCATTAGGAGAATTATGTGATGGACAAGAGCCAAACTGCAAACGTAGCATATGATCGTGTCAGTTTATTGCTACTGTTTTCCGCATGTCAAGTATGTGTTCCTATGACCATGAGATCATGCAACTCACAGATATCAGAGGAGTGCCTTGTGTGTATCAAACGTCACAACGTAACTGGGTGACTATAAAGGTGCTCTACAGGTATCTCCGATGGTGTCTGTTGAGTTGGCATGGATCGGGACTGGGATTTGTTACTGCGTGCGACGGAGAGGTATCTCACGGCCCACTCGATAATACAACATCACAACAAGCCTTTCAAGCAATGTGGCTAAGTGTTAGTCATGGGATCTTGTATTACAGAACGAGTAAAGAGACTTGCCGGTAACGAGGTTGAACTAGGTATGGAGATACCGACGATCGAATCTCGGGCAAGTAACATACCGAAGAACAAAGGGAACGTTATACGGGATTAACTGAATCCTTGACATAGAGGTTCGACCGATAAAGATCTTCGTAGAATATGTAGGAACCAATGTGGACGTCCAGGTCCCGCCATTGGTTATTGACCGTAGAGGTGTCTCGGTCATGTCTACATTGTTCTCGAACCCGCAGGGTCTCCACACTTAAGGTTTGGTGACGTTTTGGTAGTGTAGAGTTATGTATGGTGGTGACCGAAGGTTGTTCGGAGTCCCGGATGAGATCTCGGATGTCACGAGGAGCTCCGGAATGGTCCGGAGGTAAAGATTCATATATAGGAAGTCCCAGTTTGGTCGCCGGAAAAGTTTCGGGAGTATCGGTAGTGTACCCGGAGTGCCGGTAGTGTACCGGGGGACCTCCGGGAGGGGTATTTCGACCCCAAGAGGTCCATGGGCTGTGGGAGAATAATAACCATCCCTTAGTGGGCTGGGAAAACAGCCACAAAGGCCCATGGCGCAGGAGAGAAAGTCCTAAAGCAAAAAGTGGAAAATCAGCCAATAGGAGGCAATCCTACTCCAACTAGGATTGGAGGTGAAGTAGGATTGCTCCCACCTCCTATTTCGGCCGACCCAAAGGCCTTGGCTGCCTCTCCTCTCCTCTCCTCCTATATATACTAGTGGATTGGGTGGTTTTTGGACAGAATTTCCGGCCACGTGCTACCCGTTACACCGGTGCATAGTTTCTCCTCTAGATCGGTTTTCTCCAGCGCTTAGACGAAGCCCTGCCGGAATTGCTCCACCACCATCACCGGAGCGCCGTCACGCTGCCGGTGAACTCTCTCTCCTCTCCACCTCCTCTCGCTGGATCGAGACGGTGGAGATCGTCATCAAGCTGCACGTGTGCTGAACGCGGAGGTGCCGTCCGTTCGGCGCTAGATCGGAAGGACCGTGATCGAGATCGCGAGACGGTTCGTGATGTGATCACGGAACGGATCGTGATGAGTTCACGGGACAGATCGTGATCAAGATCGTGAGACGGATCGTGATGAGTTTGCGGGACGGATCAAGATGTGTTCTCGGGACGGTTCGTGATTGGATTGCGGGACGCTCGGCGATTTGGATCGCGAAGATGTTCGACTACACCAACCGCGTTTCTTAAGGCTTCCCGCTTAGCGATCTACAAGGGTATGTAGATCCACTCTCCCTCTCGTAGATGCTCATCACCATGGATAGGTTTGTGTGCGTAGGAAAATTTTGTTTCCCATGCGACGTTCCCCAACATGATTTTCGTTTCTGTGTTGCTGAGAACTGTCTCGGTGAAACCGAGCACTTCTTTTTGGTCTCACCGAAAAGGGTGCCAAGTATCTGTTAAAAGGGACAGTCAGTCTCGGTGTCACTGAAATTTTTGTTTCGGCCTTACCAATTTTTTTCCGAGAGAATGCAAAACTTTGAAAATCTTTTGTTCAAAATTACAAAAACCAGCTGATAACTTTGTGATGACTCATCTACTTCTGCTCATCTATATTCCATGCATAGGGTCAGTATGTCAGATGCAGAGGACAGACATAATGACCTGAGAGAGCAAAGTGTTGAGATGGATTCAGGCACTAGTCCTGAGTCTAGTTCATCTTCAGACCCAGGCACTCCCAGTTCCCATGGTTTGCCCAAGGCTGCTACTAGGGCTAGGAAGAAGCTGAATTCTGATGAAGAAGATTCAGACTTTGTTCAAGAAGAGCTAAGAAGCAAGAGAAGGCTGCCAAGAAGTCGTCAACTGAAGCTACTTCATCTTGTAAAGTTGTCAGCAAGGTCTATGCTCTTGCTTCAACATTGAAAGCACATGAGACTGCAAGAGCAACTATTTCTATTGATCCCCCAAGGAAGTATATGCCTAAGAAGGCAGGGGAGAAGAAAGCCAGAAAGAGGATTATTCATGTGACTGGCAGGCCTACTTCCATGTATGAAGATCCAGAGGAAGCAACTGGTGCTGCTATTGAGGAAGAGGAGGAAGAGCATGTTGAGAAGGCCCCTCCCAAGAAGAAGTAAAAGAAATTGATGTCTTATGCTATGCCAAAGAGCGGTACTTCCAAGAGTACCAAGTCTACATCCAAGAAGGCTGTTGCTGAGAAGCCTAAGAGGACATCCAGGAAGATTCCAGTTTTTGAGAAAAACAAAGGGACTGCTTCCAGAGTTGAAGATGATGATGACTTGACAACCTTGATGAAGCTCAAACCACACCTTCCGGTACACAATGCCAGCTACCCACTAGCTAAAGATATGAAGAAGAGGAAGGATTCAAGATTGAGAGATTGGAGAGCTGCTGATCCATATGCCTTGAGAAAGAAGACAATTGTGGACTACAAATTTTATACCAAGGAGGAACAAGATTTCTATGAGGCTGTGCTTTTTGACAAGAGTCCAGATGTGAGTGATATGAGATATGTTGATTGGAAATTCATTAAGGAGAATTAGGACTACTTTCCAAGTGTCCAAGACAATTTCCACTGCATAGGTTTGGATTAGTTTGTTGGCAGAGAATTCACTGCTTGGAATGAAGAGATGATCATGCAATTCTACTCCACTGCACATTTCTATTGAGATGGTAGAATTGTATGGATGACTGAAGGTGCAAGGTACGAATCGACTATTGAATAATGGGATATTATCTTAGGAGTTCTAGAAGCGCAGGATGGTGACTTGGATGTATACTCAGAATCCAAGGAGAGCCACAATGCTATGGCAAATATGTACAAGGAGATCCCTGCTGCCAATGTGACCTCTCACCAGCTAGGATCTATCTACTTTTTTCAGGCTGGCCTCCGCACAATAAACACCATTCCGAGGCATACTTTGATGCCCAAGTCAGGAGATGACAAGATGATCCGAGGCTACTCCATCAATATGTTGATCCACCTTGACAGACACACCAGGATCAGAGTCATGGATTTGATTGTTGAGACAATCAAGAGGGTTGTTGCTGACTAGAAGCGCTCTTGCTGTTATGAACCCTACATCCAGATGCTTATCAATTCAAAGTTGGAGAAGCACATTTTTGCTCTAGATCGTCCACATTTACCCGTACAGCCAAATCTCAAGGACAATGTTGTGGTGATGAACCCAGATCATCCCACTTTAGCTGCAGCTTAGGCAGAAGCAGAGGCAGCTCGAGCCGCTAGTGCTCAGGTCCCTAGATCCAGGAATGAGCAAATGGATCTGTTGATATCATCAGTTCAGGGTGTGTAGAAGGACATTAAGGGGATTCTGGATAATCAGAACATCTTGTCAGGATCTTTGAGAACAGGATCAAAATCCTTAATGATAAGGTGGATGGGCTGACTAAGACAGTCAATGAGCTCAAGAAGGAAGTTGACTCAGTGCCTCTTCCTCAGACTACTTCTTCAGATGATGATGATGATGATTAGGATGGACCACCTCTCAGGACATGCACACAATTTCTTACCCAGGCCAGATCAGCCACTGTGCCATCTCCAGACTTGAGGCCCTCTTCATCAGCTCCTGCTGCTGTCACCTCAGCTCCTGCTCCATCTGCTCCAGTTCCTCTAGCTACCACTCCAACTCCATCCACGACATCTGTAGAGATCTTCACCGATGCTGTTCTGTCGACTCCTTCATCAACAACTGGAGGAGATCAGCCCAAGAACGATTAGATGTATGCCTTTGAACTTTTTGGTAACTTGTTGCCAAAGGGGGAGAAGTTTATATAGATCTTTAGGCTTCGAGTGAGAGAGCGTTTTGGTGTTTGTTGTTTTTCAAAACATTTGGTCTTTTGGTTGCTTGTGTTGAGCATATGATCATGTGTGTTATGCTACTTTTTTTACGCTTTATGTGGGATCCTACTATTTCCTATCATGTTAATGCTTATGAGATGATCATTCACCTTTGCTTGATTGTGTTGTGCTTTGTTATTCATTCTAATTATTCTCGCACACCACCAAGTTGTATGTGACATGGAAGAAGTGCCCCATATACCTAATCGATTGTGCATTTGCATTCAAACGCAAATTCAAAATAATGCGAAAATTTAGGGGGAGCTCTTGCTTATCACATACCTCTCAAAGCGATGATTATATTCATTGATTTTATCATATGTCGAAGCTTTGATCTATATGTTGTCATCAATTACCAAAAAGGGGGAGATTGAAAGCACATTTGCTCCCTTGGTGGTTTTGATAATTAATAACAACATATAAGTCATTGAACTAATGTTTCCACCAAGTATATTTCAGGAAATGTTCAATGATAGGATTGGCAAAAGGAGAGTGTGAAGATACCCCAAGATGCAAGGAAATAGGTTGGCCAAGCTTCAAGCAAGAGGACTCTACATTTTATATTTATGAGAAATCACTTTGAGTCCATAGGAAAGCCAATACTATTAAAAGGGGGTAAGGTTTTGTTGGTGAAAAATATGCTCAAACATGCACAAGTGATAGTCGCCAAAAACATCCACAAACTCTCCCACCAAAGTCTGTTCTATACCTAACACTCAAAATCGATGCAACCAACTTTCCCATACTGGTGCCACCGATTCCAGAACCCACACAGACTCAGCCAAACCCTAGCCACTTCGGTGCAACCGATTTCATACCGGTGCCACTGAGTTTAGGTTGCCAACTTTTTGTTACACAAATTCACATTATCGGTACCACCGAGAATGTTGGATCGGCGTCACCGAGATTGGAAATCTGACCATTGGTCACCTTATCGGTGCAACCGAGTTTCCTATATCGGTCTCACCGAGATTCAAAAGTTGCCACCTTTTGGTCACTTCGGTACCACAGAGATTAACACATCGGTGTCACCGAGTTGGTCATATTGTGTGTAACGGTTGGATTTTTGGGGATGCCTATATATACCCCTTCACCACCACCCACTCGAGAGAGAAGCACTCAGAACTATTCCATACCTATGCTATCAGTTTTCTGAGAGAGAACCACCTACCCTTGTGTTTAGATCAAGATCTTCCACTCCAATCATATGAATCTTGATTTCTAGCCTCCCCAAGTAGCTTTCCACCAATCCCATCTCTTCCACCATGCCAAATCTGTGAGAGAGTGATTGGGTGCTGAGGAGTCTATCATCTTGAAGCACAAGAGCAAGGAGTTCATCATCATTATCGAGCCTATTACCTTTTGGACGGTGGTGCCTCCTAGATTGGTTAGGTGTCGCTTGGGAGCCTCCTACTTCGTGTTATGGAGTGAACCAAGAAGTTTGTAAGGGCAAGGAGACCGCCTACTTCGTGAAGATCTACCCATAGTGAGGCTAGTCCTTCGTGGATGGAAGCCGTTATGGAATAGTCAAGGTTTCTACTTCGTGGACCCTCTTGGATGGAGCCCTCCGTGGAATCTCGCGACCGTTACCCTCCGTGGGTTGAAGACTCCATAAACGTGGATGTACGATAGCGCCACCTATTGGAACCATGGGAAAAATCATCATGTCTACAACTGCGTTTGATCTTCCTACCCTATCCCTTCTATACATGTTTGTTGTTACTTTTCGGTGCTATATACTCTTAGACTTGCATGTGTAGGGTGTACTTGACTTGCCATGAAATGCTAAAAACTCTCAACCCTAAAACTTGGTATAGGCAAAACTTTTATTTGGTCAAGTAGTCTAATCACCCCCCTCTAGACATACTTTCGGTCCTACAAGTGGTATCAGAGCTTTGGTATCCCTCGACATCATCTTCGGTTGCAATCCTCTTACTAGACTTCTTCCTTTGTGTAAAGGGAAATGCAGTCCACATTAGAAGATTAGCCATAAAAAAGGGACAGAGAAAACATAGATAGAATAACAATGAAGGAAACAAATGCAGTCCACTTCAACAAACCTTTGGAACATCATCCGCCTCCTCACCAGAGTCAGCACCAACATCTTCATTGCCATCATCACGGGCACGCTTGCGTAGACTCTTAGATGAACCACAGTCTTTGCATCTACCAGTATGAACATCCCTCACAAAATCAACTAGCACAAAGTCATCATCGTCAGAGTTGGGACCTTCACTGACATGTAGTCGCTTGCGCTGAGGATCCTTTCCACCAACTTCAGCAGTTCTCTTACCAAGATTCTTGTTCATGCCAGCAACACGTGGACTCCACCGAGGAGTACCACCTTCCTCAGCAGCAGAACTCAGCCTCTTCTTCTGCAAAGCAGGCTGCTTCACTTTGACAAATATGGCACCCTTGGTACCATCTGCAGCTCTCCTCTGCTTCTCCTTCTCCGCACACTTTGTTGAGCCACTTTCAAACCTCAACTACTTCTTTCTTTGCTTCAATTCATATGCATGACACTGTTCCGAGACCATCCACTCGTGTGTAACTTCCTCTGTACCATCAATAGACTGTGATTGTGTTTCAGACAAGACGAGACATCTCTGGAAAAATCTCACACCAACATAACCCCCTGCAAAATAATGGTCAATCAATTGAGTAACCTCCTCCAACCGAGGCGCCCCAGCATGGAAAATAGACACTGCGTCAAAATGAAGTTAAACTATAGTCGTTAAAAAGTGCACCAAAAGAAGAAATGCAGTACACTTAGACATATAAATGCAGTGCTCCAATCATAAGCTAAATAAAAATTAATGCATTGTACAAAAAACTTGAATAAAACAACAATGCAGTTCACACATACATATAGTGGAGTTCACATATACATATAAATGCAATGCCGCATACACTAACTTCATGTTTGTTCCCAACAAAATGCTGGACTAGATACACCAAGGCAACACCAATTTGTACAACATCAAGTAAGCAGCATACACAAAATAAACAAAGCATTCACATACCAGAAGGAGGGGCCACACTTATGGGAGAAGATTCAATTGGCGAATTCACTTGATGTCCTGCCTCACCACCATGATCCTTACCACCAGGACAACGAGAGCCAATTGGTGTATCATTATGACCACTGCAATCACCTACTGGATTCAATAAAACCAAGAAACAGAAATTACAAAACATCACATGACAAAAGATGCAAATGAATGCTAACAACTAACACAACATAAACACCAAGCCAAATAAACAAAGCAAAAAAGCAGTCCACATACCCTGAACTCCTCCTCCCACTCTGCTCGGCGAAGACATGGCGTTTGCCTGCGGCACAAGGACGAAGTGACAGATATAAGCAACAAAATCGGCAAAATCTGACGAAACCCTAGATGCACTTTGCTTTGCCTACACAGCACACACGAGTATCCACTTCAAATCGAGATAAAATCGACTGCTTACGGAAAAAATACATAACCAAAACACGCAAAAGCAACTACGAGAATCACAAAACTAGACGAGGGGATGATCAATACCGAGGCCAACGGGAATGTACCAAAAAAGAGGATGAACGGCGATGGGGGGGGGGGGCGGCAACGGCAATGGACGGGAAAGGGCTGCGGGAGCGTAGCAGGAAGGGCTGGCGGAGCGAACAGCGACGCGGAATGCAGGAAGAAGGACCTCTTGTGGGTGGCGGTTCCACGGGCGATGGCGGTTTTGCTCGAGGGAGAGATGCTTCGGGAGCCACTGCAAGAGATGAGAGAGGTTTCTTCTCGGTCTCTCCCTATGCGAGGAGCGATGGGATTGCTTGGGAGGGCCACATACAAGGCCCGTGTGGGAAAGGGTTACATAAAACGGGACGGCCCAAAATGGCGTGGCTAAATAAGACGGACTACATCGAAACGAAGAAGTTAGCACAAGATGTAGTTCTATGAAGAACAATGAAGTTCAGAGAGTAAAACAAATAAATACATGCAGTTCGTAAAAACATTTAAATTAAAAAACAACGCGCGTGTTAAGATAATGCGTCCGAAAAAAGTCCACCTTCAAATAAGTGAGACAACAAAAAAAGGGAGGGGCCCCCTCCCGTGCCAGGGGCTGCATCAAGTACATGCAAAAATAGATGTTGTACGTAGCTCTAGACAAATGCAGTGCATTTGGTTAGACGAAGCAGTGCGGTATCATAAGCAATACAGTTTTGGAATACATACATGAACAAATACACGGTCTAGACCACAATGTAATACTCGTAAATTGCGGAATATATTGTACTTTTTTCGAGGGGCTGCAGCAAGGACACGCAAAAAACGGTGAAGTACGCACCTATAGAAGAAATGCAGTGCTTTTCGTTAGACGATGAGTGTGGTATTATAAGCAATGTAGTTGCTGGAAGACGTACGATACATATAAATGTGAAAAATGCCCGTTCGCACCGAAAGTGATGGTTAAAAATTTTTACCGATGAAAAATAAAATAAAACCACATTAAAAAAACACGTTCACATATAACCACCCAATCCGAGCGGTTCCATCGCCACAAACCTACGATCACAGACGCAACACAAACCCACGATCTGCACAACCACATCGTCAGCGAGATCGTGCAGTTCATCCGATGCGGCCATCCCCCCGTTAAATTCAGACATTTACGAACGCTTTCTCATCCACTACAACACAAGTATCCATTGCGCTGCCACCAAATCGCTCCATCACATCAATCTCCATAGAAGACACCAAGCCCTACTGCTGGCGATGGCGTTCTGCAACGAGTACAAAGGCGTGCAGGCTCACAGCAACACCAAGTTGCATGTCATCCACATCAGCGACAAGAAGCAGATGGCGGCCTCCATCGAGTAGTACGAGCGCCACCTCAGGCTCCAGCGCCACAAGATCATCGGGATTGATCTCGAGTACAACAACGAGCCTGACGCGACAAAAAAAACCGCCCTCGTCCAACTCTCCGTCGGCAAGACTCAGCCGGTACTGCTCTTCCAATGCAGCGCCGCTCAAAGGTGCATCGTCTTCGACAACTTCCTCACCGACCCGAGGTACACCTTTGCTAGCTTCTCCATCGCCAGCGACAAAATCAGGCTACATCACGTCGATATGGAGGTCACCAACATCGTCGACATCCAGAAGGAATGGAGGGTGCCCGAGGCCACAAAGGAGTTGGACTCCCTTGCAGACGTCGTCGGCATGATCGTCGATGACTACTACAACAACATGAAGTAGAAGATCACCGACGATGAACACAAGAGCTGGGCCACACGGCCTCTGTCCATGAGGCACATTGAGCACTCGGCAAAGGACGCCTACGCAGCATACGAGATATGGAACCGCATCATCCTCACCCAGGATGGGCTTCGCCGTGCAAACTTGGAGAAGGAGAAGCCCCCCAAGAAGCGCACCAAGAGCAGCTGGAGATGAGGAGACGCTACCTGGTGAAGAAGCACAAGGTGTCGGCCAAGAGCCAACAATGCTAGTGTCATTTTAAATTTATCATCAAAATTTGCTTTCTGTTCTTTGCTTATGTATCATTAGTTTGCTTGTGATCATTTGCTTTTGTTGAACTTAGTTTGCTTCTCATACAGAACCGCTTGTAATGATCAACTTTGATTATGTTAGATTGCTTTTTGTTGAACTAAGTTTGCTGGTGATGAACTTGTCATACAGAATGTTTGTGATCATTTGCCTTTTGTTGTTTGCTTATGTATCGTTAGATTCGAGCAGTGCAAAAAATGGACGAAGATGCAGTGCGCAAATAGGACACATGCAGTGCAAAATGTGTACGCATGCAGTACAGGACTCTATCGAATATAGTGCACACATACCCAACAAAGCAGCGCACGTCGTACCCTAGAAAAAAGAATACATAAGAGCAAAAACATGAAAAGAAAATGCAACTTGTATATGTAGTGCGGAATATGTGAACATGCAGTATAGAGGGCATGATCAATGTAGTGCACAAATGATTTAGTAAGCAGAGCACGTCCCTACGTTTGAAAAAATATGCAAGACAAAAAAATACACCTATAGTACATCACTCTGATGAATGCAATGCACACATACCCAACAAAGTAGTGCACACCATACACTACAAAAATAATACGTGAGAGGAAAAACACGAAAATAAAAATGCGACCAGCATGCCATGCACAAAAATACACATGTATATCTAGTGCGGAATATGTGAACATGCAGTACACAGACAGGATCAATGCCGTGAACAAATGATTTACTAAGCAGTGCAAGCCCCTACATTAGAAAAATATGCAAGACGAAAAATACAAAGAAAAAATGACCACCCAGGTGAAACCAGGCCCTAGCCAGTCTCGTACTAAGTCTATGCCCACAGTAGGCGAGTCCGTTCTGAGCCACGATGCATGGGGCCGGCCACACATGGGCCCACAGGTCAGAGAGATAGAGCAATGAGCGTCGTGTATAAGCGCCTAAATAAGTAACAGAGGAGTTCAATACGGATGCCTCGTGAGGGCTTATGAATAGGTTGTGCACGCTCTCCGCAGGCGAGGTGGGACTAAACATTAGGGCGCACAGACAGCGCACCGGGAACCAGCCGTGCTGACAGGCCGACTTGGGCCGAATACGTCTTCACTCCCCAAACACAGGCCCAACACGCAAAGAGAGTCCGCTGAAAATTTTAATTTTTCCCCACTAACCACTTCCCAAACACAGGCCCAACCACGCGTTCTACAGTTCATTTTGATACGACAATGCAGTTTGCTATATTCAAGTAAGCAGTGCTATTGCTTCCCCAATGCATTCGCGTACACTGAATCAGAATCAATCCACCACCTAACACCAACCACAACATTTATTACTTCTGTTGCTCAATTGATCACATAAAAACCAATCTATTCGTGCTCCTGTGAGAAACAACCCCTCCGCCCGTTCCTCTATTTCTTCAAATCGTAGATCTAGGGTTCCTCCCATCCCTAGCTGTTCTTTGAAATTCCACTGAACCCGCAATGGACTGTAAGTGCGGGTGTTTGGCAAGGATGGCGCCGGTAGCGGACACATGCGTGTACACAGAGGGTCTAGAGCTCACCAACACCGAGTGGCGCAACATGCTCGGGTGCCTGATGGTACCCAACAGGGCGTTTTGGGTACCATTTCTTCATCGCCTCACACCCGTAGACCTGCAAGGAAGTTTGGTATGTTTTTTCCCTCACAATTTTTGACATAATCTAGGCTGCAAATCCACGTCTAAATGTATATTTCCATCAATTTGTTCAGTAGTATCAACAAATACAAAACAGAATTTGTATTGTTGTTCAGATTTGTTAACTATTAACACTAGATAGTTCCACCTATTTTTCTTAAGTACCACACCAGGTATCGACACTAGTTAGATCAGAACGCCAACACATGAACAAAAAAGAGGTTCAATAGATCAGTGTTGCAGTTCTCTTCACATGTTAGCGAAGTACATTCTAAATGACCTTGCAAAACAAACATATTACAGTATAATATTTATCCTACTAAAACTACATGTCAATTCCGTATATAAGTTTGTTTATACATTGCAACTACTTTATTAAATAGTAGTCATATATATGTACATATTTAAGTCAACATAAACAGATCATACTAAATATAAAGAAAAACATTTGATGTTTACTTATAAAAATTCTTTTCCATCCATGCCAAAATGCAGAAACTGCAATCCACAATAAAATTTCCTTCTCCGAGTTCACGGAAGGTTACCTTGGAGACACAACACAAGAAAGGGTATGCAGACATGCAAGTTGACTACCACATTGACTCTGGAGACTGCATCAACATAACTACTGGTTGGAATGATTTTCTCTCCCAGAATGGCTTTGAGGCTGGAGAAGTGGCCATGGTGTTTTTCTACAAAGAAGAAGATTCCCTCAAGTTTACAATATTTGCACTGTAGGTTGTCTAGGATAAAAGCTAAAGCCATCAGTGGCATATTCTAATGCTTTGCTTATGTTGTATGCTTTCAAAATTATGTCCATCAGAAGGCTTGAACGATGCCTATTTAAAGTATGCAACCTCATCTGCATCATTTTATCACCCTTTTAGACAAGTTGTTGCTGACAAAACTGTAGTTCTCTCAACAATAACAATGCAATGCCAATGGTCGAAAACTTTGTAGTTATCATATGTTGTTCAACAGAATTCTTAGGGTATGGAGTTCACAAGAATTGACATAAATATAAGAAATAGCAGCATAACTATTCTGCTAATGCGATACGAAAGTGCATACTATGCAGTTCTCTGAAAAATAGAATGCAGTCTGAGAAAAAGAATTATCTCATAAGGTGCCGTGACCACTGTAATACAGTTACATTGAAGTCCACTACTTAAAAAAATGCAGCACACTACAAACATATGCCAGAACTGCAACAATAAAATCAAAGCAGTACAGGTCCAGACATGTAGGAGACTAACAAAGGTGCCAATTCCACTCGCAGTTGGATAAGTGGCCAAAACATTGTGCAACCACTCAAATTGGAACAATTACCCACCAAAAAATACATCAAACCCACGACCACTGTGATGAACAACATGAGTTATTCTTTAAAAATGCACACCAAAAAGATGAACATTACAGGCGCAATACAGTGAATTCAAACCAAAAAGAGAAACTAATTACAAGATTCAAAACGAAATAGCAAACAAAATCCAAAAAAACAACAAGAATAGACGAGCGGGCGAAGCTCACACGCCGAGACAATCGATTTTGCAGAAACTGAAAACTAACTCCTAAAAATTAGACAAATTGTAGAGTAAACGGATCGATTAAAATGGACGCAATCAAAGAATTCCTACTAACAAACAACATCTGAGCACAAAAAAGTCGCATCCGACACGAACAGGAACGAACAAAGAAAGCTCGTTCGCCAAATCACTTGATTTGTAAAGAGTCTAGTCACTTTGATTGTAATTTACAAAGAATAAAGGTCAAATGAGATCCAAAAACAAATTAAATCATTCCGCAACACTTGATTCCACGCAGGAAATGCGGGCGGACCGCCCGAAAATGAAGTAGTTCTCCCGTGAAGCATTGCAGTGCTTATTATAAAGAGGATGCAGTTCACTTCTGTTGAGCGTGCAGTGCGAAAGTGTTAGCAGAATAACTATTATGCTAATATTAATAGAATAGACTGACTGTATATATAGGCCAAATTGTGTCTACCATAGCTTGCCACAGAACTTGTTTAGGTTGGCTGTGCTTTTAACGGTTTAAAAGTTATTAAAAAATATGAAATAAATAGTGTATCATCTCTCTAATGTAACAAGATGATCCAACGGTGGGATTGTGAAAATATGCATTTATGTGGCCTCAGCCAAAAAAACAAGAATTTCAACTTGCGCTGACATAAAACATATACATGCCTACTTGTTATTTTTGTCCGGGACATATAAAGTTATATTTTTTCAATCGCACTGTTGGATCATGTTATATTATAGGTGTGGTGTTTTAGTATTTTTTCATAATTTTTATAAACTTCTACACCGTCAAAAACCTTAACTAGTTCTGTGGCAAGCTATGATAGAAAATCCTGCTCCCATATATATATATATATATATATATATATATATATATATATATCAATGAAGAACATCAGTTTCATAGGTGGAAGAATTTGCAAACTTGAAGGATTTGCAAAATGCCAAAAAACTCAACTTTGAAGAATTTTAACTATGGTTGGTGGCGAACCAACCGTATAAGAATGATGATTTCAGACACCGCGTACAATTGTCATAGGATTCTGAGAATCAAATTCTTTATTAATTTCTTCACACTTAGAGGGTTATTCTTCATTGATTGAAAAAAACATTGCTTCGTGTGTTGCACATCTAAGTCATCAATTTTGCATAAGTGTTAGGATGTGTGTCTTTTCAAAGAACATTCGAAGATTCTAAGATATTTAGCTGACACCGCAACTTGCAAAATCTCTTTTCATCCAAGGGCATTGTGAAGATATCAGCTAGTTGTTCTTTAGTGGGGATGTGGTCGATGGAGATGTCGCCCTTGAGTACATGATCTCGAAGAAAATGATGACAAATCTGGATGTGCTTGGTCTTGGAATGTTGAACTGGGTTGTAAGCAATCTTGATAGCGCTCTCGTTGTCACAGTAGAGAGGCACATTCTTCACCTTGATGCCATAGTCCTTGAGGGTTTGCTTCATCCATAGCAACTGAGCGCAACATGAACCAGTAGCAATGTACTCAGCTTCAACAGTAGATCGTGACACACAGTTCTGCTTCTTTGAGGACCAACAGACTAAGGATCGTCCGAGGAAATGACATGTGCGTGAGGTTGACTTGCGATCTACTCTATCTCCAGCATAGTCATCATCTAAGTATCCGACGAGGTGAAGATTTGAGACCTTGGGATACCATAATCCAAGCGTTGGTGTGTGAGCTAAGTATCGAAGAATATGTTTCACAACCTTATGGTGTGATTCCTTCGGCGTTGCTTGGAATCGGGCACACATGCAAACACTCAGCATAATATCAGGCCTATATGCACATAGATACAATAAAGAGCCAATCATGGAGCGATATACCTTCTGATCAAAATGTTTACCATTTTCGTCAATGCAGAGGTGGCCTTTTGAAGGCATTGGAGTTTTGAAGCCTTTGCAATCTTGCATGTCGAATTTCCTCAGTAAAACCTTGAGGTATTTCTCTTGAGAGATGAAGATGCAATTGTCTTGCTGATGAATTTGAAGACCTAAGAAGAATTTCAATTCTCCCATCATAGACATTTGATATTCTTTACTCATCATATAGGCAAATTCATCACTATAATGTTTGTCAGTACTGCCAAAGATAATATCGTCTACATATATTTGGCATATGAACAGTTCATTGTCATAGGATTTAGTGAAAAGAGTTGGGTCGAGTGAACCAGGTTTGATGCCTTTCTTCATGAGGAATTTCCTTCAAAGTGTCGTACCACGCCTGAGGGGCCTGCTTGAGGCCATAGAGGGCCTTGTTGAGGCTGAAGACTTTGTTAGGATGCTTAGGGTCTTCAAAACCTGGGGGTTGAGCAACATATACTTCTTCCTCAATCTTACCATTGAGGAATGCACTTTTCACATCCATTTGATATAAGCTGATATCATGATGGTTAGCATAAGCAAGCAATATGTGAATAGCTTCAAGTCTAGCAATAGGTGCAAAAGTTTCATGGAAGTCAATTTCTTCAACCTATGTGTAGCCTTGTGCTACAAGACGAGCCTTATTCCTTACCACAAGGCCATTTTCATCTTGCTTGTTGCGGTAGATCCACTTGGTACCTATGATGTTGTGCTTGCGAGGATCTGACCGCTTGACAAGTTACCACACGTTGTTTAGCTTGAATTGATGCAATTCCTCTTGCATAGCTTGAATCCACTCAGGCTCCTTGAATGCTTCATCAACTTTGGTGGGATCTTTGATAGAGACAAAAGCAAAGTGCCCACAAAAGTTAGTCAAATGTGAACCTCTTGAGCGAGTGAGGGGACCTGGTGCATTGATGTCGTCGATGATTTTGTCAATCTGCACTTTGTTTGCAACTCTTGGATGAGTAGGTTGACGTGGCTGGGGATTTTCTTCAGCACCATTTTCTTCATGTGTATCAGCATGAATGTGTTCATTCGTTGGAATGACTTCATCAGTAGTTTGAGGTTCTTCAGTGGGTATGACATCTTCAGTAACCTTCAGCTTAATGGATTCCTTGGGAGACTTTTCATCTAGCAGAGAAGGCAGGTGCTCTCTTTGCGAGCCACCAGTTTCATCGAACCGCACATCTACAGTTTCAACAACCTTTTGGTGGTAGGTGTTGAAGACTCTGTATGTGTGCGAGTCCTTTTCGTAACCAATCAGAAAACCTTCATGTGCTTTCGGTGCAAATTTAGAACTATGGTGAGGATCTCTAATCTAGCATTTTGCACCGAAGACTTTGAGATAACTTACATTGAGTTTCTTGCCAGTCATAAGTTCATATGAAGTCTTCTTGAAGAATTTGTGAAGATATACCCTGTTTATGATGTGGCAAGCTATATCAATAGCCTCAGGCAAGAAGTGATGAGGGGTCTTGTATTCATCAAGCATGGTGCGAGCCATCTCAACAAGAGTCCCGTTCTTGTGCTCCATGACGCCGTTCTGCTGAGGAGTATATGGGTTAGATAGCTCATGAGTAATACCAAGTTCATCAAGATATTCATCAAGATTGGTGTTCTTGAACTCAGTCCCATTATCACTCCTGATATGCTTGATCTTGATGCCGAAGTTTGTGGAGGCCCTTGAAGAAAATCATCTAAAGACATCCTTCACTTCAGACTTTTATAGAATAATATGCGCCTAGGTATAATGAGAGTAATCATCAAAAATGACAAAACCATACAAAATCGAAGAATTTGTTAGTGTGGAATATTGAGTGGGGCCAAAGAGGTCCATATGAAGCAATTCAAAAGGTCAAGTCATGGTCATGATTGTCTTCGAGGGATGCTTGGATCTGGTCATCTTCCCAGACTCACATGCACCACAGAGGTGGTCCTTGAGGATTTTGACACCTTCAATGCCAATGACGTGCTTTTTCTTCATGTGCGTGTGCAAGTTCCTCATACCAGCGTGCCCGAGTTGTTGATGCGACAGCTAGCCTTCTAAGGACTTTACAAGTAGGCACGTGGCAGGCTGAGGACCTGTGGAGAAATCAACAATATACAAATTTCCTCTCCTAAAGCCTTCTAAGAGTTTGGAATGGTCATATTGCATGATGACAACGCATTGATATTTTCCAAAGATGACAACCATATTAAGATCACAAAGCATTGAGACAGACATGAGGGTGAACCCGAGGGTTTTGACAAGCATAATCTTATCCATGTATCGGTCCTTTGAAATTTCAACCTTACCTAGACCCAATACCTTGCTTTTTCCTTTGTCAGCGTAGGTGATATGCTTCATATGAGATGGAGCAAGTGGCAAATTCATCAGTAGATTCTGGTCACCAGTCATTCGGTTTGTGCATCCACTATCGAGGACCCACCCAGTTGCTTTTGGAGGTTCATCCTGTAGATGAATTAGTACAACTTACGAACTCATATGCTTTAGAGTGAAGAATATGACATCAAATTCATCAGGTAAAATTTCATCACACAATATAGTGAGTAAAGCAGTGTGAGGACATGAGAAATGAGGAATTCATTTATGCATGATTTGCTTGTGTCCTTTCAAGCATTTCCTCAGGTCTCTAGCAGATTCATCAGACCTTCAAGTTCATTTGGAGATCTGACCTTACATAAGAGATTAGCTCAATTTCTTCACCACCCACATCTGGACGGGTGGCAAAGAGTTCATCATTCTGCGAGCACCATATGAGAAGGTAGCCATTCAAGCAAGTGTGCTTCGTTTCACAGGACGAGGGTTGGAGTACTCGTATGAATAAGCAGAGAAATTCTTTGAGGACTTATGAACATAATGATTTGAAGAATAATGCACATATTCGGAACTCTTAGATTTTCCCTCCAAAACAGAAGCATTAGCGCGAGAATGATATTTTTAACCATTTGAGGAATTTGATCCAAGTGAAGACTTTGGTTCATATGAGGAATTTGATCTGGGGTTCATGTTCTTCTTGAGTGGTGTCGTGAGGACATTCACTTGAAGATTTTGTAAGCAGCTCCTGGGAACCTAGATTTTCTTCATAGGTGAACCGTTCCTGCAGTTAGTTCCAACAAATCTAGCAAATACTTCACCTTTCTGATTTTTGAAGAATTTGTAGTTGGAGTCAAGTGACTCATCAGAGGAATATGAAGTTTCACAAGTAAAACCAGATAAAGTGGATGGATCTACATGAGGTCCTTTTGCAGCAACCCATGAAGTTTTGGGGTACTGCTCATCTGTCTAGTAGGATCCATCAGCATTAAATGTTTGTACATGCCTGTAACATACAATTCCTTCAACCTTGCATTTTCGTCAGTGATACTTGTGGTATCCTCAGATGAGGAATTTGTGACCACGGGAATAGTTGAAGAATTTGCAGCAATAGAAGCATTTGAACATTCAAGTGAAGAATTAGTAGTTTCACATTCGATGCATTTCAAACAAGGTGGAACGAATTCTTCCTGAGCGGTACTGATCTGTTGAGCCAGTAAGGAATCGTTTTCCCTTTGGAGATCCTCATGAGACACTCTTAGTTTCTCAAGATCTTGCTTTCTTTGAAGAAATTCATAAGAAAGCTTCTCATGATCAGCTAAGAGAGCATTATGATGACTCTGAAGGTTATCATACTTTGTTTGAAGACTTTTGAGATCGTCAGACAGAGTTTGAGTCTGATCCACTTCCTTATTCAATAGATCATCGCTTTTGTCTAGCTGTTTCTGAAGCTTTTCAAGTGCACTTTGTTGCTTAGTGGCAATATTAGCAAGTTTGGAATAGCTAGGTTTCACATATTCATCAGATGCACAATCACTTGATTCAGAGGAGGAGTGATGCTTATGTACATTGGAACCTTTTGCCATAAGACAAAGTGAAGAAGATGAACCAGGATCTGATTCCTGGGTTTTGAGGATTTCTTGAGTTCGATGAACATGGGGTCTTGACGAGTGTGATAGCCTTCATTGATGTCCATGATCCTATCCTAGATGAGCTTGGCATTTTGAAGATGACACATGCCTTTGAACATGACGCTTGATAGGCTTAAGCAGATGATGTCCCTAGCCTGAGCATCAAGTTGAGTGTACTTACGAATTTCCTCAGCATTTGCCATCATGCAAAGTTCAGTCAGTCCAAGTTCGGTAACAGTCCATAGCTCACTGTTCATTGACATTAGGTGCTTCTTCATCAAAACCTTCCACCTAGGATATTCAATGTCATCAAGATTGGGACATTCTGTGACTGACCTGACGCCTTTTGCCAGGAAACAGTAAGTAGGAGCATAGTTATCATTGATGCCGTCAGAGTCATTGGAGTAGTCATTTTCTTCATCGTTGAAGATGGACTTGCTGACGACGGCAGTGGCAAGAGCGAGGCTAGCAACACCAGATTCAGACTCCACCTCAGATTCTTCCTCTTCTTCAGATTCTTCTTCTGGGTCCATTTCCTTGCCAATGAAGGTCCGAGCCTTTCTGGAACCATTCGTCTTGTGCATTGAGGACTTTGAAGATGAGGACTTTGAAGATTTCATCTTTTTCTTCGAGTCATCAGAACTGTTGTGCTTGTCCTTCTTCTTCTTTGATTCTTTTTCCCAGAGAGGACAGTCAGAGATAAAGTGACCAGATTTCTTGCATTTGCGACAGGTTCTCTTCTTGTAGTCGTCTAAGGAATCTAATTTCCTCAAGCCACTTTTTGATGGCTTTCCAAACCAGTCTCTCCTTGAGAACTTCTGAAATTTCCTCACGAGCATTGCCACCTCCTGACTCAGTTCTTTAGGATCAGCAAGGCTACTATCAGAATATTTGCCTTTAGATGAGGAAATTGCTTTTGCCTTCAGAGCACGAGATCTTCCATAGCTTGTCCCGTCGAGGTTTCTCTTCTTAGCTTGTTGGAATTCATGAGTATTGAGTCTCTCAAGAATATCAGCAGGACCAAGTGACTTGTAGTCTCCATGCTCTTGAATTGTCAAAGCCAGAGTATCGAATGAGGAATCAAGATATCTCAGTAGTTTCTTCACCACTTCATGGTCGGTGATGTCAGTGAAACCCAGTGATTGAAGCTCGTTGGAGATATCAGTGAGACGATCAAAAGTTTGCTAAACATTCTCATTTTCAAGTCTTTTGAAGCGGTTTAAGACATAGCGAAGAACTTCAACACGAGAGTCACGTTGAGTGGAAACACCTTCGTTGACTTTGGACTGTCTATCCCAGATAAGCTTAGCAGACTTCAGAGCACTCACTCTGCCATACTGACCTTTGCTCAGATGGCCGCATATGATATTCTTCACTTGAGAATCTAGTTGCTTGAATCTCTTCATATCAGCAGCGTTGATCGTGGGAGTAATAGAGGGAACACCATATTCCACAACATACCATAGATCGTTGCCAATAGCTTCAAGATGCATGCGCATCTTGTTCTTCCAGTAGGGGTAATCCGTCCCATCGAAGGTAGGACAACCGACGGAAACCTTGTGTAGCGACCCGACTCAAAACGAGTCAAGCCTCTGTGTTTTCTGTGCCATCCCTAGATCAGTATGCTGGCACACACAGTACATCAATGTATATATCAAAGTGCAATCACATGTAATTAACGTAAAACTGATATATACCTTAAAATAGCAGTGGATACAGTCAACGGGAGTGGAGTCCCAATAACACCAACGGCAGGTTGAGTGCGGACCGTAACCCTGAATCGTACTCTTACCCGTCGTAGAAGAGTATCTGCAACATAAGACGTTGCAGCCGTGTAGGTCAGCATTTTGAATATGCCGACAAGATCACCATAGCAGAACAGAAGATAGAAACTATACTATATGCAATAAGGCTTTATGGCTCTATGTCTGAGTTTTTGCGTAAAAGTTGATTTTATTTTCCTACAACAAAGGAATATCAGGAATTTCACTATGGAGGTACCTATCATGACATGGTTCCGCCAACCAGTGTCTCAATGCCTATAAGTATCATAAGTTGCCCACAATTAGTTATCAGTCCAGTGTTGAGAGTTCAGAGATAGTTCCAAGTCTAGAAGCTCAAATTGTCCGTAACCGGGGACACGGCTAATCGATTAGGCTTAACTCTGCAGAGTGTTGCACACGTTCCCCACAAGATTTGGTCGCCTCCGTTTGATTTCTCGCACTTCAGGGTGTTCGAGAAACGGATGACCAAAACATAGTCTTCCAAAGGGTTTCCCTGCGACTCTGTCGGTGCCCATCCTTTCCTACCGTTCTTCTACATCTCGTAGCACCGCCTGTCCAGGGTCACCACGATATCCAACCAAGCCAGAGCCCATAATGACTTGTGGCTGTGCAGGTAAGCTTCCGGGCATGAAGTATTCATCCTTCCCATTGAGTCTGGGTGAGGCTTTCCGCGTGAATACTGGCCATCTCCAGCAACACCTAGGCAAATCCACTGGCTTCTCCAGGGTACCATTCCAACCATCCCTCACCCAGTAGTGTGTATTGAAAAACTTGTTTCTCGAGTCTCGAAGTCCTGAGGTCTTGAATATGCAGGTCTTGAAGAAGCCTTCATGAAGTCGTCGTTTTGACGTGGAGTCCTTCTTCACACCACTCACGAACACTCATACCAGACCCCGTCTACTTTAGCATAGCATTGCACTAACTAGCATTCCCGGGGCTTTAGTAACAGGTGGTGGGTTCCTACCTCATGCATTCTACTCAAATACAAGAATTTCAATAACACTACGGGAGGGATTTGTTTGAATGATGTCACTACATGCAATAAAACATAGGTATGAAAAGATGGTCAAAGTGAACTTGCGTGTACTGTTGATGAAGAAATAATATTGCTCTCAGAAGTAACTTGATAGACTATATGTCACTCTCCGATGAAAATCTATATAATCAAACATTGCATTCATATAAGCAATCATACTAGCAATCAATTCTAATAATCACAAGGTAACACAAGAAACAAAAGCAACAAGGTTGATGAAGGAAATACCTAAGACAAAAGTTAAAGTCAACAAAGTTTTCATAAACACAACTAAGGTAGTTTTCCCCTACAAACAACTATTTTCAAATAGTAACAAAACAAAAACAAAGTAAATATAACAAAACCAATTTAGTAAATACTTTACTAGCAAAAGAATTACTTTCGAAGAACAAGTGAAACTATGAAAACAACATCCTAAACAACATAAGCGTTTGCCCACTAAGCTTAACAACAAGTAAAACAATACAATATTAAAATAAGGGGAAAACAAAGTATAAAACAATTGAGTTAACAGAAAATAGAACTTATAAAACATTTTATAAATTATTTTTCAAATAAGAGTTCCAACTAGCAATGAAATCAATTTGCAAGTTATTTTGAAACTAGAATTGATTCCATGAAATCAACTAATAAAATAATATTTGTTTTGAAGGACTACTATCTTCTAATAGAAAACTTTATAAAATTTATCAACTAGTATAAAATAAAATAATTTTAATACAATTTAAAACAAAAGGAAGATAAATAATCCTAACAAGAACTAAACAGAATCTGTTTTGGTTGAAAATGCAATTTAAAATATTCTAAAAATTCCCAAATTCTACATAATGATAACTAAGGTCACTAGTGACCAGTAGCAAAAAGAATCAACTCAAAATACATTTTAGAACTCCAGATATTCAGATTTTTTTAAATCAAATCTGTTTAAATTCAAATTTAAATATTCAAATATAGTCAAACTTGGTATCTACAGAAACGAGATGAAAATTGTGACACAATGCAAAAAGAATCAATTAAAAACAACTAAAACCATAAAATATATGTCAAAAACAAAATCAGGACTAAATCTGGTTTTAAAATAAAACAGAAAAAAAATATCTATAACTAACGGACAGAGGGGGTGACGTGTCGCTTCCTGATTGGCTACGGGTGTGTGCGTGCGGGGAAAATCAAGCGGACGGCCGAAGTCTAGTGCATACCGCTTCGGGGATTTAAAACGTCTAATCTACGCCGTTGATCTAGATCCGACGGTGGGGAGGGAGAGAAGAGTCTCACCGAGGGAGTTTTGCCGGCGGTGGTGGACTCCGGCGAGGTCGACGGCGGCGCCGGCTCGGGAACGAAGTGGGCGACGGCTCCAGGGGGTCTCTGGCGATGGCGATAGCACTGGTCGACGCGGGGAAGCACGGCGATGACGATGGTGGCGTCGGTGAGGCTCGAGGGCGATGGAGGCGACGGGCACGAGCTCCTTGAGCTTCGGTGGGGATCCAACTCCGGCGAGGGCGGTGGTTATGGCGTTCCAGGGAGAATGGAGCACGGGCAGGTGGTTGGGGAGGTGCGGGCGAGTGCGGCGATCTCGGTGGTGAGCTCGGGTGCGAAGGGGTGGTCGGGGTGGAGCAGCAGGGGAGAAGGAATGCGGCGGCGGCGCTCGGGTCCGGCGAGGGATTCCGGCGAGGAGAGGGCACGGGGATGGGGCTTCGGAGGGGGAAAGGAGCGCGGGGTGGCAGGGGTTTATATAGGAGGGGTCAGGGCGTCCTAAAAGGAAGGAGGGGAGAAGATCACGGCGAGGGGATTCCGACGACAGCGACGGCAAGAGGTGGAAGGCGGTGACCGAGGCGGCGTTTTTGGTCGGACGGTGGGGTCCATGCGTCAGTGGGAGAGAAAGAGAGGCGCGGTGATTGGGCGACCGGTCGGGAGGGATTTCGGGCGAGATCAGAGGGACTGGGCCGGCTGGCTTTAAAAGCCTTTAAAGAATTTCCTATTTTCTATTCCCATTGTAATAAAAACCAAATGGCCATAAATACATTCCAAAAGAATAAAAAGTTTCATAGCGAAATTATCAGGAGAATAAGTGCCATTTAATGGACATTTTTATTATGTCATTTGAATACCTTGAAAAAAATATTATTTTCAGAAAATGCCTATTTGGTTTTAAAACCTTTTGCAAATATTTTTCAAATGACACCCTGGATCTTATGGTTCAAAAACTTCACAAAAATACCCCTGGTTTGGAGTGTCATATTTACTCCTCTCAAAATCTTTTCAAGGGGTTTGAATGCTTATTAATTCAAATAGGGAATTCCAAATATAAAAGTGAAACTCCATATGGGAAACTTTCAAATAGTGTTTCAAACTTCCAACTCCTATTTCATACAATTTGAAGAAGTCATATTATCCTCTCTCATGAAAATCATTGAGTTGCATAAAGTTTCTGAATTTAAAATGTTTTCAAAATGGAATTCAAACCATTCTCAAATCCCTTTTCATTTTTCTCAAATGGAAGAATTCATGTCATCTTGACTCTAAGGTTTTGTGATGAAATGGATTTCAATTTCCTGAGGATCACATTGCAGAGTAAGAGTTTTTTTGGGAAAGTCATTTTATTCCCTCTCATTCAAAAGTTTTTCAAAGTTTCAAAAAGTTTCAAATTTCACTCACTTTAAATCACTCAAACAAACAAACATTAATTCTAATATTTATTATAACATTCCAAAATTTGGGATGTTACACCTTGATCATACCTGCAGTCGACAAAACTAGAACTCCAGGTGGATAAACCAAAATCACACAGAACAAGGGAGTACCTTGCTCTGATACCAATTGAAAGTGCGTTATATCGACTAGAGGGGGGTGAATAGGAGATTATTACAAATTCATCACTTGAGGAATTTCAACTTGAGGAATTTGAAATGTGATGAATAACTAGCAGCGGAATAAGTACTCAAGTGCATGAGAAACATAGCAATAGCATAATCATCATGATGAAGTAAAACATGCACAGATTACAGGTAGCGTGATACAGGATAAGCAGGTGAGGAACAAGGTAACTTGAAGAATTTGAGGTGTGGAAATTGTGAAAGTCTTCAGTCAAATTCTTCAAACAGTAAAGATCAATTTCACCAACAAGTATATGAGTAAATGAAAGGGTTGAGGTAATAGAACCAGGTAGCTCAATGAAGACAATGGTTTGATGACCCAGTTCCAACTGTTGTGACAGTCATACGTCTGGTTTGGAGCGGTCTGGTATTTAAACCAGAAGACACACAGTCCCAAGACACACAGTCCTTACTGTATTCTCCTTGAGCTAAGGTCACAAAGTTCTCACCCAACACTCGTGGTAAGTCTTTAGGGCAGACTTCCAAAACCCTCACCAACTAGTCACATGGCGATCCACAATTGACTGTTGGATGCTCTAGACCAAGGTCACTCCATGATCCCCAATTGACTAGAGGATGCACTAGACCATGACGCCTAACTGTCTGGAAGATACACAGTCTTCAAAGGTAGCAAGCGTCGGTTCCACACAGGAACAATCTCTTCAGTGATGCTCAATCACTTTGGGTTTGGTGGTTTGGATTTGAGTATTTCCTCACTAATGATTTTCTCTCAAAGTCATCGGAGGATGGGTTGCTCTCAAATGATAAGTGTTAGTTCTCTCTCAGAGCAGCCAACCAACTAGTGGTTGTGGGGGTGGCTATTTATAACCAGGGTGCAACCTGACATGATAAGACATAAATTCCCCCAATGATATGACCGTTATGTGGATAAGATGATTGGGGACAGCTCGCGCTAAGCACAACAACGGTTGGATTTTCGAACTATGAAAGTCCTCACGCTTATTATGTTCCTCACTTGTAGGCAATTTGCACTGGCGACATCCTAAATCCTCGGTCAGACCAATTTCCTCAGAGAACAGAAGAACTTCATCTCTGTCACTCAAGAACTTGACCGGAGTGCAAGAGATTTCCAAAGGCTTCACTCGAAGGATTGGATAGGTTGAGGCTTTTGAGTTGAGCATTAGCTGGAAATTTTCCTTAGTATTACCTCGGCCCACTTTAGCAGTACGGTGTTTCCTACGACTCAAAGAAAGGAATTGAAACTACTAAAACAAAAGTCTTCACGCTTCATAGTTATCTTCAAGGTCACACCAACTTCTTCATTCTCGAAGTCTTTAGGGAATACGAAAGTCTTCAGTTGAAGACATATATTTTTAGGGGTTGATAATCTCCGAATATTTAAAACTCCTCATAGACTTATAGAGCCTGTGTACACTCACAAACACATTATTTCCTTAACCTATAAGTATTCAATACACCAAAATCACTAAGGGGCACTAGATGCACTTACACATGGGCCTTGAACCTTCCGACGAGATCCTCGTCCGTGAGAGTCTGCGAGACATTGCTCGATCGGCATGACGATCTGGATGTAGCGTGTCGACGTATACTGTTGACGTGGGTCTTGAGACGGGTGTCAAACTGATCAACCGTCTCGTTTTCCTCCATCTTCAAGCACTCATAGCTTCTCATTAGGGACTAGAGGTGTGCTTCCTTGACACGGTCATGATCCTGGTGCAGGATCTTGATGATCTCCCATGCCTCCTTCACCGATTTCTTTTCGACGAGGTGTTGTAGCACATCCTTCGGCATGGCAGAGTAGATTGCTTTTAATGCCCGATGACCCGTCCAATACTTCATTGCGCCCTTCGCGTACTCGGCGCCGCCGGGGTCGACGGCTTCCCAGAACTCCGCTTCCTCCATCGCGACCTTCATGTTCATCGCCCATAGTGCATAGTCCTCTCGATTCAGGCAGGGCAATTGCAACCCCACCACCACTACCATCGGCATGGGTGCTCTCGGTCCTGCTCCTACCACAATGATCTCCTTGCTGGGTTCGACATAATCCTTCAATTGGTTTCCGAAAATCACGTCAATAAACCAAGCTCTAGATACCAATTGTTGATACGGGTCCTCTACGTGCTCGTTGACGATTACTTTCCATCAAGAGCTCTCACGCAGGCGTCAACATGGTTGAGTACTTTCCGGCTGTACGAGACTGCACATACGTAGACTTGGTTCCATCGAAACATGCAAGATATGAGCAAAGCTAATTAATTGAGATGGGTTGATGCATACGTACACAACAAGCAACTAGATCGATCTTTTTTTAACAGAGTTAGGGTCCAAAAGGACCCAGACTTCTCCATTAGATAAGCATCAACGAACATTTTACAAGAGGACCCAAAAGAAAAGAAAAAGTATAGCCAGGTCCCTGACTTTTGCAAAGAGGACCCCCAACAGAGAACAGAAAACAGGTATGCAGCTGGATCGATCTTAGCCTAGCTAGCTTGTGCACACGTTGCACAATACGTCGGGACGCACGCGGGAGAACTCGTCGACTTTGTTAGATAATATGAGATCAAAGAGACACGAGAGACACATATTTTTACGTGGAAATCCTTACGGGAGAAAACCACGGACGCACGAAGCCGCAATCACTATGATGAGGAGTATTACAAGCCCAAGATGACATGCCATCTTTAGGTGCGACTACATGGAGTATATATGAGGGGCAATGCATGAGAGTTCTTGGAGGACAAGTAAACGAGTTGTACTCGTATGCGTCATTACCAACGTCAAGGCGCACACCGTTAGTACTACGTCTAGTCCAACACTATAGAATTTGGATCACAATTTAACAATCTCCACCTTGAGCCAAATTCCCTCCAGTAGTCGAAGAAGGTAAAGAACTCCATCCAAATCAGCATAAACACCTTGTGCGTGAAAGTCCATAGGTCTAGTGAGAAATACCAACTAACCTTGAGCAAAGCTCAAACTTATTGGTAGGAACTGGCTTTGTCACCATATCAGGTGGATTATCATGAGTACTTATCTTGCATACCTTCAAATCACCTTTAGCAATAACATCTCAAATATAGTGATAACTGACATCAATGTGCTTTGTTCTCTCATGATACATTGGGTTCTTTGTAAGATATATAGCACTTTGACTGTCCGAAAATATGGTAGGGCAAGATGAATCTCCACAATGCTCAGTGTATAAACCTCTCAGCCAGATAGCTTCTTTGCATGCCTCCGAAATAGCCATATACTCGACATCGGTAGTGGAACAAGCCACAATAGAGTGCAAAGTTGCTCTCCAACTCACAGCACAACAACCAATGGTGAAAACATAACCTGTGAGTGATCTTCTCTTATCCAAATCACCAGCAAAGTCAGAATCAACAAAACCAAGAAGTCCATCTCTAGTTTTCGCAAACTGTAAATAAGCATTAGAAGTACCTCGCAGGTATCTACAAATCCACTGAACTGCTTTCCAATGCTCTTTTCTAGGATTACCCATGTATCTACTAAGAACACTCAATGCATATGATAAATCCGGATGAGAACAAACCATAGCATACATAAGTGAACCAACTGCACTTGAATAGGGAACTCTAGACATGTATTCAATATCTGCATCTGACTCAGGACATAAGGCTGATGATAATTTGAAGTGTGCAGCTAACGGAGTACTTACTGGCTTGGCTTTATGCATATTAAAACAACGAAGAACTTTATAAATATAGGACATGAAGTTTCTGCTCCCGAGCTCAAATGAGCTCGCTGAACAGTAACATCAAAAATGAATCGAAAATTGTTCAAAAAATTCTAAAAAAAATTGTGAACAAGATTGACAAAATATCTAAATGTATGCAAATGTTTGGCCTGAAATAACATTACTATAAGGCGTGGCAAAAAAATCGATACTTTGAAAATGCGTATTTTCCTAGTATCGATCTTGTTTTTTTCCAGGCCTTATAGGAATGTTATTTCAGGCCAAATTTTTGCAAACACTTAGATATTTTGTCAAAGTTGTGCACAAAAAAATTTCAGAATTGTTTGAACATTTTTTGATTTTTTTCGATTTTACTATTCACCGAGCTCATTTGAGCTCGGGAGCAGAATGGTACTTTCCATCAATATATCCCTTCTGACTTAGATATAATTTTTCAAACAGTCTATCTCTGGATATTTCCATGCCAAGTTTTTTATTTGCTGCACCCAAATCCTTCATCTCAAATTCATAACTTAATTTCTTCTTTAGTTCATCAACATCTAACATGCTCTTTGCAGCAATTAACATATCATCAACATAAAGGAGCAAATAAATAGTTGAACCATTGACAGTTTTCAAATAAACACAACTGTCATAATTAGACCATATAAAAGAATGAGAGAGCATGAAGGTGTCAAATCTCTTGTACCACTGTCGAGGGGATTGCTTCAATCCATAAAGAAATTTCTTTAACTTACAGACAAGCTTTTCTTTTCCAGGAATAACAAAACCTTCAGGTTGTTCCATATAAATATTCTCTTCTAATTCTCCATGTAAGAATGTAGTTTTAACATCCAATTGTTCGAGCTCAAAATCATTCATGGCAACAATACTAAGTAAAGTGCGAATAGAGCTATGCTTCACAACAGGAGAAAAGACTTCGTTATAGTCAATACCTGGAATTTGGCTATAAACTTTAGCAACTAACCTTGCTTTATATCTTGCCTCATCATTAGGAGAAACATCTTCCTTTCTTTTGAAAACCCACTTGCAACAAATAGGTTTCTACTCTCTTGGTAATTTTACTAAATCCCAAGTGCCATTCTTTTCAAGTGATTCCATCTCATCATGCATTGCGGTCATCCACTTATTACTATCACCAAAAATAATAGCCTCGGAATATGAAGAAGGCTCAACATTACCTTCAATTTCTTCTGCAATAGATAAAGCAAAAGAAACAATATTGCACTCCTCAATTAACCTTTCAGGTGCATTAATACCCGCCTAGCTCTGTCACGTGTGACATTCCAACTAGTTGGAACAATGGGTTGATTTGGAGTGACATATTCATCATCAATGGCGGGTTCATCATGTGCATCAACATGTTCCTTATTAGAAGTCTCACCTGAAATAACATGCTCCACCCGAACAGTAGGCTGCTAAATAGTAGGTTCTTGTTCACCTCTCAACAAGATCATTACTAGATGGAACATCATGTAACATAGAAGATTCATTAACGATAAAGTTTCTGCTAATAACAACTATAAGGGCATATTTCTCCTTAAGTGGTTTTGGTGATTGATGGCAATGCCTTCGTGGCTTAATCCTGTGCATCGACCATTTCAGATATCTCATGTCTAGGCACAAGACGATTCAGTGCCCCTTGGATCCTATCGAAGACGGTTGTTCTCTACATTTCCTTTCGGTGGATTTGAGTCGTAGGAAAGCCGTACTATTAAGAGGGGGTCCGCTTCGGAAAGGTTTGGGTGGAATCAACACGTACACATCTATTCCTTTGCACCACCTTTCCTTCGCTTCAATGGAGCTCCATCTCGTTTTTAATTCCTGTGCAAAGTGAAAGCCTGCGGGGGGTTTGCTTTCAGTGGCCAACGGTAGTACCGCTCAGGGGAGCGGTAGTACCGCAGGAGCTAGCGGTAGTACCACTGTCTCCTGCCCTGGAACTTACGCCTGCGATAGTAGGCGCGGATGTAATTTTTTAAATCCGCCCTCTTATGGTAGTACCGTGATTCACGTTCGGTACTACCGTGTCGAACTTTTTTGCAGTTTCGCCTTCTGCGGAGGTAGGCACGAAAGTAATTTTTTACTTCCATGCATCTCCAGTGCCAACCTCTGTCGACCATGTGATAGTACCGCATGTGCTCGTGGTAGTACCGCTCCGGTGGTTCTACTGCTTGTTTCCAAGGGCAATCGGCCAGAGCCTGTTATTTTCGTGCGAGCGGTAGTACCGCATGTGGCAGCGGTAGTACCTCAAGGCCTCGTGGTAGTACCGTGGATTTTGCGGTAGTACCGCGACACACAGGGCTGAGGGTGTGGATAACGGTTGGATCTTGTCCCCCTCTATAAAAGGGAGGTCTTCTTCCCCAAGAAGCTTATCTCTTCCTTCCCAAAACTCCATTGTTGCTCAAAGCTCCATTTTAGCCCGATCTCTCCCCCTATCCAATCAAACTTGTTGATTTTCTAGGGGTTGGTTGAGAAGACCTCGATCTGCACTTCCACCAAGAGAAATTTGATTCCCCCACTAATCCCTTGTGGATCTTGTTACTCTTGGGTGTTTGAGCACCCTAGACGGTTGAGGTCACCTCGGAGCCACATTCCATTGTGGTGAAGCTTCGTGGTGTCATTTGGAGCCTCTGATTCAGTTGTGGAGATTGCCCCAACCTTCCTTGTAAATGTTCGGTCGCCGCCTTCAAGGGCACCAATAGTGGAATCACGACATCTTGCATTGTGTGAGGACGTGAGGAGAATACGGTGGCCCTAGTAGCTTCTTGGGGAGCATTGTGCCTCCACACCGCTCCAACGGAGACGTACTTCCTCACAAGGGAAGGAACTTCGGTAACACATCCTCGTCTCCACTGGCTCCACTTTTGGTTATCTCGCACCTTTACTTCTTGCAAGCTTTTATTGTGTTATATCCCTTGATTGCTTGTGTACTTGTTGTGGTTAGCATCATATAGGTTATTCATCTAGTTGCACATCTAGCCAACTTATTTGATGCTAAGCCTAAATTGTTAAGGAAAAGTTAAAAAGTCTTAGTTGCCTATTCACCCCCCTCTAGTCAACCATATCGATCCTTTCAATTGGTATTAGAGCCATGTTTCTTTACTAAGGGTTTCACCACCCGAAGAGTATGGCTAGCGAAGGGGAGCGTGTGGGAGAACTTCCCAAGGCCATGGGAGTGAACACGGTCTCATGCGAGGATTTGGATGAGGCCTTGTCCTTACTCAAATCCTTCATGGTGATCGAGGTTCAATCCATGTTCAAAGATTTCCTTAATACTCTTAAAATGTCTACAGATGTGGTGCAAGTGGTCAAACTCACTAATGTTGGGGAACGTAGTAGTAAATCAAAAAATTTCCTACGTGTCACCAAGATCCATCTATGGAGAAACCAGCAACGAGCAAAGGGAGAGTGTATCTTCATACCTTTGAAGATAGCTAAGCGGAAGCGTTACAAGAACGCGGTTGATGGAGTCGTACTCGCAGCGATTCAGATCGCGGTGGATCCGATCAAGTGCCGAACGGACGGCACCTCCGCGTTCAACACACGTGCAGCCCAGTGACGTCTCCTACGCCTTGATCCAGCAAGGAGGGAGGAGAGGTTGAGGGTGAGCTCCGGCAGCACGACGGCGTGGTGGCGGTGGAGCTGCGTGGTACTCCGACAGAGCTTCGCTAAGCGCTACGGAGAACGAGGGGAGGAGGAGGTAGGGCTGCACCAGAGAGAGAGGGAGAACCGTGTCTTGTGCAGCCCCAAATACCTCCACTATATATAGGAGAGAGGGAGGAGGGGTGGCTGCGCCCTAGGGTTCCACCCTAGGGGTGGCGGCAGCCACCAGATGCCATCTGGCCGGCGGCCAGGGCAAGGGAGAGGTGGGGCGCCCTAGGGTGGGCCTTAAGGCCCATCTAAGCCTAGGGTTTGCCCCCCTCCACCTTTGCCACGCCTTGGGCTGGGGTGGGAGGCGCACCAGCCCACCTAGGGGCTGGCTCCCTCCCACTCTTAGCCCACGGAACCTTCCGGGGCAGGTGGGCCCACTTGGTGGACCCCCGGAACCCTTCCGGTGGTCCCGGTACACTACCGGTGACACCCGGAACACTTCCGGTAACCAAATCCTCACTTCCTATATATCAATCTTCGTCTCCGGACCATTCCGGGACTCCTCGTGACGTCCGGGATCTCATCCGGGACTCCGAACAACCTTCGGTAACCACGTACACTATTTCCCTATAACCCTAGCGTCATCGAACCTTAAGTGTGTAGACCCTACGGGTTCGGGAGACACGTAGACATGACCGAGACACCTCTCCGGCCAATAACCAACAGCGGGATCTGGATACCCATGTTGGCTCCCACGTACTCCACGATGATCTCATCGGATGAACCACGATGTCAGGGATTCAATCAATCCCGTATACAATTCCCTTTGTCTATCGGTATGGTACTTGCCCGAGATTCGATCGTCGGTATCCCCATACCTTGTTCAATCTCGTTACCGGCAAGTCTCTTTACTCGTTCCGTAATACATCATCCCGTGACTAACTCCTTAGTCACATTGAGCTCATAATGATGATGTCTTACCGAGTGGGCCCAGAGATACCTCTCCATCACACGGAGTGACAAATCCCAGTCTCGATTCGTGTCAACCCAACAGACACTTTCGGAGATACCCGTAGCGTACCTTTATAGCCACCCAGTTACGTTGTGACGTTTGGCACACCCAAAGTATTCCTACGGTATCCGGGAGTTACACAATCTCATGGTCTAAGGAAATGACACTTGACATTGAAAAGCTTTAGCAAACAAACTACACGATCTTGTGCTATGCTTAGGATTGGGTCTTGTCCATCACATCATTCTCCTAATGATGTGATCCCGTTATCAACGACATCCAATGTCCATGGTCATGAAACCGAGACCATCTATTGATCAACGAGCTAGCCAACTAGAGGCTCACTAGGGACACGTTGTGGTCTATGTATTCACACATGTATTACGGTTTCCGGTTAACACAATTATAGCATGAACAATAGACAATTATCATGAACTAGGAAATACAATAATAACCATTTTATTATTGCCTCTAGGGCATATTTTCAACAGTCTCCCACTTGCACTAGAGTCAATAATCTAGTTACATTGTGATGAATCGAACACCCATAGCATTCTGGTGTTGATCATGTTTTGCTCGTGAGAGAGGTTTAGTCAACGGATCTGCGACATTCAGATCCGTATGCACTTTACAAATATCTATGTCTCCCTCCTGAATGTAATCTCGGATGGAGTTGAAGCGGTGCTTGATGTGTCTTGTCTTCTTGTGAAACCTGGGCTCCTTCGCAAGGGCAATAGCTCCAGTGTTGTCACAGAGTAGAGTCATCGGGCCCGACGCATTCGGAATCACTCCTAGGTCGGTGATGAACTCCTTCATCCAGACTCCCTCCTTTGCTGCTTCCGAAGCAGCTATGTACTCCGCTTCACATGTAGATGCTGCCACGACGCTTTGCTTGCTGCTGCTCCAGCTCACTGCCCCTCCATTCAAAATATACACGTATCCGGTTTGCGACTTGGAGTCGTCCGGATCTGTGTCGAAGCTAGCATCGACGTAACCCTTTACGACGAGCTCTTCAGCACCTCCATAAACGAGAAACATGTCCTTTGTCCTTTTCAGGTACTTCAGGATATTCTTGACCGCTGTCTAGTGTTCCGCTCCGGGATCACTTTGGTACCTCCCTACCAAACTTATGGCAAGGTTCACATCAGGCCTGGTACACAGCATGGCATACATGATAGAGCCTATGGCTGAAGCATAGGGGATGACACTCATCTCTTCTCTATCCTTTGCCGTGGTCGGGCATTGAGTCGTACTCAATGTCACACCTTGCAACACAGGCAAGAACCCCTTCTTGGACTGATCCATATTGAACTTCTTCAATATCTTTTCAAGGTATGTGCTTTGTGAAAGACCAATGAGGCGTTTCGATCTATCTCTATAGATCTTAATACCTAATATGTAAGCAGCTTCTCCAAGGTCCTTCATTGAAAAACACTTATTCAAGTAGGCCTTTATACTTTCCAAGAGTTCTATATCATTTCCCATTATCAGCATGTCATCCACATACAGTATAAGGAACGCTATAGAGCTCCCACTCACTTTCTTGTAAATACAGGGTTCTCCATAAACCTGTACAAACCCAAACGCTTTAATCACCTCATTAAAGCGAATGTTCCAACTCCGAGATGCTTGCACCAGCCCATAGATGGAGCGCTGGAGCTTGCATACCTTGTTAGCATCTTTAGGATCGACAAAACCTTCCGGCTGCATCATATACAGTTCTTCCTTGAGGAAGCCATTAAGGAATGCCGTTTTGACGTCCATTTGCCAGATCTCATAATCATAAAATGCGGCAACTGCTAACATGATTCGGACAGACTTTAGCATCGCTACGGGTGAGAAAGTCTCATCGTAGTCAATTCCTTGAACTTGTCGATAACCCTTAGCGACAAGCCGAGCTTTATAGGCGGTGACATTACCGTCTGCGTCAGTCTTCTTCTTAAAGATCCATTTGTTTTCAATGGCTCGCTTATCATTAGGCAAGTCCACCAAAGTCCATACTTTGTTCTCATACATGGATCCTATCTCGGATTTCATGGCATCAAGCCATTTGTTGGAATTCGGGCCCGCCATCGCTTCTTCATAGTTCGAAGGTTCACCGTTGTCCAACAACATGATCTCTAGGACAGGATTGTCGTACCACTCTGGTGCGGAATGTGTCCTAGTGGACCTTCGAATAGCAACTTGATCTGAAGTTTCATGATCATCATCATTAACTTCCTCTCTAGCCGGTGTAGGCTCCACAGAAACAACTTCCTGTGCTGCGCTACTCTCCGGTTCGAGTGGAGGTACAATTACCTCATCAAGCTCTATTTTCCTCCCACTTACTTCTTTCGAGAGAAACTCTTTCTCGAGAAAGGATCCATTCTTGGCAACAAAGACTTTGCCTTCGGATCGTAGGTAGAAGGTATACCCAATAGTCTCCTTGGGATATCCTATGAAGACGCACCTTTCCGCTTTGGGTTCGAGCTTCTCAGGTTGAAGTTTCTTCACATAAGCATCGCATCCCCAAACTTTTAGAAACGACAGCTTAGGTTTCTTTCCAAACCATAATTTATACGGTGTCGTCTCAACGGATTTAGACGGTGCCCTATTTAAAGTGAATGCGGCAGTCTCTAATGCATATCCCCAAAATGATAGCGGTAAGTCGGTAAGAGACATCATAGATCGCACCATATCCAATAGAGTGCGATTACGACGTTCAGACACACCATTTCGCTGAGGTGTGCCGGGCGGCGTGAGTTGTGAAACAATTCCACATTTCCTAAGGTGCGTGCCAAACTCGTGACTTAAATATTCTCCGCCACGATCAGATCGTAGGCATTTTATTTTCCTGTCACGTTGATTCTCGACCTCACTCTGAAATTCTTTGAACCTTTCAAAGGTTTCAGACTTGTGTTTCATTAAGTAGACATAACCATATCTACTCAAGTCATCAGTGAGGGTGAGAACATAACGGTAGCCACCGCGAGCCTCGACGCTCATTGGACCGCATACATCGGTATGTATTATCTCCAACAAGTCAGTTGCTCACTCCATTGTTCCGGAGAACGGAGTCTTGGTCATCTTGCCCATGAGGCATGGTTCGCATGTGTCAAATGATTCGAAATCAAGTGACTCCAAAAGTCCATCAGCATGGAGCTTCTTCATGCGTTTGACACCAATATGGCCAAGACGGCAGTGCCACATGTAAGTGGGACTATCGTTATCAACTTTACACTTTTTGGTACTCACACTGTGGACATGTGTAACATCACGTTCGAGATTCATCAAAAATAAACCATTGACCAGCGGGGCATGAGCATAAAACATTTCTCTCATATAAATAGAACAACCATTATTCTCGGATTTAAATGAGTAGCCATCTCGCATCAAGCGAGATCCAGATACAATGTTCATGCTCAAAGCTGGTACTAAATAACAATTATTAAGGTTTAAAACTAATCCCGAAGGTAGATGTAGAGGTAGCGTGCCGACGGCGATCACATCGACCTTGGAACCATTCCCGACGCGCATCGTCACCTCATCCTTGGCCAGCCTCCGCTTATTCCGCAGCTCCTGCTTGGAGTTACAAATGTGAGCAACTGCACCGGTATCAAATACCCAGGAGCTACTACGAGCGCTGGTTAGGTACACATCAATAACAAGTATATCACATATACCTTTAACGTTACCATCCTTCTTATCCGCTAAATACTTGGGGCAGTTCCGCTTCCAGTGACTGGTACCCTTGCAATAAAAGCACTCAGTCTCAGGCTTGGGTCCATTCTTGTTCTTCTTCTTCCCGGCAACTTGCTTACCGGGCGCGGCAACAGCTTTGCCGTCTTTCTTGAAGTTCTTCTTACCCTTGCCTTTCTTGAAACTAGTGGTCTTATTTACCATCAACACTTGATGCTCCTTTCTGATCTCGACCTCTGCTGATTTCAGCATCGAGTACAACTCAGGAATGGTCTTCCCCATCCCCTGCATGTTGTAGTTCATCACAAAGCTTTTGTAGCTAGGTGGAAGCGACTGGAGGATTCTGTCAATGACTGAGTCATCCGGGAGATTAACTCCCAGCTGAGTCAAGCGGTTGTGAAGCCCAGACATCTTGAGGATGTGCTCACTAACAGAACTGTTCTCCTCCATCTTACAGCTGAAGAACTTGTCAGAGATGTCATATCTCTCGACTCGGGCATGAGCTTGGAAAACTAGTTTCAGCTCTTGGAACATCTCATATGCTCCATGTTGCTCAAAACGCTTTTGGAGCCCCGATTCTAAACTGTAAAGCATGCCGCACTGAACAAGGGAGTAATCATCGCAGCGTGACTGCCAAGCGTTCGTAACATCTTGGTCCGCTGGGAGAATGGGTGGGTCACCTAGCGGTGCATCAAGGACATACAATCTCTTGGAAGCTATGAGGATGATCCTCAAGCCACGGACCCAGTCCGTATAGTTGCTTCCATCATCTTTCAGCTTGGTTTTCTCTAGGAACGCGTTGAAATTGAGGTTGACATTTGCGTTGGCCATTGGATCTACAATATAGATATTAAAGGCAATTTTAGACTAAGTTCATGATAATCAAGTTCACATAATCAAATTATTCAATGAACTCCCACTCAGATAGACATCTCTCTAGTCATCTAAGTGACACATGATCCATGTCAACTAGCCCGTGTCCGATCATCACGTGAGACGGACTAGTCATCCATGGTGAACATCTCCATGTTGATCGTATCTTCTATACGACTCATGTTCGACCTTTCGGTCTTCCGTGTTCCGAGGCCATGTCTGTACATGCTAGGCTCGTCAAGTCAACCTAAGTGTTTCGCGTGTGTAAATCTGGCTTACACCCGTTGTATGCGAACGTTAGAACCTATCACACCCGATCATCACGTGGTGCTTCGGAACAACGATCCTTAGCAACGGTGCACAGTTAGGGTGAACACTTCTCTTGAAATTTTATTGAGAGATCATCTTATTTACTACCGTCGTTCTAAGCAAATAAGATGTAAACATGATAAACATCACATGCAATCAATATAGTGACATGATATGGCCAATATCATCTTGCTCCTATGATCTCCATCTTCGGGGAACGATGATCATCATTGTCACCGGCACGACACCATGATCTCCATCATCATGATCTCCATCATTGTGTCTTCATGAAGTTGTCTTGCCAACTATTACTTCTACTACTATGGCTAACGCTTAGCAATAAAGTAAAGTAATTACATGGCGTTTATGATTGACACGCAGGTCATACAATAATGTAAGACAACTCCTATGGCTCCTGCCGGTTGTCATAGTCATCGACATGCAAGTCGTGAACCCTATTACAAGAACATGATCAATCTCATACATCACAATGCATCACATCACATCCTTCTGGCCATATCACATCACAAGGCATATGCTGCAAAAACAAGTTAGACGTCCTCTAATTTGTAGTTGCAAGTTTTTACGTGGTTGCTATAGGTTTCTAGCAAGAACGTTTCTTACCTACGCCAAAACCACAACGTGATATGCCAATTGCTATTTACCCTTCATAAGGACCCTTTTCATCGAATCCAATCCGACTAAGGTGGGAGAGACAGACACCCGCTAGCCACCTTATGCAACTAGTGCATGTCAGGCGATGGAACCGGTCTCACGTAAGCGTACGTGTAAGGTTGGTCCGGGCCGCTTCATCCCACAATACCGTCGAATCAAGATAAGACTAGTAACGGCAAGCATATTAACAAAATCGACGCCCACAACTGCTTTGTGTTCTACTCGTGCATAGATTCTACGCATAGACCTAGCTCATGATGCCACTGTTGGGGAACGTAGTAGTAAATCAAAATTTTTCCTACGTGTCACCAAGATCCATCTATGGAGAAACCAGCAACGAGCAAAGGGAGAGTGGATCTTCATACCTTTGAAGATCGCTAAGCGGAAGCGTTACAAGAACGCGATTGATGGAGTCGTACTCGCAGCGATTCAGATCGCGGTGGATCCGATCAAGTGCCGAACGGACGGCACCTCCGCGTTCAACACACGTGCAGCCCAGTGACGTCTCCTACGCCTTGATCCAGCAAGGAGGGAGGAGAGGTTGAGGGTGAGCTCCGGCAGCACGACGGCGTGGTGGCGGTGGAGCTGCGTGGTACTCCGACAGAGCTTCGCTAAGCGCTACGGAGAACGAGGGGAGGAGGAGGTAGGGCTGCACCAGAGAGAGAGGGAGAACCGTGTCTTGTGCAGCCCCAAATACCTCCACTATATATAGGAGAGAGGGAGGAGGGGTGTCTGCGCCCTAGGGTTCCACCCTAGGGGTGGCGGCAGCCACCAGATGCCATCTGGCCGGCGGCTAGGGCAAGGGAGAGGTGGGGCGCCCTAGGGTGGGCCTTAAGGCCCATCTAAGCCTAGGGTTTGCCCCCCTCCACCTTTGCCACGCCTTGGGCTGGGGTGGGAGGCGCACCAGCCCACCTAGGGGCTGGCTCCCTCCCACTCTTAGCCCACGGAACCTTCCGGGGCAGGTGGGCCCACTTGGTGGACCCCCGGAACCCTTCCGGTGGTCCCGGTACACTACCGGTGACACCCGGAACACTTCCGGTAACCAAATCCTCACTTCCTATATATCAATCTTCGTCTCCGGACCATTCCGGGACTCCTCGTGATGTCCGGGATCTCATCCGGGACTCCGAACAACCTTCGGTAACCACGTACACTATTTCCCTATAACCCTAGCGTCATCGAACCTTAAGTGTGTAGACCCTACGGGTTCGGGAGACACGTAGACATGACCGAGACACCTCTCCGGCCAATAACCAACAGCGGGATCTGGATACCCATGTTGGCTCCCACGTACTCCACGATGATCTCATCGGATGAACCACGATGTCAGGGATTCAATCAATCCCGTATACAATTCCCTTTGTCTATCGGTATGGTACTTGCCCGAGATTCGATCGTCGGTATCCCCATACCTTGTTCAATCTCGTTACCGGCAAGTCTCTTTACTCGTTCCGTAATACATCATCCCGTGACTAACTCCTTAGTCACATTGAGCTCATAATGATGATGTCTTACCGAGTGGGCCCAGAGATACCTCTCCGTCACACGGAGTGACAAATCCCAGTCTCGATTCGTGTCAACCCAACAGACACTTTCGGAGATACCCGTAGCGTACCTTTATAGCCACCCAGTTACGTTGTGACGTTTGGCACACCCAAAGTATTCCTACGGTATCCGGGAGTTACACAATCTCATGGTCTAAGGAAATGACACTTGACATTGAAAAGCTTTAGCAAACGAACTACACGATCTTGTGCTATGCTTAGGATTGGGTCTTGTCCATCACATCATTCTCCTAATGATGTGATCCCGTTATCAACGACATCCAATGTCCATGGTCATGAAACCGAGACCATCTATTGATCAACGAGCTAGCCAACTAGAGGCTCACTAGGGACACGTTGTGGTCTATGTATTCGCACATGTATTACGGTTTCCGGTTAACACAATTATAGCATGAACAATAGACAATTATCATGAACTAGGAAATGCAATAATAACCATTTTATTATTGCCTCTAGGGCATATTTCCAACAACTAACTCAACATCGGATGTCAACTCCGGTAAGGAGGGGTCTAGTGCTGACAAGGATGATCATTCTCAAGGAGTTAATGGGTTGGGGAGCTTGGCCTCTGTTCCCCCTCCTGTGGTCTATGGAGGACCGGTGCACCCACCTCATATAGTTAATCTTGGTCCTCCTCCTAAACTTGTTAAGAATGATTTTGCTAACTGGGTTTTCAGTATCAAGTCTCATTTAGATCATAGCTCAATTCATCTCATGAGACTCATTGAAGAAGGATAATATACTCATGATCCACGCAATATTACTCCAAGAGAACAAGCGAATAAACAGCTAAATTCTTCCTCCTTGTTCATACTTCGAGCTGCTATTCCTACTGAAGACCTACCTCACCTGCGGCCCTTCACTGTTGCTAAAGAGTGTTGGTAACACATCATCTCCATGTACAAGGGCAGCTCAAGCATTTAACGGTCAAACTATGAAGTTGTCCTTGATCAGTCAGATGAGTTTGTGATGATAGAGGATGAGGAACCGCGTGAGCTCTATAGAAGGGTGACCGCTCTCGCTGTTTCCCTCAAGGATCATGGCAACAAGGATGTGGATGATACTTGGATCAAGCGTAAGTTCCTAAAGGCAATCATGCCCTACAACAAGGCCATGTCCGCTGTCATCCATCAAAGGCCGGACTTTCACACCTTGTCTTCTCGTGATGTGTTGGATGAATTTATTGCAATGAACATCCCTAGCACGACAGCTGACAATGCTCTTGCTCACATTCAATGGTCAAAGAAGTCCTCTTCCAATCTTGCATTGAATGCCAAGGTCAGTCAAGAGGAAGAAGAAGAAGAAGAAGAAGAAGAGGGTTGCCCTGAGGACACCAAATATGCTTATCATGAGCACATGGCTCTTGCGTCTAAACAATTTTGGGGTAACAAGAGAAACACAAGGGCCAACTTCTCCAAGAACAACTCAAATGGGTCAAAGGGCAAGCAACGTGTGAGTACATGCTACAATTGTGGTAACGTGAGTCACTTTGTGTTGGATTGCCCATATGAGAAGAGGGAAGACAATGGTGGCAAGCTCATTCGCAAAGATAAGGCCAAGTCCTTCCCCAACAAAACCAACTTCATCAAGAAGGCCCCTCACAAAGTATTGGTGGCTCAAGAAGAGTATGTCTCGGATGATGATGTTGATGACGAAGACACAAGCGGTGAAGGAATGGCAATGGCATCCGTGGCAATTGCTTCCTCCACCCCAACAAAGGTGTCACTTTTCGACGCCCCCAATGGGAACATCGTCGCGAGGTGCCTCATGGCTAAAGTTATCACTAAGATAACCTCCAATGTCAAAACCTCAAAAATTAAGACTTCTATTTCTTCCACTCCATCTCTAGATTGTGCAGATGAACATGAGGAGCCAAAAGAGGATAAAATGAGTTTGACAAATTCATGTGTAAACTCAAGGGAGAGTCCAAGAAGCAATTTGTTGCTCTCTTGGAACAACTTGGTGAGGCCCATGATACTATTGAGTCTCAAGAAGAGTCTCTTGAGAAATTGCGAGGTCATAGTCGTGATTATGCCGACGAGATAGCGGATCTACATATTGCTCTTGAGGAAGAGCGAGGTCTTCGTATGACTCTTGAGGAGTCACAAAATGATGACCTTCCTAAATTACGTAAATATTATGATCATGCTATTGTTCTTAACCATGTACTCAAGTCTAAGAAGGTTTCACTTGGGGTGGACCATGATCGACTCAAGGATGAGCTTGACACACTTGACAATGTTCACAAGGCGTTGAAGTGTGCTCATGCCTCTCTTAAGGAGTTGCATGATCAACTCCAAGTGAAACTCACTAAGGAAATTGCCACGTGTCCTCCTTTCGTTCTAATTGATAATGCATCTGCTACTAACCCGTGTTGTGAGCATGCACAACCTGTGGAGGAAAATGCAAGTTGTGGCAAAAGAAGGAGTGGCGTTTGCACCCAAAAATAATGAGAAGAAGAAGGTGAACACCAAGGAAGTTCCACCCCTCAAGCAAATCTTTGTAAGAGCAGGAGAAGTTCCTCATGAGAAGAAGAAAGACAATGTTATGTTGGGGAATGCCAAGAAAGGCAAGAACAAGAACACCCACCCCAACAAGACTGGCGACTTTAACCCCTCTTATGTTGTATGTCGTGCTAGTGATGGGCATGTTTGTGCCAAATGTGTTGGTTCTTCTTATGAGTACATTGAATGGTGTATTTGGGTTCCTAATACCCTTGTTGCTAACATGAAAGGACCCATTAAAGAATTGGTACCTAAAGCCAAACATTGATCTCTTATAGGGGTTTGCTTCTGGAGGAACATCATGGTTGCTCGATAGTGGAGCGACAAATCATATGACCGGAAGCAAGGACTTGGTGGTGGACGTTCATCCTGACACATCTATGGCCACCCAAGTCTCATTTGGTGATGATGCAATTTCAAAGGTATTGGGTCTTGTCAAGGTGATAATCTCTCTGGAACTCTCCATAGAGAATGTTATGCTTGTTGAGACCCTCGCATACAATTTACTTTCAGTTCATCAACTCGCAACCATGGGTTTTAGTACCTTCTTTGGTATTGACTCTATGACCCTTTTGTGGAGCAAGACTCTTTAAGTAGCTTTTGTTGGGCATGTCGAGAACGGTCTCTATGTGGTGAACTTCTCGGAGCAACCCACTAAGACTGCGACTTTCTTAATGGCTAAAGTTGATGTGGGATGTCTCTAGCATCACCGGCTAGCCCATGTCAATATGAGATCTTTGCAAAGTCTCCTCAAAGGGGATCACATTCTTGGACTAACAAATGTGAGTTTTGCCAAATATCGTGCTTGCAGTGCTTGTATCGAACGAAAGCTACATGAAAAGGCTCCTCATCCAACCACTACAATCTACTCAAAGAGGACCTTAGAGCTCCTTCACATGGATCTCTTCGGCCCTCCATCTTTTGATAGTCTTGGTGGAAGAAAATATTTCTTGGTAATTGTGGATGATTACTCGATATATACTTGGGTTTATTTCTTCAAGAAGAAGAGTGAGACCAAACGGACCGTCATCGACTTTGCAAGTGAAGTCCAACGTCAACATGATGCAAAGATTTTGATGATTAGAAGTGACAACGGCACTGAGTTCAAGAATTACACCCTAAATGTGTTTCTCAGTGATGAAGGGATAAAGCACCAACATTCCACACTTTACACCCCTGTAGCGACCCGACCTGAAAGGTCGAATCTCCGGTGTTTCCGTACCATCCCAAGATCATGCTGGTACACACACGGTACATCAATGTATATATCAAAGGGGAATCACACAGCATTATATTAATCGAAATCTCATATCGAGTCCTTTATTACAATAAAAATTACAATAAAGTGGCTGAAAGCCAACTCATGAGAATATCTAAATCTTGCGGAAGCGTCGAAGGTAGATGAGTCCATCTGACTCCAAGGGCATCTCACCGAGCGTAGAACGTGTCCTCACTCCTGGTCGGAAAAATACTCTGCAACATGATACGTTGCAGCCGTGTAGGTCAGCATATGGAATATGCCGGCAAAGTCACAAGAGAGGGGTGAAAAGATAATCATCTATTTCTATATGCATATTTGGCAGGTGGGGTGGTAAGTTTTTGCGAAAAGCAAATTTTTCCTACATCAAGAGAGGGCTAAGCAAAATATTACTAAGTTGGTTGATTAATGAGATGGTTCCACCAACCAATTCTCATACCCAAATTTTTAATACCCACATCATCATATTAATTGTGTTGAGAATTCCGAATGTTTCAGTTCCTTTGGCTCAAGTCATCCATGACCGTGGACACGGCTAATCGATTAGGTTTGAGTACTCTGCAGAGTTTTGCACACGTTCCCCACAAGATTTGGTCGCCTCCGTTTGATTTCTCACACTTCAAGGTGTTTGAGAAACGGATGACCAAAACATGGTCTTCCAAAGGGTTTCCCTGCGACTCTGTCGGTGCCCATCCTTTCCTACCGTTCTTCTACATCTCGTAGCACCGCCTGTCCAGGGTCACCACGATGTCCAACCAAGCCAGAGCCCATAATGACTTGTGGCTGTGCAGGTAAGCCTTGGGTCTTGAAGCACCCATCCATCTCTTTGTGCCTGGGTGGATCTTTCCGCGTGAATACTGGCCATCTCCAACATCACCTAGGCAAATCCACTGGTTTCTCCAGGGTGCCGTTCAACCATCATCCACCCAGAGGTATGTTGAAAACTCGGAGTCTTGAAATCTTGATCATTATGTAGGTCTTGAAATTATTAACTCTCTCAACTCTCATGTATCACACAACCAACCCCGTCTACTAATAGCATAGCAAAAAGTAAAACAACGTTTCCCGGGGCCAATGTGTCAAAGAGTTTGAGGGGGGTACCTACCACATAATACTACAAGTATGTAACCAAGTTTCCAACTAACCTATCTTGCATGCAATTGGGGAAAATGGTAGAACTAATGCATATAAAACATGGGAAATCATGATCAAAGTGACTTGCCTAATTGATGATCTTCGTACTCGTGGGACTCTAAGTAACAAGCTTCGCACTCCGGATAATCTAACGAAGCAAACAAGCACTCAATAAGCATACAACAGAATATTGTAACCCACAAACATCAATCAAGAACTAGGAAACAGTCAAGACAAAACAATGCACAAATCACAAGGAAAACACACAAAGTTTTGTTTACTAGGAGGTGATTGATAAAACACTACTAACATAATGAAACTATTGGTATTAACCAAAGCAATAGTTGAAAGCAAGAAAACAATAAAATATTTTATTAATAAACAGAATAAAATCAATTTAAATTTGTTGAGAAAACTTTTGTAAAGTTTGTAAAAGTTTTGATAAACACTATATGAATCAACTATAGTTTTACTATCAAAAGAGCAAAACAAAACTTATTATTTATTAACAAAACATGTTCTTAACAGAAAAGAATTTTACAAATAAACTTGTCTTAGAAAACAGAATTAAATTATATAAAACTTTGTTTGAAAGCAAAACTATTACTAACTAGTTGTTTTAATCAAAATAAACCTATTTGAAAAGAAATTGTGATTCCTATCTTAACAAAGAAATAACTAAACAATTTTATATTTTTATTAACAACAAGTAAAACACTAAATGCTTAAACAACAGAACCTACTAAACAAATTAAAACTAAATCTAAGTTAAACTAACTAAAACTAAGTAAATAAAACTATACTATAAAACTAAGCAGATTCTGTTTATAGCTAGAACACTAATCAAAATCATCCTAAAAATTCTCAAACTAAACATGGAGGTAGTCCTAACTAATACCAAACAGTAGCAAAAATATTGATATCAAAATCTATTTTCAAACTCTAGTTATTCAGATTTGAATGATTTGAGTAAATTTGATTCAATTCAAATTTTTATAGTTCAAATTTGAAATTTAAAAGTACAGTGTGAAACTACATGAAAAATGTGAGCTATTGCAAAAAGAATCAACTCAAAACATTAAATAGATTAAAAGATATAAGCAAAACAAAGTTTGAACTCACTCTGTTAACTAAAACAAAAACAGAAAAGAAAACTAGATATGCAACGGCCAGGGGGCTACGTGGCGCTTTCCTATTGGTTGGGGGCGTGTGCGTGCGAGTGCTTGCGGGCGGGCGACCGGACCGAAGAGAAAAACGATTCGGGGATTAGAGGGTTCTAATACTAGCCGTGGATTGTAGATCCGAGGGGTGAGGATAGATCCGATGACTTACCGGAGAGATAGAGGATCTCCAGCGAGTGGTGACGGCGGCCGGTGGTCGGGTACGTCGCCGGAGGTAGCTTCGGTGGTCGAGGGAGGCAGCAAAGAGGTCCAGGCGACAGCGGCGGTCGTCCGGCGTCGATTGGAGGCAACGGTGGGGCGAGGGGAAGAGTGGAGCGACGGGCACGAGCAATGGGAGCTCCGGTGGTGGCAGGGGCTCCGGCGAGGAATTTGGCAGGGGGGCTCGGGGGGAATGGAGAGCGGGGACTTGGGGCTCTTATATAGGGTGCTCGGGGGGTGCGGGGGAGGGGAGGGGAGAGAGATCCGGGGGAGTAACTGCCGGCGACGAGGTCGGGCGAGAGGAAGGAGGCGACCGCGCGGGCGAAACGGTCGGTCGAGGTGGGGCCCGGTGTCAGTGAGAGGGAGGGCGAGGTTTCCGCGTCGGTCGGCCGGCGCGTATTGAATTCGCGAAATAAAGCATGTGGGTCGGCCCGTTTTAATTCTAAAACCGTTACCGTTTTCTGTTTAATGTTTTTCCAGAGCGTTTCAAAAACCTTTAAAGCATTCGAATCATCTCTAAATATAGGAGTATTATGTATCAAAATTAACAGAATAATAAATTCTATTTAATGAACATTTTTATTCTGTCATTTGAGCACTTTGGAAAAATAATATTTTCAGAAATTGCCTAATTGTTTTTAAATCCTTTTTGCAAATATTTTCAAAATAACTCCTGGTTATTTTTGTTCAAATAGATCACCAAGATGACCTTGGTGTGGAGTGTCATGTTACTCCCCTCTTATTTTGAACATTTTACCAAGATTTCAAATAGGTGAAAGCAACACATTGAAAGTAGAAAGGGGTTTCAGAAATTTAGAGAAGGCATTTCAACTAACACATACATTCAAACAATGGTGATGATAGATGCATAGCTATAAATCATAACATTCCAAAATAGAATTTTGGGATGTTACAACCCCTCAACAAAATGGTGTTGCTAAGAGGAAGAACCGGACGTTGATTGATGCGGCAAGAACCATGATGGTGGAGTTTAAATCTCTGTACAACTTTTGGGCCGAAGCCATCAACACAGCATGTCATGCATCAAATCGTCTCTATCTCCGCAAAGGCTTGAACAAGACTCCGTATGAGATTCTTATCGGGAACAAGCCCAACCCCAAATATTTCCGGGTGTTCATTTGTAAGTGTTTCATTCTCAAGAAAGGTGCTTCTTTTTCAAAATTTGAATCTAGAGCCCATGAGGGCATATTTGTTGGTTATGCTGCAAACTCTCATGCTTATCGTGTCCTCAACAAGTCCACGGGACTCATTGAGGAGACGAGTAACGTAGAGTTTGATGAAAATAATGGCTCCCAAGTGGATCAAAGTGGTATTTGTGATGTAGGTGATGAAATTCCTCCCCAAGCATAAGAAGAATGGGTGTGGGATACTTCCTACCCGTTGAGGAACCCCTTGTGGCCAAAGGAGAATAACAATGTTCCAATAAAGTGGAACCATCACCGACGCAAGACCCACACGCTTCCGAAGAACAAAATGAAGGTTCTTCACCACATGGACAAGATCAAGGGCAAGATCAATCTCCTGATGATGGTGTTTCGCCAAGTGATGCCCAAGATCAAGGTCCCGTCTCCAAGCTCGTTCAAGATCAAGATCTTCTTCAAGAATAAGAGAAAACTCACAAAGGCGCTCAAGATCATCCAGATGATGACCCTCAGAATGTTGTCCCTCAACCTTCCATGGAGGAAATCTTAGAGAGATGAGCCGCCAAGAATGCTGCCAAGCTCAAAGTTAAACAACATCTGTTGGAGAACGTCTACGGCGACTTGCAAAAAGGGGTAACCACTCGTAAACAATTAACAAACTTTTGTGAACATCACGTGTTTGTTTCTTGCATTGAGCCCCTTAAGGTTCAAGATGCACTCGAGGATATGGAGTGGGTTGAAGCTATGCACGATGAACTCAACAACTTCGAGCGCAACCAAGTGTGGCAATTGGTGCCACGACCTAAGGAGAACCACAATGTTATTGGAACTAAATGGATCTTCAAAAACAAGAAAGATGCATATGGTATCGTCATTCGCAACAAGGCAAGATTGGTGGCACAAGGATACTCCCAAGTCGAGGGTATCGACTACGGTGAAACTTTTGGTCCTATTGCTCGCCTTGAATGTATTCACATGTTGCTTGCATATGCCTCTCATCATAACTTTAAATTATATCAAATGGATTTCAAGAGTGCTTTTCTTAATGGTCCTCTTAAGGAGTTGGTATATGTCAAGCAACCCCCAGGGTTCGAGGATCCCAAGTTCCCCAATCATGTATATGTTCTCGATAAGGCTCTCTATGGCCTTAAGCAAGCCCCACGCATGTGGTATGAGCACCTTACCGAGATGTTGGAAGACCGTGGGCTTGAAATTGGGAAAATTGATCCCACTCTTTTTACAAAGAGGGTCAACGGTAACTTATTCATATGCCAACTATATGTTGATGATATTATTTTTGGTTCTCCTAAGAAAGTTTTCAATGAAGAATTTTCCACTTTGATGACAAACAAGTTTGAGATGTCTATGATGGGAGAATTGAAGTTCTTCCTTGGTTGCGAAGTCAAGCAACGAAGTCAAGGTACCTTCATCAATCAAGCTAAATACACCCAAGACATGCTCAAGAGGTTCAAGATGGATGATCTCAATCCGCCCAAGGCCAACACTCCCATGCCTCTCAAATGCCATCTTGACAGCGATCCCAATGGTAAAGCGGTGGATCAAAAGGTATATCGCTCCATGATTGGATCCTTGCTTTACCTTTGTGCATCTAGACCGGATATCATGTTAAGTGTGGGTATTTGTGCATGATTTCAATCTGCACCTAAGGAGAGTCACCATGTGGATGTCAAGCGAATCTTTCGATATTTGACTCATACCCCAGACTTTGGCTTATGGTATCCCAAGGGGGCTTTGTTTGATCTCGTTGGATGTACTGACTCGGATTGGGCGGGAGACCGTGTGGATACAAAGTCCACTTCCGGAGGCTACCAATTTCTTGGTAGGTCTTTGGTAAGTTGGTCTTCAAAGAAACAAAATTGTGTTTCTCTCTCGTCCACCGAGGCCGAGTATGTAGCTGCTGCCAGTTGTTGTGCACAGATTATTTGGATGAGGCAAACTTTAAAGGACTATGGTGTCAATTGTGACAAAGTGCCTCTTTACTGTGATAGTGAAAGTGCCATTATGATCTCCAGCAACCCAGTTCAACATTGCAAGACGAAGCATATTGATATTCGTCATCACTTCCTTCGGGAACACGTCAAGCGTGGAGACATCAATCTTATTCATCTAAGCACTAACGAACAACTTGCAGATATTTTTACGAAGCCATCAGATGAACCAAGTTTTCACGAGTTAAGGCATGAGATAAATATCATTGATTCAGGCAATGTGGATTGACTTAGTGCACACCTCCCCACACTCATCGCTATGTCTTGTCTAGGTGTAGGCATAGATTTAGGGGGGAGTCTAGTTCTCTCAATGAACTATCCCTCCTCTTATTATGTATAAACTAATAAAAGTCTTTCACATTTTCCATTTTTGATGGTTATTGTGCTTCAAAAGACGAGTCTTGGTCATGGGCCCAAGGATAATTCTTCGCGGTGCCATACCATCTGACTCAAACATAGATGGATCTAGGGCCACTGCCCTCTCTTCATGTGAAGTAGAGGCTCACTGTTTGGTCCTATTTTTTTTTCTACTCCGGTGGACCACGCTCTTGTTTTGACTTGCATCTTTGATTTATCTTGTCTCTCGTTTTTGTGCGAAAAACTTTCTTTCTCTTCTTCTCTTTTCTCTTCGAAAATTTGCACTTTGTGGGCAGCATGGTACTACTGTGGAGATTCACATTACTACCGATGGGAGCGGTACTACCGCTTATCGCGCGGAAGTAAAAAATTACTTCTGCTCGTTGAGCGGTACTACCGCGATGGCCGCGGTACTACTGTGTCGTTGAGTGGGCATGCGGGTTAAGAGCCGGCAAGGGGGTTTTCAATCTCCCTTATACCCCATTATCTCTTCCCCTCGCGTTTCTCTCGATCCTCCTCACAACCGGCGCCGGAGCACCTCACCGGATCTCCGTCTCCGGCCACCCTCCTCCTATTCCCCTTGGTTGGATCATTCCCCACCTCGTCCTCTTGCGCTGGACCTCGGTATTTCCCCAAACTCTTCCCGTTTTGCTTCTCTATTTTTGAATCTAGGTTTAGGGGAAATATGAGATGGTCTAGTGTTGTTTGATCCAATGTGTGCATGACGAGATGGTTTGAGTGTGTTAGTGTAGTAGAAGTGCGTATTGATAGGATACAATGGGATAACTTTCAATCTACGGTAGTACCGATTTGATCTTTCGATCTGTGTTCATGCGAAATCCGCCCCGTGTGGTACTACCGCACCTGGTGCGGTACTACCGCTCGTCAGGCGGAAGTAAATTTTTACATCCGCGGTTGCCACGGTACTACCACTCTCCACGGTACTACCGCATCCGGAGAGGTAGTAATTTTTACTTCCCCTTGCTGGGTGGCAGTAAATTTTTACTTCCTCTCCAGCGATGGTACTACCGCGTCTGGAGCGGTAGTAATTTTTTACTTCCGCTCGCTGGGCGGCAGTAAAATTTTACTTCCACTTCAGCCACGGTACTACCGCTGCCAGCGATACTACCGTGTTTGGGGCGGTAGAATTTTTTTACTTCCGCATGCATAACCGATACTGCCACTCGATCTGAAGCTACCTCATTTTGTCCTATTTATTCTCACTTCTACATGGTTTTCGTGTCTGCTTTCGTCTTTGCCTTACCTTTTTCGGTTGTCCATTGTGTTTGTGTTGTGTGACATAGGTGGTGGCTTTGGTTCCGGCTCTGTTCCAAGACGCTCCAATCCCTCTCGTGACACTAGCACCAAGCGTCTCCACAATCCAGATACTCCGGAGGGATCCAATGACCCACCCCACAATTTCAAGCAGACCGCATCCAAGCTCAAGGCGCCAGTTGACAACTATGAGGACATGCCTCAAGCTGAGTTTCTGTCTTGACGGTTGATCGATCCCTATGTCAAACCACGGGAAGTTTCCATGGCCAATGAGTTGTTCTAGACCAAGCAGCAGTATCTCATCCATATTGATGTGATCAAGGGCAAGAAGAATCTATATGTTCCTGTCCAATACATTGATATGGCTCATACGAGGAAGCATTCGGCATACTTCAGTGAGGCTCTGGGTTTGGTGGAGCAGTTTGCTATCAAGGACATCATCTCGTTCCACCTTGACTTTGATCCCAAGATAGTGGGTCAGTTCTTTGCCTCTGTCCACTTCCACACTCATGAGCAGCGGACCATGACTTGGATGACCAATGGAGAGATCTTGTCTACCACCTGGAAGGACTTCATGGATCTGCTGCATGTTCCTGATTTAGGGCTTGATGTGCCACTTGGACTGCGCCCTCACGTCAAACCCCACCCAACACGTAAGGAGCAGCTCGTGCCATTCTATATTCTGAAGACTTTACCCTTTGGCGAGCGAGTTTCTGTGCTCAACCCCTTTCTTGATGTCATGCATTGGATCTTCCGCAACACTTTGTTTCCTCGCATGGGAGACAAGGACAAGGTGCACTCCTATCTGGTGGATATGTTGCTACTATGTGAGAAAGGAAGAACTGAAGAACTTGACACCCTTGATGTGTCTCACATTATGTGGACTAAGCTTCGCACTGTTGTGTTTCATCATAAGGTCCCCATTTATGGGCCCTACTTGTTCCTGCTGATTCGTACTACTTGGGAGAAGACCCTTCCGGGTGAGGACTTGCAGGAGCACTTGTTTCTTCATGAGCCCATTCGTCTACGTATGAAGGACAAGTGGGCCAACACCACCACTAGGCCAGCTCCTGCTTGTATGGAGGTTGATGAGGATGAGATCGACGAGGAGGAAGATGAAAGTTCTGAGTCCTATGTGCCACAGTCTTCTGAGCCATCTTGGGCCAAGAAGCTCTCTCACAAGATGAGGACCTTTTTCTGCACGCAGGCCAAGGGTCAGCATCAGGCTCACGTTGCTCAGAAGGAGAGTCGTCAGTGTGACAAGCGGATTCTAAGGAAGCTTGGCGAGACCATCTGAAGTGAGTCTAAGAAGGACATCACTCCTGATGCCACTTGGATGGCAAACCAGCAGTTCTAGTGGGTTGATTCATATGCGGAGTCCATCCCAGACGCATTAGAGGAGGAGCCAGAGGACTGATGCTTCTGCATGGCAGATACCACCTATGTGTTAGGTGTCCTCTCTGCCTTTTTGGCATCTCGATGCCAAAGAGGGAGAGAGTGTAGGATTTGAGAGTATTTGCATTGTTTTTTCGTCGTCTCTTTGCTTCCGTTGAACTTTGGTTTATGTCATTTGTGTGTGAGACCAGGAGACTTCCTCTATCATATGGTGTGAGACATATGCTATCACTCCTACCTTATTATTGTCTAGTATGATTCGTAGCTTATGAGTCTGTCTCATATGTATCCTTATCTTCATGCTCACATGCTATGCCTAGTTTGCATACTTCGTTTTGTTCATTCTGTTACAAGGATTGCATTGCTTATAAAATATAGGGGAGTGTTGATCCTAGTGTGTGTGCCTTGCAGTCCAAAGCATATCTAGAGTATGCATACATCTAGGGGAAGCTCGTCTATATTTTGTAGATCTTGGGTTTGCATATGCTCATTTTATATCTTTATGTGCAAATCCCGCATTGTCATCAATCCACCAAAAAGAGGGAGACTGTAAGGGCATATTTCTCCTTAACTGGTTTTGGTGATTGATGGCAATGCCTTTGCGGACTAATCGTGTGCATTGACCATTTCAGATATCTCATGTCTAGGCACAAGACGATTCAGTGCCCCTTGGAGCCTATCGAAGACAGTTGTTCTCTATGTTTCCTTTCAGTGGATTTGAGTCGTAGGAAAGCCATACTATTAAGAGGGGGTCCGCCCCAGAAAGGTTTGGGTGGAATCAACACGTACACATCTATTCCTTTGCACCACCTTTACTTCGCTTCAATGGAGCTCCAGCTCATTTTTCATTCCGTGCAAAGTGAAAGCCTACGGGGGGTTGCATTCAGTGGCCAGTGGTAGTACCGCTTGGTTGAGCGGTAGTACCGCTTGGTTGAGCGGTAGTACCGCTGTCTCCTGCCCTAGAACTTACGCCTACAGTAGTAGGCGCGGATGTAATTTTTTACATCCGCCCTATTACGGTAGTATCGTGATTCAACTTTGGTACTATAGTGCTGGACTTTTTTGCAGTTTTGCCTTCTCCGGAGGTAGTCACGGAAGTAATTTTTTACTTCCGTGCATCTCTAGTGCCAGCCTCAGCCGACCATGCGGTAGTATCGCATGGGCTCGCGGTAGTACCGCTCCGGCGGTTCTACCGCTTGTTTCCTAGTGCAATCGACCAGAGCCTGTTACTTCCGTGCGAGCGGTAGTACCGCATGTGGCATCGGTAGTACTACAAGCCCTCGCGGTAGTACCATGGGTTTTGCGGTAGTACCACAATGCGCGGGGATGATGCTGTGGATAACGGTTGGATCTTGTCCCCCTCTATAAAAGGGAGGTCTTCTTCCCCAAGAAGCTTATCTCTTCCTTCCCAAAACTCCATTTTTGCTCAAATCTCCATTTTAGCCCGATCTCTCTCCCTAGCCAATCAAACTTGTTGATTTTCTAGGGATTGGATGAGAAGGCCTCGATCTACACTTCCACCAAGAGAAATTTGATTCCCCCCACTAATCCCTTGCGGATCTTGTTACTCTTGGGTGTTTGAGCACCCTAGATGGTTGAGGTCACCTCGGAGCCACATTCCATTGTGGTGAAGCTTTGTGGTGTCGTTGGGAGCCTCCAATTCAGTTGTGGAGATTGCCCCAATCTTCCTTGTAAAGGTTCGGTCGCCGCCTCCAAGGGCACCAATAATGGAATCACGACATCTTGCATTGTGTGAGGGCATGAGGAGAATACGGTGGCCCTAGTGGCTTCTTGGGGAGCATTGTGCCTCCACATTGCTCCAACAGAGACGTACTTCCTCACAAGGGAAGGAACTCCGGTAACACATCCTCGTCTCCATCGGCTCCACTTTTGGTTATCTCGCACCTTTACTTCTTGCAAGCTTTTATTGTGTTATATCCCTTGCTTGCTTGTGTACTTGTTGTGGTTAGCATCATATAGGTTATTCATCTAGTTGCAAATCTAGCCAACTTATTTGATGTTAATCCTAAATTGTTAAGGAAAAGTTAAAAAGTGTTAGTTGCCTATTCACCCCCCCCCCCCCTCTAGTCAACCATATCAATCCTTTCAACAACCTTCTGTGTTTCAGGATTCCACAATTTAAAACCTTTAACACCAGACTTATAACCAAGAAAGATGCAATTAACAGCCTAGGCTCCAACTTTCCATTATCAACATGAGCGTAAGCAATGCAACCAAAAACTCTCAACTATGAATAATCACCGGGTGAACCAGACCATACCTCAATCGGAATTTTCTTATTAAGAGGAATAGATGGTGAACGATTAATGAGATAACAAGTAGTGGAAGCGGCCTCAGCCGAAAAACGCCTATGCAAACCTGCATTGGACAACATGCAACGGGCTTTGGAAATAATGGTCCTGTTCATACGCTCAGCAACACCATTTTGTTGAGGAGTATAAGGAACGGTGTAGTGTTTAACAATGCCTTCAGACTTGCAATAATTCTTAAATTGCTTAGAATAGAATTCCATACCATTATCAGTGCGAAGTATTTTTTACCATCTTTTCAGTTTATCTCTCAATCATAATCTTCCACTCCTTAAAAATTGAGAATGATTGCCATTTATGTTTCAAGAAATAAGGCCAAACTTTTCCCGAATAATCATCAATAATAGTCAACATGTAGCTAGCACCACCTAGTGACTTTCTGTGAGATGGTCCCCATAAATCAGAATGAACATAATCAAGAATACCTTCAGTTGTATGGGTCGAAGTGTTGAAATTCACCCTCTTGTGCTTGCCGAAGATACAATGCTCACAGAATTTCAATTTACCAGTTTCGTATCCTTTAAGAAGACCTCTCTTATGTAACTCTGCCAAACCAAGTTCACTCATATGTCCAAGACGCATATGCCAAAGGTTAGCAGCATCACAATCAGAATTCTTTGAAATAATTGGAGTAGCGTTACCTAAAATGGTAGAACCTCAAAGGTAATAAAGACCATTGGTCGAACTTAAGTAACCTTTCATCACAATAAGAGAACCTTTGGTGACCTTCAAAACGCTATCTCCACCTGAATACTTGTATCCCTTTGCATCAAGGGCACTCATAGAGATAAGATTTCTCTTCATCTTCGAAATATACCAAACATCTATCAAACTCCTGATTGTGCCATCAAACATCTTGATTCAAACGGAACCAATGCCTTCAATTTTGCATGGTGAATTATCAAAACCCAAAACGGAACCAGCAACAGTAGTGGAATCAAAAGTAGTGAACCAATCTCTATTCGGGCACATATGAAAAGTACACGTAGTGTCAAGTACCCACTCATCATTGGTCTCAGCACATCCACCAATAACAACAAGAGCATCATCGAAACTATCATCACGAGCAACATTAGCAGAATTTTCACCTTGTTTGTTACATTTTGGTTTATATGTACCGTTTCTCTTTTCCTTGTTCTACAACTTGAAACAGTCTGAGATGTCATGACTATCTCTCTTGTAATATCTACAAGATTGCTTCTTGTCTCTGGATTGCGACCGGCCCCCCTGGCTATTCTTACTTTTGCCTCTGTTTCCATTATGTGAGTTCTTCTCCTTTGTCCTGCCACGAACAGATAATCCCTCGGCTTGGGATGAAATTGAACCATCATGAGGCACCATTAATTTCATCTTCTCCTTAGAGTTCAAAGCTTCATAAACTTAATTAAGCGTGAGAGTATCAAGACTATATAATATGGTTTCTCGAAATTTGGTATAAGAACTTGGAAGTGAACAAAGTAACATTAAAGCAGTATCTTCTTCATCATACTTAACCTCCATTGCAGCTAGATCGGATATGATCTCTTTAAATTCCGAAATATGATTCAAAACATTACCTCCCTCGAGTAACATGTGCATGAATAATTTTTGCTTCAGATGCATCTTGCTGATGAGATCTTTCGTCATGCAAATCCCTTCCAGCTTTAGCCATAGAGTGGCGGCAGTTTTCTCGCTCAAAACTTCCTATAAAATATTATTATGCAAATGGAGTTGAATTTGTCACAAAGCCTTATGGTCCCTTCTTTTATTTTCGGCGGTCCAATCCTCAATTCTATTTTTTCCAAAACTATCCAGTGCATCATCATAGTCGGCCTGCGCCAACAACGCCCGCATATTGACTTGCCATAGGGTAAACCTTGTGTCACGATCCAGCAACGGAAAATCGTACTTCATGAATGCCATGAGTCGATAAAATCTGTGTACACAAAATAGTACAAGCCGGCAAAAAAATTCTTGACATAATTGAATATGCGGATCAAACGAAATAAGATAAATAGCACCTGGCAGTATTCGGATAGTGGACGTAGCAAGTGAAGATGAAAAAAAATCAACGGACGAACTATTACTCTATACTAGTACCTTCACGTGGCGTAGTGAGTACGGGAGTAGTACTTGATATTAGATGAACATGGCTTCCACGCGAGAGAGCGACAGCTGGTCAGGGCACTTCCTGTCGAACCCTCAATCGAGACTTGTGGCCTGTGTACAGGAGCAGAACTCGGCAGATTGATATGACGCCGCGTATGGCGGGCCTGTCGAAATCGGTGACATACGGCAGCAGCAGAGGATATCGAATTCTAGTCGGAATCGACGGATCGCCAAGAGACGCGTGCGGCAGCACACGCAGACACAACCCTAGCTCTCATCTCAAAATGAATCTCGTATATGTGGAATCTCAGCTCTATATATCACTTGTTAGATAAAACAAGATTAAAGAGACACGGAGTTTTACATGGAAACCTTTACGGGAGAAAACCACTGACGCACGAAGGCGCAATCACTATGAGCATGAAGGCACCATTCATACTAAGGTTTGGTATCATTATGTCATAGGATCAATTGGTACCTTAGTTGCTGTTATTATCGCATTTGTTGTTGCATTTAATTTTTTACACAGTTTCAATGTATGTTTTAATTAGATGCTCTAGAGAGCTATATGTTGTTCAATGAGAACTATGTATGAACTTTATGTATTTATTTTGGTCACTACTGTACTTTGGCTTTAATGTCATGATGAATTTTTATTAATTTGGTCACTTCTCTATTTATGATGTTCTGTAATGGTTTTTGATACACTTAATTGTATAATGCATGCAGATGAACCGACAATGGATGTACGGTGACCGACACATCTCCGAGTATATTAAGGGACTGCATAATTTTCTCCAAGCGGCTCACGCAAACAAGCAGAATGGTTTTATGCATTATCCATGTACTATCTGTGGGAATACGAAGGATTACTCTAACTCTAAAACCCTTTACTTCCACCTGCTTGAGAAGGGTTTTATGCCACACTATAATGTTTGTACCAAGCACGGAGAAAGAGGAGTTCTGATGGAAGACAACGAAGAAGAAGATGATGATGACAACTACCCGCCCCCCTGAATACGGTGATGGTGCAATGGTGGAAGCTGAAGATCAAGAGGAACCAAATGATGTGCCTGATGATAATGTTTGTCGGGTCATTGTTGATGCACAGAGAGAATACAAAAGTGAAGGGAGAAGTTGAAGTTCGATCGCATGTTAGAGGATCACAAAAAAGGGTTGTACCCAAATTGCGAAGATGACAACACAAAGCTCGGTACCACACTCGAATTGCTGCAATGGGAGGCAGACAATGGTGTATCTGACAAGGGATTTGGTTCGCTACTAGAAATAATGAAGAAGAAGCTTCCAAAGGATAACAAATTGCCCGACAGTACGTACGAAACAAAGAAGGTTCTTTGCCCTCTAGGATTAGAGGTACAGAAGATAAATGCATGCCCTAATGACTGCATCCTCTACCGCGGTGCGTACGAGGATTTGAACGCATGCCCGGTATGCGGTGCATTGTGGTATAAGATTAAACGAGATGACCCTGGTGATGTTGAGGGACAGCGCACCGGGAAGAGGGTTCCTGCCAAGGTGATGTGCTATGCTCCTATAATACCACGGTTGAAACGTCTATTCAGAAACAAAAAGCATGTTGAGTTGATGCAATGGCACATAAAAGACCGGAAGTTGAGAGCTCCCGCTGACGGGTCGCAGTAGAGAAAGATCGAGAGAAAGTGGAGCGACTTTACAGGTGACCCAAGGAATGTATGGTTTGGTTTTAGTGCAGATGGCGTTAATCCTTTTGGGTAGCAGAGCAGCAAGCATAGCACATGGCCTGTGACGCTATGTATGTATAACTTTCCTCCTTGGTTGTGCATGAAGCGGAAGTTCATCATGTTGTCAGTGCTCATCCAAGGTCCTAAGCAACCCGGCAATGACATTGATGTGTACCTAAGGCCATTAGTTGATGAACTTTTACAGCTATGGAATACGTCTCCAACGTATCTATAATTTTTGATGATGGCGTGCTATTATATTATCTATTTTGGATGTTTTATATGCATTAATATGCTATTTTATATTATTTTTGGGACTAACCTATTAATCTAGAGCCAAGTGCCAGTTTCTGTTTTTCCTTGTTTTTCAGTTTTGTAGATATGGAATATTAAATGGAGTCCAAACGAAATAAAACATGCGGAAGGAATTTTTCTGGAAGGAAGCAAGTCATCCATGCTTGGAGTGCACGTCAGGGAGGTGCTAGGGCGCCACAAGCCTGCTAAGTGTGCCCCCTGGCCGCGCCTACCAGGCTTGTCGCCTCCTGGCAGGTCTCCTAACCCTAATTCTTGGCCTATAAATACCCAAAAATTCCCCCAACATCAAAAAGAGCCACGCAAATACTTTTCCGCCGCCGGAAGCCTCCGTTCCCGAGAGAACCAATCTTGGAGCCTTTTCCGATAATCTGTCGAAGGGGGTTTCAATCACGGAGGGCATCTACATCAACTCCATTGCCCCTCCGATGATGTGTGAGTAGTCCACCATAGACCTACGGGTCCATCTCTAGTAGCTAGATGGCTACTTCTCTCTCTTTGATCTTCAATACCATGTTCTTCATGATCTTCATGGAGGTCTATTCGATGTAATCCTCTTTTGTGGTGTGTTTGGATCTGATGAATTGTGAGTTAATGTTCAGATTAGCCATGAATTTTATTTGAATCTCCTCTGATTTCTTATGTGCATGATTTCATATTCTTGCAAGTCTCTTCAAGTTATTGGTTTGGTTTGGCCAACTAGATTGGTAATTCTTGCAATGGGAGAAGTGATTGGTTTTGGGTTTAATCTTGCAGTGTCCTCACCCACTAACATAGTAGGGGTAGCGAGGCATGTATTATATTGTTGCCATCAAGGGTAACAAATGGGGTCTTCATCATATTGCTTGAGTTTTATCCCTCTACAGCATGTCATCTTTCTTAATGCGTTATTGAAAGTGCATGTAGTCCCCATGTGTGGTTTTGGTATTTGATGAAAATCCTAATGCATTAATGTTTTCATTGATTTATACATTTGAAGGATGTTCTATTTGTAATGCATGAAGAATATTGGATGAATTGAAGGATGTTTGTTCCATGATGATGCAAGAAGCACCTCGAATGAATTCTGCATGAACATCATATACATACTATTGTGCATGCATCAAGTATGACCTCAATGATTGAATCAAATATGATACGATCAAGATGAATTCCATGTGATGAACAAGATGTAATCTATGTGGAGTTCATTGAGGATCTCAGATGTTCTCATGCTTTGGCTTATGGTTTGAACCATGATGGATCAAGATCTTGAGAGAATAATTAAAGAGAAGAATTCTACATATGTCTTGAAAATAGAATCATGCTAAGCTCATATGTTGATTCATGGATGATTATGTCGTCAAGCAAGTAATTCAAGTGAAGAATTCATTGTGCCTCTCAAGAGACTATGTTTGTATAATGAAGCACAATAAGAAATCAATAGGGCCTTCAAGACATCAAGATTAATCATGGATCAAAGATAAATGTTTACCAAGATAAATATCAAATATTAAAATCAAAGTTGGTCATCACACAAGCGCAAATGATATACCACATGGGATCTTGTGGTATGGTAAGTAATTGTCAATTGCACTTTGTGTACTAACCCATACTATGTGTTGTCTATGTTTATAAGGGTTAGGTAATTCTCATGGTCTCGCATCAAGAGAGAGATTCCAAATGTCCATGAGAATATGATATCAAGTGTTCATGATCATGGTTGACAAGGGAAAGTTCAAGATAACCACCCCGAAGGATTACATGCTTGAAGCTTGTGGATGTTCACATGATGAACAAGTGAAGATGAATATGAAGTAAGGCTTTCCACATCGTGTATGGGAGACCTACTTGAAGACTTCACCAATGTATTGCCTTCAACTTGAGCCAACAAGAAATAGTAACATCAAGCTCAAGTGAAAGGCTTGAGTCAAAGGTATTAGTTCCTTTGACGTTAGTGGTGTGGAATGATGACAACCGAAGAAATATATTCACTCAAGAATGGTTTCTCGGTAGCTATGTAGTGTAGCTCTTTTATGATTCTTGATTTATAGGCATCCCGCACTATTAAGAGGGGATTAATGGCTCTCGCGATAGACTTGCTCAAAATCTAGAGAAAAACCTTTGGTTGAGTTTCTAGCCTTGATTCTGTTCTTGTCCAGACGTCCGACGACCTCCGGTCGTCCGGCCTCCGGACGTCTGACACTCTCTAGAAATCCAAAATGAAGCCAGTAGTTTATCATCATGTTTTCCTCGGATTTCCGATCCTTCTGGTCGTCCAGGCTTAGGGCGTCTGTGGGTGGTCGGAAATCCGATGGCACCCCTCCAGAACCAAAATTGTCAGATGTTCGGTCCCTTTCGGACGTCCGTGTACTTTTGCATAGCTGACCTACTCTCTCTAAATATGTCTGACGACCGAATCTTGTTGGACGTCCGGTGCCTCCACTTGGCCCGGACGACTGACGCTTGTCGGATGTCCGGTGCTTCCTCTCGGTCCGGACAACCGACACCTGTCGGACGTCCGGCTCTTGTGCAGCTTAAGTGGCTTCCAACGGTCATTTTCCTCCTCCACTATAAATAGTCTTCTTCCACCTCAGTGGGAGTGGGCCAACACAGTCAAAAGACCCCAAGAACACCTTTCTTTCTCTCTCTCACTACTCCTCACGAAATCCTAGATCCCAAGAGAATTTGTGAGGATTCTTGAGTGTTGTTCCAACCAAAAGATAGATCGTCTCTCTCTCCTCCTCTCGACCAAAGCAATTTGTGATTCGAGCAAGTTTTGAGCGGTTCCCTTGATCTTGTTACTATTGGAGGTTGGAGACTCCTAGGCAATAGGAGTACTCCGGTGAGGAATCAACTTGTGACTTGTCCCCCGGAAAGTTTGTGAAGGTTTGGAGGCCGCCTCAAGGTCTACCACTAGTGGTTGGGAATCGCCTTCGTGGTGATATCTCAAGGAGAATAGGGTGAGACTTCGTCGCGTTGGTGTGCCTTCGTGGTAACATCCACGTCTCTAACGGTGACTAGATTCCCTCCAAGGAAGTGAACATCGGGATACATCCTCGTCTACGTGACTTATCCCTAACCTAACTCCTTACTTGTGGTTTACGTTGGTTACTTGAGCGTACATTCACTACATATTGTTCTCCTCATTATATTGTGTTGGCTATTTCGTTGTAAAGATTAATTATTTAGGCCTACACTTTATATCCCGCAATTCATACTTGCTACTATTGATATATCTTGTGTTTAGTGTGAATTGCTATCTTGTGTCATACACTTACATATCTTGTGATATTGCTCAGGTAAGTTTGTTTAACTTACTTGTGCTTGTTAGTAATATTGTTGTGCTCACCTCATTTAGATTAAGTTGTTGGTGCACTTACTTAAGCCTAGTGTGTTTAGGATTTGTTTTTGAAAAGTATCCTATTAGTTTGTTTCCTCATTAGGATAAAGCCAAATCAGCATAAGTTTTTAATGAACGCCTATTCATCCCCCTCTAAGCGACATCATGGTCCTTTCAATTGGTATTAGAGCAATGTTTCTCCTTATTAGGCTTCACCGCCTTGAGAGTATCGATGTTGACTAATGTATTAATGCACAATGGCACCTTTGATTTTGATGGCACAAATTATCACTTGTGGAGAATTCGTATGCTTTGTCACTTTCGGGCCATGGGTCCAAATGCTTCACGAACTGTTCTTGTAGGGATTTCTTGTGTAAAGGACGATCCTCCTCAATCTATAGATGACATGTATCTTGATTGTGATGCCTCTCTTGCCATGCACCAAACTATAAGCCCTAAAGATTTTAAGTCAATCTTGACTTGCAAGTCGGCTCATGAGGTTTGGACAAAGCTCGAAGATATATATGGTGGGTCAAATCTTGATGAAGACAATATTATGTTTAAGGAGTTAATGGAGGAACTCTCCACATTTAACAATCATGAAGAGCTCTCTATTCCTTCTACCTCCGATTACTTGCACACTTCAACATCTTCCACTCCACCAACATGTGGCGTGCCACAAGGTAATGACATGGTGAGTGAAGAAATATCTTGTGATGATGGTGTTAAGCTCATTATTAATGATGTTGCTTGTGTAGATGCTAGTGTTGTATCTTCGATGGACTTGGGCATATCTAGCACCACAAATATTATGAATTATTGTGTTGATAGTCCATGCATATCATCTAAGAATTCCTTAACAAATGTGTGTGATGATATGTTTGCTCTCCCCTGTTGCCATAATTAAAATGCTTTGGTATCCTCTAGTTTTTGTATGACTAACCATTTAGAGGAAATAAAGAAAAATGAGGCACTCTTGATTGATGAAGAACACTATTCTCCAAAAGAATCATCATCAACCCCCTTTTCTCACATGTGCCTCATGGCAAGAGGTAATGACGAGGTATCATATATTGTCTTAGTGATAACGATGATATTTGTAATGAGGATGATGATGATGAGTTGACTGAAAATCTCTATGAGATTGGTAAAATTCTTCATAAAGCTAAAAATAATGCTTATAGAAGGTTTCAAGACGTTCTTGCTTGCTTTGAAAAACGTAATGATATATTTATTAACGAGCAAGCTAAAAGTGAACAACTTGAACATGAACTTGATAAGGCTCATCAAACATTTAGAGACTTAAGATCTTCAAAAGGAGAGATTGAAATTGCTCATGGTAAACTTAAAGAGGATTTTCAGCTCCTTCTCCTTGAATGCAATAATGTCAAGGGAGAGCTCATCAAAATCTCTAAGGTTCATGAGGAGTTTCAATTACTCATGAGAAGTCTCTAATTGCTACTTGTTCCTCTCATATTGTCGATGATACTTGTGCATCTAACTCTACCTCATGTGAAGCATCAACCTTGAAGGAGAATGTTGAGCTGTATGTTCAACTTTTTTGCTAACAAGCAATTATGGGAAATTGGAATAAAGTCATGAAAATCTCTCAAGCACTCATGAGGATCTTATAATCTCTCACAATGAGCTAAAGTTAGCACATGAGACTATGGTCACCAAGGTAAAATCTTGTGAGTCTTATGTGAACATTAGCACATGTACTCTACATGCTTTATTTCCATGTGCTAATACTTGCAATTCATCCACCTCTCATATTATTACCACTCATGATGAATTGCTCGCCTTGTCTTCCTGCTCTAACCATGTAGTCTCTACTTCCACTTGTCCTCTTGAAACTAACCATGTAGAAGAAATTAATGAGCTCAAGGCCCAAGTCACTAGTTTGAAGAAAGTCTTGGAAAAGTGTGATGATGGACATAGTTATCACTTCAATAAGAAGAAGTCCAAGAACAAGAAAACGGGATGAGAACAAGCCACGAACTAGTCCAACATTTCTTGCTTTAAGTGCAAAAAGGTTGGGCATCATGTGAGATCTTGTCCATTGAAAATAAGGGCTTATAAAGAGAAGCTATATCAGAAGAGTCCTGAATCTCAATCTCAAGCTCAACCACATGTTGAAGAATGGCCATTATGCATGATGAAACATGTTATTTCTGCCCAAATTGAGAAAATGAAGAAGAAGAAGAAGAAGAGAAAGGGGAGTGCATGTTGCTATATTTGTCGTAAGAAGGGACACATAGCTTCATCATGCCCCATTGGTAACATCTCTAAGCCTCCAATTATCAATGATCATTATTCACTTAGGAAGGATATTTTTGGCAATTTGTTTGCCAAGTATGTTGGTGCCCAAAGTGGTTTGAAAGTGCATAAGACCGTTTGGGTTGCCAAGCCTATTGTTACTAACTTCTTAGGACCCAACTTGGTTGGGGACCATGAAGCTAAAATTTGATAAATAGGTGTGTGGAGGGCATTGAAGACTTGGCTAGTTCATGAAGAAAAATGATTTTCAAAATTCATTATGGTTCAAGCCAAGTCAAGAAGAATACCATCATACTTATCATTCCAATGCCTCTCTTCGTGGTCACTTGTATATATTGTCTACATTGAATGTTACTAGCCCCTCTCATGTTTAGGTTTTGTACCTAGCATGTGTTTGTATATGTTGTGCCTGCTAGTATGCTTGATTTGTGTTATCTAGCATGTGTAGGTTGTTGTGCACGTCATATAGTTATGTGTAGTCTCGAGCCTTCATTGCATCTTATTGGGCTCTATTGAGATATTAATGGATCATCACATTATGGGGGAGTGTTATGCTATACGCACATCACAATATGAACTTTGTGTGCTATCATATGTTGATTTTTCACTTTGATTTATCTTGGACAACATGAACGATTAGTGATGTTATTAGAAGTATTAACGGTTATGTGTTCATTTGTCCAATTTATATCTTGTTGGATTTTGGTAGGCTTGTACATACATATTTACTATGTGTAAATTATCATGCCTTGTTTACTTTATCTTAATCCAATATATATAGTAAATACGTCATATTCTTAATAGCTAAGATGCATGAATTTCAAATTCATATCTATATGCACATAATCGAGTGGTTTTCTCCCTATATTTTGTAGTTAGACTAACTACTTCGGGCCCAATAAGTTTGGGGACGATATTGTACTTAAAAGTGATTTAGGTACATTGGAGAAGCATTGTTGTCTTGGCTTATTCATAAATAAGGTGGTGTCACCACAAGGGAATTAGAGCCAAGATTATATGACTCATTGATTACTACTCTATACCAATGCTTTCTCGGAAACAAGCATTTACTTCATGCATGTATATAAGTAGAGTCAGCCTTGTGTAGGTTGCATCATAGCATGTATAGTACTTATTGTATGTGTGTTTTCTTGCATGTTCTTAGAAACACTCTATTGCCATGGTTAGAATTTTGAGTAGGACCATATAATGGGGATCTATAAAATCATATTCACTTATCCCAAAATATGCCAATTAAGCAATTCATTGCATATCAATTCCTAAAATAACAATCTTATTCAAACAAAAGTGGGTTCAATCTCTCTCACACACTCTTTACCCCACTATCTCTCAAAAGAATTGTATGTTGAGGGTAGCCGGACGTCCGACTCCTACGTTCTCTCACTTTTGTTTTAAATTGTAAAAACACTCTATTTGCTTGTGGTATTTGCTGCCTTTCTGAGTAATTCATTGTTATTGAAATTAGATCAATCTGCGCCATTTGCTTTGTGCCATGTGCCTTGCTCTTATGCTAGGATCACGAGTGTAAAATAATGGAGTCACTTGTGCATATCATGTTCTTATCTACTGCGACTATTTTATGAATGCATGTTTCCTTGATGTGCTAGGATATATTTTGGTGCTATACTTACCATGATGATTGAAATGAATATTCTTATTATATCTTTCCCAAATTCTCTAAATACCAAGCCCTCAAATTCCTTGTCATTGAATAGGTGCATTTTATTCCACTCACATCTTGTAATATGCATACTTTAAGGAGGAACGTATTGTCTTCAAGATTTGTCCCATTTTGGCATTTGTTGCAATGGGGGAGAAGTTTAGAGGATTTAATATAATGATAATCTAAATGTGCTTATGGCTTATTATCATTCATGCATACTTAACCCAATCCAATTGCACATGTATATTGCATAAATGTGCTTATGTATATTGCATAAATGAATATATAGAGAGAGAGAAAACTCCACCTAGTGTATGTCAACCAATATATGCAAGGAAATTCATAGTTCAATCACACATGCATATATTGTGGGGGAGGTTGCTCTATATATTGTGGTTCTACCAACATAAAATCCTTGTGTAGTATGTTGATGTTAGTATACCGAGTGTGAGAAACTCAAGTATCTTAGTGACACTTCATGAAATCAAAACTATCCCAATTGTTAGTGCATCTAGTGCCCCTTGGTGATTTTGGTGTATTGAAGACTTATTGGTTCAGGCACTAATGTGTTTGTGAGTGTACACAGGCTCTATAAGTCGATGAGGAGTTTGATATATCCGGAGATTATCGACCCCTAAAAATGTATGTCTTCAACTGAAGACTTTGCTGAAGACTTTGTGAAGACTTTGGTGAAGACTTTGTGAAGACTTTGAAAATGATGAAGTTGGTGTGACCTTGAAGATATGAATGAGGAATATGAAGCGTGAAGACTTTTGTTTTCGTAGTTTCATTTCCTTATTTGAGTCATAGGAAACACTGTACTGTTAAAGGGGGCCGAGATAATACTAAGGAAAATTTCCAACTGATGCTCAACTCCAAAATCCTCAACCTATACAATGCTTTGAGTGAAGCCTTTGGAAATATCTTATGGTTTAGTCAAGTTATTCAATGATAGAGACGAAGTTCTTCTGGTCTCTGAGGAAATTTATCTAAGTGAGGAGTTAGGATTTCGCTAGTGCGAATTGCCTACAAGTGAGGAACATGATAAGCCTAAGGACTTTCATAGTTCGAAATTCAGACCGTTCCTGTGCTTAGCGCCAGCTGTCCCCAATCAGTCTTATCCACATAATGGTCATATTATTGGGGCGTTTATGTCTTATCATGTCAGGTTGCACCCTGGCTATAAATAGCCACCCCCCACAACCACTAGTTGGTTGGCCGCTTCGAGAGAGAACTGACACTTGTCATTTGAGAGCAACCCATCCTCCGAGGACTTTGAGAGAAAATCATCAGTGAGGAAAAACCCACAACCAAACCACCAAACCCACTATGATTGAGCATCACTGGAGAAACTCCTGTGTGGATCCGACGCTTGTTACCTTTGAGGATTGTGCATCCTCCAGACGGTTAGGTGTCATGGTCTAGTGCTCCTGCAGTCAATTGGGGATCAAGAAGTGACCTTGGTCTAGAGCATCCAGCAGTAAATTGTGGATCGCCGATTGACCAGTTTGTGAGGGTTTTGGAAGTCTACCTTGAAGACTTACCACGAGTGTTAGGCGAGGACTATGTGACCTTAGCTCAAGGAGAATACGGCAAGGACTATGTGTCCTGGGACTATGTGTCCTCTGGTTTAAATACCAAGCCACTCCAAACCAAACGTACGACTGTCACAGCAGTTGGAATTGGGTCATCAAATCATTGTCTTCATCGAGCTATCTGGTTCTATTTCCTCAACCCCTCTATTCCTCATATACCTGTTGATGAAATCGATTGTTACAAGTTGAAGAATTTGACTGAAGACTTTCACAAATTCCTCAACTCAAATTCTTCAATTTACCTTGTTCATCACTGCTTATCCTGTATCACGCTACTTACTATTTGTGCATGTTTCATTTCATCATGAAGACTATGTTGTTACTATGTTCCTCATGCACTTGAGTACTTATTCCGATGTTAGTTATTCATCACATTTCAAATTCCTCAAATGATGAATTTGTAAAAATCGCCTATTCACCCCCCCCTCTAGTCGATATAACGCACTTTCAATTGGTATCAGAGCAGGTACTCTCTCGCTCTGTGTGATTTTGGTTTAACCACCTGGAGTTCTAGTTATGTCAACTGCAGGTATGATCAAGGTCTCCGCAGGGTGTCCTACCTTCAATGGGATGGACTACCCCTACTGGAAGAACAAGATGCGTACGCACCTTGAAGCTATTGACAACGATCTCTGGTACGTTGTGGAAAATGGTGTGCCCTCTGTCACTTCCACTATTACTGCTGCCGATGTGAAGAGATTCAAGCAACATGACTCTCAAGCGAAGAATATCATCTATGGCCATCTGAGCAAAGGTCAGTATGGCAGAGTGAGTGCTTTGGAGACTACTAAGCTTATCTAGGATAGGTTGTCCAAAGTCAACAAAGGTGTTTCCACTCAACGTGAATCTCATGTTGATGTTCTTCGCAATCTCTTCAACCGCTTCAAGAGACTTGACAATGAAAATGTTCAGCAAACTTTTGAACGTCTCACTAATATCTCCAATGAGCTTCAAGCACTGGGTGCCACCGATATCACTCACCATGAAGTGGTGAAGAAACTGCTAAGATCTCTTGACTCCTCATTCGATACTCTGGCTTTGATGATTCAAGAACGTGGAGACTACAAGTCACTTGATCCAGCCGATATTCTTGAGAGACTCAATACTCATGAATTCCAACAAGTTGAGAAGAGAGACCTCTACGGGCGAAGCTATGGAAGATCTCGGGCTCTGAAGGCGAAAGCAATTTCCTCATCCGAAGAAGAAGATTCTGACAGCAGCCTTGGTGATCCTGAAGAACTAAGTCAGGAACTAGAAATGCTCGTGAGGAAATTTCAGAAGTTCTCAAGGAGAGGTGGATTTGGAAAGTCATCAAAAAGTGGCTTGAGGAAATCAGATTCCTAGGAAGACTACAAGAAAATAACTTGTCATCGTTGCAAAAAGCCTGGTCACTTTATCTCTGACTGTCCTCTCAGGGAAAAAGATTCAAAGAAGAAGAAGAAGTACAAGGAGGATAGTTCTGATGACTTGAAAAAAAGAAGCAACTTCAAAGTCCTCATCTGCAAAGTCCTCATCTTCAAAGTCCTCAAAGCACAAGAAGAATGGTTCCAGAAAGGCTCGTGCATTCATCGGCAAGGAAATGGATTCTGGGGAAGAATCTGAAGAATATGAAGAAGAGGAAGAATCTGAGGAGGAATCAAAATCTGGTGTCGCTAGCCTTGCTCTCGCTACTGCTTTCATCAGCAAGTCCATCTTCAACAATGAAGAATATGACTACTCCAACGACTCTGACGTTAGCAATGATGATTATGCTCCCACCTATTGCTTCATGGCAAAAGGATCAAAGGTACACAAACATCATTCCTCTTCTGAATCAAGTGAAGGTGAATCTGATGAATATGTGAAACCTAGCTATGCTAAACTTGTTAAACTTGCCACGAAGCAACAAAGTGCACTTGAAAAGCTTCAGAAAATGCTAGACAAAAGCGATGATCTGTTGAACCATGAAGTGGATCGAACTCAAACTCTGTCTGACGATATCAAAAGTATTCAGACAAAGTATGATAACCTTCAGAGTCATCATAACGACCTCTTAGCTGATCATGAGAAGCTTTCTTATGAATTTCTTCAAAGAAAGCAAGATCTTGAGAAACTGAGGGTGTCACATGAGGATCTCCAAAGGGAAAACGATTCCCTACTGGATCAATAGATCAGTACCGCTCAAGAAGAATTTGTTCCACCTTGTTTGAAATGCATAGAACGTGAAACTGCTAATTCTTCACCTGAATGTCCAAATGCTTATATTGCTGCAAATTCTTCAACTATTCCAGTGGTCTCAAATTCCTCATTTGTGGATACCACAAGTATCACTGACGACAATGCAGGGTTGAAGGAATTGTATGTGACAGGCATGTACAAAAGTCTCAAAGGGCATCAAACCCTTTGCGATGTCCTCAAAAGGCAGATTCTGAACAGGAACCCTAGGAAAGAGGGTATTGCCTTTATGAGGAAACTCAACGCTGATGGATCCTACTGGACACCGGAGCAGTACCCAAAACCTCATGGGTTGCTGTGAAAGGACCTCCTGTAGATCCATCCACTTTATCTGGCTTTACTTGTGAAACTTCATACTCCACTGATGAGTCACTTGACTCCAACTACAAATTCTTCAAAAATCAGAAAGGTGAAGTATTTGCTAGATTTATTGGAACTAACTGCAGGAACGGTTCTCCTATGAAGAAAATCTGGGTTCCCAAGAGCTACTAACAAAATCTTCAAGTAAATGTCCTCATGACATCACTCATGAAGAATAGGAACCCCAGATCAAATTCCTCATATGGACCAAAGTCCTCACCTGGACCAAATTCCTCAAATGGTCAAAAATATCATTCTCGCGCTAATGCTTTTGTTTCGCAGGGAAAGCCTAAGAGTTATGAATATGTGCATTATTCTTCAAACCATTATGTTCATAAGTCCTCGAAGAATTAATCTGCTTATTCATTTGAGTACTCTAAACCTCGCCTTATGAAATGAAGTGCACTTGCTTCAATGCCTCCCTTCTCACATGGTGCTCGCAGAATGATGAACTCTTTGACACCCCTCTAGATGTGGGTGGTGAAGAAATTGAACTAATATCTTATGCAGGGTCAGGTCTCCAGATGAAACTGAACAACTGATGAATTTGCTGGAGACCCGAGGAAATGCTTGAAAGGACGCAAGCTAACCATGAAGAAATGAACTCCTCATTTCTCACGTCCTCACACTACTTGCTTACTATCTTGTGTGATGAAATCCTATCTGATGAAATTAATGTCATATTCTTCACTCTGAAGCATATGAGTTCATAAGTTGTACTAATTCATCTGCAGGATGATACTCCAAAAGCTACTAAATTGGTCCTCGATAGTGGATGCACAAACCACATGACTGGTGACAAGAATCTACTCATGAATTTGCCACTCACTCCATCTCCTCTGAAGCATATCACCTACGCAGACAAAGGAAAAAGCAAGGTAATGCGACTTGGTAAGGTTGCTATCTCAAAGGACCGAACCATGGATAAGGTGATGCTTGTTGAATCCCTTGGGTTCAACCTTATGTCTGTCTCAATGCTTTGTGATCTTGATATGATCATTGTATTTGGAAAATATCGTTGTGTTGTCATCATGGAATCTGACAATTCCAAAGTCTTCGAAGGCTTTAGGAGAGGATACTTGTATATTGTTGATTTCTCTACAGGTCCTCAGCCTGCCACATGCTTACTTGCAAAGTCTTCAGAAGGTTGGTTGTGGCATCGATGACTTGGACATGCGGGTATGAGGAACTTGCACACGCTCGTGAAGAAAAAGCACATCATTGGCATCGAGGATGTCAAATTCCTCAAGGACCACCTCTGCAGTGCATGTGAATCTGAGAAGATGACCAGATCCAAGCATCCCTCGAAGACAATCATGACCACGACTCGACCCTTTGAATTGCTTCACATGGATCTCTTTGGCCCCACTCATTACTCCATACTAACAAATTATTCAAGTATGTATGGCTTTGTGATTGTTGATGATTACTCTCGATACACTTGGGTACATATTATTCTGTACAAAAATGAAGTGCGGGATGTCTTCAGATGATTTGCTTCAAGGGCCTCCACCAACTTTGGCGTCAAGATCAAGCATATTAGGAGTGATAATGGGACTGAATTCAAGAACACTAATCTTGATGAATATCTTGATGAACTTGGTATTACTCATGAGTTATATGCCCCTTATACTCCTCAACAGAATGGTGTCGTGGAGCGCAAGAACATGACTCTAGTTGAGATGGCTCGCACCGTGCTTGATGAATACAAGACTCCTTGTCGCTTCTGGCCTGAGGCAATTGATACTGCATGTCACATTATCAACATGGTATATCTTCACAAATTCTTCAAGAAGACTTCGTATGAACTTATGACTGGCAAGAAACCCAATGTAAGTTATCTCAAAGTGTTCGGTGCAAAATGCTGGATCAGAGATCCTCACCACAGTTCTAAATTTGCACCGAAAGCACATGAAGGTTTTATGCTTGGTTACAGAAAGGACTCTCACACCTACAGAGTCTTCAACACCTACCATCACAAGGTTGTTGAAACTGTAGATGTGCGGTTCGATGAAACTAATGGCTCGCAAAGAGAGCACCTGCCTTCTATGTTAGATGAACAGTCTCCCGAGGAATCCATTAAGCTGAAGGCAACGGAAGATATTGTAGGAGATATTCCCTAGAGGCAATAATAAATATTATTGATTATCTGCCTTTTCATAATTAGGTTTATGTTCCATCCTATAACTGCTATGGTTCTTGAGTCTGCAATAACCACGAGGCTTGAAGGAAGACTCATATGCACATCTGTAATAATAAACGGTAAAATGTATTCCTAGTCTGGCCTCTAAGAATGGCTCAGGTATTGCATGATGATCATGTTTTCCTGATCATGGGCATGGCTATGCCGGCAATTTTGAGGGCACAATGTTAGAAGAACATTTGTGTTGAATCGACCCGAATTGATGTTATGCTATGAGATACATTCGTCATAAGTTAATGGTTAATAACATAGAGAAGTTAATGTTTGCATAATTCCTTAGACCATGAGAGTATCGAGTTTCTTCATGCTTGCTTCATGAACTTTGGGGTTTGTTAAACGTCATCCGTAAATGGGTGCCTATTACGGCGGCTTACGGGTTCATGGAAAAGTATGTCAAGTAACTTGATAGCTCAAGATTGGGATTTGCTCCTCCGATGATGGAGAGTTATCTCTCGACCCTCTCGGTGTTACGGTATCCATCATCATCTGGCTAGACACTTTGTGATTTGATCACGGGGATGCCGGAACACGGGAACGAGAAAAGAGAACAATACCGGTAACGAGGTAACTGGCATAGTGCACAAGTTGTTGATCCACGGGGATGCCAACATGTCTCACCTTGGGTATTTGTAACATATCGCGAAGCAATAGGAATAGCACACGGCAACTGGAGGTTCACTCGAATATTCATTTGTGTGGGAATAGGGGTCAATATGGGTGTCCACGACTCCGATGTTGATCATTGATCGGAAGGGGTTCCGGGTCATGTCTATGCTTCACCGAACCTATAGGGTCACACGCTTAAGGGTCATCTATCTGCTGAATACTAGACAGGGAGTCTGAGAGAAAATCACCGAAAAGTTTCGGACACCGGAAAAGTTCCGCAGAGAGAACACCGAAATAGTTTCGGTAAAGCTGAAAAGTTGTTTTAGGGGATACCATTAAGTCAAATTGGTTTCGGCACATGCGTGGTAATTCTTGGAGGGTGCCAGAATCATTCTGGAAACTTCTGGGAATTTTTCGGAAGAAAAACCAGAAATGTTTCGGAGCTGCCGAAACCGCTTCAGATGCTTTTTGCAGATGAAACTCACTAATCCGGAATTGTTCCGGATCGCATTGAAAATTATTTTAGTGGGGTACTGGAAATGTTCTAAGCCCACATAAATATTTTCAGTTTGATCGGACGCTGAAAAATGTCGTCGTGAATAGTGAAAGCGCTTTTTGGGAGAAAATCTCTCGTGAATAGTGGAAACACTATTATGAATAGTGGGAAACACTATTGGGAGAAAATATCTCATGACTAGTGAAAACACTATTACGAAATTGTGGAAAACACTACTGTGAATAGTCGGAAACACTATTTATGTATAGTGGAATCACTATTATGAATAGTGAAAATATCTGAGGGCATTTTGGTATTTTTACCATAGTCTCTCACCCTATAAATAGGGGTGAGGAGGCAGCCCAAAAACTCACTCTTACTCTCATACAAATGCCATGCATGATCTGGCTCTCTCTCTCCCTCCCTACGAAATACTTTCATAGAGCCGGAAGGCTGTCTAGGTTCCGGCAGGAACTAGTTCTGGATGGCGAAGCCTTGCCGGATAGATGACACTGTATGTGTGCAACTCTGCAGAGAGATCATAGTTTTGGTCTTAGTTCGAGAGTGCATCCCAAAGGGTTGTCTGTGTGACCGTCCGAGTTTTGGAGGTCCTCCCAAAGGGTTGTCCGAGTGAGAGTCCGAGTTTCGGAGGTCCTCCCGAAGGGCTGTCCGCGGCACCGTCCGGGGGACTGTCTGACCGCCTCCTGGAGGGCTGTCCGCGGGGCAGATGAGGGTATACATCCTCGCGGTTGGGAGGTTGTAAATCCTAGCTGCGGGGATCTGCACCGCCGATCGTCATCGACTCTACTTCCGCTGCGCTACGAGTCAGTAACGAAATAGATCAAACCTTGTATACAGTCTCCATAGTGGTCCTGGGCTGGTGCATAGGTCGGAATTTTTTTGTTTTCTGCTGCGTTACCCAACAAATATCATACCCACTGAGGAAGTCATTCCAACGAATGAAGACTTTCATGTTGATACACCTGAAGAAAATGGTGCTGAAGGAAGTCCTCAGCCACGTCAACCTGCTCATCCTAGAGTTGCAAATGAATTGCAGATTGACAAAATGATCGATGACATCAATGCACCAGGTCCCCTCACTCGCTCAAAAGCTTCACATTTAACTAACTTTTGTGGGCACTTTGCCCTTGTCTCTATCATAGAGCCCGCCAAAGTCGATGAAGCATTCAAGGAGCCTGAGTGGATTCAAGCTATGCAAGAGGAATTGCATCAGTTCAAGCTCAACAACGTGTGGGAACTTGTCAAGCGGCCAGATCCTCGCAAACATAACATCATAGGTACCAAGTGGATCTACCACAACAAGCAAGATGAAAATGGCCTTGTGGTGAGGAATAAGGCTCATCTTGTAGCTCAAGGCTACACAGGTTGAAGCAATTGACTTTGATGAAGCATTTGCACCTGTTGCTAGACTTGAAGCTATTCGCATATTGCTTGCTTATGCTAACCATCATAATATCGTCTTATATCAAATGGATGTGAAAAGTGCATTCCTTAATGGTAAGCTTGAGGAAGAAGTATATGTTGCTCAACCCCCAGGTTTTGAAGACCCTAAGCATCCTGACAAAGTCTTCAGACTCAACAAGGCCCTCTATGGCCTCAAGCAGGCCTCTCGGGCGTGGTATGACACTCTGAAGGAATTCCTCATGAAGAAAGGCTTCAAACCCGGTTCACTTGACCCTACTCTTTTCACAAAATTCTATGACAATGAACTGTTCATATGCCAAATATATGTAGATGATATTATCTTTGGCTGTACTGACAAACGTTACACTGATGAATTTGCCTCTATGATCAGTGAAGAATATCAAATGTCTATGATGGGAGATTTGAAATTCTTCTTAGGTCTTCAAATTCGTCAGCAAGACAATGGCATCTTCATCTCCCAAGAGAAGTACCTCAAGGAAGTTCTGAGGAAATTCGACGTGCAAGATTGCAAAGGCGTCAAAACTCCAATGCCTTGAAAAGGCCACCTCTGCACTGATGAAAATGGTAAAGATTTCGATCAGAAGGTATACCGCTCCATGATTGGTTCATTATTGTATCTATGTGCATCTAGGCCTGATATTATGTTGAGTGTTTGCATGTGTGCCCGATTCCAAGCAACACCGAAGGAATCACACCATAAGACTATGAAACATATTCTTCGATACTTAGCTCACACACCAACACTTGGATTATGGTATCCCAAGGGCTCAAATCTTTACCTCGTCGGATACTCTGATGCTGACTATGCTAGAGATCGTTTGGATCGCAAGTCAACCTCACGCACATGCCATTTCCTCGGACGATCCTTAGTCTATTGGTCCTCGAAGAAGCAGAACTGCGTCTCACTCTCTACTGCTGAAGCTGAGTACATTGATGTTGGCTCATGTTGTGCTCAGTTACTATGGATGAAGCAAACCCTCAAGGACTACGGCATCAAGTTGAAGAATGTGCCTCTCTACTGCGACAACGAGAGTGCCATCTTTCTTACAACCCAGTTCAGCACTCCAAGACCAAGCACATCCAGATTCGTCATCACTTTCTTCGAGATCATGTACTCAAGGGCGACATCTCCATCGACCACATCCCCACTGAAGTACAACTGGCCGACATCTTAACAAAGCCCTTGGATGAAAAGAGATTTTGCAAGTTGTGGTGCGAGCTAAATATCTTAGAATCTTCGAATGTTCTTTGAAAAAGGACACACATCCTAACACTTATGCAAAATTGATGACTTAGATGTGCAACACACGAAGAATGTTTTTCTTCAATCAATGAAGAATAACCCTCTAAGTGTGAAGAAATTAATGAAGAATTTGATTCTCAGAACCCTACGACAATTGTACGCGGTGTCTGAAATCATCATTCTTATACGGTGGGTCACGCCACCAACCATAGTTGAAATTCTTCAAAGTTGAGTTTTTCGTCAGTTTGCAAATTCTTCAAATTTGCAAATCCTCAAATTTGCAAATTCCTCAACTTTTCAAATTCTACAAACTTTGAAACTCATGTTCTTCATTGACTATATATATATATACATATATATATATATATTTGAGTTTTTTTCAATGTCCTCAACAACATTCACTTATTGCTAAATTATTCAAGTTGATTTTCATCTAAGTGAATGTGATCGGACCCTTTCCCCTCTATGCTAAACTCAACCCAGTCTGTTCACAAATTATTCATATGTGTTCTACTTTGAAACTTGTTCAAAGTCTTCACTGTGTCCTTGACGGTTGAAGAATTTGCGAACGAAAACTTTGAAATTTTCTCTATCAAAATTTTCAGTGGTTCCCGCTCAAACGGCTCCGATTCCCGCGATTGGATAACCCACGATCCCCACTATCACCACTTATCAGTACATGGGTGACACCTGTCGCGTGGAGAGCAAGGGTCAGGGGCAATCCTGTCCAAAATCTTCGGGCGGATTGGTTTTCACTTCCACTATAAATACCCCCTCCCCTTCAACTATGCTCAGTTACTCCTCATCTCTACCCTCTCTCTCCCAAGCTCCAACCCAGCGCCGCCGCTGAAATCATCGCCGCCGGTGTGGAAGAGCTTCACTGCCTCGACCTCACCGTCGTCGTACTCACATCAGCCGCGGAAGTCCTCATCCCGCCGCCGCTGTAGCTGTCTCCCTCTGCCAAGCTAGGGCGTGGGAGATCTGAACTGACAAACTTCCCAATCTCATCTCTCAATTCATCGTGTTCTTCACTAGGGTAAATAAAATTTATTTTTACTGCCCTTGTTTGATCTTTGAATGCTCTTCATATTCCTCAAAAGGTGTTTATTCCTCATGAATCTTATTCTAAAGCACCTTACATCTTCATATACTTGATGATTTTCCCTAAGTAATGATTTTCTTCAAGATTCCTCAATTGTGTGAATTCTCAAAATTTACACAACTCTGGAACCTAAGACAAAGAACACTTAGTGAAATTCCTCAAGACACCCATGGTCAAATTCCACACCTATTTCTATTTAAAAATTATTTCTGAGAACGCATATGACCTCTTCAGATTCCTCGCACCTATACTATGTTCACAGGTACAACATGTCTGCTGATGAATCACTAGGTTCTCATCAACTTAACTCATTTGCAACGTTCCTTGAGGAAAAATTGTGTACTTCTTTAGAGTCCTCAAGAGTTCAAATTCCTCAGGTGAAGAAAATGGTTGACGGAAAGAAACCTCAGAAAGGTGGAAAGAAGCCAGATGTGCACACTGCTTTTGAGATTCCAGATGGATTGTATGAGGAATACTGCACACCCGATGAAGAAACTCATGGCAAATAAACGACCAAGCAGAGAAAAATTTGTTTGCAGAAAATTGAGAGGAGATGGGCAAGGTAATGGAAGGAATATCGTTATGTAACTCCTAAATACATGATGAAATTCGTTGTGAAACCTCCTTGCAGCAGGCCTCCCTTGGCTCAAAATCAAATTGCTGATCCCACTAGCCTCAAAACTGGTGAGGACTTTCCTCATATGTGGGAGAAGCAGCAAGCCAAGCTAGCGAGGAAAGCCAAAGAGGCAGTGAAGAAATTCAATGAAGATTCTGCTGCTGCTGCCTCTACTGGAGTCTCTGCAAGTTCTCCGAAGAAATCAATGATGAAGAAAGCTGCTCTGAAGACAAGTTCTTCAACCTCAAAACCATCACAGCAGATTCCTCAAGTCCAAAGGCCTCAACCTACAAAGGCCTCAGATACTGGTACTGTTGCTGCTCAGTCCTTAGCTGTAGCTGCAAAATCTTCAACCCCAGTGCATCTGGCATCATATAAGAGGACTGAGGGATTTAGAAAAGTTCCAAAGATCCCGACAAGCCCCTCTACTACAGCAAAGTCTTCAACTATCCCTAAAGTGTTGAAGCTAAAGAAAACTGTTGGACGAGGTCAAAGACCAAGTCCTCACTCAAGCAAGGCTGTGATAACCATACCCTCAGGATCTAAGGATGATGATGATGAAGATGATGATGAGAATTGGAGGAAATCATCAGGCAAAGTCAGCAGAGGGCTGCTATAGACAAGGGCAGCTCTGTTCCTCTCATGCTGGATCCCAAGATGATCCTCAACTTCATCGATATATGGCATGAAGATCCAAACACCCCACTTTCTTCACTAAATCTGGCTCTTGGTGTGGATCATGTCCTCACCCACTTCATCCCTAAAGAAAAATGGAAGAGAGATCAAGCTCTAAGAGCTAAGAGAAACGGGGCCCGGAAAGAAAAGTTTCTGAGACACAATGTGATGAACTTGACCCCAAATCAACTCGTCACAGTTCAGTCTGAAATTCGCACACTCTCCGAGGATCAAGAAAGGTATGATGTTGAATGGAAGGGCACCAAGGTGAGATTCGTCAGGGCTTCTCAAGCTGCCGTGAAGGATCACAACACTAGGGTTGCAGCTCGATCGCAACCACAAAATCCTCAGTCTGATGAAATTCCTCAAGCTGCTGATGAAACTGCATAGCCCAATGTGACTGCTGACGAGAATGCTTCTGCAACAGAAGCAATGACCAGTGCTGCTAAGGAAACTCAGACCATTAATGACCATGCCACGACAACCATCACGTTTGTTCCTGAAGAAACTGAAAGGCCAGCTGAAGCTTTTGCTGCGCCTGAAGAACCTGAACCCACCAGGGCGACTACAATAGTCATACCTGAAGAAGCTGAAACTGCAGAGGAAAAGACTCTCAAGAGAAAAGCATCAATGTCAGAATCCTCAGCTGTGAAGAAGTTGAAGACTATGCCAAGTTCTTCAACTGGACCCATTGATGCTACACCAATTTCCTCTGCACCTGCCTATGAACTTGTACCATTTGGGGTTGACTATGTCATCCCAGATGAAGATGATGAAGATCATTCTGCTGCTTCGACAAAGCAGATTGATGAAGAAATTGAAGTTGAAGACATTGCTTCAACTCCCAAGGTATCATCGCCCCAGCCTCAGTTCACTACTGAAGAGGCTGAAGTTGAAGAAATTGATGAGGACGTAGACATTGGCAATACAATGCCTGTCATCAATGATGAATATTAGGAATCAGCACACGCAAATTCACCAATGAATACTCCTCTGACAAAGATTCCTCAGTCACCTGCTCCGACTAAAGAAATACATGAAGAATCTGCCGATCTGACCACCCAAGTCACTGAGGAAATTCCAGCTGCAATAGTTGATGACTTTGCTGCTCCACCCATAACTGAGGAACCAGCCCTTCAGATTGTTTAAGTTCTTCCCATGCCAAAGGAGATCAAGGGCCTCTTCAAGCCAAATCTTCAACCAAAGCCAAGGATGCCATTCAAAGGCTCAGGGCACCCCAAATTCCTCAAGAACAATTTCTTCAATGAGCGCATGTTCTTCACAGGTCCAAATCCTTATGAATTTGCAAGGGCCAGTCGTAGCAGATTCTGGACGGCAACTCAGCTCAACTACTATGCATCAGTCCTGTTCGAGAAGAAGAAAGTCTTCGAGCATCACCAAATTCCTCATGCGTACATGGAAACATTTCCATCGTTCACACCGGTGCTCCAAGTTCTTCACGATGCAGGCATTCTTCCTTTCTGCGTTGACATCTGCGACTGGAATGAGGAAATCATCCTTCAGTTCTATGCCACACTGCATATCAGTGGAAATGCTTCAGACATCAACTCCTGGGTTTTGGACTGGATGACAGGATCAACTCACTTCACTGCTCAAGCTTCTGAATTGCTTCAGTGTGTACCAGTTCCAATTCCCTCAGATGAAGCTCGCAGACTGTTTGATGAACCTGCTCTTCTGAATCAACTGATGCAAGTCCTGATGAAGACATTGCCTCCTAGAAAGCCTCAACGGAAAACCTTCCTTGTGAAGGATTTGCTATATGTGCCTAGGACGGTCTACCGCATACTCACAAATACTCTATGTCCTCAGAAGGGCCACAATTCTAAAGAAGAATAAGTGGAGGGAATCATTAATAATATGCTCTTCAACATCATTCATGGGATTTCCATAGACTTGCACGATTTATTCATGAGGACATTGGCCAATGCTGCTTTAGCTCCATTTGAACAGAAGCCTTATGCGCCTTGGATCATGAAATTCATCAGGGCAAAGTCCTCAGTTCCCTTCAAGGCTGATTTCCAGAATCACTTTGGCTTCCTGCCTCCAATCAAAGTCATCAAGAGCACAATTGACTCAGTAGAAGGAAAAGGCAAGGCTGTCATTGATGAAGGCACTCGTCCATTGGATGGACAGTTTCGCAAAGTTGCTTCCTTCTCCACCAATGATGACACTGCAACTCAGGACTCTGAAGCAAAGGCCTCAGCTCAAAAACCTCAAGAGTCTGCCCCTCGTGTGATGACTGATCGCGAGCTACTAATAAGTATTCATCAGAAGGTTGATCGCAATCACAAGTGGGTGAAGCATCAACTTGGTTACATTGTGCAAAACATTACTGTTACGCAGAACACTGTGAAGAGGAATCACTACTATGTGCATGAAAACCTCAACCGCACTTGGGCCATATTGTCTCACCTCAAGTCTTCTGAAGAACTGAATGAACTGGATCTTGAAGAACATCCTGACTGGGCTCGTCGACCATAGAAGAAATTCAAGAAATTCCAAGTTCCTCTGCTGGTCACAAGTTCATATTCTTCATCTCGAGAGCGCGATGAGGATGAAGACATTGACACACTATGGCAGGCCCTGCATCAACAAACGACCCCAACAACGCTGGCGCTCCTTCCTCACCAACACGATGAAATTCTTCAAAGGGCATTAGTCCTCACTTTTTTGTCCCTTTTGGTCTTTGATGACAAAGGGGTAGAAAATTTGAGTTAGTCTTCAAGTGGGTCTCTATATATGGGCTATTTTTGTTTTAAGTTACAACTCTCCCTCTTCTGAAGATTTTGTTGATTGAGTTGTAAACTTAAGTCCGATGGTGGTCTGACACTTTTGAACTATTTGCTCGCATGTTTATTTCCTCAAGTACCTTAATGCATACATGCTGAATTTCGTCAGACACCATTTTCCTCACGCATTTCAAATTCTTCATATCATATGTTCAAATGCGTGTATGAATTACAAGATATAGGGGGAGTTCTGCATGTTTTAACCTGCCATGTGCATTTGTAGTCCAAAGCAAACTCCTCAAATATGCACATCTTCAGGGGGAGTTCTTCTATATCTTGCAATCAAATTCCTCAAACTCTGTACTTTCACTTCATATGTTTATCCCCGTTGAAAACTTAACCTATTTGTCATCAATCACCAAAAAAGGGGAGATTGTTAGTGCATCTAGTGTCGCTTAGTGATTTTGGTGTATTGAAGACTTATAAGTTAAGGCACTAATGTGTTTGTGAGTGTACACAGGCTTTATAAGTCTATGAGGGGTTTGATATATCCGGAGATTATCGACCCCTAAAAATGTATGTCTTCAACTGAAGACTTTGCTGAAGACTTTGTGAAGACTTTGAAAATGATGAAGTTTGTGTGACCTTGAAGATATGAACGAGGAATATGAAGCATGAAGACTTTTGTTTACGTAGTTTCATTTCCTTATTTGAGTCATAGGAAACACCGTACTGTTAAAGGGGGCCGAGGTAATACTAAGGAAAATTTCCAACTGATGCTCAACTCCAAAATCCTCAACCTATACAATCCTTCGAGTGAAGCCATTGGAAATCTCTTACGGTTCAGTCAAGTTCTTCAATGACAGAGATGAAGTTCTTCTGGTCTCTGAGGAAATTGATCTGACTGAGGAGTTAGAATTTTGCCAGTGCGAATTGCCTACAAGTGAGGAACATGATAAGCCTGAGGACTTTCATAGTTCAAAATTCCGACCATTGCTGTGCTTAGCGCCAGCTGTCCCCAATCAGTCTTATCCACATAATGGTCTTATTATTGGGGGCATTTATGTCTTATCATGTCAAGTTGCACCCTGGATATAAATAGCCACACCCCACAACCACTATTTTGTTGGATGCTCCAAGAGAGAACTGACACTTGTCATTTGAGAGCAACCCATCCTCCGAGGACTTTGAGAGAAAATCATTAGTGAGGAAAAACCCACAACCAAACCACCAAACCCATAGTGCTTGAGCATCACTGAAGAAATTCCTGTGTGGATCCGATGCTTGTTACCTTTGAGGATTGTGCATCCTCCAAACGGTTAGGCGTCATGGTCTAGTGCTCCTATAGTCAATTGCGGATCATGAAGTGACCTTGGTCTAGCGCATCCAGCAGTAAATTGTGGATCGTCGGGTAACCAGTTTGTGAGAGTTTTGGAAGTCTACTCTAAAGACTTACCACGAGTGTTGGGCGAGGACTGTGTGACCTTAGCTCAAGGAGAATACGGTAAGGACTATGTGTCCTGGGACTGTGTGTCCTCTGGTTTAAATACCAGTCCGCTTCAAACTAGACGCACGACTGTCACAGCAGTTGGAACTGGGTCATCAAACCATTGACTTCATCGAGCTATCTGGTTCTATTTCCTCAACCCCTCTATTCCTCATATACCTGTTGATGAAATCGATTGTTACAGTTTGAATAATTTGACTGAAGACTTTCACAAATTCCTCACTTCAAATTCTTCAAGTTACCTTGTTCATCATTGCTTATCCTGTATCACGCTACTTACTATTTGTGCACGTTTCATTTCATCATGAAGACTATGTTGTTACTATGTTCCTCATGCACTTGAGTACTTATTCCGTTGTTAGTTATTCATCACATATCAAATTCCTCAAAGTTGAAATTCCTCACGTGATGAATTTGTAAAAATCGCCTATTCATCCCCCCTCTAGTCGATATAACGCACTTGTCTGAAAATTATCTATATAAATCCTCTTGTTGGGATTGTCATCAACTACCAAAATGGGGGAGATTGAAAGTGCATGTAGTCCCCATGTGTGGTTTTGGTATTTGATGGCAATCCTAATGGATTAATGTTTGCATTGATTTATGCATTTGAAGGATGTTCTATTTGTAATGCATGAAGAATATTGGATGAATTGAAGGATGTTTGTTCCATGATGATTCAAGAAGGACCTCGAATGCATTCTAAATGAACATCATATACATACTATTGTGCATGCATCAAGGATGAGCTCAATGATTGAATCAAATATGATACGATCAATATGAATTCCATGTGATGAACAAGATGTGATCTATGTGGAGCTCATTGAGGATCTCAGACGTTCTCATGCTTTGGCTTATGGTTCGAACCATGATGGATCAAGATCTTGGGAGAATAATTAAAGATAATAATTCTACATATGTCTTGAAAATACAATCATGATGAGCTCATATGTTGAGTCATGGATGATTATGTCATCAAGCAAGTAATTCAAGTGAAGAATTCAGTGTGCCCCTCAAGAGACTATGTTTGTATAATGAAGCACAATAAGAAATAAATAGGGCCTTCAAGACATCAAGATTAAGCATGGATCAAAGATAAATGTTTACCAAGATGAAGATCAAATATTAAACTCAAAGTTGGTCATCACAAAAGTGCAAATGATATACCACATGGGATCTTGTGGTATGGTAAGTTATCATCAATTGCACTTTGTATACTAACCATACTATGTGTTGTCTACGTTCATAAGGGTTAGATAATTCTCATGGGCTCGCATCAAGAGAGAGATTCCAAATGTCCATGAGAATACGATATCAAGTGTTCATGATCATGGTTGACAAGAGAAAGTTCAAGATAACCACCCCAAAGGATTACATGCTTGAAGCTTGTGGATATTCACATGATGAACAAGTGAAGATGAATATAAAGTAAGGCTTTCCACATCATGTATGAGAGAGCTACTTGAAGACTTAACCAATGTATTTCCTTCAACTTGAGCCAACAAAAAACAATAACATCAAGCTCAAGTGAAAGGCTTGAGTCAAAGGTATTAGTTCCTTTGACGTTAGTGGTGTGGAATGATGACAACCGAAGAAATATATTCACTCAAGAATGGATTCTCAATAGCTATGTAGTGTAGCTCTTTTATGATTCTTGAGTTATAGGTATCCCGCACTATTAAGAGGGGATCAATGGCTCTCACGATAGACTTGCTCAAAATCTAGAGAAAAACCTTTGGTTGAGTTTCTAGCCTTGATTTTGTTCTTGTTCGGACGTGTGACGACCTCCGGTCATCCAGCCTCCGGACGTCTGACACTCTCCGGAAATCCAAAATGAAGCCAGTAGTTTATAAGCATGTTTTCCTCGGATTTCCGGTCCTTCCGGTCATCCGGGCTCCGGGCGTCCATGGGTGGTCGGAAATCCAACGGCACCCCTCTAGAACCAAAATTGTCGTATGTCCGGTCCCTTTCGGACATTTGTGTCCTTTTGCACAGCTGACCTACTCTCTCTAAAGTTGTCTGACAACCGAATCCTTTCGAACGTCCGGTGCCTCCACTTGGCCCGGACGACCGACGCCTGTCGGATGTCCGGTGATTCCTCTTGGTCCGAACGACCGACACATGTCAGACGTCCAGCTCGTGTGCAACTTGAGTGGCTTCCAACGGCCATTTTCCTCCTCCACTATATATAGTCTTCTCCCACATCGGGTGGGAGTGGGCTAACACAGTTAAAAGACCCCAAGAACACCTTTCTTTCTCTCTCTCAGTACTCCTCACCAAATCCTAGATCCCAAGAGCATTTGTGAGGATTCTTGAGTGTTTTTCCAACCAAAATATAGATCGTCTCTCTCTCCTCCTCTCAACCAACGCAATTTGTGATTCGAGCAAGTTTTGAGTGGTTCCCTTGATCTTGTTACTCTTGGAAGTTGGAGACTCCTAGTCGGTAGGAGTACTGCAGTGAGGAATCAACTTGTGATTTGTCCCTCAAAAAGTTTGTGAAGGTTTGGAGGCCGCCTCAAGGTCTACCACTAGTGGTTGGGAATCGCCTTCGTGGTGACATCTCAAGGAGAATAGGGTGAGCCTTCGTGGCATTGGTGTGCCTTCGTCGTAACATCCACCTCTCTAACGGTGACTAGCTTCCCTCCAAGGAAGTGAACATCGTGACACATCCTCGTCTACGTGACTTCGGTTATCCCTAACCCTAACTCCTTACTTGTGGTTTACTTTGGTTACTTGAGCGTACATTCACTACATATTGTTGTCCTCATTATATTGTGTTGGCTATTTTGTTTTAAGATTAATTATTTAGGCCTACACTCTATATCCCGCAATTCATACTTGCTACTATTGATATATCTTGTGTTTAGTGTGAATTGCTATCTTGTGTCATACACTTACATATCTTGTGATATTGCTCAAGTAAGTTTGTGTAACTTACTTGTGTTTGTTAGTAATATTGTTGTGCTCACCTCATTTAGATTAAGTTGTTGGTGCACTTACTTAAGCCTAGTGTATTTAGGATTTGTTTTCGCAAAGTATCCTCTTAGTTTGTTTCTGTATTAGGATAAAGCCAAATCCACAGAAGTTTTTAATAAACGCCTATGCACCCCCCCCCCTCTAGTCGACATCGTGGTCCTTTCAGTTACTCTGTTCTTCATGAACTTATTACTCTAGATGCAGGCAGGAGTCGGTCGATGTGTGGAGTAATAGTAGTAGATGCATAATCATTTCAGTCTACTTGTCATGGACGTGATGCCTATATGCATGATCATTACCTTGGATAACTACATGATTATTCGCTTTCCTATCAATTGCTTGTCAATAATTTGTTTACCCACCATGATATTTTCCTTCAAGAGAGAAGCCTCTAGTGAAAACTATGGCCCCTAGGTCTATTTTCCATCATATATTTTCAGATCTATACTTGTTGCAATTTATTTATCTTTTACTTTCTGCACTTGTTACATCTATATCTATCAGATTTAATCCTTGCAAATAACCGTGAAGGTATTGACAACCCCTTCATAGCGTTGGGTGCTAGAGTTTGATTATTTGTGTACGTGCATCCATTGGTGACTTGCTTGCTCCTCCTACTGGATTGATACCTTGGTTCTCAACAACTAAGGGAAATACTTACCTACTTTGCTGCATCACCCTTTCCTCTTCAAGGGAAAACCAACACATGCTCAAGAGGTAGCAAAGAGGTGTATGTGTGTGGGATGAGAACGAACAGGAGGAATTTGACCTACATGCGTTGTTGTTTGTAACCATCAACGATTGGCCTGCTCTCAGTAACCTTTCAAGACAGACAAACAAGGGATACCACGCATGCACATATTGTTTAGGTGACAACCAAACTATATATTTGGACAAATGCAGGAAGAATGTGTACCTTGGGCATCGTCGATTTATTCCGACCAACCATCAATGTCGAAAGAAAGGAAAGCATTTCAAAGGTGAGGCGGATCATCGGAAGAAGCCCGCCCTCCGTACTGGTGATCACATACTTGATATAGTCAATGATTTACAAGTAATCTTTGGAAAGGGTCGTGGCGGACTATCTCTTCCGACTGACGATGAGGGACGCACACCCATGTGGAAGAACAAATCTATATTTTGGGACCTACCCTATTGGAAAGACCTAGAGGTCCACTCTGCAACCGATGTGATGCATGTGACGGAGAATCTTTGTGTGAACCTGCTAGGCTTCTTGGGAGTGTATGGGAAGACAAAAGATACACCAGAGTCACGGGAGGACCAGCAACGTGTGCATGAAAAAGATTGACAAGGTTATTACCCCTGGGTAGGCCAAAGCAATGGGGTCCTCCCCTTTACGCTTCGAAGAAAAACTACACTGCCGGCTGGACGAGGCCGGCTAGAGGACGTTCGGCTCGAGCTGGCGCCAGCTGGCGCCCCAGTTGGCCGGTCAAGGAGCCGGCCCGACTCTCGGCCGGCCGGGCGCGGCCGGCTGCTTCTAGGCCGCCTCTTCCGTTGACCTTGGGACGGAGATGTGACGTCCCATCCCTCTGCGTGTGGGTACGGCGACACGACGCGACCGGCACGACGAGCGGCCCTAGGGCTACAATGGCTGCTGACGCACCACAGAGCATGGCTACAGTCCGGCCGTCCAGGCCATTGACCTCGACGAGCGCGACTGGGCAAGGGAATAGTGTCGGCATGCCCTCGCCCACTAGATTACCTGTCCCGGTGTGGCTACAGTGCCGCCGGCCGTACCAGAGACTTCGACCGGCTGGCGCTAGGCGACGCCAACCCGGCGGTCCGTGCCGCGGCAGGTGGGCAAGGGCCAATCACCGGGCCGGCTGGAGGGCCCCAGCAGGAGATGGGATCGCTCAGCCAGTGGCCCCTACAAGTGACGAGACGATGCGAATGGCAGGACTCTCTGGCCAGCCGGAGAGGCTGCCAGCCGGGTCCCCCCCCCCCCCGCCCTTGTACTTAGAACATATTATAAGGGTCGGGGGTTGGCCTATAAAAAAACCCGAGCCTCCCATGCAACGGGGACGGACGATCACCCCCGCGCACACACACAGAGCTCTCAAGCCCCCTCTAGGAGTGGAGGAAGACGAGTCGGCTGCTCCTTCTCCCTCCTCCAAACACAGCTCCAGGAGCACCCTTGTATACATACTCATCCATCTAACTAAACCAAGCAGGTCTAGGGGTGTTACCTCCCTCGGAGGGCCCTGAACCTGGGTACATCGTGTGTCATCACCGCTTGTGCCCAATCTCGCACCCAGAGCCCGTCGGTGTCCTCCGGCCCCAACCACCCACGATAAGCCACCCTATGGCATCTGACATGAGAAAACAACGACAGTTGGCACCCACCATGGGGCCGTATGTGGCGCCGGCCGGATTCATGCTACGGGCGGGACCCCTCGCCATTCCCTGTCGTTGTCGCACGTCCAGGCGAAGCCGCGTGCTCATGGGGCTTGTTTTGGCATGCCTTGCGGGCAACTCCATCGGCCTCATGGCCGACATTGACACACTCACCGAGCACTTTGGCAGGCTCAGCCTCGTCGAGACTCCGACCGCTGATGAGTACCCCGCGCAGGTGCTCGTCTACGCTGATCCGCCCACTGCCGTGGGCGCACTCGCTGTGACTCAGTCCAGCAGCTCTCATGGTCACGTGGGAGTAATGGCTATCACTTCCTCCACCGCTTCCGGACGGGCGCGGGTCATGACTAGCGCTGCCGCTGCCCGCGTCGGCAGGTCCGACCCACTCGGCGTGGCCCTTAGGGGCTTGAGCACTCTGATCGCCCCAATGACGAACCCCAACACCGCCGCGGCCGATCTCGAGGCGGCTCGTCACGTCCTGTTCGAGGACGCCATCACCCTCGTGGCCACGCGGCGCTGCATGGAGGCGGCACAGCGGGAGTACGCTTCCGCCTACGGACTCACCCCGGCTGGCACCGAGCCCAGCCGGCGTGGGGCTGTGCGTGACTGCAGTCGCGTGGTTGCCGAAATCGGCGGCAAGATGCCCGTCTGCGACAGCCCCGCAGCCAACCTATGGGCTCTCAAGGTGACCTACGAGGAATTGGCCACATTGGAGGGTGAAGAGCGTACCGCCCACGAGCGCCACATCAAGGAGCTCATCGATGCTGCTGATGTGCAGCAACATCTGCTAGCGACGTGCGGCGCTGCCACTGAAGGCCCCCGGCCCGAGCGCGAGACCACGGGAATTGTCGGACGCCAGGCGGTCTGGTACTCCTGCTCCCCTCGCATCTCCGGCCGACAGGACGAGATGAACTACCCCCGGCCCTCTCAGCCGCCGGGGAGTGAGCAGCCGGCTATTAACAGCCGGTGTACCAACAACCCGCCTCGAAGCGGCCGCCATCATGAAGCATCGGCATCTGGCAGCCGGTGCAGCCGCGGGCACATGCCGCCCCCGCGGCACGAGTCGGAACAATCGGTTCCACCTACCGTTCGCCTCGAGCTCTCGGCTCGGCTCGGACCATGCGTCCCTCGCAGCGAGAACGACACCCGCAACCGCATCGACAAACTCGCGCAATCCGCCCTCCTTGAGGAGGAGGGCTCGATTGGTCCGGCTTGCTTCGGCCCCCAAATACGCACCGAGCCTTTTCCAACCGGCTTCAGGCTCCCTCGGGACACCCCGAAATATAACGGGGTAGCCAAGCCCAAGGACTGGCTGATCGACTACACCACCGCGGTTGGCATCGCCAGGGGGAACAAGCGCGTAGCCGTTTGCTACTCCCCCCTCATGTTGATCTGCTCGGCCCGCACCTGGCTCAACAGCCTGGCAACCGGCAGCATCAACACTTGGACGGACTTCGAGGAGGCCTTCGTCCGCAACTTCACCGGTACTTACAAGCTGCATGGCCGTCCCCGTGAACTCGCTATGTGCGTTCAGGGGCCGGACAAATCCCTTCGCGACTACCTCACTCGGTGGACCAAGCTCCGCAACTCCTGTGAGGGGGTGCACGAAGTACAAGCCGTGCAGTACTTCATTGAGGGCTGTCGAGATGGCACCCTCCTCAAGCACAAGCTTCTGTGCTCCAAGCCGGCCACGCTTGCCAAGCTCATGACCAAGGCGGACAAGTATGCCACGGTCGATTCGGCCATTTGGGTCAAGATGACCCCGCCTGCCAAGGCGACGACGACACCGGCCATGACCCAGGCGGCAGCCGACAACCAGCAGCCGCAAAACAACAAGCGCAAGAATGACCAGCCGGATCCCCGCTATGGGAGTCGGCAGGTCAACACCATCGAGGAGTAGGAGCCGGCTGCCCAGCCTTCCAGCCAGCGCCAGCGAACTGCCAAGGCTGCCTGGCAGCCGAAGCTCACCTTTGAGAAAATGCTCAACCTCCCCTCCAAGAACCACTCAGGGGACAAACCCTGTACACACATGCTCCGGCAGTGCAGCTTCTCATAGTGATTGGCCCGGGGGGACGGCCTTCCGGCTCCTCCCATGCCGCCAGACTGTGCGTTGGCCCTGGCCCAAGCTGCGCCCCGGCGCCGGCTCCGGCTTCGGCCCAGAACGATGGTCGTTTGATCGACCAGTTCCCCAACCAAGACGGCTGTTACGTCGTCTTAACCAGTGAAGAGACGGGCAAACATGCCCAACGTCAGCTCCGACGTGAGGTGAACGCCACCATGCCGGCAACTCCCCAGTTCATGCACTGGTCGGAGAAGCCGGTCACTTGGAGCCAGGCCGATCAGCCTGCTGTGATGCCGAATCCCGGTAGCTACGCCTTGGTCCTCGACCCCACCATCGCCACCAAGGAGCGAACATGCCGCTTCTCGCGGGTGCTGATAGATGGTGGCAGGAGCATCAACATCCTCTACCTCGACACTATGCACAAGCTAGGGCTGAAGATAGAAGACCTGCAAGCGAGCCGGACAGTCTTCCATGGCATCGTGCCTGGGAAGTCCTGCTCCCCTGTCGGCAAGATCACGCTCGACGTCCTCTTCGGCGGGCCCGCCCACTTCCGCCATGAGCCGGTGTTGTTCGAGGTCGTGGACCTCGCGAGCCCCTACCATGCGCTGTTGGTCCGACCAGCTCTTGTCAGCTTCATGGCGGTCCCCCATTATGCCTACCTCAAGCTCAAGATGTCGGGCCGCAAGGGACTCATCACCATCAAGGGAGATTACAAGATGTCGCTCGAGTGCGCTCGAGACGGCAGACGATTGGCTAAGGCCATGGAGATCGCCGAGAAGAAACGGCAGCTCGACCGGCTCGTGGCCCTTGCTGCCAGCCCGCCGGATGTGCTAGCTCCTCCCTCGCAACCAGTCGGCGAGGCCTCCTTCCAGCCGTCCAAATACACCAAGCAAATCCCGCTCGACCCGACGAACCCGGCTCAGTGCGTCACCATCGGCTCCCGCCTCAACATCAAATAGGAAGGTGAGCTCGTTGACTTCCTCCGTGAGAATCGGGACATCTTTGCATGGTCCCCCAAGGACATGTCAGGTGTTTCGAGGAAGTTTGCCGAGCACAAACTCCACTTCCGGTCGGACGTCAAGCCGGTCAAGAAACCCTTGCACCGCTTCTCCGAGGAGAAGTGGCTTACTATAGGCGAAGAGATCGCCCGGCTGCTCGCAGCCAGATTCATCATGGAAGTGTTCCACCCGGACTGGCTGGCCAACCCAGTCCTGGTGCTGAAGAAGAACAAGACATGTCGCATGTGCATCGACTACACTAGCCTAAACAAGGCATGTCCCAAGGACCCATTCGCCCTGCCGCGGATCGATCAAGTCATCGACTCCACGGCCGGCTATGATTTGATGTCCTTCCTGGACGCCTACTCCGGCTACCACCAGATCAAGCTGGACCCGAAAGACCGGCTCAAGACCTCCTTTGTCACGCCCTTTGGGGCCTACCGCTACATCACCATGTCCTTCGTCCTGAAAAATGCAGGCGCCACCTTCCAACGGTGCATGCAGAAGTGCCTCCTGCCTCAGATAGGCAGAAATGTCCATGTCTACGTCGATGACATCGTCGTCAAAACCAAGAAGCGCTTCAGCCTCCTCGACGACCTTCGAGAGACTTTCGCAAAATTGCGCAAGTACAAGATCAAGCTCAACCCAGAGAAGTGTGTCTTCGGCATCCCAACCGGTCAACTCTTGGGTTTCTTCATGTCTGCCCGCGGTATCAAAGCCAACCCCGAGAAGATCAGTGCGATCGAGTGCATGCCCAAGCCGACCCGGCTCCGCGACGTCTAGAAGTTCACCGCCTGCCTTGCCTCGCTTAGCCGGTTCATCAGCCGGCTAGGGGAGAAGGCCTTGCCCCTCTACGGGCTCCTTCGCAAGACGGCACTAATCGAGCCGGGCCAAGCCAAGAAGCCGGGCATTTTCGACTGGCCCAACGAGACGGATGAGGCTTTCCGCAGCCTCAAGAAGGCTCTCACCCACGCGCCCATCCTGGCCACGCCGGCTGAGAAGGAACCCCTGTTCATCTACATCATAGCGACCACTCGCGTCATCAGCGCCGTCCTGGTGGTCGAGCGGCCGGAAGAGGGCAAGTCCCTGCCGGTCTAGTGACCCGTCTACTACCTTAGCGAGGTCCTCTCCACGTCCAAGTAGAACTACCCCCTCTACCAGAAGATGTACTACGGCATATACTTCGCCACCAAGAAGGTCAAGCAGTACTTCCAAGAACATGCCATCACCGTGGTGAGCACGGCCCCGCTCGGCGAAATCATGAGTGGCCGGGACTCCACCGGCCGGATCGCCAAATGGGTCATCGCCCTCGCCAATCACGAGATCCAGTACGAGCCAAGAACCACCATCAAGTCGCAGGCGTTGGCTGACTTCCTCATCGACTGGGCGGAGACGGAGTTCGTCTTGCCTCCCCCAGACTCCACACACTAGCGCATGCATTTCGACGGCTCGAAAATGAGGACCGGCCTAGGTGCCGGCATAGTCCTCTCCTCCCCGAAGGGTGACCAGCTCAAATACGCCCTCCAGATCCATGTTGCCACCTTCACCAACGTGGCCGAGTACGAGGCCATCGTCCATGGCCTCCGGCTCGCCAAGGAGATCGGCATCAGGCGCATCCTCTGCTTCGACGACTCCGACCTCATGGTGCAGCAAGTCTCTGGCGAATGGGACACCAGGGATGCCAACATGGCCAGCTACCGCTTCTTCATACAATAGCTCATCAGCTCCTTCGAGGGTGGTGAGTTTCATCACGTCCCACGGGTGGACAACGAGGCAGCGGATGCGCTGGGAAAGATCGACTCCACCCGACAGGCCATCCCAGCCGGCGTCTCCCTCAAATGGCTGCTCAAGCCGTCGATCAAGCCTTCCCCTGAATCAGAATCGATCTTCGTGCCGGCGAGCATCGTCGGCCCATCAACGGCCCCGGCTGCCTCTCCGGCACCTTCACCACTGGCTCCCGAGCCGTCGGCCACCCAGCCGGCACCAATCGAGCCGGCGGCGTCCGGGGCGGCCGGCTCCAACGACGCGATCGTCATGATGACCATCGACCAGCCGGCCCCGGGGGCTGGCGAACTGGTCCTAGGGATTGATCATCCAGTCCCTGGGGCTCCCGATCTGGTCCCGGGAACTAGCGAGCCGGTCCCGGGGGCTGGCCATCCGGCCCCGAGGGCTCCCGAGCCGGTCCCCGTCACGGCCCCCTCATGGGCCCAGCCCATCCTGGCGTTTCTCCTACGGGGTGAGCTGCCTCCGGACGAGGCTTTCGCAAGGCCAATCCGACGCCGGGCCACGGCCTACGACATCATCAACAACGAGCTCGTCCACCGCAGCACCACTAGCGTCTTCCAGCGATGCGTCGAGCCGGAAAAGCGTCTGGAGATCCTCCTCGACATCCACTAGGGTGAGTGCGGGAACCATGCCGCCTCCAGGAACCTGGTGGCCAAGGCTTTCCGCCACGGTTTCTTCTGGCCGACTGCTCTCGAGGCGGCCAAGAAGTTGGTCGACGAATGCGAGGACTGCCAACGCTTCAGCACGTAGAGCCACCTGCCGGCAACAGCCCTCCAAACCATCCCCCTCTCGTGGCCCTTCGCCGTTTGGGGGCTGGACATGGTGGGCACATTCAAGACCGCTTGAGGCGGCATGACGCACTTGCTGGTGGCCGTCAACAAATTCACCAAGTGGATCGAGGCGCGACCAATCAAGAAGCTGGACGGCCCCATGGCGTCCGGTTCATTGACGACATCACGGTGCGCTACGGCGTTCCCCACAGTATCATCACCAACAACTGCACGAACTTCGCCAAGGGTGCACTCACATGTTTGTGCTCCAAGCAAGGAATCCGGCTCGACCTGGCCTCCGTCGCTCATCCGCAGTCAAACGGCCAGGTCAAGAAGGCGAACGGCCTCATCTTGTCCGGCATCAAACCCCGGCTCGTGATGCCACTGGTGAGGTCGGCCGGCTGCTGGATCGATGAGCTGCCGGCCGTCCTTTGGAGTCTCATGACCACCCCAAACCATTCAACCGGCTACACTCCTTTCTTCCTTGTGTATGGATCCGAGGCAATCATCCCCACCGACATCGAGTTCGATTTGCCTCGGGTCGCCCTATACACGGAGAAGGATGCAAAGGAGGCAAGAGAAGACGGCGTTGACCTACTCGAGGAAGCTCATGAACTAGCCCTGGACCGGACGGCAATCTACCAGCAGAAGCTCTGGCACTACCATAGCAAGCAGATCCGACCACTCTCCTTTCGCGAAGGGGATCTGGTCCTCAGGCGGATCCAGTGGATAGCCGGACAACACAAGCTGTCTTCCCCATGGGAGGGCCCATTCATCGTCAGCAAGGCACTGCACAACAATGCATACTACCTAATAGACGCCCAGAAGCCGCAAAAGCGCAAGAGAGAAGCCTCCGGTGAGGAGACGAAGCGCCCATGGAACGCGGCAGTCCTATACACGTTTTACTGCTGAGAAAAACCAATGTATGTATGTATCCCCACCATTTTGGGCTTATGAATACAATGGGCGCCCCAGTTCGACTCTTGGGGCGTGCCCCGTTTCGTTTCCCTCAAAAGTTCCCTCACTCACTGGCTCCCCGACCCGGTTCCCGGGCCCGGGGGCTAGCCGGCTAGACCTAGAACGCTTCTCCAGAAATTGGCTAAGTAATGTGAGCCGTCCAACCCCCCCCCCCAACCTTACCAGCTACAGAACCGGCTCCCGGTTGTCTGGCTGATGGGGCCTCGGGGTGGCAAGGTTTGGCTCACACGAAAGGTCAAACGAAGGGAGACCCTAGCTAGGCCCAGCCGGACCATCATCGCGTCCCTACCACTCTACTTATCCCGAAAGTCCCTCGCGATTCCTAAGTTCTGATCTGGCTCCCCTGAGGCAGACGCCCCGACCCAGCTACAGACCGGCTCCCGACTGTCGGGCTGGCGAGGCCGAAACCAAAGGAGAAAAGGAGAAGGACCAAAAAGAATCAAGCAGGCAAAAAAGGATAAGGACACGTCGGCATGAGTAACAAGGCAAAACACGCCAAATATTCATAGCATAAATGTTAAGAAAAAAGCGGCTCACGACCAGCATAGTTCATTACATCAAACACCCCCAGTGGGTGGATTCGAGCCTAATTTGCAGGGAGAAAAAAGAGAAAGATAAAAAACGCCCGGGGGCTAAGGCCACCGGCACGTCGCCAGCCGGCGTGCCCCCAGCCGGCGCATTGCTGGGCGGCTCGGCTCTCGCCTCGGAGGTGGTCGTGGCCTTCGGGTCGGCCTCCTTGGCCTTCGAGGCGGGCTCCTTGGTTTTGGCCGTCTTGCCGCTCGAGTCGGTGCTCTCGTCGGCAACCTCATTGTTCGTCGGGCCTTGGGGGATGCCGAAGGAGTCCTTGGGCAACGGCTCGTTGTCCTCGCCAAGGGCCGGTAGGAACTCATCCGCGTCGACATACGGCGCGAGCTCGTTGGCCCGATGGACAAGGGCCGGCTCGCGAGCCTCCCGCTCTGCGGTCGGCACGTCCCACATGGTCGCCAGCCGGCCCAAATCCACGTCGTGATACCACAATGTGACGAAACGGAGCGCCATCTACGCCCTGGCTTGGGAGGCCGACGCCTTCTAGGCTTCAAGGTAGGGGACGGCGTGCTCCATCCACTGGGCCAAACGGTTCGTCTGAGCTCCCTCGCGATCCGTCCACAGCGTGGCAATAACCTCCTTGCCGGCTGTCTTCAGCCGATCCACGCTCTCCTCAAGATGGGTCATCTGCATCTCGATGGCGAGCCCGATCTCGTCCACGTCCCATGGGGCCTCCTGCTCAATGGAGCGACCCTGTTCGAGAAGGTACTCCTGGTGCTCCTCAACGGCGCGCGCACCGCGATGCTGAGTTTCTGGGAAGCGCCCTAAGAGAAAAAAGAAGAAGGAAGAAAGATGAATCAAAACACAAGAATCAGCAAAGGGAAAAGCAACCAGCTGGAGAAGAGTGAGAAAAACACTTACCCTTAATGGCGTCGTCCACCCCAAGGGCGAAGTTGAGCGTCGCCGTCCGCTCCGCCTCCACAGCCGCTGCCGACGCGGCAAGGGAGCCCCGGACCTCCTTGAGCGTCCTCTCGAGGCGGGTCACCTCGTCTTATAGGGCGGTGGTACTCCGAGCGGCGTCAGCCGCCTCCTTGACGGCCTTCTCCCGGGCCGCCACCTCCTTCGCCGCCTCGGCTTTGAGCCGGTCTCAGACTGCCTCCCCGTCCACCAGCAGCACGGCGAGCCGGTGCTTCTCCTGTATGGCCGCCTGGACGTGTTGTGACAGCCGGTCCCGCTTGGAGACAAGCCCGGCCTTCTCCTCTCGAAGGGTGTCCAGGTCACCTACAAGACACAACAGGCGTCAGCCAGCTCTCGGGGGCTACGTGCCCCTCCTGTGAAGTTCAACTGACCTTGCACGCGTGCCAACTCCTCCTCCAGGCGGTAGAAGTCGTATTTGCCGTGGTCGTGGATGACGACCGCCTCCTCGAATAGCTTCTGCCGCAGGGAGGTTCCCTCCTGTCGAAAGGAGGCAAAAGATCAAGACGCGCTCAAAAGAGATCCGGCCCGGCTGCCCGTCAGCCGGCCAGCCGGCCCAAGTCTCGGGGGCTACACCCAGTGGGTGCACTCACGCGCCCCCACTGAAAACTCTAAGACAGAGCCATCAGGCTTACCTCTGCACACTGCAGCACGCTCTGTGGCCTCCGCGAACCGGGCCAGCTCCTGCCGGCACCGGTCCAAGACGCTCCCCAAGTCCCCAAAGGAGGGGACTGGGCCGCCCGCCTGGGGAGCCGGCCGGGTTAGCGCATGCGCTAACGCCTCCTAGTCTCGGAGCACCTCCTGCATCGACCGCAGGGTCCTCTGGGCCCGACCGCCGTTGCCACCCAAGCTCGCCGCGGGGCCAGCCACTGGGGGCGGGTTAATGACGGCACGGGGCCGGGAGTCACTTCCCCCCCCCGCCCAGCACCGTCGCCGCCTCCACTTCCTGCCGCTCCGACGCATCGGTCGCGATAGAGGGCACCTCCACCTCCTTGGCCGCCACCTCCAGCGTCGCCTCTGGGGCCACCGAGGCCTCCGGCACCTCGACCCGGGCCGGCTCGACCGCAAGCGGGGTCACCTCCGGCACCTTGGGCCGGGCCTCCTCGGGAGCCGGCTCCGCCGTCGTCACCCTCAATTGGGCCGCCTCCTACGTGGATAGGGGCGCTGGCGGATCCATGGCCGCTCCTCGTGGCTCGCTCGACCGAGGCCTCGACATGCGGGTCGACTCTACCGCCGAGTCCGATGCTCACGGGGGATCCGCCGACCTCCTCCGCCTCCGGCTACTTGAGGTCCCAGAGTGCGAGGCCCCTCCTCGCTCCCGGACTTGGAGGCACGCAGCTCAACGAGCCTCCTCTTCTCCTCCCGCTGGGTGGCCGCGTGCTCGCGGGCCAGCCGGCTGGCGGCATCCGTCGGCTCCCCCACCGACTCCTTGTGGAGCTCGATGGGGTCACTACAGCGCCCCAAGATTTGTCATTTACCGGCTGGCGACCCGGAAGAAAACTCACATAAGGAAAAAACTTACCCGATGACAAGGGGCAAGGCCTACTTGGCGCGTGGTGGCGGCTTCCGCGCGGCCACCTTCAGCCGCTTCGGGTCGGGCGGCGGGGCCGGTGGCCCACCCTGAGTCAGCCTCTTCCTCCGGCCGGCCGCTCTGGCCGCTGGGGCTTAAGCCGGTTGCTCCTTGCTCCTCCGACCCTGGCGCGTTGAGGTAGGAGGCTTGTTCAAAATCATTAATTCATCATCATCGTCGTCGTCGTCCGTCCAGTCCCTGATCGTGGGGGCAAGAGGGAACTCACCCGCTCCGCTGGGCTCCCCGGCCATGCCAGACCCTCTGGCTCCGCTGGGAGTGCCGGTTCATGGGTCTGTCGGCTCCACCCGAGGAGTCCACCCCCTCCTCTGGGGGGCTTCCCGTCTCGTAGTCTTCGGAGTCAGAGTTTTCTCGCTCCGCCTCGAAGATCTGAGGGTGCGGGCCGTCTGCGGTGTTCTGTTGCACCAGCAGCTGCGGTCAGCACATCAAAGTAAGTTCTCCAACCGGCTGTCGGCTGGGGAATATCAAACAAAAAGAAACCGCCTCGACGAAAAACTTACCTGGGAAGGCCGGTTGATACGGTCATACGACTCCATGCCGAAGGACCATGAGGCGGGCTTCAGCTTGAACGTCGTAAGGGCGTTCACCCGCTTCGCCACTTGAGCCAGCGTCAGCTTGACAGTGGGCAGCCGGCATGGGTCGCGCTGGCCGAACATGTCGTAGATCCGGTGCGGCCTCAGCTGGAGGGGCGACACCCGGCGTGAGATAAAGGCTGCCACCAGGTCAGCAGCGACCAGCCCCTTAGAGCTCTTTAGTTGTGTGAGCCGGCCAAGCTCTTCCAGGGCCACGCCGCGCGGGGCAGCCCCCAGCCAGTTTAACTGGGTGGACTGCCTATCGTCAAACGGCGGCAGCCGGATGTAGTCCGTCTTCGGGTCGGCGTTCTTCACATACAAGAATGTTCGGTGCCACCCCTTGACGGAGTCGATTGAGAGAAAGAGGGGGGAAGCGCGCGACGCCACGGCAGCACACCACCGTGCCCCCGCAGGCGTCGCTTTTCAAAGGCTTGAGGTAAAAAAGAGCGTTGAAGAATTCGATGAAGGGAATAATGCCGAGGTACCCCTCGCACAACGTCACGAAGGCAGAGAGATATAGAATCGAGTTCAGGCCGAGATTATGCGGCTGGAGGTCGAAAGTATCAAAAAAGAGGCGAAAAAGAGACTCACCGGGAGCCCGAAGCCCCGGGAGAAGTGCCAGAGGAACACGATGTGTTCCCCTGGCCATGGCGCCGGCGCCATCTCGTTGCCCGGCGCGCGTGTGACCACCCGCTCCTCCGGCGGCAACATGCGCGCGCGGCGGAGCTCGGCGATGTCCGGAGCCAACCCAGCTTCCGCCGCGTCCATCGGTCATTGCGACGGTGGTGTGGCATGCGAGCTCGGTTGCGCGTTCGGGCGCGGTGTCGCGCGGGGAAGGCAAGGAAGCAACAAAGACGGGCAGCAAGGGGCGGGTGAGATGCGGGTATCTCTGCCCCCTACCCTTCCTCTCCTTTTATAGGGGAGGCCACGACCAGGGGACGTGGGATTATCTATGCCCACTCCCCCGAAAACTCCGCACGCACGTGGGTGGCCCCAGACTGTAACGGCCGCTTCAGGGCATAGAGGATCCCGGCCTGCGCCTCGAGGCCTACTAGGCTACTCCTGGGGTCCTAGCGGGCTAGGCCCAGGCAATGTCCCGTCTCCCCGTGTGCATAGGACCCACGGCATCACCACTCACCACGTGGTGTGCTGCGGGCCGGCGCGGGTCCCGGGGCAGCGCGTAGGTACCTGAGGCATCGGGTCCAACGGCCGACCCGACTACCCTTTCGGCTTCGAGCCGGAGGTGGGTTTAGCTAGGGAAGCCGCAGGCTCCCCTCCGTCTGCCGGACGTGAGCCCCCGCTGGCTTCGGGGACTACTCACAGGGTTATTACCCCTGGGTAGTCCAAAGCAACGGGGTCCTCCCCCTTTATGCTTCAAAGAAAAACTACACGGCCGGTTGGACGAGGCCGGCTGGAGGACGTCCGGCTCGAGCTGGCGCCCCGGTTGGTCGTTCAAGGAGCCGGCCCGACTCTCGGCTAGCTAGGCGCGACCGGCTGCTTCTGGGCCGCCTCTTCTGTTGACCTTGGGACGGACATGTGACGTCTCATCCCTCTGTGCACGGGCACAACGACACGATGCGACCGGCACGACGAGCGGCCCTGGGGCTACAGTGGCCGCTGACGCACCGTAGAGCGTGGCTACAGTCCGGTCGTCCAGGCCGCTAACCTCGACAAGCGTGATCGGGCGAGGGAATAGTGCCGACACGCCCTCGCCCACTCGATTACCTGTCCCGGCATGGCTACAGTGCCGCCGGCCGTACCAGAGACTTCGGCCGGCTGGCGCTAGGCGACGCCAACCCGGCGGCCCATGGCGCGGCAGGTGGGCGAGGGCCAATCAACAAGCCGGCTAGCGGGCCCCAGCAGGAGATGGGATCGCTCAGCCGGTGGCCCCTACAAGTGACAAGACGATGCGGATGGCAGGACCCTCTAGCCAGCCGGAGAGCCTGCCAGCCGGGTCCCCCCCCGCCCTTGTACTTAGAACATATTATAAGGGCCGGGGGGTGGCCTATAAAACCCCCCGAGCCCCGCATGTAATGGGGACGGACGATCACCCCCGCGCACACACACAAAGCTCTCAAGCCCCCTCTAGCAGTGGAGGAAGACGAGCTGGCTGCTCCTTCTCCCTCCTCCAAACATAGCTCCAAGAGCACCCTTGTGTACATACTCATCCATCTAACTAAACCAAGTAGGACTAGGGGTGTTACCTCCCTCGGAGGGCCCTGAACCTGGGTACATCATGTGTCATCACCGCTTGTGCCCATTCTCACACCCGGAGCTCGTCGGCGTCCTCCGGCCCCAACCACCCACGATAAAGCCACCCTATGGCATCTGTCGTGAGAAAACGACGACAAAGACGGCATGCATCCAAAGCAGTATGAAGGTCCTGCCACCTACGCTCTTACCAAAGAAGAGAAGGAAATCTTCTTTGAATGCCTACTCAGTATGAAGGTCCCATCTGGCTTCTCGTCGAATATAAAGGGAATAATAAATATGGCAGAGAAAAAGTTCTAGAACCTAAAGTCTCATGACTTCCACGTGATTATGACGCAACTGCTTTTGGTTGCATCGAGGGGGCTTCTACCGAAAAATGTTCGATTAGCCATTGTGAAGCTATGTGCATTCCTCGATGCAAGCTCTTAGAAGGTAATCGATCCAAAAATCCTGCCAAGGTTAAAGAGTGATTTGGTGCGATGTCTTGTCAGTTTCGAGGTGGTGTTCCCACCATCCTTCTTCAATATCATCACGCACGTCCTAGTTCATCTAGTCGACGAGATCGGCATTCTCGGCCCTATATTTCTACACAATATGTTCCCCTTTGAGAGGTTCATGTGAGTCTTAAAGAAATATGTTCGTAACCGTGCTAGGCCAAAAGGAAGTATCTCCATGGGCCATCAAACAAAGGAGGTCATTGGGTTTTGTGTTGACTTCTTTCCTGACCTTAAGCCGATTGGTCTCCCTCAATCGCGGTATGAGGGGAGACTGACTGGAAAAGGCACACTAGGACCAGACTCAATAATATGTAGGGACAAGCATTCTTGGTCTCAAGCACGCTACATAGTTCTACATAATTCTACCTTGGTGACCCCGTATGTCAATGAACACAAGAATATTCTACACTCCAAACACCCGGAGCAGTGTGACGACTGGACTACATGTGAACACATCAGGACTTTCGGCAGTTGGTTGCAAACACATCTCATGGGTAACACCATTGTTTCAGATGAGTTGTACTCGTTGGCCAGGGGACCATATTCGACTATATTGACTTACAAAGGGTACGAGATAAATGGGAATACATTTCACATGATCGCCCAAGATCAAAAGTGAACCAACCAAAACAGTGATGTCCGCTTTGATGCAGCAACCAACAGGGGAAAGGACACATATTATGGTTACATAGTGGACATATGGGAACTTGACTATGGACATGATTTTAAGGTCCCTTTGTTTCGGTGCAAATGGGTCAATCTGTTAGGAGGCGGGGTACAGGTAGACCCGCAGTATGGAATGACAACAGTGGATCTAAACAATCTTGGGGTACACAGACGAACCATTCGCCCTGGCCAATGATGTGGCACAGGTTTTCTATGTGAAGGACGTGTCTACCAAACCGAGAAAAAGAAAAGATAAGGAAGCGAATACATCATACGATGAGCCAAAGCGCCACATAGTTCTTTCAGGGAAAAGAGACACTGTGGGAGTAGAGGGAAAGAAAGACATGTGTGCAGATTATGAAAAGTTTCATGAAATTTCTCCCTTCAAAGTGGAGGCTGACCCAAGCACCGTGCTGAACGATGAAGATTATCCATGGTTACGGCGCAATAAGCAAGGGACACACGCGAAGAAAAAGTGAAGACTTTCTCTTCACAACTATTCTGATGATGGATTTGATCTAGAATATCACTGTAGTTACATGTCAAGAAATGAAATGCCTTTTGTAACAGAAGTGTTTTTGTCTGAAACCCTGATACTTCAAAAGAGATTGTCCATTTTGTACACGAAGTGCATCTAGTTTTTGTCGTAACCCTCTCAACTTTTTAGCACATGCTATATGGGTGAAATGATGGTACCATGCCAAGTTTTAGCCATTCCAGAGTTCATTTGTAGTGATTTTCGATTTAGGGTCATTTTAGCTTAAAATAAATGATGAAATGCATGAAAAATAGCAAATCAAGTCAGAAAAGGATTAAAAAGGGGTGATAGAGCTTCGAATGGTGCATATTGAATGCAGAAAAATTCCTGAGTTCAAATATGTTTAAAAAATTGAAATCCTTTTGTAACAAACGTATTTTTGTCCGATAAAAGTTATATAACTAAACTTGATATTATATAAAATTTATGCAACTAAAATTATCAAAGTTTTTTTGTTAAAACTTTAATAGCAAAAAGAATATTAATAAAGTATTCGTTGTTAAGAACTTTTAATATTCAAAAAATAACATAAAAAATGGCAAAAGTGAAAATAGATGCGCTTATAGAGGAAATTCAACCTAAATTCAAAGTGCTAGTTAGGCGCCTAACTAGCATTTTAAATTTAGGTCAAATTTCCTATATAAGGGCATCTATTTTCACTTTGAGAGGATCTCAACGTAGTAGCCGCGAGCACGCTTCGCTTGGCGAGGTGGGACTAAACTTCCACCACACCACTTCGCCACCCTTTAGTCACGGTTGGTGGCACCAACCGGGACTGAAAAGCTTTAATAGCAAACAAAAATAACATAAAAAATGTCGCCTACTAGATAACCATGGCCTGCATACGACTAGAAACCCATCTCAACATGGGCTAGGATGCAGGCCCTCGGGCCCAGCAGGCCCAACACGGCAGAGGCAGAGTTTAGGCATATACATATCCTGCTTTGAAGAGGAGCTCGACAAGTCATGCATAGCGGGGCTTATAAACCGGTGCGATCGCCCCTCGACTAGTGAGGTGGGACTAAACTTTTGATACCGCCGCGCCAGGCCTTTGGTCCCGGTTGGTGGCAGCAACCGAGACTAAAGGCCCCCCTTTAGTCCCGATTGCAGCCATCAACTGGGACCAAAGGCCTCTACTTCCCGCCCTTTGGGCTGTCGAAATTGGCCCTTTAGTCCCGGTTGGTGGCTGCAAGCAGGACTAATGCAACCCTTTAGTCCTGGTTGCAGCCACCAACCGGGACTAAAGGTCTCAGTATATAAGCAGGAGTTAGGAAAATTTATAGATTTTACCTGTAGTTGCCCCGACAACGTCAAGCACATCAACGCTGTCAGGCTGCCCGAGCTCGTCGTCGACGCCCTCGCCACTCTCTGGCCGACGCCCTGACCCGACGTCGTTGCCTTCGCCGCCGTCGCTGCTCTCCCCGATGCGCCGGTCTCGCCTCGCGACCTGACGCCATCACCCTTGCCGTCATCGACGCCCTCGCCGTCGCCCTTGACGCCTCACGACCCGACGTCGTCGCCCTCACCATCATCGCCGCCTTCGCCGCCCTCAACGCTCTCCCCGTCTCGCCGCCCTCGATGCCCTCGCCCCGTCGCCGCCCTCTTCCCCGTCACTGCCCTGACCCGACGTCGTCGCCGCTCATCATCGCTCTCCCCGTTGTCGTTGCCGCTCTCCCCGTCGCACCACTCTGCTCTCGTCAAGCCCCAGGGAAGACAATTGTTTTAGTCATTTTATGTGTTAGTTAATTTAGTTTTTTATGTTTTAGTTAATTTAGTTGTTTTGTGTTTTAGTTGTTTAGTTTTTTTATGTTTTATTTGTTTTAGTTAATTAAGTGATCATATTTTTTTAGTTAGTTTAGTTGTTTTATGTTTTAGTTGTTTAGTTGTTTTATCGGTGACGCGATATAGAGGAGTCACTGACGATCGTCGGTGAGGGAGAGTCCCCAACAATCGACGGTGAGGGAGCGAGAGTCCTCGACAATATCGATGATTATATATTAGGAAGATATCGACATTTTGTGTTTTAGTTGTTTTATCAGTGACACGATATTGAGGAGTTTTCGACAATCGTCGGTAAGGGAGAGTCCCTGACGATTGACGGTGAGGGGGGAGAGTCCCCGACTATTGATTAATGCCTTGTATTGATTTCCATATCTCATGTTTCTATATTGCCATCTCTTAATATTTGCAAAAATTATGGATCACAGATACATAGAACAAGAAGACTTGTTGGGGGATATAATCCGCGCTTGGTATAATCCCTTGGCATATCTCAACGACACCGATGGTCAGGAAGGAGAGGACGGCTCTGGTGATCCAACAACGGAGGATGCAAGAGATAATGACGGCTCCGGTGATCGAATCACGGAGGAAGGAGATCATGATCATGGCTCCGGTGACCGAATGGCGGAGGAAAGATATAATGATCACGGCTTCGGTGACCGAACGGAGGAGGGATCCTCAACTGTTGCAAAGTCCAGCGAGGTAAGGAGACAAGGCCCGAAGAAAAGGTCGCGCCTGGATGAAAGGTTCACGATCATAGAAGTCGTGAACGATGGCCAACCGGTTGCTCCCAAGCGGACCAAGGATGCATTTGTACATCAGTGTGGAGTTATTGTTAGGGACTACGTCTCGATCAACACCTAGCAATGGAATAAGAATAATAAGGACCCCGAAGTTTCTTATGTCCAGGATAGAGTGAAAGATGATCTTTGGACCGAGCTGATGAGAAATTTCAGCCTACCGCAAGAGGAGGATCCGAATAACCAAGTTATAGAGCAAAAGGTCAAGTTGTGGGCTCTTAAGAAGATGGCAGAACTATTCAGGAACCTAAAGAAAGAGTTGAACACAAAGTTTGTCGAGAAAGATGAGACTCTAGAGTTCAAAGGTCGATATGAGAAGATAAGAGATCAACGGCCCGAATTTCTGGCCGACAAGAAATCGGAGAAGAGTAAGACAATGTCACTGACAAACAAGAAAAATGTTGCAGCGAAGCAGTATCACCATCACACGGGGTCAGGTGGCTACTATAAAGCCCGGTTGTTGTGAGACAAAACTGAGCAAGACCTACTTGCTACGAATGTCCATTCAAGGACTTGGTTCTTTAGGGTTGGGGGAACTTTGGACCCAGAAACAGGGAAGTGTGTCTGGACGAAATCTCAACGTGCAATACCCATCACAAAGCTTCAGGCAGCAATCAAGGCAGCACAGGAAGGGACGTTCATTCCCGACAGAGATAAGGACGAGCTGACGAAAGGCCCTAGGGAATCCTGAACACCCTAGACGAACACGAGGTACATCAGGCTCCATTCCATGGAAGCATGGGTTTCCCAACAACGGCGGTTATAGAAGCCGAGAGAGAAAGAGGAAACTGGAAGCAAGCAAAATGCAGAAGCTCGGTGCAAGATTAGAAAACTAGAGGAACTTGAGAGTCATCGAACTACCGGCCAACCATCTGAGCGGCACGAAGATCCTTCCTTCGACGCCACCCCAGAAGCTACCCCATCATCTCACCGGAGAAGCAGCATGGCTTCCACGGAGCTTGTTCAGCTTGATTTCACGGCCCCTTGCTACCCCGTGGATAGTATCACGGAAGCTCAACATTGCGAGCTAATGACGAGATGTTAGAACCTGACCTTCAAGGCGGCGGTCGACTCTGTTCTACCTGCTCGAGCTGAGGAAACTTTCCATTGCCGTCCGATTCCACATGGCTATGTTGTTGTGACGGTGGATGAAATAATGGATGGATATGAGGGGCTGGAGCTTGATAACCCTACAGGTGAAGAGGATATTGTTATTCTGGAAAATGCTTAGAGAAGTACCTGTCTATGGAGAAAGGAGTACATCAAGCTTCCAAACTGGAAGCCTCAGCAGATTCAGCATCCTCCCGAGCGTCAGGGCACTCCGCCTCCTCTGACGCATGAGGTCACTCCGGCTCCTCCGGCACGTGAGGCCACTCCGCCTCCTCCGGCGCGTGAGGCCACTCCGTCTCCTCCGGCGCGTGAGGCCACTCCGCCTCCTCCGGCGCGTGAGGCCACTCCGCCTCCTCCAGCGCGTCAAGCCACTCAACCTCCTCCGGGATGTCAGGCCACTCCGCCTCCTCCTCCTCCTCCTCCGGCGCGTCAGGCCACTCCGCCTCCTCTAACGCGTGAGCCACGATAGAAGAGAGACGCCACCGCTCCGGCGGCTAGCAATACAACAGGCAGGAAGAAATTCAAATTTGATCCAAACCTCAAGCCTCTTCCAAAGTTACCATACGAGAGGACTGACAAAGAAAACGATGACATTAGTAAAGCCGAAGTGTAGGCCCATTTTGCATGGAAACATCCACCTCCGAAGGAAACGGTAGATCCGATGAAAGCGAAGCACACTATGGATGCCCTGAAGCGACCATCACCGCCTCCGGTGCCATCAAACTATGACTGTTGTATTATAATGACATATAATGAAGCACAACGGTCGGGAAGTACTTCCAGTGCTGTAAGAGTCAAAGAACGAAGAAGTGAGAAAACAATTCCCCAGCTCGGCGAACAGGAGAAGCAATCATGCCCCTCGCTCAAGGTGTCTAGCGATATCGATAATCATCCGGTGCTACTGCCTGGTACCAAACCTGGTGATTACTTAGGGGATGATGTACTTTTTGAAACGGTTGGGGTAACAATACAAGAATTTAGCTACATGCACGAGAAGCCTCTCGTTAAACCTGATCATCTTCATCTAACAATGATGATGTACAAATTGCATGAGTGGTACGTGAAAACCTGCAGGGAGTCTGGGAAAGACACTATGTATGTCAGAGTTAAAAAAGAGCACGTATTCATTGGACTCAACGTGATGCCTATAGAATTTGTGGAGTTATTTCAGTTATACAATCAACTGGCCCTCGACAAACAACTCATGACTTGCTACTGTCTATAAGTATTACTTTTATGGTTAAGTCTCTAGCTCAGCTCGTTCATTGCATGTATATATAGTTATCATCACTACATTATGCAGATTGAATATCGTCGAATGCAAAAAAGTAGGAATCTTCGGCGTTGGGTTCATTAGCCCAGATGTCGTAAATGAATATACGGTATGAAACACTGTCAAAGAGACCAAGGAGAACTTACTAAAGTCGTTCCTTATACATCAAAACAAAAGGGAAATACTCTTCCCTTACAACTTCATGTGAGTGTTGCTGTCTTCTGCATATTCGGTTTCGCTTACTTGAGGTAAAGTAATGTAATTAATGAGTTATATATGTGTGCGTGGTTACCACTTTATTCTGCTAACCATTAAGCTTGACGGGGCATTAGTAATTGTCTTAGACTCGAGACGTAAAGATCCCGAGGATTATGTGGACATGATTGCAATGCTCAAGAAGTAAGTTCAATCAATACCGGGACCATATTGGCATGCAACTGTCATTCATTTTCTTTGCCTGACAGGGTTTGAAAAAAGTTCACCCGAAAGGTTCCCGGTCTAAACAAAAAGTTGCGATTTACATACCCCAAAGTAAGTAGTACTAGCTAGTTCTACACATCTCTAACTGACTCAAATTTTCATCAATATATCATTACCGTGCTTGCTTATCGGTTTGATTGAACTCTATTCTCGTAAAGTGCTTGTACCAAGAATCCGGGACTGTTTTATATGGATACTATGTATGCGAGTTCATTCGCCACTCGATCTCTGAGCGGGGCTTCTCTGACAAGCAATTTGAAGTACATAAATAATATTCACAATTTTATTCTATATATTACCATCAATTGTGTTGAATTTCTTTCATATATATGCTTGTATTGACCCCCTTTTTAAATTAGATCTGGCAGATGCGGGATGAACTCCTACCACATGATCGCATACGAGCAATTCAAGAGGAATTGGCGGGATTCTTTCTTGACCACGTCATACCTGAAGACGGAGAATACTATGTGGATTTGCGATTGGATCTTAGGTAGATGATGTTAGGGATTGTAAAATATGTTATATTGTATATATGTAGTAGCATCGGATAGATATACGAAAACTTGTTCGACCAAGCACGGAGAAAGAGATGTCACTTCTCTCTATATATGTTCAGCATAACGATCTTGTGTAATTAATGGTTTCCTTCATTTGCTTATTAGCTAGCGTCGAGTTCTCTCTGTATGTATAGTAACTAGCGTCGACCAAGAACGAAGAAAGAGAGGTCACTTCTCTCTATTAGCTAGCTAACACAATATGAAACCCCTAAATTAACCCTCCAAAACCCCTAAACCCCCTTCAAAAAAACAGCGTCTGACGCGTGGCAGCCTTTTGGTCCCGGTTGGCGTTACCAATCGGGACTAAACGTACTCCTCCCTGGGCGCCTCGCAGCGGCCATGTGAAGCCCTTTTGGTTCCGGTTCGTAAGCGAACCGGGACTAAAGGTTTTGGGTATTAGTCCCGCTTGTTTTGTCCCAGTTTCAGAACCGGTACTAAAGTCCCTCTGGAACCAGGATTAGTTCCCCGTTTTCTACTAGTGTATATAGCTACACGCTGACGGTTCCAAGCCCAAGCCAGACTGGACGACGTGGTTAATTCCAACATAAAATGCATACTCCTTTATACTCTTATTACTAGCAAACGTGTCCGTGTGTTGTAACGGGAGAAAAAACGCCCCTTATACACACTCAATGATATTGACAAATCCCTTAAAATAGTTCACTGATATTGACAAATCCCTTAAAATAGTTCACGTTGTTGTACTATAAACAATATGATAAGTGGTGTGGTACGAAGGCATAAAGGTAAGACGATATTTTAAGTATACTAAAGATATGTCTCCTTTTAAGTATACACCGTTAGCATATGTAAATCCCCTATGCCAACGAAATAGATTATATAAAAGCATCAGACTATCCTATGTAGTCAATTTAAATTATAGAAAACATATATATAATCCCACTGTCTCATAATGTAAAACGTTTTTTAATACTACACTACTATCAAAAAACGTATTACATTATGAAACGAATGGAGTACTTTTCAAAATACACTATATAAAGAAAAATATTAATTTAGGGTGCATTCTAAACATAATTTTAGAAAAAAAATAACATGCAGGATCATAGCATACTTGAAATATACACTTATTTTTTGAATGATTTTCATATATAATATGTCTAGTTTGGATTTATGATTTGAAATATATGATTTTTAAAGCATTTAGATCTGTTAAAAGGGGGAAAAAAGGAAGATCAAGTAGCTGGGATGAAACTGCAACATTGTGCACCAAAAGAGGAGGGAACAACAGGATTCGAACTCGGGTATCCTAACTGGAACAATCAGACTCACTTCACAAGAATACTTCAACCGATGTGACATATATGGGGCCTCGTTTTAGATAAACAAGAAAACCGACGGCGACTTAGAAGGGAAAAAATGAAGGAAATTCGTTTCTGAGCCCAGGCTCATCTGCACCTCCTGACGAAAAAAAATACTAGAAAAATTCAAAAAATTCAATTTTTTTGTGTGGTACATATTTTGAAGCGTGAGGTCCGCTCCAAATTTCAACGTATTTGGACATCCGAGCAGCTCTCAACAAAAAAGACAAATCGGGTCAAAAAATTGGTGAACAGTAAACCTTTTTTTCAGACCCCAATTTGTCTTTTTTGCATAGAGCTCCTCAAATGTCCAAATAAGTTAAAATTTGGAGCGAACCTCACGCATCAAAATATGTACCACACAAAAAAAAGGATTTTTTTGAATTTTTCTAGTATTTGCTTTGATTTTTTTCGTGAGAACGGGTGCAGATGCACCCGAGAGTCGAAACGCCGCGTCCAAAAATGAATCGATTTTTGCACTTACCGATGGCATAGGAGGTAATTACTGATAACTCATGGGGATAATATGATGACGGACGGACAAAAGTAATCCGTGCTTTATTATTAGGTAAACATTAGGATCATACTCCTTCAACACTAGTAATGAATTCAAAAACATCCATGCTAACATTGATCTAACATTAACATCTAGAGCTTTCCTTTTCCCTGATTGATGATGAAAAGTAAACATGGAAACATTGTCTCCCAAATTTTTGCAGTGGCAACTCCAACGCGTCGATCCATTTCGTCCGCCCGCATCCGGTTGGGTCAACGCGGATAGAAAAGTCGGTCCAACGCGCCGACCCAAACGGACACGTGTCCGCTTCTCGTCCGTCTGTTGACCCATTCCCGACCAATTTTTGAGCCAGATTTGCTTCGACGCGGCCACGAGACGGACGCGCGCACGCGCACGCCTACTCCTCCACTAGCCCGCTGGTTGGTGGCACATTGGCCATCCTTTCCCATTCCAACAGCAAACCCTCACCCGCCTCCTTCGTTAGGTGTCGGTGCTGCAACATCCCCCTTACAATTCCGCCACCTCCCAGGTCGCCCGCCACCTCCCACGTCACCCACCACCGTCGTCTTGCCGCCGGGGAACCGAAAGCTTCCCACCCCCACTCCCCCGACACAGCCGTGACCAAGAAGTCGCCTCGCCGCCCCGGCCCGATCCTTCATCCTGACACCAGCATGCTCGTCGGACGCCCGGTGATCTCATTGACGAGTACGTCCATATGAGCGAGTCTACATGCCTAGACTCCCTGTATAAGTTCTACAAGGTTGTTATTGATGTGTTTGGCCCTGGGTACTTGAGAGAGCCGGCTTATTAAGATACAACCCATTTCTTGGCGATGAATGCCAACAGGGGCTTCCCAGGGATGCTTGGCAGCATAGACTGCATGCACTGGGAGTGGAAGAACTGCCCTTCTGCTTGGCAAGGGCAGTATAAGGGCCATGTCAGGGCTTGAACTGTCATACGTGAGGTCGTGCCATCTCAAGATTTCTGGATCTGCCACTCTTTTTTTGGCATGACCGGATCACACAATGATATCAACGTGCTTCAGCGCTCGCCAGTGTTTGCTAGGCTTGTCGAAGGCAACAACCCACCAGTTAATTTTACCATCAACGGCCACAACTACGACAAAGGATACTACCTGGGTGACGATATATATCCTCAGTGGACCATTATTGTGAAGACAATCCCAATCCTGTCGGAGAGAAGAGGAAAAGATTTGCCCAAGAGCAAGAGAGTGCTAGGAAGGACGTCGAGCGTGCCTTTGGTGTTTTGCAATCTCGATGGGGCATCGTTTGGTATCCTGCTAAGACTTGGAGTATGAAGAAACTGTGGGAGGTGATAACTGCTTGTGTGATCATGCACAATATGATCATAGAAGATGAGCCCCGAAACGTCTATATGATCAAGGGTTTCAGTTTCAGGGTGAGAATGTTGTGCCTGAGCATGCAGGAGCAGCAACGTTTGAACAGTTCACTCAATTTCATCATGACATGCGTGATTGGAAAATTCACATGCAACTGCAAAATGATTTGGTTGAACATATGTGGACTCATGTTGGCAACCAATAGATGTATCTTTTTTATTCGGCTTGCAAAACTATGTGAGACTGTTTTTTTTTATTCGGCTTGTAAAGCTATGCTATTTATTATTTGGTTGAAACTATGGTATTTATTTGGTTCTGGACTATATGTTTGCTTGTGAAATAATGCAAATTTTGTGTGTGAAACAATGCAAAATTTATGCTATGTGTTGAAAAAAACGGCCAACCGGCCACGTCGGCATATATGAGTCGGCACGTTAGACGTAATGTCGACCCAAATCTCAAACAAGGCGGACGCCAAGCAGGTGGTCGATCTAAACAAACATAAAGCGAATAAAAACATCGTTCGTTTGAATCGACGTGTTGAAATTGCTCTCACTCCCCCGAGCGGGCACCAAATCTTCCAAAAAAAAGAATTCACCATACCATCTGCAGAGGCCGGCTTGTCCGCCATCAGGCTTTACGCGTCTTGGATTGGGTAGTATCTTCCCCTTCTCCATGCATACGTACCCAACGCGTTAGGCCGGCCGGACGTATACAATGCGGATCAGATTCTCCAGCTAGGGTCAGCAACGGCTGGAGAATCTTCATTGTGTACAGTATAGTCGATGCTTTTCCAGCGCAAACGTACGTGTCGACCGAGCTTAGGAGCGCACATGCCCCGATTGACCGATGCATGCACGCGTGCCGGCCTCTCTGGCCGAGCTTAGCTGAACAACGTACGTACTACGTCTTGGTCTGCAACGGCAACAACGACGCATTGACGTTTGGAGTTGGAGAAGGGGAAGGACAGAGGACGCGAGAAGCTTTCAGAATTTGCTCGCTTGTTATCTGCCGCTCGCCGTGGATCAGTGGGCTCCTCTCTTGTAGTACGCATTCCTCTGATCCGTTCATCGCAGAAGCGCTCTAGCTAGTTATCAAGCGCTTGGACACCCCTACGTGGCTACTTATTTTTGCATGGATCAAAATCAAACGCCGGCGGTTTTCCACGACCTCTCTATCGCCTTATCCTGCCCCTGATGGAGTCACCGGAGGTTTGCATTCTATCCGGAAGAACTGCACGGATGATGCTGCGACTTACAAGTGGATGGACAACACATTGCGTTTCTCAGATCGAAATGGATCATTGAGTGAACGCCTCGGTGGGCCCCGGATCGTCGGTGATCAGACAGGCGGGCGCGTGCGTATTATTGCGCGCTATAGTAGTGACGTGGCGCACGGGAGACGGAGCTGGAAGCGTACAAAAGCGGCGCTGTCGACGGGCGGCGAGGCAGCAGTCAGCGGTACTGCCCGACCACGACACAAAGATTCCCCTGCGGTTTCACATCACGCCACATCAAGAAAAGTAGTGGTGCTCCGGTAGACTAAAGAAGAAAAGCAGAGTGCCCCGCGTCCGTATTTACTGTAATCTACTCCACGTGCGTACCATATTCACACGATCGCAACGATCATCTCTTGCCACTAGTAGTAGTATACTGATACTTTAGCCGTTGACTTTGCGGCCGGATAGATAGATGGATGCTATACATACATAGATGAGGTCTTCAATCAGAGAGTCATCGGGCTTGTTTAATAACTATATAATCCACGCACCTCGTGCTTGCATAGCATGGAAGCACATGCGGCGGCGAGGCTATCCAGACGTAGCCTTTGATATATGAATGGCGAGGAGATGGAATCCGGGCGTCTAGTCATCTCCGTACAGATCGACCTCATCCGTTTCTCGGATTCGTCCCGGTTTACGTGTTTCGTATAAGAAAGCATCTCCTCCGCCGTGCCGGCCCGTGCGTACCGATCCGACGTGGTAGTTCGGCCTTTAACTAAGCACGCTTTCTGGAGCATATGTTCGAGGAATGAGGTACTGAACGCTTTTCAAACTCGACGAGCTAGCACCAGATGCCATCGATCGATGCAGGAATGGCTGCCGGCTGCAGGCTGCCTGCCTCCATCCGTCCACGAGTTGACCCCAGCGTACATGCGGTGTACAACGAGGACAACAAAAAGGAGTTGGCAGAGGGGTAAAGTGAGCGAACCCGAGCACCACATGAGTATGCTCTGCGACACGGGGTTTCCTATTTCGCGCGTAGGGCGCGCCCTAGCGACTGGCGCGCACCCCTCACTCGCTTGGGCGTTAGAATGAGCTGGCCCATTTGCCACATTGTTTTTTCTCGTTTTTTCCTTCATTTTTTGGTTCTTTATCTTTCTTTTTTATTTTGTCATTTTATTGTATTTATGTTTTCATTTTTATTTTATATTTTTTATTATTTACATTTTCACCTTTTTTTCACAAACTGTTTTTTTATCCAGTGAATTCAAAATATGTTCACCAATGTAAACATAATAATCATATATTCAAAAAGTTTAATCAAATTAAAATATCATCCGTCCAATTTATAAAATATTCTTCAAACTAAAAAATCACTGATTTTTCAGAAAACGGTTCTTGTATATAAAAAATTGTTCATCAAGTTAAAAAAATGTTCATCGAATACAAGATGTTCATCCAACACAAAAAAGGTGTGCAACATTATTGAAAAAGGCCCATAAAAATGTTCATTCATTTGAATCCGTCAATATTTTTTCAAAAGTCGCAACTATTTAGAAAATCATGAGAAAAAAACAGCAGACACCTCGGTCCCCCACATGGGCCCGCCAAGAAGGGAGCACGGGGTCGCAGGGGTGTGCGTGCATCCAGTCCCTGGCGCGTGCTGCGCCATATAGGAGCTCCCATGCAACATGTGTGACCCAAAGGTAACAGCACAACAAGCTTAGGCCCATTTGCATCCGAAGGTAGGTCTCTATCATTTTCAAGCCCTCGCGGAAAGAGGCACAGATGGGCCGGCACATTTGAAGCTATTGAACTCCAGTCGTGCAAAACAAAAGTGAGAAAAAGTGCTTCGCGAGCAACTAGAACTCACGGCCTCCTCCTCGTTAGCTTGTGGAACTAGCAAACCAAACTAGTGAGTTCAAATAATAGATTCACGACCTGAAACATTAATTATCAAACTTTTTTTCAAAAAATTCGAAAAACACGCATTGAACATTTTGTAATATCCGTTGAACATTTTCTTAGTATACAACAAACATTTTTTATTATACCATGAACATTTTGAAACAGTATATAAACATATGGGAAGAATTTTCGATATGCAATGAACAATTGTAATATACATTGAACAATTATCGAATACAAATTCACTATTTGTGCAATATACCCTTAATTTTAGAAAAAAAAACAGGGAATACTTTATATTTATTGAAAAAAATTATAAATATACTTAATATATCCTTAATTTTTCATATTTTTTATTTTTATGTTGTATTCTTTTTTCTTTATTATTCAAGTTTGTTTATATTTATAAATATTATATATACTACCTCTGTACCATAATATATGATGTTTTAGCAGCTCAAATGAACTGCTAAAACGTCATATATTATGATACGGAGAGAGTATATTACAAAATACTGTCTATAATGTTTTTTCAAAAATGTTGACAAACGTTTGAAAAACAATAAATGTGTATAAAGTAAGTGTAAATCATGTATACGAAAAGTGTATATGAAAAATTCAATCAGGTATTTAAAATATCTTAATCATGCATTCGAAATTTGAATAAGTTTTTGAAAAATGTTGATCAAGCATTTGAAAATTGTTAAATGTTTGTAGAAAAAATGTTGACCATGTGTAAAAAAAATATGTATAGCAACTTGAATATATTTTTTATCATTTATAGAAAAATGTTATCAAAAAATTGGAAAAATAAGTTGAATAAGTATTCAAAAAGTGTTGATCAAACATTAAAAAATGTTAATACTATAGTTGAAAAAATGTGCATAGAAAAAATGTTGATCGCATACTACAAGGCAATTAAAATTGTATCAGAAAAAAAAGCATATAAAAAATTTTGAATGAAAACTATTCCAGAAACAAAGAAAACAAAAAAATGAAAACCGAGAAAGAAACAAAATAAGCCAAAGAAAATAGAAAATAAAAATAAAACCAAAGAAACTTATGTAGAAAGAATGGAAAAGGAATAGGAAAAAACCAAAGAAGGAAAAAAGAAAAAACATTGAAAAAACATGAAAGAAACAAAAAACACTGGAGAAAGGAGGAAAATGAGTAAGAAAATAAAAACATATAAAAACAATGAAAGAAACAAAGAAAAAGAAAAAAGGTAAAACGAAAAAGAAAAGAAAAACGAGAGTTTGAATTATTATTTTTTACTCCCCCTCAACCATTCAAACGCATTCCATGGCTAGCCGAATCCTCAGGTGCACTCCAAACAATCAACTTTTTCGTGTGTTTTTAACTTTCTTAAATTAAGGATGACTGGGCATCCTTTTTACTAGTCTCCCTCGGAGTTGACGAGTGAATAAACTATCGTCGGCCAGTAAAACACATTTAGCATGTGTCTGCGTTCTAGGAACGGGGGTACCCAGCCTTGCCTGCCTGCGGCCTAGGACGTGGGCCACTTCGTCAGCCAGACTCAGCCTGGCGCGGCTCCGCTCAAGACAAGGCCCTCGAGACCCGGACGCTCGCGAGGAAGAACGACACCAAGACCAGCAAGGATGGGCCTCCTCAGGTCCCCTCAGGACCAGCAGAGATCTCTATGTAGAACCCGGCCTCAGGAGTCAAAGATGACGCGAGGAAGGACAGGCGGGTGCTAGCGCGCCACGCGGTGTAGTTTCCCCTTTAATGCAAAGGGAGCAAGGACGTACGCGGGTTCCTCAAGCGCCGCCCAAAGTTTTCCATTCTAGTGCAAGAAGACCACGACTACGAGCCCCACAGGGCGGATGCCATCGCCGAGCCCACCACTGCACCATCGACAGCCACTTTGCAGGCAAAGACCACCTTTGGACAGGGGGCGGATGTACTCCTGTCGCTCTTCAAATTTGGCCATTGTGGGATCCCTTCCCGCCATTGTGATAAGGGAAGAGGACCCGGTCCGCTGCTATATAGAGAGGCTAGGCCACATGGTAGAGGGGGATCCCGATCCATGACTTAGCCACTCACCAAACCACAAGACAAGGCAGAGAGCCAAGAGCACCACTTGAGCATCCTCGCGAGGCTCGAGCCCACTGTACTAGTTCATTCACCACACCTCCCAAGAGGCAATCCGCCAAAGTAGGAGTAGGGTGTTATGCTTCACAACGGCCCGAACTTGGGTAAACTGTTGTGTTCATCTTCTTCCTCGTCATCGTGTGAATTCGCCGTGATATACATCGAGTAGCGAGCTAGGTAGGGCGAGGCTGTTCCAAGAAAAGCATGGTAGCCGATTCTACGTGCGAAGCGGAGTACATCGCAGCCTCGGAGGCAGCGAAGGAAGGTGTCTGGATGAAGCAGTTCATCACAGATCTTGGAGTAGTGCCCGGTGCACTGAATCCAATGAACTTGTTCTGTGACAACACTGGTGCCATTGCTCTGGCCAAGGAACCAAGGTTGTACAAGAGGACCAAACACATAAAGCGATGCTTCAACTCCATCCATGATTACATCGAGGAAAATGACATAAATATTTGCAAAGTACACACGGATATGACTGTTGCAGACCCGTTGACTAAACCTCTTCCAAGGGCTAAACATGATCAACACCAGAACTGCATGGGTGTTCGATTCATTACATGTAAATCACATAGTGATGTGAACTAGGTTATTGACTCTAGTGCAAGTGGGAGACTGTTGGAAATATGCCCTAGAGGCAATAAATAAAGTGTTTATTATTATATTTCCTTGTTCATGATAATCGTTTATTATCCATAATATAATTGTATTGATTGGAAACACATTACATGTGTGGGTAAATAGACAACACTTTGTCCCTAGTATGCCTCTAGTGAACTAGCTCGTTGATCAAAGATGGTCAAGGTTTCCTAGCCATTGACATGTGATGTCATTTGATAAACGGGATCACATCATTAGGAGAATGATGTGATGGACAAGACTCAAACTACAAACGTAGCATATGATCGTGTCAGTTTATTGCTACTATTTTCTGCATGTCAAGTATATGTTTCTATGACCATGAGATCATGCAACCCACGGACACCGGAAGAGTGCCTTGTGTGTATCAAACGTCGCAACGTAACTGAGTGACTATAAAGGTGCTCTACAGGTATCATCGAGGGTGTCTGATGGTTTGGCATGGATCAAGACTGGGATTTGTTAATCCGTGTGACGGAGAGGTATCTCGGGGCCCGCTCGGTAATACAACATCACAATAAGCCTTGCAAGCAATGTGACTAAGTGTTAGTCACGGGATCTTGTATTACAGAACGAGTAAAAAGACTTGCCGGTAACGAGGTTGAACTAGGTATGGAGATACCGACGATCGAATCTTGGGCAAGTAACATACCGAAGAACAAAGGGAACATCATACGGGATTAACCGAATCCTTGACATAGAGGTTTGACCGATAAAGATCTTCATAGAATATGTAGGAACCAATATGGACATCCAGGTCCCGCTTTTGTTTTTGACTGTAGAGGTGTCTCAGTCATGTCTACATAGTTCTCGAACCCGTAGGGTCTGCACACTTAAGGTTTGGTGACGTTTCAGTAGTATAGAGTTATGTATGGTGGTGACCAAAGGTTGTTCGGAGTCCCGGATGAGATCCCGGACGTCACGAGGAGCTCCGGAATGGTCCGGAGGTAAAGATTGATATATAGGAAGTCCTATTTTGGTCGCCGGAAAAGTTTTGGGCTCATCGGTGGTGTACCGGAAGTGCCGGTAGTGTACCGGGAGACCATCGGGAGGGGTATTTTGACCCAAGAGGCTACATGGGCTGTGGGAGGATGAATACCAGCCCTTAGTGGGCTGGAGGAAGTCCCACAAAGGGCCCATGCAGCTGGGAAGCAAAAGCCCGAAAGGAAAAAGGTGGAAAAAGGAAAAAAAGGGCTAAATTAGGAAGGAGTCCTAATCCTACTAGGAGTGGAGGAGGAGGACTCCTCCCTCCTGGTTCGGCCGACCCAAGGGTTGGCTCCTTGGGAGCCAAGCCTCCTCCTCCTCTCCTCCTATATATACTAGAGGGTTTTAGGGTTTTGGCACAAGATTTTCAGCCACGTGCTACCCGTTCCTCTAGTGTATAGTTTCTCCTTTAGATCGGATTTCTGCAGTGCTTAGGCAAAGCCCTGCCGGAATAGTTCCACCACCATCGCCGGAGCACCGTCATGCTACCGGAGAACTCTTCTAACTCTCCGCTCCCTCTTGCTAGATCAAGAAGGCGGAGATCGTCATCAAGCTATACGTGTGCTGAACGCGGAGGTGCCGTCCGTTCGGTGCTTGATCGGGACGGATCGTGATTGGATCGCGGGAAGCTCGGCGATTTGGATCGCGAAGACGTTCGACTACACCAACCGCATTTCTTAACGCTTCCCGCTTAGCGATCTAAAAGGGTACATAGATCCACTCTCCCTCTCGTAGATGCTCATCACCATGGATAGATCTTGCGTGTGCGTAGGAAATGTTTTGTTTCCCATGCAACGTTCCCTAACAGGTGGTGCCGGGGCGAGCGAGGCAGGCTCCATGGTCGTGTGCATCCTTGGTGAGTCGCAGGTGCCCTCCTCCAACCGCCAGGTCAAGCAATTCCTCCGCCACGTAGGAGCAGTTTGGACACAGCCCGAGCTCACGCCGCCCCACGCGTGGCCGGAGATCGACATCACCTTCGGCCCCGACGACCACCCCAAGACAACGATAGCCATCGGAGCGCTCTCCATGTTTTGCACATCCACCATAAGCGGCGTGGCTATCTCTAGGACCCTCATAGACGCTGGCGCCAGCCTTAACGTCATCTCCGTGGAGGCCTTCGACGCGTTGCAGCTACCCCGCGATCGACTCACGCCTTCAAGGCCCTTCGCCGGGGTGGCCTAGGGATCTGTCGTCCCCATGGGGTGGGTGCGCCTCCCCGTCAACTTCGGCACCCGCTCCAACTTCCGCACCGAGTAGGTCGACTTCGGCATCGCCCACATCCACCTCCTGTACAACGCGATACTCGTCTACCCCGCACTCGCCTAGTTCATGGCGGCAACGCACCCGGGCTAGAACGTCGTCAAGATGCCCGGGAGCGGAGGCGTCCTCACCGTCATGGGAAATGTCAAGGATGCGCCCCACGTGCTCAAGCTCATCTACAAGGCGGCAGCCGTGGCGCGTCCCTACGCTGGGGACATCGCGCATGCCATAGAGGACTCCGGGGGTGTCCTCGACATCGCGCCGGTAAAGAAGAGGCAGTTGTTCTCCCAGAGTCGGGCGGAGATGAAGTGGGTGCTTGTGGACGAAGGGAACCCTGGTCCTACCTTCACCATCGGTGCCGACTTGCCCGAGGACCAAGAGGAGGCATTGGTGGCTTTCCTCTATGCGAACAAGGACGCGTTCGTGTGGAGTGCCTCCGACCTAGTGGGGGTCCCGAGGGACGTGATCGAGCACCACCTCATGGTGTGCCCGAACGCACGGCTAGTCAAGCAAAAGGCAAGAAGGCAAGGTCGGGAGAAACAGGCGTTCATCGCTCAGGAGGTCAGCAAGCTGAAGGGGGCTGGGGTCATCCGGGAGGTGCACTACCCGGAGTGGCTTGCCAACCTGGTGGTCGTCCCGAAGAAGTGTGGAAAGGAGCGTATGTGCACCTCTTCTTCGCACCGGGGAATCGAGGCAAACCCGGAGAAGGTCAAGGCCATAATCAAGATGAGCGCACCCCAGACCCTCAAGGAAATGCAAAAGTTGGCAGGTTGCGTGACCTCCTTGGGGCGCTTGATCTCAAGGCTTGGTGAGCAGGCCCTGCCATTCTTCAAGATCATGAAACAGAAGGGGCCCTTCGAATGGACCCCGAAGGCAAACGCGGCCTTTGAGGAGCTCAAGCAGTACCTCACGAGCCCACCGGTGATGGTGGCGTCGTGCCCTCGGGAGCCCCTATTGCTATACCTGGCTGCCACCCCCACTCTGCCAGCGCTACGGTGGTGGCGGTCAGGAAGGAGCATGCCAACACGCGCACGTCACCGACAGACATAGGTGGCCCCCCGACCTCGAGAAAGGGGGCTCACAGGATGCCCAGGAGCCCTCCCCCCCAAAAAAATGGTGCTCCTGAGGCCCCAGCCTCTGAGGCTCTTAATCCTCATGAGGCCACGACCACTCCGACGGCTCCCGAGGTCCCCAAGCCTCCTGAGCCCGCCGCCGGACAAGACACCACAAGAGACCTCACCCTTGTTGAGCACCCGGTCTACTACGTCATCACGGTGCTACGGGACACACACTCGCGTTACCCGATGCAATAGAAGCTCCTCCTAGCGCTTCTTGTCGCTTCAATGCAATCTACCCACAGCCTATAGCCGGCCTACACGCCCTAGATGAAAAATTCTCAAAAGAGGAAATCAAGGCTACCTTCTTCCAAATGAACCCCCAGGCCAACCCTGAGCCAGATGGATTTGGACCCTCCTTCTATAGATCATATTGGCCCACAGTCAAAAGCCTAATCCTACCTTTCTTCTCCCAATTTCATCAAGGTGTGGCTAATACGGAACGCATCAACCGTGCTCACATCGTCCTCCTTCCCAAAAAGGATGCGCCAACCTCACCCGACGCCTTTAGACCCATCTCACTTCAGAACTGTCCTATCAAAGCGGTTGCCAAAGTCTTAACCGCTCGCCACAAGCCTCTCATACCTATGTTAGTACACGACAACCAGACTGGTTTCATCTCTGGTAGGAATATTGGGGGGAACTATGTTTTTGCAGCAGACCTCATTTCCTCTTGCCATACACGCAAACGGCCTACCATGGTCTTCAAGCTGGACTTTCGGAAAGCCTTTGATTCTGTGGCATGGCCATCCCTGGATAAGATCCTGCTCGTACGTGGGTTCTCTCATACCTTTCGTAATTGTATCCAAAACATACTACACACGGGCAAAGCGGCCATCCTCCTAAATGGTGTACTAGGCAATTGGATTGAATGTAAGAGTGGCCTTAGGCAAGGTGACCCGGCCTCCCCCTACCTTTTCCTCATCGTTGCTGACCTCCTCCAGCAACTAATCCTACAAAGCTGAGAAGTGGCTCTCCACCACCTCATCTTCTCTCACTTACCTCCCACCGTCCTTCAATACGCCGATGACACGCTCATTGTTGTTGCCGCCTCTCTGGTCGCCCCTACAGGGTTAAAAGTAATCTTAGACAAATTTGCGCAAGCTACAGGCCTGACCATCAACTTCTCCAAAACCACTCTAGCCACTCTCCGCACAGATGACACCATGGCTACTGCCACTGCCCTTGCCATGAGTTGCATCCGCACCCCCTTTCCTCAAACTTACATCGGCTTATAGCTCGCCCCAACCAAACCTCCATCCAATGCATTCGCTCCCCTAGTAGAACGCTCCCGCAAATTATTAATGGGCTGGAAAGCCAAACTGTTAGATAAAGGTGATCGTCTCATCCTCATCTCCATGGTTCTTGATTCCCTCCTCACCTACTTCATGACGGTCTTTCGCATCCCTAGAAAGGTCCTCAAAACCATTGACTCACTTTGTAGGGCCTTCTTCTGGGCGGGAGAAGACTCTTGCTCAGGAGTTCAATGCCTTATTGCATGGAAAATGTTTGTGCACCTAAAATGTATGGTGGTTTAGGGATTAAAAACCTGCATGTTCAAAACAACTGCCTACTCGTGAAATTCATTGTTAAAGCCTTATCCTCTGCTCCAGCCCCGTGGCTCGATTGGCTAGACCTTCAACATCCAAACACTCTAGTCCCCTCCTCCCACCAAACCTCTTTTCTTTGCTGCACCATATCACAACAACTCACCACCCTTCAGAAAATTTCCTTCGTTTTAACGAACAATGGGTCACACACATACTTCTTGCTTGACACTTGGCTGACCCCAAGACCTCTAGCTACCACCTTCCCTCACCTCTTTTCACACTCCACCTTGGAGCGAGTAAAAGTGTCTAATATTATGCGTTTCGGTTTACAAGCTAACCTCCGTAATCATCTCTCCCTTATGGTAGAACAAGAGTTCGTTTCGTTGGTGACTATTTTGCAGGACTTCGTTCCTTCGGCGGAGGAGGACCAAAGGTTCCTACTTCAAGGGCATGACTTCTCCACCAAGCAAGCGTATGACACCCTCACGGCTCGGCCGAATAACGATCCCCTCGCTCCTCTCATATGGCGCTCCAAGGTTGAAAGCACAACATGCTCCCTTGGTGGTTTTGATAATTCATGACAACATACATTGTCTCTTGGACTGATATTTTTACCTAGTGTATTTCAGATACAGCCTACAGAGAGGTTGGCAAAAGGAGATTGTGGACATACCCCAAGATCCAAGGAAATAGGTTGGCCAAGCTTCAAGCAAGAGGACTCTACATTTTATATTTGTGAGAAATCACTTTGAGTCCATAGGAAAGCTAATGCTATTAAAAGGGGGTAAGGTTTTGTTGGTGAACAATATGCTCAAACGTGCACAAGTGATAGTCGCCAAAAACATCCACAAACTCTCCCACCAAAGTCTGTTCTATACCTAACACTCAAATCGGTGCAACCAACTTTCCCATACCGATGCCACCGATTCCAGAACCTAGACAGACTCAGCCAAACCCTAGCCACTTCGATGCAACCGATTCCATACCGGTGCCACTGAGTGTAGGTTGCCAACTTTCTGTTACGCAAATTCACATTTTTGGTCCCACCGAGAATGTTGGATCGGCGTCACCGAGATTGGAAATCTGACCGTTGGTCACCTTATCGGTGCAACCGAGTTTCCTATATCGGTCTCGCCGAGATTCAAAAGTTGCCACAATTTGGTCACTTCGGTACCACCGAGATTAACACATCGGTGTCACCGAGTTGGTCATTTTGTGTGTAACGGTTGGATTTTTGGGGATGCTTATATATACCCCTTCACCACCACCTACTCGAAAGAGAAGCACTCAGAACTATTCCATACCTATCCTATCACATTTTCTGAGAGAGAACCACCTACCCTTGTGTTGAGGTCAAGATCTTCCACTCCAATCATATGGATCTTGATCTCTAGCCTCCCCAAGTAGATTTCCACCAATCCCATCTCTTCCACCATGCCAAATCTATGAGAGATTGATTGGGTGTTGAGGAGTTTATCATCTGGAAGCACAAGAGCAAGGAGTTCATCGTCATTACCGAGCCTATTACCTTTTGGAGGGTGGTGCCTCCTAGATTGGTTAGGTGTCGCTTGGGAGCCTCCTACTTCATATTGTGGAGTGAACCAAGAAGTTTGTAAGGGCAAGGAGATCGCCTACTTCGTGAAGATCTACCCATAGTGAGGCTAGTCCTTCATGGACGAAAGCCGTTATGGAATAGTTAAGGTTTCTACTTCGTGGACCCCTTTGGGTGGAGCCCTCCGTGGACTCTCGTGACCGTTACCCTCCGTGGGTTGAAGACTCCATAAACGTGGATGTACGATAGCGCCACCTATCGGAACCACGGGAAAAATCCACGCGTCTCCAACTGCGTTTGATCTACCTATCTCAACACTTTACTTCATATGCAATGTCTTTACTTTCAGCTGCCATATTTGTTGACATGCATGTGTAGGACTGTTAGACTTGCTAGATTTGCTAAAACTGTTACAATCTGCCAAATAATTAACTTGGGAAAGGTTAGTTTTTAAATTTCTGCTAGTAGTCTATCCCCCCCCTCTAGACACTCTTCTTGTGATCCTACAATTGGTATCAGAGCTTTGGTCTCCTTTGCTTCGGTTTAATCACCGAGGAGGAAGATGGATGTGTCTAGTATAGGGAGTTTGAATTGTAGAGTGCCCAGTCTTGATGGTGAATATTATAGTCAATGGAAGTCTTTGATGCTTGACTTGTTTAATTAATTTCAATTGAGCAAATATGTTATGTGCCCCTATGAGCCTCCTATTGATGAATTGCATCCCACACACGAAGAGAAAATTAACATGCTTGGTAACCTAAGAACTGTCAATCTTATTGTTAGAGGTTTACCAAGATTCGTGCTTTCTCAAATGAAGAACTTTGCATGTGCTTATACGTTATGGACTGATTTGGATAAACGATATCCAAATCTTTCCTTAGGGAATCTAGATGAAATTCTTCATAAAGCCATTGCTTTTCACAAAATGGAGCCTAGTTATCCAAACTTTGATAAATGCCTATTTGAACTCCGTGATCTTATGCGTGCTAAAGGAGATGTCACCACTATCAACAACATTATCTTTGAAGCCATTCGCACTCATAAACTTGAACACTGTCATGATCACTATTCTAACGAATATCTTGTTCTTTATGACGAGGATTTCCCACTTGATGATGACAATGTGGAACATGGCTATTATGAAGAAGATGAGTTGTTTGCCATCGAGTATGAGAAGATCATGAATAATCTGAGTCTTATGGCAAACTTTAAGGATTACATGTCCGGAGGAAAAGAGTGGATTCTCGACAGCGGATGTACGGATCATATGACTGGTGATAAAGACATGTTCCAAGAAATCATGCCTAATCAAGGTCCTCGACGCTACGTGACCTTTGGAGACAACTCTAAGGGTAAGGTACTTGGCCTTTGTAAGGTGGCCATATCCCATGATAGCTCTATTCGAAATGTTATGCTTGTTGAATCCCTTGGTTACAATCTTCTTTCCGTATCTAGACTTGCTGATTTCGGTTTCAATGTTCTATTCACGAAAGTAGATTGCCAAGTGTTTTGTCAAGATAATTATAAATGGTCTTTACCGGAATCCGTAGAGGTGATCTATACATTGTCAATTTCACTAAAAGATCCAAACCTCGCACTTGTTTAATTGCTAAATCTTCTAAAGGTTGGCTTTGGCATAGAAGATTAGGACATGTTGGCATGCGTAATTTAGACAAACTTATCAAAGGTGATCATATACTTGGTGTTAAAGATGTTATCTTTGACAAAGATAGACTTTGTAGTGCTTGTCAAGCTGGAAAGCAAGTAGGTGGAAGTCATCCTGTTAAGAATATCATGACTACTAGGAGACCGCTCGAGTTACTTCACATGGATCTTTTCGGTCCCAATGCTTACAAGAGTCTCGGTGGAAATTCCTATGGTCTAGTTATAGTTGATGATTTTTCCAGATTTACGTGGGTATTCTTTCTTGATGATAAGTCGCAAGTTCAAAAGATCTTCAAGAACTTCGCTCGCAAAGCGCAAAATCAGTTTGAAGTGAAGATCAAGAAGGTTCGGAGCGATAACGGGTCGGAGTTCAAGAACACCCATGTGGATACCTTTCTTGACGAAGAAGGTGTCTCACATGAGTTCTTGGCTACGTACACGCCTCAACAAAATGGAGTTGTTGAGAGGAAGAACCGAACACTCATTGAGATGGCAAGAACGATGCTTGACGAATACAAGACGCCAAAACACTTTTGGGCAGAAGCCATGGAAACAGCATGTCATGCCACAAACCGACTTTACTTGCACAAGCTTCTCGGTAAAACGACATACGAGCTACTCACCAGTAACAAACCCCAAGTTGGATACTTTCGGGTATTCGGCTCCAAGTGCTACATTCTTGATAAGCATCGTCATACTAAATTTGCTCCTAAATCTCATGAAGGATTCCTACTTGGTTATGGATTGAACTCTCGTACTTACCGTGTCTACAACAACTTCACTCGAAAGGTTGAAGAAACGGTAGATGTGAAGTTCGATGAATCTAATGGTTTGCAAGTCAAACAATTGCCAAATGATGTAGGTGATAAGAACCCTTCGAAAGCTATCCTAGATTTACCCATCGACAAGATTCGTCCCATGGAGGTAAAGGAAAGTACTTCATCAACTCAAGTGGAAGCCCCTACTTCACGACAAGGTGAACCACAACATGACATGGAGGCATCCACAAGCGCTACACGGCAAGATGATGAAGAGGAGGAAGTGCATCATGAAGATCCACCACAACCTCCTTCACCACCACCTCAAGGAAACGACACCTTCAACAACAATGAAGACGAAGGAGATGATGATGAAGAAGAAGCTCCACCAACCAACAATCAGAAGCTGACCCAAGTTCGAGCACAAGTGACCAAGAATCATCCCCTAAACCAAATCTTTGGTGATATACAAACAGGGAGGATCACTCGCTCTAAAACTCGTCTAGCAAACTTCTGTGAGCATTATTCTTTCATTTCTAGCATTGAGACCTTGAAGGTAGAACAAGCTCTTGAAGACGCGGATTGGGTGAACCTATGCATGAAGAGCTTCACAACTTCGAAAGGAACGAAGTGTGGACACTCGTGGAGAAGCCCGAGGATGAACACAACATCATCGGAACCAAATGGGTATTTCGGAACAAGCAATACGAAGATGGTCAAGTCATGCGCAACAAGGCTCGCCTCATAGCTCAAGGATATACGCAAGTCGAAGGTATGGACTACGGTGAGACCTACGCCCCCGTCGCTAGACTTGAAGCTATTCGCATTCTTCTTGCTTATGCCAATCACCATGATATAATGCTTTATAAAATGGATATTAAAAGTGCATTTTTAAATGGTAATATTGAAGAAGAGGTCTATGTTAATCAATCACCTGGCTTTGTGAATCCTAAGAAACCTAATCATGTTTACAAGCTTCGTAAAGCTCTTTATGGTCTTAAGCAAGCCCCTCGTGCTTGGTACAAATGTTTAACGAAGTTTTTTATCGAAAAAGGTTTTGAAATTGGTAAAATTGACACAACCTTATTCACTAAGAGAGTTAATGGTGAATTATTTGTGTGCCAAATCTATGTGGATGATATTATCTTTGGTTCCACTAACCCTCAATTTAGTGAAAGGTTTGGAAGGTTGATGTCCGAGAAGTATGAGATGTCCATGATGTGTGAGCTGAAATTCTTTATTGAAATGCAAATCAAGCAATCAAAAGAAGGGACTTTCATCTCTCAAACTAAGTATACCAAGGACTTATTCAAAAAGTTCAACATGCAGGAATGCAAAGGTATGAAAACCCCTATGCCTACTAGTGGACATGTCGATCTTACCAGAGAAGATGAGCCGGTTGATCAGAAAGTTTATCGATCTATGATTGGTTCACTGTTATATCTTTGTGCATCTCGTCCCGATATTATGCTTAGTGTTTGCATGTGTGCTGGATATCAAGCTGCACCGAAAGAATGTCATCTTTTAGCTGTAAAACGCATTGTGAGATACTTGATACAAACGTCAAATTTTGGCATTTGGTATCCCAAGGGATCTTCTTTTGACCTTGTTGGCTATTCTGATTCGGACTATGCCGGTGACAAAGTTGATAGAAAATCCACCTCGGGTACTTGTCAATTTTTGGGCAGATCTCTTGTATCTTGGTCCTCTAAAAAACAAAACTCTGTATCACTATCGACTGCCGAAGCTAAGTATATTGTTGCTGGATCTTGTTGTGCACAATTACTATGGATGACACAAACACTTAAGGATTATGGTATTCACGTTAAAAATGTTCCATTACTTTGTGACAATGAAAGTGCTATTAAAATTGGTCATAATCCTGTGCAACATTCTCGAACTAAGCATATTCAAGTTCGACATCATTTCATTCGTGATCATGTTTCCAAAGGAGATATTAATCTTAAGCATGTTTGCACTAACAAGCAATTGGCCGATATCTTTACTAAGCCACTTGATGAGAAGACATTTTGTTACTTGAGCAGTGAGTTGAACATCATTGATGCTTCAAACTTGAGCTGGACTCACTCGATTGCATGCAAGGGCATGAACTTTCTTGATATTTTCATGTATCTTAACATTTCATATTATGCCATGGAATTCTATGCTCCCTTGTATTGGATCTAATCTCTTGTAGGTACTTGGAAAAACTTCATTCCACAAGATTGCCATCAACTCCAATCATAAGCAATCTTGTCATTACCAAGTATCCACAACCCCTCTTGATGATGGAAGGAAGAAAGCCACTCACCAATATCCTTGACATATACTTGATCAAAATTGCACACTCTCAATTGGTATCATGTCAATAGGATATATCTATTGTTCTTCCTTGCATGACTAATATTTGTAGGTAACCAGTGTACTAGAACAAGAAGGATTGCTCAAAACTCAAGATGATCTTCATTAATCTCGAGCATCCTCGGCAAGTTCATCTACAAGCTACGTCATCAACATCACTCAAAGGTATGTACTCATGTCCTTGAAAAGGCTTTACTCCAAGAAATGAGCTAAAGCAACTCAAGTGACATGAAAACATTAAAACGCTTAATCAAAAAATGGTAACCCCATTCTGAGCTTAACATAGAGTATGACCTATGATCACGTATTCTTGCTTGGCTCCTAAGTCGATATACTCTAATATAGGTGACCTAGTCACCGCCCATCATCTAGTTAAGAATCTGGTGTGTTTTGCTCTCTATTGCATGATTTCTCATAACTACTCCAATCTTCTCTAGTTGATGTCCCTTGTAAAAACTTCATATTTCATTGCAAATCTTTCTCTTGACCATGTGAAAACAGAAACTTGGTTTCTCTTTCGGAGCCGCCGACTTAGATACCTCGGTTCTACCGAAATTGCAGACAAGCTGCACTACAAAATCTCGGTACCACCAATCTATCTATCTCGGAGTCACCGATTTTCGTTCTGTTTCATTTGAACTCATCTTTGCAATTCTGTGTTTTCTTAGTGATCTTTCTTGTAATACTTCTGTTACTTCGATGATCCCTTCAAAAAAAACTTTGTATTACTTAGGGGGAGAAGAACTAAAGTTAATCTTGAGGAGAGAATTTTTTTTTGGGGGGGGGGGGTCAAGGATCCCTATCTTCAATGAAGAAAGGAGGAGAAGAACAAAGCCCTACTACATCTCAAAGGGAGAGAAATCATTTTCCATAACTATGTCAGTTTTCATTTCTATGAATCCTACATTTCGGTTACCCTTGTTCTCAAGGATCCCTTCTCAGTCAATGATCCCTGTATCTATCCATGTTTTTACCTTTTTGGAAATTAATGCCAAAGGGGGAGAAGACCAAAGCTTCATGCTAAAGGGGAGATACATGCTTATGCAAAGGGGGAGATATGATCAAGGGGGAGAGCCAATATCAATACTCATATATTTATAAACAGGGGGAGAATATCAAAGTAGGGAGAGAAGAAAATCTTTGACCTTTCTCACCTTATCCAATCCTAATATCTACATGCTAAGATTCAGGGGAGAGGATAATCTGTTTTCATATCTACAATGAGAAAATTCTAAATGATCTTGGAGACATATCAATTCTAAGGAATACTATCTTCTATATGTCCTCCATATCTTGGCAATTTTGAGTTCTATTGCCTTGCTGTTTGGTAGAATACTCTTGTGTTTCCTAACATTGTTTTCTCAAGTGTGTTTCTATTACCAGGATGCTCAAGAACTCAAGGTAAGTATATGCATCATATCCTTGGTCAACAAGATCTCTTGCTTCTTGCACATATTTTTTGCAAGAGTGATGTCTTGAACAAAGATACATCTCATTCACATATATTTGATGCATATAGCCAAGATACACATGACCAGTTATATCCCTTCTACCTTATGTGTGTTCATGCATTCAAAAGCAACTATCCTTTAAAGGAGTGCACACATTTAGGGGGAGCAAGTCTATTTCATGTGTCTCTCAAAGTCTTCAGTATAACCATGCATATCTTTATTTGAAGCTTTGATTGTATGTTGTCATCAATTACCAAAAAGGGGGAGATTGAAAGCACGACATGCTCCCTTGGTGGTTTTGATAATTCATGACAACATACATTGTCTTTTGGACTGATATTTTTACCTAGTGTATTTCAGATACAGTCTATAGAGAGGTTTGGCAAAAGGAGATTGTGGACATACCCCAAGATGCAAGGAAATAGGTTGGCCAAGCTTCAAGAAAGAGGACTCTACATTTTATATTTGTGAGAAATCACTTTGAGTCCATAGGAAAGCCAATGCTATTAAAAGGGGGTAAGGTTTTGTTGGTGAACAATATGCTCAAACATGCACAAGTGATAGTCGCCAAAAACATCCACAAACTCTCCCACCAAAGTATGTTCTATACCTAACACTCAAATCGGTGCAACCAACTTTCCCATACCAGTGCCACCGATTCCAGAACCTAGACAGACTCAGCCAAACCCTAGCCACTTCGGTGCAACCGATTCCATACCGGTGCCACCGAGTTTAGGTTGCCAACTTTCTGTTACGCAAATTCAGATTTTCGATCCCACCGAGAATGTTGGATCGGTGTCACCAAGATTGGAAATCTGACCATTGGTCACCTTATTGATGCAACCGAGTTTCCTATATCGGTCTCACCGAGATTCAAAAGTTGCCGCCTTTTGGTCACTTCGGTACCACCAAGATTAAACATCGGTGTCACCGAGTTGGTCATTTTGTGTGTAACGGTTGGATTTTTGGGGATGCCTATATATACCCCTTCACCACCACCTACTCGAAAGAGAAGCACTCAGAACTATTCCATACCTATCCTATCAGATTTTATGAGAGAGAACCACCTACCCTTGTGTTGAGGTCAAGATCTTTCACTCCAATCATATGGATCTTGATCTCTAGCCTCCCCAAGTAGCTTTCCACCAATCCCATCTCTTCCACCATGCCAAATCTGTGAGATAGTAATTGGGTGTTGAGGAGTCTATCATCTTGAATCACAAGAGCAAGGAGTTCATCGTCATTACCGAGCCTATTGCCTTTTGGAGGGTGGTGCCTCCTAGATTGGTTAGGTGTCATTTGGGAGCCTCCTACTTCGTGTTGTGGAGTGAACCAAGAAGTTTGTAAGGGTAAGAAGATCGCCTACTTCGTGAAGATCTACCCATAGTGAGGCTAGTCCTTCGTGGACGGGAGCCGTTATGGAATAGTCAAGGTTGCTACTTCGTGGACCCCTTTGGGTGGAGCCCTCCGTGGACTCTTGCGACCGTTACCCTCCGTGGGTTGAAGACTCCATAAACGTGGATGTACGATAGCACCACCTATCGGAACCACGGGAAAAATCCATGCGTCTCCAACTGCGTTTGATCTACCTATCTCAACACTTTACTTCATATGCAATGTCTTTACTTTCCGCTACCATATTTGTTGACATGCATGTGTAGGGCTGTTAGACTTGCTAGCTTTGCTAAAACTGTTAAAATCCGCCAAACAATTAACTTGAGAAAGGTTAGTTTTTAAATTTCTGCTAGTAGTCTATTCCCTCCCCCCTCTAGACACTCTTCTAGTGATCCCACAAAGGTCCTACGCAAGATCAAAGTTTTTGCCTGGCTACTATTTAAGGACCGTCTCAACACTAGGGTTAACCTTGCACACAAGCATATCATCAACACCGACATATGCCCTCGATGTGCTATGCTGCCCGAAGACTTCATGCACCTCTTCGTCACCTGCCCACTTACCAACCGGATTTGGCAACGCCTTGGTCTTCTACCTCAGACTGACGACATCTCTGAGCTATGGGATACCCCACTACCCCATCACCTTCCACATAAAACATGGCCACTGGTTCTCATGATGCTACTTTGGAAAATCTGGACAACGCGTAATGATATGTTGTTTAGAAGTGTTGATCAGTGTTCTGTAATAACCCTCATGTCCCTTATTGCTGATTTAGATCTTTGGTCACACCGTCTCATGGAGACGGGTAACAAGGAGGACGTCTTCTCGTGGCGTTCCTACCTCTCTGCACGCTGCGTCGTGACTATGTAATTCTGTAATTGCTGCTTGGCAGCCTTTGAGTAATATATTGAGGTGCGGAGCTTCCCCGGTGATTCTAAAAAAAAAAAAACTTCTATGCAAATATAACCAAACATAAACAATTATATTGTCTTCCTTGTCCAACATGAACTACTTGATAAAGTTTGAAAATAATTAATCGGTATTCGCAATCATAAAAGATGTCTAAGATAAAACGTATTTGTATGTAAAAAATCTATCTTACACTAATCTATCTGCTACAACAAGTTTTGTCTGGATCCGGTGAGGGAGGGGCGATGACGGCGGCGCGCCTTCGGCTTGCTTCAGTGTTTGTGGTCATCGCTGTGTGGTCTACGGATTTGGATATAGTTTTTATTATTTCTGATGCTCGTTGTACTCCATGATTGAAGATGAATAGATAAAATATTTTTCAAAAAATACATTAAAATCAGGTGAATTTTACATTATAAAAGAATGTTTCTCAAGATTCTGGATGTGCCACGGCACAGTCTGCACACCCGCTAAGTATCACTGGCTTTACGGTCACAGCACATGACCGTGTCTACCTTAATCAAGTCGCAGCGTGTCGCTTTTCGTGCTGTGCCACTGCCAAGCAAGTCTTGATGGCCGGCCGGGAGATCCAGCACCGTACGTAATCTGCACGCACTAATGACCCAGCCAATTCCATGGTTGGAAACACGTAGCCATCACACGAATCAATGGACGCGTTGCCGTGCCGGAAAACACCAGAGCAGATTAAGAGGCCGGACAACGACGGCTAGTCGACGGCGGCGTCGTGCCAGATTGCCAGGGTTTGGAATTGGGCCCTGTAATTAACGTGTGATGTGGACGGCGGCGTTGCATGGTAGTAGTAGGAGTATGCATTTCTCCTACTGGCTCGTCTCCACGTGCCGGAGAGTTTCGGGTGATCTTTGGGTACGTACCTGGTGGCGACGAGTGGGACAAAGGACGGATGGACGATGGTGGTCACGTCTCATGTTTTAGGACTTGGGTCGGGACAATACCCCTGTGGAATAGAGCGCGTATGTGATAACTACACGGTAGTCTCTCTAGAAACTGACAACACCTATACTTTCAATCTATTTACCATCATGACAATACAAAGCACACAACGAACATTAAAAGTAACAAAAAGTAGATGCAGATCCGTAGAACATTTAGCTACTACTACAATTACTGAAACGAGACGAAGGTGCGTCGTTGTATTGTCCCTTCCTCATTAGAACAGGGCAAAACTTGATGTCGTACATATATGGCAAATCGTTGTGGTAAGATCTCACATGACTAACGCGGTAGAACAATAATCGTCGTTGATGAAGAAAAATGTAGACCGAAAAAAATCCAACATGTGAATATATGAACGAAGACGAACGAAGACTAGATCCAAACAAACCCACGAAAAACTAACACCGACTAATCATGCTAGATTCGTCGAAAACACACTTTCACATGCTCTTTCTCATGCTAGACACATTGGGTCTAAGCAAGAAGAATCTTACTCCATCTTTAGAGAGTTGAAACCATCTCACCTTTCTAAGGACACATACCCTAAACAAACTGAAAAACACCTAAACATGAAGCATGACCCCCCCCCCCCCCCCCCGGCAAAAGACAGGGTCGACAACTTCTTCATTGCCCTAAAGGTCACCGAAGACAAGGCAGGCTAGCAGGGACGCCGACGGTAGGTAGAGGACCCCTAAGACGTAGTTTGGCAACATAATAATATAAAACCTCGATATTCAATTGCCAAGCCCATGAATACTTCAATTACTAAAAATCATAATTATTTCCTCTTCAATTTACGAAAAAGTGGTCAAGACCTCCTTCTCATAAATACTTAAAAACAGGGTATTGGAGATATATTGTGGTTTATAAAACATGGTATTCGTTGAAGGCAAACATCTCAAACTTTTGAAAACTGTGGTATGTGAGAAAACCATAGTATTCTCAAATACTCTAGCTGCCGAACGCAGCGTAAAAAGAGGTTGCGGCTGAGTCAAATGTTTTTTTAACGAGTTGTGCACTCCTATTATTTAAAACAAAATAATTTATTTATATACCTTTTTCGTTTCTAAATATAAGCTTTTCTAAAGATTTTACTATGGACAACATACAGAGCAAAATGAATGAATCTACGCTCTAAAATATGTCTATATACATTCATATGTAGTTTGTAGTAAAATCTCTAGAAAGATTTATATTTAGAAACTATATTGCATGACGTGCGCTTTGTTGTATGGTCATTTTTATTATAACCTAATAATAACATAGCAAAGGTCCCTGTAAAGACATGGTCCTCCAGCTGAATAGGTCCAGTAAAGGGGATTCAACAGTCGAACGAGTCCAACATGGTAGTGAGCCTGCACCCGAAACGGGTCGCATAAGTAAGCGGGCAAAGAAAAAGTATAAAGAAAAGAATGCCGTGTGAAGCATGTGACGTGCAACCTCCCTCGCAACAGAGGAAAAAAGAAAAGAAAAGAAAGCAAAGCGAAGGCGAACGCTCCTTCCTTTCTTTCCCTGACGCCACACGTCACTCACGAGACGGCGACCGAGGCGAGGCGAGACGAGCCGCCCACCAACCGGGTCAAAAATACCCACAGGCGCAGGCCGATCAGATCCCAGGCGAGGCGGCTCGCTCGCTCCCCTCGCGGCTAACCCACACCGGCGCCCCGCGCCTAGATCCCGATCCCAAATTCCCTTCCCGGTGCCACCGCCATGGCGGACTGCCGCAGCCTCATCGAGTTCCTCCGCGCCTTCGAGCACCGCCGCCGCGCCTCCGCGGCGGCCGGCGGTGGCTCCTCCTCCCCGTCCACCCACCCCCGCCCCCGCCGCGCGGCCTCCTCCTCGTCGCGGGGAAAGCTCTTCACCTCGCTCTGCGACAACCCGCCCCCGACCGCCGCCCTCGACGCGCTCGCCCTCCTGGCCGTGCTCGGCGCGCTGGCCTTCCTGGCCGCGCCCTACGCCCGCCTGCTCGCGCGCGAGGCCGCGGACCTGGTGCGCCAGTACCCGGAGGAGCCCTACTCGTACGTGGCCTTCGCGGCGGGCGCCGGCGCGGCCGTCGCCGCCGTGGCGGGGCTGCTCGCGTGGGAGGCGGCGGGCCACCACGCGCGCAAGTGCGGCAGGCCCCGCTGCCGCGGCCTGCGCAAGGCCGTCGAGTTCGACATCCAGCTCGAGACGGAGGAGTGCGTGCGCGGGAGCGGCAGGCTCATGCCGCCCGCCGACCACGCCAAGACGCTCCTCGCCGCCGCCGGCTCCGCCGCGCGCCTCGTCGAGCTCGGCGAGGAGCACCGGGAGCTCGAGGCGGAGCTCAGGAAGATGGCGCCCCCCAACGGCCGCTCTGTGCTCATCTTCCGCGCCCCCTGTGGCTGCGCCAAGGGCAGGATGGAGGTCTGGGGCGCCAAGAAGGTGCGCCGGATCAAGAAGTAGTAGTAGTAGTAGCAGTAGCAGCCATGACTGGATCACACCAGCGCTTACTGCTCTCCATAATAAACTACCAGTAGTTATTACATACTCGATAATACAGTGCTCTTGCACTTGTGGCAAGTATAGTTGACAATAAGGAGAGGAACAAAGGAATAGATACATACATGTCTTCTTATATGACTTGTGATGCACATCACCCCAAGATTATACATAGCTTTGCTCTTTCATTTGCAGTTTTTAATTGAATTATTATGCAATAACTGGCTCTTGCCTTGCCTGATGGTATACAAATAAGTGCTCTGACAGACTTTACCTCAAAAATCGTTTATGCTATGCGGATGAACGGATATATTAGCTTATACGCTGGTTGCGTTTTGTGCCATGATGCAGCGATGTGCAGAGATGATGGCGGAGGACTTGCTTCCATTTTTATTCTACACATGCTTCTCTGAAATGTTACTTGTGTTTGTGAAGTTCGCTTATGAACTTGTTTGGGTTTGTTTTAAGCTGCGTTGAGCTGAAAGCCTCCCCATAATGGCAGGGATAGCTTCTGTCACTAAATTCTTTTAATGGTGTTATGTGGGAGGGTAATGTTCTGGTTGTCCATGTTATTCTTACTGCTAAATTCTGAATAATTGTACTCCCTCTGTATGAAGATATCGTAGTGTCAAAAAGCGTCCTATATTTTGATACAGAGGGAGTATTTGTTACATGGATGAGTATTTCTCACTTTGTTACCCATGGTTACTTGTAATAATTGTGATGCTTGCTCAGTTGGTGGTTTTTTAGTTACCTTTGCCTTCTGCATTCTATTCCTATATTCTACCCCTATTCCCTTTTTTATTGTATATGGACTTGATATCCTATTCATGTGTATTACACCTCTTGAAATGGAGATTTAAACTGCTGACCCGTAACATCTCAGTTTCTGTACTCAATGGTTGAAATCTGATGTATTACTCCCTCTCCACTTTTATAAGACGTTGTAGACATTTCAGACAGCACCCAAAACAGTTCAATGTCAGCTGTCTGAAACGTCTTATAAAAAAGAACGGAGGGAGTAGTATTTTTTTCTTGACCGACTCTGTTTAATCACCAAATATTGATGTTGAAAATGCCAGGAAAAGTTATTTGTATGCTCAGCTCTTCTCTCGATCATATTGCATATCATTAACAATTCAGCTCCAGCTGAAACCATTTAAATCAAAATGCCTATAGCCTTGATCACTATCATCAGTGTTTTGAGTGTTCAAATCAAGTTTCTTCCCAGAACTTGGATGCTCAAAACCTGAATGTTCAACCGCTTGTCTCTTGCAGTTTGGCTCTTCAAGATATAGCCTGTCTGCATCTCTTTCTTTGCTTCCTGAGGCCGAGCTGGTGGTGCTGCCTCTGCCATTCTTTTGAGGTGTAATATACTCCTGTTGAATCTCTGTGTCACTTTCACTTCCAAACTCTGCTTTGTGGTACTCATTCACACTGTGCAAATGACCCATCTTACGCTCACTTAGGCTTCTATTAAGGGAAAACTGATACTCATGGTCAGAAGATTGCTTTCTGCAAAATATTGAACTGTCATCATATGCTTTGAGCATTCCATGGCTGTGTAATCTATGCTCATTGATGAATCCTCCGGCTGCAGTCAAACAGTTATTGGTTGAACTTTCCATGAACTGGATTTGCCTTGGCTCTAGTCTTTGCATACTTGAACTTTCTTTTATCTCTGTAACTGCATTACCGAAACACTCATTTGATACTTGTGAGACTAGTTCTGATATTTTCATTTTTGCATCTTCCAGGTTTGCAGGACCTGAATTCTGTTTTCCAAGGCTCTCTTGTGCCTGCTCTAGAACTGCCTGCAGATACTTCCCTTGGGCCTCTATCCGTAGTTGCAGATGCCGTTGTACCTGTTGCCATTTTAATTTCAGGTTAGAACCACTGTACTGATAGATATGCTGTAGTCACTGAATGCATGGTGTTTTACTTAGCTGGAATTTGATAAAAGTTCACTGCTACATTAGAAGAAGTTATTTAGTATCTGAATTTAGTGAGTGGTGCCAAATTACTTTTTCGTTCTTTTGATTCTTTAATTGCTACTAGTAAACTGTATCCGTTTTATAGGGCCATCCTAGAGGAAGCACAACGTTCAAAGAGGTCAAATAAGGATTTGGAATACAGTATCAGTTTTTTCTTTGGTTGGCATGAGAGAGTGGTAGCGGATGCTTGATTCAGGTTATCTTGATTTCCATCTATTTTGTGCATCTAATGAATTATCTCCGTTAAGAGCCTATTATACAATTAGTTCAGTACCTCACCTCGAGTTGTTCGTTTAATTGCCTCTGCACCTCGATTTGCATCTGCAGGGCTTCACCAATTTGCATAGTTCTGTCACCCAGTAAGAGAGATTAGTACTTCAATATTCACATGAAATACAATTCTGAACTGCATGGCCAGTTTCCTTACTTCTCTGGCTGTGGAATGACATTTGTATTGATCATTGCTGGCACACTTGTTCCGGGCATGCCATCAGCTACAATTGCGCATCCTATAGCTGCAAAAATTCATGACCGGTGTATTATTATACAGGCTTATTATAATGGTAAAGATGGAACTGTAGAAGTTAAATTTGGGCTTACTATTCTTGTTTGTCCCAATGTTAACTTGAGCTTGGAGGTTCTTACTGAGCCTGTATTTCTGAAACATCAAAGAAATTCTGACTTGTCTGCAGTTATGGGTGCCATGTTTAACATGAGAATTTCTGATTATCATGTACCTGGAGGTGGCTTTTCAGATGATACAAGGTGAGTCCTGGAATCCCCATAAGCCTCATGACTGTTTTTGGAGTAGCTTCTGCATGATAAACATGTGTAAGAATTCAGCTGACTTATGTACAATGAGTAGATAAGAATCGTATAGACATATACTAACTCTCTGCTCCACCCAATTGATTGACCGCATCTACAAATCGCTGATGTAACTCGGGTGTCCATTTCAGCCTTGGTTTTGCATCAGTAGAGAGAACTAGCCCGGTATCGCCTTGTGTACTTCCTCCGTGCAGAAACAGATGCCTCTCCATGGGAAAGGTCGTCCTGGTAGTGAAGAGCTCACTAGGGCCCTGATGTTGGTGATACATCTTCTGCTGTAGAATGGACAGAAATTTTTAGAACAAATGATATGTGGAGAGGCGAAAGATCTAACCAACTTCTTACTTGTTCTCCAGTTGCTTCCTTCCTCTTTGCTGTTGCACGTTGAAACTGTGTAGTGAGTATTTCCCTACTGACAAGACGAATACCAGTCCTGTTCTTCGTGTGAGCTTAAGCCCTTTTGGTCTTCTCAGGTTGATAAGGAATGCCCTGTGAGGGGCTCCTTATATGGGGAAACATAGAATCTAGCATCTTAGAACAAACAGCAGAGGAACAATCTTTAACCCAACTGACAAAAGATGCTGTCCTTAGTTATTCTTGGAAATAATAACCAAACTAAAAATATCAGTACTAATTATCAGCCTGTGACAGCTAAGTAACATCAACCTTATACCCTCGGTAATGAAACTAATCCTGTAGCTTTCTCTGCATTTTTTGTATGGAAATTTAGCTGCATATTTTACTCACTAGATCAGTAGTAGTGTATGTACGGGATAAATACCTACAACTGGAGCAATTTATCTTTTTGAAATGTTATTTTCTGGCATATTTTATGCTATCTGCTTGGAGCGTGAAAGATACCTTTCCGACTCGCTCATTTGCCGAGATGGAAATATCTGCCCAACTTCTCTGTTGCCATAGCTACTATTTATTTTAGTGTTGTTGGGTCATGTTATGTGATTAATGATTTTAAAGAGGAATGCAGTACGTGTATCGTTTTTTAAATGAATCATTTAAGTTTTTTTTTATTAGTTGATACTTATTGCCTTCTTGGAGAATGACATCTTACACGCAGAAACACAAATTTTCCGTCAATTTATTCCGTCCTTTGTACTACTATAAAGTGGATAGAATATGAACAAGCATATGTTCCATCAGTGTCCTTTCCTGAGATTGGTACATATTCTCATTGTAGTCCAGAAAAGTATGGACCTACTGGCTTATGCTCTTTACGTGGGATAAGCTCCATTTGAACCAAACCACTTTTCTTTTAATCATCACTAGTCAAACAACAACACTCATGTGCTATGATCCTGTACGTGCTACACAACCTTCATCATTTCAGTACTTTTTGCTAACATAGGCAGCTGCATTATTGCAATCATTCTTCTAACCAAGACACTGAAAAGTTAGATGTGAGTTCTAAGCAGAATTAAGCGCTATGGATGTGTTTGGATGGGAGCCTACAGCAGCCGAGCCAGAAAAATTGGTCATTGACCAGAGCGTGGGCACCTGTTTGGTTGTGGACCAATAAACTGGCATGCCCGCGCTGCCGCAGCTTCGCTAGTTCATTTTTACGCCAAATCACAGGCGAGTTGCTGGCGGCTGAAAGGTGCACCAATTTTTGGGCGTGCTCGCGAATTGTTGGGCGAGTAGGTGCAGCATCCAAACAAGCCCTATGTTTCCTCCCTCCCTCTCGCTTCCTTCTAAAATATAACATGTGTACAATACAATAAATTCATGTATGGTTCACCGGGAGATGTGTTCTGCAGCTCTAACGATCTGGTTTTGTTTCCTGCCTGCAGTCAAGTTTGTCAAACTTATCCGCATTTCATTCCTTCATATTTTTTTTCCTTTGGGACACTGATAGAAAAGGCATGAGCACGTCTTATATTAATTTACAGATGGAGTAAATGGTAATTACAAAAAGGAACACAAGTTATATAGTTCCAAATACCCCCCATGGTCCCTCCCTTTGTGCCTTCTGTACTTATGCACCAGTTCTCTATGTGTGATTCAGTTGATTGAAGTGGCACCTCATTAGAACTGTTCCAGTGGTATATGTCGACACTTGGGACCACCAGCGAGACATTTTCAGCTGCGACGGTTTAATGGTGTTCTGCACTTAAAGGAACGAACTATCAGGAATATCCCTCTTTATGCTTTACCATCACTGATGGTCTGATGCCACTAACCCTTCCAGTATGGTCTTTCTTTAGCTACTCATTGGCAATGGTAAGTTTGTAACATAACTTTCTTTTTATACTTCATCTTTCTTCTCTCTTCAAAACAGTAAGGCTCTCGGAGGTTTTAGTGGGAAATGTTTGCTCTTTGTATCATGATGTTTATGACACTACCACTGATTTATTTCCCCATTCACAAATTTACTGTGTTTACTCCTATGTGTTGATGACTGTGCACGTCTGTGTAGGGTGGTATGTCAATTTATCTATGTTTTTCTACTTGCTTCAGTTTATTTTCCTTAGGTAACCTGTCAGGTTTTGCATACTGTTTGAACTGGAGGGTGGCGGGCTTGCTATCAACATGTAAAGATGTTATCAAAAGAAGAATCCAAAGCATCATCCTTTGCTCATCCATCTTTTGCAAAGCAGCATCAGCTCGTGGGAGCATATTCAGTTGTAAGAGACTGGTCCTGGCAGCTGTTTTAGAACTGTAGGTTATATATGGCCTGAAGCTTTCTGCTCTAGCGTCTGTAAACCTCTTTGACGCTTAGTTGCCTCTACATCTTTGCCAGTCTAGAGCCTTTTCTGTTCAATATAAGGCTACTACATAAAATTATAATGGGGGCATACACAGTGAATAGACCTCATTAACCAGATAAATTTGTAAGAAAATAAATGAATCTGATGCAGCTGGTAGGGGGGGAATGAAGGCCATACAAAAATTGGTGTCTCACTGGAAGTTCAGGGTTTTATGTGTTTTTATAGTAAACAGAAAAACTGCTTTGGTCTAAGAATCTTTCCATTGTCAATAAAACTGAAGTTCCTTTCAAGTCTCTTATCCTTTTTTCCCAGAAGAGTACACTAGTACACGATTTGTTCCTTTTCCAATCATCCTTTGTAAATTGGTCGTTGGAGGCATATATAAAGTATAGTACAAATCCAATTGTTATCAATCGTGAATAGCGCATCCCAATTGCATGAGCTACTTATCTCATGAATGGAGTTCTTCGTCCAAGCACCATGGCATCAATTCTTTTCTCAGTGTCCTTGGCATCTGTGTTCAACCACAAGTTGCACGCACAATTCGGTGAGCTATGCTTTTCATATGCATTTTCTTTCTCATCAATGCTCCTAGGTGCACAGTTTTATTTCTTTTTGCTGATGCTCCTTGCCCACATCCCAATCTCAATATTCCTCGCCAGCTTTCTGTGGTTTTCACAGAATATATGCTGCCTGAGCCTGCAAATAAACTATCACGGCGGCGACTATCTTACACTTATTGATAGTTACTGCTCAGCGATGCTTGTTGAGCAACTTGTCTGGTCTATTGGTTATGTGATGCTCTTGCAGTTCACCGGCACCGGGGAAGCACCTGAAAGGGTTCGTTCCTGATATGGTATCTAATGCCAAATTTGCACTCGAGATTTTTTTTACCTCGTTATATCTGTGTATATGTTTTCTTGTGACACGTGGTTAGATTTGTTTCAAAGAAATCTGTGATTAACATTAGATTATATTGAGGTGGTCGAGAGAGACATGTTCCGTATTCTTTGTTGGGAGCATCTTTGGAGCATATGGCATTTCAATTCCTGGTCAGTGCTTTTGATTTTGCTCTCTTTTTCATATTCCAATGATCAGATTAACATCGTGCGCAATATTCCCCTTTAGATTGTACGCAGTGGTGCCACATTTCGCCTCCTGGTTAATTGCAGATGTATTATCACTTTCTCGGGTGTTAGGTGCATCAGGATTTGTCTGCTGGTAGAGATGGTACTGATCAACAGTATCATACCAAACATGCAGATGTATTTCTTCCGGAAAAAGTCAGAGGATCCTCTCTTTCTAGGATAGCATACACCAAAACTTGCACCAACTTATATTGGATATTGTCATTCTTCCTCATTTGTTTGAGTCTGACCTCTCTATTCATCGCATAGGTGTTGTATGAGTTGTTGTTGTGTAGCCTTTCTTCATCGGTGGGTGCTCTTGAGTCTTGACTCTAGTTCGGAAGAAAATGGATCCTGGGTTCCCTACATGGGATATATGCTAGAGGAGTTAGGACTGGCACTAGACTGTCTGCTATGGCTCCACCTGAAAGCCAAGATTTAGCCTAGGGCCTGGGTTGGCGATGATTGCTGAGGTGCGTCTTCCTCATAGCATACTTCCTTATTTCCACAAATGTTTATGGAGCTGCTCCTGCAAGCCAAGAATTATGGACTCGTGATTTGGCGCAACAAAGAACTGGCAAATTCTTGCAAGATTTTATGTAATACACAAATGTTTCCCTATCTAAGCATTTTGATCTCTTGAAATTCTTGCTGTAACAGGTTTGACATCAACGAGGTCCTAAATCTACTTTCACCTGATACCTGATAAGGGGGAAAACGAAAAGGATGGTGATATGCAAGCTGTTCTGCAGGTCGTGTCTAAAGCCGGCTACCGAAAGCAATGGCATCGCAACCCAACTCGAGATGAGGAATTTGGGATAGTGATAAGTGGATGCGGATGGAGGCGTTAAAGTCTCCGCACGATCGCCATTCTAGCTACATACATGCACTTGGCTGCCAGTAAAGAAGCTGTTCTTTGTTCGCCGGAGCAAATGCTCTGCTTTTCGGTAGAGAAATTGCGCCATTTTCTGCTGCAATATTCGTGGCGGGTGATGAAAGTAGAAAATGTTTTCATGAGTTTTTGTAGAAAAAGAAGGTTGGCAATGGGAAAAGGACCCTTGGTCTTTGTGTTCTGTTTTTGTAGACTATGATTTAAGTATGAATATCACAGCTGGTGTTGTGTTTGCCGAAGGCTGGGGTGTATTCCTGACTGATAGTAGAAGAATCATGTACATAGTTAGCTAGTAAGTCTGTTGTTTCTTCAGTGCAATCCCTAGCCAAGTTAAATGGTCAAACAATTCAAAAAAAAAGAAAGAAATTAAATGGTCAAACAGGACGGTGTGGTTAGTTAGAGCTCCTCTAGAGTAAAAGTATGGGTTGCTAATAATAGTAGTATTTTGACTAAGGATATTCTGATTACCGCGGGGTTGAAAAGAGAACGACAGTGTATGTAGATCTCGTGTCAAGGAAGAAAGTGCTGATCATTTGTTTCTTAAATGTGCTCTAGCTAGATATATTCAGGATGTTGCTCAATGTGCAACTGCTTTCGCAGTTTCATGTGAATGAAATTGGGAACCGTAAGGTCCTTAATCCGAAGAAGAAGAAAAATGTCAAACATCAACCATTTTGTTGAAACAGGAGCACGATCAACCATTGGAGTGACTTAGCTGGTTTTTGTAAACCTGGCAGCAGTTTTTTTTGCACCTGGCACTCGAGAATTGAATGCCACAAGACAACCATTATTAGTATCACATCAACGAATTCATATCAAAACTTATGCTTGTAAGCACCTCTTAAAATTTCAGGAATAATAATCAGATGCATAATGCAAAGGCAAGAATAGCATAAATCCCACGGCCACTAAGCTCGCCATTAATTTTCTCTGATGCCGCCACGGTCCCGAGGAACCGAGCATTTGCTGCTTGACAAAAGATGAACAGACTGGTTTAGATTTCGATGCGATTATCGTAGATATCGTATCATTTCAATCCCATGGCATCCACTAAACTAATGGGCAATAATGTGCGCTTAAGACAAGAGGTTGCAATCAACTTGGAGCAAGCAACTGTCACAGGTAAGCAGAGGAATATGACATTTCAATAAACCACAAAGAAATGAAACCTGAATCATTCAAAGTTTAATCAAATTGACACCACAAGGGAACATCATACCTATAGGAAAACGTTTTTTTTTTTTGTTAAACCGATAACAAATGAAACCTGGACCATTCAAAGGTTTATATCAAAGGTAAAAAAACCAAGGGAATAGCATAATCGTAGCAAAACATTTTCATAACCGCAGGAAGCAGAAATTTCGGCATAATGGATAAGTAGCTACCTGTCAAAGAGGAATTCCATCCAAGCGACGACACTGTTAAAGGTCGTTGTTTCTCTTGAACCAGGTGTATAATTTTGGGTAGCAATACCTCTACTAACTTATGCACAACACAGCTAAAAAAAAAACTTTATGCACAGCATTAGCTCGACTTGCTGGAAACAGCCTCTTGCAGAAATGCAGGGAAAGGCTGCGTACTATAGACCCAACGTGATCGGACCTTTTCCCGGACCCTGCGCAAGCGGAAGCTACATGCACCGTCGATGTTTGTAAGTGAAATAAGACTAGCAGTAACGCAAGATATCAACAATCATGAATGATTCATTTGCAACACCAAGGAGGAAAGGAAGAAAGAAATTAGTGTAATAAGATCTGGGGTTGACTTAGCCATAACACTGAAGCAAAGTGAAATGAGCGCAAATCATATGTCAAAGCGGTCACAAACTTTGTACCCTGTTGTTCATTCAGATAGATGATCATAAGATGGAGAGAAGAGTTCTACTGACAAAGTTGCATCACTATTCTCAGATGTACGATCATTATTCACAAGTCACAACAGTAGAGAGGATCAACTACGCCCTGCATTTGGGTTGGTTCCAGAAGCAGGAGGCAGCTGCTGATCAGTCAAAGTAGCCCTAGCAGTTTGCGGCTCAGGCGTCGAGAATAGGCCATTAAACCAAGGAACAAGGGCCCAAGGTCTGTTACTGTCCTCCCTGTCATTTGTGTTGCTGTCCTCGCCGTCGTTTCCAGGGCCATCAGCTCTGGCCTCCTCATGGCTGCTCTCTATTCGATCAACGTTGCTAGGCTCGCTCAAGTCTTTTGTCTCATCAGATGGCAGCTCGAACCGGCAAACTGGGCAGGAACTATGGAGTTCAAGCCATGGCAGGATACATGGTGAGTGGAACTTATGTTCACAAGGCAACTGCTTAGCCTGGGATCCTACATCAAGATCATCAAGACAGACTGAACAGCTGACAACCTCTTCGATTTTGACAGTGGGCAGGGCTTCGACTGCTTCTTTCTTCGTGGGAGGGGTACCATACCGACTTGGGTCATTCTCAGCCAAATGTTGAAGAAGCAGACTAAGCCCTGCCCCGAGGACATACTCCTCTAGCAAACCATCATCGTTATTTGAGTTGCCATGGTCGCCTCGGTCCTCGTCAGGGTCAAGCGCTGCACCTTGTAGAGCAAGGGCCTGGTTGAAAGCACTGATCAGAACGGAGTTGTCCCTTTCCCTGTCATCTCTAAGGTCATCATGGATGCTGTCAAGCACACGGCGCAGTGCCGATGCCCGTCGATGCCTTCTGATGAAACCCTCAAACTCACGGCCGATATCGCTATTATCTTCATCATCGCTGTCCCCCGGCGATCCTGCCTGCTCAAAAGGGTTGTCCAGAGGGTCCCACTGAGTTGGCCCTTGCTCTGATAGCTGGCTTGCCAATGCCTCAACCTGCTCACCGGTCATCTCTTCAACGAACCCACCATCACACAATGGACACTTGAGCTCCTCCACCATGGCCTCCTCGACGGCCTGCTGACATTCATGGCACCAGTACCTCGTGATGTCAACTTCTGCCATAACACCAATCCTTCGCTCGATCAAGCGTAGGACACGAGCAAAAGTCAAACCTGCGAACCGTGCACAATGAGTTAGTTGAAAGGTAATCTGTATAAATCCCCAAGAAAACAACCACACATGATATAATTCGTCGTCTATGAGAATAAGTGCAGCATATCAGGAACAATTTATCAAGAACAAGTGGAACAACATGAGCAGCATGGTGTCCATGTGTGACTAAATTCCGCACTGCAACGGCAATCAGGCATATATATCTCCAAAGAGATCAGCATGGCGAACAAGAACAAGGAGAAGAACAAAGCTAGGTCTTGCATCTAACACAAAGTTAGCTCTAATTCTCCGATTCTCTAGGAACAGGAGTGGCAGACAGTCCTAATAATTCCTAAAAAGAAGACGCGGCGACACCGAGATCTCTGAGAAGGGGAGGCGGAGATCAAGAGCCAAGATTCCGAGCCCGAGAATGAGGTGCCGATTCCATTCTACGGGGAACAGGATACGATTCCCCCCCCCCCCCCCCCCCCCCGCACACCCCCCCGCACACCCCCTAAAAGAAGAAGGAAAACAAGGGACCAATTCGGACACTTGCCAAGATTCACATAACATTGCGCTGCGCCGGAAATAATTTAGCGCCGAGACCCGTCGTCGATCCCAACCTACACAAATCCTCGCATAAATCCCAGAACGAACAGGCACCCTGATCAATCATCCGCAAGAGAACAGGATATTATTCGGCGGGAGGGAGGGGGGGATAGAACAGGCTCCACCATGTTCTTGATTTAGCGCACACCGGGACGACTTAGCAATCCCCCCCAAAAAACGTCTTTTCGCTCGAAACTAAGCATGAAGAAAAGAAAGAAGTCGCTGACCTCTGGCGTTTCTCCCGTGGATTGGATTGGATTGGATTGGATTGGATCTGATTGGATGGAGTAGAGGCGGCCCCCCTGCTCCTAGTCCTCCTGTGCTGGAGGTAGGCCAAACCAGAGAAGAACAGGGAGGAAGGGAGCTGCTGGTTAGCTTGACTGCTGGATACTTTTACTCCCCGGTCCCTAGAGGTTATCGTCCCTCTCCTTTTCCGGTTTTCCCTTCATCGTCAAGGAGAATAGGGAGGATTTTTATATGCCCCAGGCGCAAATCTCCAAGAGGAAATAGATTAATTTCGGATCCCACCAGCAAAGCAAAGCAAAGCAGAGTTTGTTATGGGCTTGGAAGCATGCAAAGCTTCTGATCTTTTTAGGGGATCTTTTTTATTCAAGTGCTGTAGTAGATGTGGATTGGATTGAGAGGGTTTGGCCGATGGATTGGATAGATGGGCCATCTTTTTCATCATCCGGGGCGGACCACCCGTAAACTAGGTGCCTGATGGGTTCGGCCTTATTTTGTCGGTGTGCTAGCTAACCTCTGAATCTGATGGCTTGCTCTGAGTTTGGATTCGCTGTGAATTATGAAGGATTCGTGCGAGTTTTGTTTCTGTTTTCGATGATTTGTTCGGAGATTTGTAAGGTAGTACTAGTTGGTGCTGCCTGCTTGATGGACCAGCCAAAGAAGCATGAAGCGTGAGGTTCGCCGTGGCGTGTACAGTGGCACAGAAGCAGTCAGTGCTTCTTGTTTGTCAAACCTTGCGTCTTCAGAGTTAATGGCGGCACGTGGCTGGGAATATGGTGGGCTAATCTCTCCATGTCGAGGTGCGATGGCAGCTTAACCCGTGCCACAAGTCCAGCATTTGTGGAATGTTGATCTTGATCTGGCTTAAATCAGTGGCTGAGATGACTCCTTCCAGTAGAAGAGGGGAAGCGAGGCTTTGTCCAGATTCGTCGCTTGTTGTTGATCTTCACCAAACTTGTTCATTCGAGGCTCGAACGTGGTTGGATTGACTACGGACTTGGTGGATCCGTTCCACACTTGGAGCACTTCGATTTGGTTGGTTTGTTTCGCAATAAAAGGTGGAGCACTATATTTGAGAGTGATTTGTTTACATTTGTCGGCTATTGTCGGTTAAAGCATCTTCAATAGATAATGTAGATGTAAAAATAACTAAGTTTTACGTTTTTAAAGATCAAAAACAGTGTTTCAAGAGATGGTGTAGATGTAAAAAATTACATCTCCGCCACTCGGAGATGTAAACTATAATTTCACGGTGCAAATTTACATCTCCAACTCCAGGAGATGTAAAATCTCATTTGCCCGCCACCGCCCAATCACCGCTTCTTTCCTCTTCCGAGTGACCAACCGCCGCCCGCCCCCACCCCGCAGGTCGCCGCCGCCATGGACGACGCCGATGACCCCGCCGCCTTCTTCGAATCTGTTGTTGTTGCCCTAACCCACCTCGCTGTGGCTGTTGCCGCCGTGCCAATTCGCCCCACCCCGACCGGTCGTCGTTGCTCCGCCGGTCGCAAAGAAGAAGCCGACCGCCAAGTCTCACGGTGGAGGCGTCAAGTGGCTGGCGGCACGCGGCCGCAACCCGACGGCGAACCTAGGTGCGCCGGCGAAAAAGTCAAAGCCGGACCCGGTTTCGGTGATCGATTCGTAGCAGCCGGCGACCATGGCGTCCTCCTCCGGCCACGGTGCTCCTCGTCCACCTCCTCCTCCTCCGCCGCCGGCGGTCATGGAGGAAGATGTGGTCACACCGGAGGCTACCGCATCCAACGTGTTTGATGATATGTCGCAAAGGTAAAAAATCTCTTGTGCGTTTCTTTGTTGTTTTAGTTGTCAATTCCAATAGAATGTGTAGTTGATTGTGTATACGTGCATTTGTAGTCTCGATGATGAAGCTTTTGTGCGTGCCACAAATGTGACAAACGATGATTACTCACATGATGAGTATGCATCACAAGAATATGAAACTCCACAATATGGCGATGACAATCTTGACATGGATGATGAGGGCTTAGTTTTGAAGGGAAGAACGACAAATTATATCAACAAAGAAGATGTCTTGATTTGCATCGCTTGAAAGAAAGTCTCTCAAGATGCAACTGTTGGGACCGACCAATCGGCCGTCAGATATTGGCAACACATCAAGGAGTACTTCGATGATCGCAACACTAGCAGGCACAATCGCTCGAATGACTCCATTCGCCAACGTTGTGGCACCATCAACACCGAATGTCAAAAGTGGTTGTGTTGCTTGGCAAATGTTGATCGCATGAACCTGTTGGAGAACGTTGCATGAGAAACAAAAAATTTCATACGCACACGCAAGATCTATCCATGGTGATGAGCATCTATGAGAGGGAGAGTGGATCTACATACCCTTGTAGATCGCTAAGCGGGAAGCGTTAAGAAACACAGTTGATGTAGTTGAACGTCTTTGCGATCCAAATCGCCGAGCGTCCCGCGATCCCATCACGATCCGTCCCGCAATCCAATCACGATCCGTCCCGCGATCTCATCACGATCCGTCCCGCGATCCAATCACAAATCGTCTCGCGATGTTGATCACGACCCTTCCGATCTAGCGTCGAACGGATGGCACCTCCGCGTTCAGCACACGTACAGCTCGATGACGATCTCCGCCTTCTTGATCCAGCAAGAGGGAGCAGAGAGGTAGATGAGTTCTCCGACAGCACGATGGCGCGACGACGGTGGTGGTGGAGCTGATCCGGTAGGGCTTCGCCAAGCACTACGAAATCAATCTAGAGGAGAAACATGTAACATTCCAAAATTTCGTTTTTGGAATGTTATGAAATATAGCTATGCATCATTATCATGTTGTTTGAGTGAAATGAATTGTTGAAGTTTCCCTTTTGGATCTTTGAAAGGCCATCTCTATTTTCCCTCACTTGTTCTTTCTATTTTTCAAAACCCTGAAAATATTTCAAATATGAGAGGAGGAACCTGACACTCCATATCAGGGGTATTTTTGTGAAGTATTTGAACCATAAAACCCAGGGGGTTATTTGAAAATTTATTGCAAAAAGAATTAAAATCAATTTAGGCATTTTCTGAAAATATTTTTTTAAAACTATTTGTTTTGGCCGTGGAAAATGTTCATTAAATTGCATTTATTCCCCTGGTCAATTTAATATATAAATATTCATTTTTTGGAAATGTATTGATGGCCATAAAAGAGTTTTCCTTTCTCTGTAAATTAATAAAAGGAATTTTTTTGCGTAATAGGAAAGTCCACGGCCCACCACACCCCGCCAGATCCGAATATAATTCGGATCGGCCACCGATGCTGCTAACGCCGCTCCCCTCTCTCTGACACGCTAGCCCCACCGACCGACCGTGCCATCCCCGCGGCCATCCCCTCCATCCCGCTCCGGACCTCGCCGGCAAGATCCCACCGCGCCGGATCTCCCTCCCCTTCCTTTTCCCGACCCCGCGAGGCCCCTATATAAAGCCCCTACCTCACCGCACTCCATTCCCCCCGAAGCCCCACTCCCCTCGCCAGAACGTCGCCCCCGCACGTCGCCGGAGTTCGGCACCCCACTGAAGCTCTCCGAGCTCGTGGTCGTCGCCCCCTTCACCCCCGCACCCCACCGCCGCCACCAATCATCGCTGAAGGCTCGCCGCCATCGTTTGGACCCTTCGGATGCCGCCCTTGACCACCGCGACGCCGTCCCCGACCACCTCCGACGCTCCGCCGCCGTCGACCATCACCGGAGACACCCCGACCCCCTCTATAAGCGATGCCCCCCTCCTCAGCCTTCGGATCTAGATCCAACGATGCAGATTAGAACATTTAAAACGCCGAACCATTTTCTTCTAACGTTCGGCCGTCTGCTCGCTAGCCCCCGCACGCACACGGCCTCGGCCAATCACCGCATGCCACGTAGCCCTTGTTCGTTAGTTTTTTTTCTTTTTCCGTTTCTGTTTTAGAAAACAGATTAGTTTCTGTTTTTATTTTTGTTATATCTTTTAGGATATTTAGTGTTTTTGATTGATTCTTTTTGCAACATGTCACAAATTTCATATAGTTCCTGTCTGTAGTTTTAGTTTTCAAATTTGATCTTTTAAATTTGAATTTTGTTAAATTTGAGCAAATCACTAAAACTTGAATAACTTGAGTTTAAAAACTTATTTTTGAGTGAGTCTTTTTGCCACTGTTTTGTATTAGTTAGGTTTATCATCCTGAACTGTTTGAGTATTTTTAGGATATTTTAGATTAGAGTTTTTAGCAAAAACAGATTCTGTTTAGTTCTTCTTAGGGTTTAATTAAATTGTTTTTATTTTAGTTTATTTTGATTCTGTTTTAGTTTAACTTTCTGTTGTAGTTCTTTTAGTTTTCTATTGTTCAACATTAGGAGATTTATTTTCTGTTAAAATATATTTTGTTTTGTTTTGTGTTCTATTTGAATAGGTAAACATTGTTTTCACCATAAGTATTGTTTAGAAAAAAAATTGTAGTAATTCTTTTGCACAATTTTTTTATGATAAAATACTTCCTGTTTTCTAATAAAATTTTAGTATTTATTTTCTGTTATGTATTTATTAGTTGCTGAAAACAATTTTTGTCTTGTTATGTCTTAGTAGAAGTCTTGCCACAAAAAGTTGAGAGATTTTCTACTTTGTTTGATTTCTTTCTTTTGATTGTGTTATTGATTGTTGTAGTATTATTATTTTACTTGCTGTTGTGTAAATCATATTGTGGTTATGCTTATTGTGTGCCTTGTTTGATTCGTTAGATCATCCGGAGTGCGAAGCTTGTTATCTAGAGTCACTCGAGTACGAGGATCGTCAGAAGGCAAGTCACTTTGATCATGTTTACCCATGTTCTATTGCATTAGTTCTACCATCTCCCCATTTGCATGCAAAGTAGGTAATTTGGAAATTTGGTTACTTGATGTAGTATCATGTGGTAGGCACCCCTCAAACCTTTGACACTTGGCCCCGGGAAATGTTGATTTAATTTTGCTATGCTATTAGTAGACGGGGTTGGTTGTGTGATTCATGAGAGTTGTGAGATAATAATTACAAGACCTACATGATGATCAAGACTTCAAGACTCCAAGTTTTCAACATACCTCTGGGTGGATGATGGTTGAACGGCGCCCTGGAGAAGCCAATGGTTAGCCTAGGTGTTGCTGGAGAAGTGCCAGTATTCACGCGGAAAGGTCCACCCAGGAACAAAGAGATGGATGGATGCTTCAAGACCCAAGGCTTACCTGCACAGCCACAAGCCATTATGGGCTCTGGCTTGGTTGGATATTGTGGTGACCCTGGACAGGCGGTGCTACGAGATGTAGAAGAACGGTAGGAAAGGATGGGCACCAACAGAGTCTCAGAGGAACCCCTTAGAAGACCATGTTTTGATCATCCGTTCCTCAAACACCCTGAAGTGCGAGGAATCCAACGGAGGCGATCAAATCTTGTGGGGAATGTGTGCAAAACTCTACAGAGTACTCAAACCTAATTGATTAGCTGTGTCCACGGTCATGGACAACTTGAGCCAAAGGAACTGAAACTATCTGGAACTCTCAACACAAAGAATTATAATGATGTGGGTATTAATGACACTTGGGTATGAGAATTTGGTTGGTGGAACCATCTCATTAATCAACCAACATTGTAGTAAAAACTTTTGTTTTGCCCTCTCTTGTTGTATGAAAAATTGGCTTTACGCAAAACTTACTACCCCCACCTGCCATATATGCATATAGAATAGATGATTATTTTCACCACTCTCTTTTGTGACATTGCCGGCATATTCAATATGCTGACCTACACGGCTGCAACGTATCATTTTGCAGAGTACTTTTCCGACCAGGAGTGAGGATACGCTCTACGCTCGGTGAGATGCCCTTGGAGTCAGATGGAATCGACTACCTTTGAAGCTTCCACAAGTTTTTGATTTAGTTTATCTCATGAGTTGGCCTTCAACCACTTTATTGTAATTCTTATTGTAATAAAGGACTCGATATGAGATTTCGCTTAATAAAGTTGTGTTATTTTCCCTTTGATATATACATTGATGTACTGTGTGTGTACCAGCATGATCTTGGGATGGTACGGAAACACCGGAGATTCGACCGTTTTAGGTCGGGTCGCTACAAAACAGATCTAGAGGAGAAGAAGAGGGTAGCATGTGGCAATTGGGGTTAGCTCTTCCCTCTAAATCCTCTAGTATATATAGGAGGGAGGAAGGGGAGGAGGCAGCCTCAAACCCTCAAGGTTTGGTCGAAATTAGAGGTGGAGGAGTCCTACTCCAATCCTATTAGGAGTAGGATTCCTCCTTTCCACTTGGAAACTCTTTCCACCTCTCCACGTTTTGGGTCCCCCCCTAGTCGCATGGGCCTTAGTGGGGGATTAGTCCAAACCACCAGGGGCTGGTTTGACTCCTCCCACAGCCCATGAGATCCTTTGGGTCGAGACACCCCTCCCGATGGTCCCCCGACACTCCCAATACACTATCGATGAGCTCGAAACTTTTCTGGTGACCAAAACAGGACTTCCTATATATTAATCTTTACCTCCGAACCATTTCGGAGCTACTTGTGACGTCCGGGATCTCATCCGGGACTCTGAACAACCTTCGGTCACCACCATACATAACTCTATACTACCGAAACATCGCCGAACCTTAAGTGTGCAGACCCTACGGGTTCGAGAACTATGTAGACATGACCAAGACACCTCTACGGTCAATAACCAATAGCGGGACCTGGATGCCCATATTGGTTCCTACATATTCTACGAAGATCTTTATCGGTCGAACCTCTATGTCAAGGATTTAGTTAATCCCGTATGTTGTTCCCTTTGTTCTTCGGTATGTTACTTGCCTGAGATTCGATCGTCGGCATCTCCATACCTAGTTCAACCTCGTTACCGGCAAGTCTCTTTACTCGTTCCGTAATACAAGATCCCGTGGCTAACACTTAGTCACATTGCTTGCAAGGCTTATTGTGACGTTGTATTACTGAGTGGGCCCTGAGATACCTCTCCGTCACACGAAGTAACAAATCCCAGTCTTGATCCATGCCAACCCAACAAACACCCTCGGAGATACCTATAGAGTACCTTTATAGTCACCCAGTTACGTTGCGACGTTTGATACACACAAGGTACTCCTCCAGTGTCAGTGAGTTGCATGATCTCATGGTCATAGGAACAAATACTTGACATGCAGAAAAGAGTAGCAATAAACTGACACGATCATATGCTACATTTGTAGTTTGGGTCTTGTCCATCACATCATTCTCCTAATGATGCAATCCCGTTATCAAATGACATCTCATGTCCATGACTAGGAAACCATAGCCATATTTGATGAACGAGCTAGTCTATTAGAGGCATACTAGGGACATGGTGTTGTCTATGTATCCACACATGTATCTGAGTTTCCGATCAATACAATTATAGCATGGATAATAAACGATATGAACAAGGAAATATGATAATAACCAATTTGTTATTGCCTCTAGGGCATATTTCCAATAGTATCCCACTTGCACTAGAGTCAATAATCTAGTTCACATCACCATGTGATTCGCATTGTTATGAATCTAACACCCAATGATTTCTGGGGCTCGATCATGCTTTGCATGTGAGAGAGATCTTTTAGTCAACGGGCCTGTGACATTCAGATCCATGTGTACTTTGCAAATCTCTATGTCATACTATAGACACTGCTACCACACTCCACTTGGAGCTATTCCAAATGGCTGCTCCACTATATGTATCCGGATTGCTACTAAGAGTCATCCGGATTGGTTTTAAAGCTTGCATCGATGTAACTCTTTACGACGAACTCTTTATCACCTCCATAATCGAGAAACATTTCCTTAGTATTTTAGTTACTAAGGATAATCTTGACCGCTGTCCAGTGATCCACTCCTGGATCACTCTTGTACCCCTTGACGGACTCATGGCATGGCACACACAGGTGCGGTACACATCATGGCATACTATATAGGGCCTATGGCTAAAGCATAGGGGACGACCTTCGTCCTTTCTCTTTCTTCTGCCGTGGTCGAGCTTTGAGTCTTACTCAACTTCACACCTTACAAATCAGGCAAGAACTCTTTCTCTGACTGATCCATTTTGAACTCTTTCAAAATCTTGTCAAGCTATGTACTCATTGAAAGTCTCATCAAGCATCTTATAAATGGTGACATTTACCATCAACCTCTGTCTTCATCTTAAAGGTCCATTTGTACTCGACGACCTGCCGTCCAACGAGCAAGTCTACCAAATTCTATACTTGGTTTTCATACATGGATGCTTTCTCGGATTTCATGGCCTTCAACTGACGTAGGTTCCATAGAAACATCTTTCTATGCTGCACTACTCTCTGGTTGAAACAAAGGTTCAACAACCTCATCAAGTTCTATCTTCCTCCCACTCAATTCTTTTGAGAGAAATTTTTTCTCGAGAAAGGACCCAGTTTTAGCAACAAACACTTTGTACTCCGATCTGAGATAGAAGGTATACCCAACTGTTCTTAGGGTATCTTATGAAGATGCATTTTTCCGCTTTGGCTTCGACATTATCAAACATAAGTGTCGCATTCCCAAACTCTAAGAAATGACAGCTTAGGTTTCTGCCAAACCATATGGTGTCATCTCAACGGATTTAGATGGTGCCCTATTTAAAGTGAATGTGGTTGTCTCTAATGCATAACCCCAAAATGATAGTGACAAAATGATAAGAGACATCATAATTCGCACCATATCCAATAGAGCACAACTATGACGTATGGACACACCATCACACTATGGTGTTCCAGGTGGCGTGAGTTGTGAAACAACTTCCACATTGTCTTAAGTTGTATACCAAACTCGTAACTCAGATATTCACCTCCACGATCATATCGTAGACATTTTATCTTCTCATCGCGATGATCTCAAACTTCACTCTGATTATGCTTGAACTTTTCAAACGCTTCAGACTTGTGTTTCATTAAGTAAATATACACTATATCTACTCAAATCATCAGTGAAGGTAAGAAAATAATGATATCCACCGCACGCTACAACACTCAATTGACCGTATACATCAATATGTATCATTTCCAATAACTTACTAGCCCGCTCCATCATACTGAAAACGAGGTCTGTAGCCATCTTGCCCAAGAGGCATGGTCCGCATGTCTCAACCGATTCAAAACAGAATGAGTCCAAAGATCCATCAACATGGAGTTTCTTCATGCGATTTATACCAATATGACATTTAACGGCAGTGCCACAAGTATGTGGTACTATCACTATTGACTTTGTATCTTTTGGCATCAATGTTATGAACATGTGTATTACTACGATCAAGATTCAACAAACCATTCTTACTGTGTGCATGACCATTCATGGTATTATTCATGTAAACAGAATAACCATTATTCTCTAACTTAAATGAATAACCGTGTTGCAATAAACACGATCCAATCATGTTCATGCTTAATGCAAACACCAAATAACATTTATTTAGGTTTGTCACTAATCTCGAAGGTAGAGAGAGCGTGCGATGTTGATCACATCAACCATGGAAACATTTCCAACATACATCGTCACCTCACAGTTAGCTAGTCTCCGTTTATTCCGTAGCTTTTATTTCGAGTTACTAACATTTAGCAACCGAACCCGGTATCCTATATCCAGGTGCTGCTAGGAGTACTAGCAAGTTACATATCAATAACACGTATATCAAAATATACTTCTGTCGACGTTGCCAGCCTTCTTATCTACCAAGTATCTAGGGTTGTTCCGCTTCAGCGATCGCTCTCCTCATAATAGAAGCACTTCGTCTCAGGTTTGGGTTCAACTTTGCGTTGCTTCACTGGAGCAGCAACTGACTTGCCATCCATGAAGTTTCCCTCCTTGCCCTTGCCCTTCTTGAAACTAGTGGTTTTACTAACCATCAACACTTGATGCTCCTTCTTGATTTCTACCTTTGCGTCTTCAAATATCGCGAACAGCTCAGGGATCATTATTTCCATCCCTGGCATTTTATAGTTCATCACGATGCTCTAGTAGCTTAGTGACAGTGACTTGGAAAACTATATCAATCACTTTCTTATCTGGAAGATCAACTCCCACTCGATTCAAGCGATTGTAGCACCCAGACAATCTGAGCACATGCTCAACGATTGAGCTATTCTCCTTCATCTTGAAGGCAAAGAATCTTGTTGGAGATCTCATATCTCACAACACGGGCACGAGCCTGAGATCCCAAGTTCAGCTCTTAGAACATCTCATATGTTCCATGACGTTCAAAACGTTTTTGGAGCCTCAATTCTAAGCCATAAAGCATGACACACTAAACTATCAAGTAGTCATCGGAATGTGCGTGTCAGATGTTCACAACATCTACAAACGACGCTAGAGGGGGTGGCGCACCGAGAGGTGCATTAAGGACATAAGCCTTCTATGCAGCATTGAGGACAATCCTCAGATCATGGAACCAGTCCGCAATATTGCCACCATCATCTTTCAACTCTATTTCTCTAGGAACATATAAAAATCCAAGGGAGCTACAGCGTGAGCTAGTAATCTACAACATAATTTGCAAAGACACTACTGACTATGTTAATGATAATGAGTTCAATTAATCATATTACTTAAGAACTCCCACTCAAATTGACATCCCTCCGGTCATTCGAGTGATACATGATCCAAATTCACCAACTCAAGTCCGATCATCACGTGAGTTGAGGTGGTTTCAATGGTGAACATCATCATGTTGATCATATCTATTATATGACTCAGGTCCGACCTTTCAGTCTCTTGTGTTCCGAGGCCATGTCTGTACATACTAGGCTCGTCAAGTTTAACCTGAGTGTTCTGCATGTGCAACACTGGCTTGCACCCGTTGTATGTGAACATAGAGTCTATCACACCCGATCATCACGTGGTGTCTCGACACGACAAACTTTCGCAATGGTGCACACTCGGGGAGAACACAATTGATCTTGAAATTTGAATGAGGGATCACCTTATAATGCTACCGTCGTCCTAAGCAAAACAAGGTGCATAAAAGGATTAACATCACATGCAAATCATAAGTGACATGATATGTCCATGAACTTGTGCTTTTGATCTCCATCCTTAAAGCACTGGCATGATCTCCATCATCATCGGCATGACACCATGATCTCCATCATCTTGATCTCCATCAACATGTCGCCATTGGGGTTGTCGCGCCCAACATGCTTCTACTACTATTGCTACCGCTTAGCGAGAAAGTAAAGCATTACATAACTCTTAATGATTGACACGCAGGTCATACAATAATTAAAGACAACCCTATGGCTCCTGCCGGTTGCCGTACTCATAGACATGTAAGTCATGATATTCTATACAATACATGATCATATCATACATCACATATATCTCATCCTATAATTGGCCATATCACATCACAACATACCTTGCAAAAAAAAGTTAGACGTCCTCTAATTGTTGTTGCAAGTTTTACGTGGCTGCTATGGGTATCTAGCAAGAACAATTCTCACCTATGCAAACCACAATGGTGATACATAAATTGCTTTTCAACCTTCTCAAGGACTGCCTTTGTCGAATCTGATCCAACTAAAGTAGGAGAAACAAACACCCACCAGCCATCTTTGTGCAACGAAGTTACACGTTTGTCAATGGAACCGGTCTCTCGTAAGCGTACGAGTAAGGTTGGTTCGGGCCGCTTCATCCCACAATACCGATGAACCAAAACACGACCAAGGGAGGAAGCAATCTAAGCATCAAGACCCACAAACTCTTTGTGTTCTACTCGAGATCTCATCTACACATAGACCTACCTCATGATGCCAATGTTGGGGAACGTTGCATGGGAAACAAAATTTTTCCTACGCACACGCAAGATCCATCCATGGTGATGAGCATCTATGAGAGGGAGAGTGAATCTACATACTCTTTGTAACATCCCAAAATTTCATTTTGGAATGTTATGAAATATAGCTATGCATCATCATCACATTGCTTGAATGAAATGAATTGTTGAAGTTCTTCTTTTGGATTTCTAGAAGGCCACTTTCATTTTCTCCATATACTTGATTCTACTATTTGAACATTTCTGGAATTATTAAAAAAAAAGAGAGGAGTAACATGACACTCCACACCAAGGGCATCTTGGTGAATTATTTGAATAATAAAACCAGGGGTCTATTTGAAAGTTTATCTCAAAAGAATTTAAAATCAATTAGGCATTTTTTCTGATTTTTTTAAAGTATTCATTTTGACAGAGGAAAAATGTTCGTTAAATAGAATTTATTCCCCTTATCATTTTGATATATATATATTCCCTATGTTTGGAAAAGATTTGAATGCATTAGAGGGTTTTAACCGCTTTGGAAAATAGAAAAGGAAACGAATTTAAAGCGTTTAATTAGAAACCGTCCGGCCCACAACCTTTAAGCCCTGAGATCCCTCCGGATCGGTCACCGACGCGCTAACCTTGCCCTCTCTCTCACTGTCGCGTGGGACCCCCGACCGCTAGCGAGATTCCAACGCTCATCTCCCTCCTCGCGTCGTCGACGTCGCCGGAGATCCATCCTCCCCGGATCTCGCTCCTCTCTCCCTCTCCCGACCCCGCACCTGGACTATAAAAGCCCCTACCTCTCTGCTCTCCGTTCCACCCCCGAGCGCCCCTGCCCACGCCCACAAACACCACGCTCCACCTCGCCGGAGTTTGGCACCCCACTGAAGCTCTCCAAGCTCGACGCCGCCACCTCCGTCGTCCCCAGCCTCGTCTGACGCCACCATTCGACGCCGGATCTTCGCCGCCATCGCCTGAGCTCTTCGGACGCCGCCCCGACCACCGCATGACCACCTCCGACCACCTCCGATGTCCGGCTGCCGTCAACCTCGCTGGAAACCCTGACCTCCCCTCTGTAAGCCCCGCGCCCCTTCCGTAGCCGTCAGATCTTAAGTCAACGATCTAGATTAGAACGTTTTAAAACAGCGAACCGGTACCCACTTCGCTTCGATCGTCCACCCGCAAACACCCACGCGCACGCACTAGCAACCAATAGGAAGCCGCCACGTAGCCCTGTCCGTTCGCTAGGAATTTTGTTCTTTTCTGTTTTGTTTTAGAAAACAGAATGTTTTCTGTTTTTGTTTTAGTTGTAAATTTTAAACTAATTAGTGTTTTTAATTGATTCTTTTTTGCATTAGGTCATAAATTTCATGTAGTTTCATCCTGTAGTCTTAGATTTCAAATTTGAACTTTAAAATTTGAATCTAACCAAATTTGCTTAAATTACTAAAATCTGTATAACTAGAGTTTAAAAATATACTTTTGTATGAATCTTTTTGCCACTGGTTTGTATTAGTTAGACCTATCATACTACATAGTTTGAGAATTTTTAGGATGAATTTGGTTAGGGTTTTTAACAAAAACAGAATGTGTTTAGTTCTTAATAGAGTTTAGTTAGCTTAATTTTAGTTTTAGTTTGAATCTGATTTAGTTTAACTTTTGTTTGTAGTTTTCATTAGGCTCTGTTGTTTCAACATTAGGTGTAATAACTTGCTATTAAAAAAATAATTCTTTAGTTTTATATCCTAGTGTTATAGGAAATCTTTATTCTTTTTCATTAGGTATAGTATTATAAAGAAATTTAGTTTTACTTTTCACAAACATTTTAGGAGATTTAATCCTGTTTTCAAAATAATAATTCTTAGTAATTCTTTTATGTTAAGTAATGTTCTGTTTATAAAAATAAAATAATAATAACAATAATTTTATTTCATACTCTAATGTTATAGGAAACTCTAGTTATCTTCATTAAGTTGTGTTTTATAAAAATTATAATTTTAGTAGCATTTGTTTTCACAAAAGTTTTAGTGGATTTAATTCTGTTACTAATATAAATTTTATTATTTTCTTTTCTGTTAACTATTGTTTTGTTATTAAAAATAGTGGTTGGTCTTATTTTATATTAGTAGTAACTTTGACACTAAAAAAATTTGTGAGTCAAATTTGGTTTTGAATTTTTTCTCTTGATTGTTACTATTGAATTGTTTTAGTTTAATCTTGCTGATTGTGTGAGTTGTATTTTACTTGTATGCTTATTGTGTGCTTTGTTTGATTCGTTAGATCATCCGGAGTGCGAAGCTTGTTATCTAGAGTCACTTGAGTACGAGGATCGTCAGCAAGGCAAGTCACTTTGATCATGTTTACCCATGTTTTTATTGCATTAGTTCTACCATCTCCATAATTGGATGCAAAGTAGGTAATTTGGAAACTTGGTTACTTGATGGAGTATCATGTGGTAGGCACCCCTCACCCCTTTGACACATTGGCCTCGGGAAACGTTGATTTAATTTTTGCTATGCTATTAGTAGACGGGGTTGGTTGTGTGATTCATGAGAGATGTGAGATAATAATTTCAAGACCTACAAGATGATCAAGACTTCAAGACTCCGAGTTTTCAACATACCTCTGGGTGGATGATGGTTGAACGGCGCCCTGGAGAAACCAGTGGTTAGCCTAGGTGTTGCTAGAGAAGTGCCAGTATTCACGCGGAAAGGTCCACCCAGGCACAAAGAGATGGATGGATGCTTCAAGACCCAAGGCTTACCTGTACAGCCACAAGCCATTATGGGCTCTGGCTTGGTTGGATATCGTGGTGACCCTGGACAGGCGGTGCTACGACATGTAGAAGAACGGTAGGAAAGGATGGGCACCGACAGAGTCTCAGGGAAACCATTTAGAAGACCATGTTTTGGTCATCCGTTTCTCAAACACCTTGAAGTGCGAGAAATCCAACGAAGGCGATCAAATCTTGTGGGGAACGTGTGCAAAACTCTGTAGAGTACCCAAACCTAATCGATTAGCCGTGTCCATGGTCATGGACAGTTTGAGCCAAAGGAACTGAAACTATCTGGAATTCTCAACACAAATAATTACATTGATGTGGGTATTACTGACAACTTGGGTATGAGAATTTGGTTGGTGGAACCATCTCATTAAACAACCAACATTGTAGTAATAACTTTTGCCCTCTCTTGTTGTAGGAAAAATTGGCTTTATGCAAAAACTTACTACCCCACCTGCCAGATATGCATATAGAATAGATGATTTTACTTTACACCCCCTCTTTTGTGACATTGCCGGCATATTCAATATGCTGACCTACATGGCTGCAATGTATCATGTTGCAGAGTACTTTTCCGACCAGGAGTGAGGATACGCTCTACGCTCGGTGAGATGCCCTTGGAGTCAGATGGACTCAACTACCTTTGAAGCTTCCGCAAGATTAGTAATTCTCATGAGTTGGCCTTCAGCCACTTTATTGTAATTCTTATTGTAATAAAGGACTCGATATGAGATTTTCGATTTAAAAAGCTGTGTGATTTCACTTTGATATATACATTGATTTACCGTGTATGTCCCAACATGATCTTGGGATGGTACGGAAACACCGGAGATTCGACTTTTCAGGTTGGGTCGCTACAGAAATGGTATCAGAGCACACGTTGACCGTAGGACATAACCTCTAGGATTGGAAAAGCCTTAGGATTTTTATTTTGTCTTTAAAATTCTTATACTCTCATCTGTTCATTTCTAACTTCCCTTCGATTTATTTCAACCTTTCTAGATGGCCACCTTCACCCCAGTTTTGTTCACGGAGTTTTGCCAGCCTGACGCGATGATGCCCTTTGGCAAAGAAATGGTGAAGATCGTCAGGGACGTAAGGATTGTTTTGCCAAGCATCACCGAGACTCCTATCATGTCTTTTCCACAAGACGGTCGCTACAGGATCGAGGTGCACATCCCCGGAAAGACCTTTGGAAATCGTAAAGAACCCATCGACTTCAAGTTTGTGGCACCCAGATGGATTCTTGGGAGGGACATGGCGATTCATCATGCCCTCGGACGTATTCAGGAGGAATACAGGGGTGGTCCCATTTCGCCAGGACCCAGCATGGTTTGTCGCAGGGATGCCAATGGAAATATCATAAACATTCCCACTGAAGACTCCACCCTTTCCTATATCCAGACTTTGGAGACGCACATCAGGACCTTGGAGCTTCGAGTACGTGCAGACACGAAGACGATCAAGCGGCTGATGAACCGCGAGCTTGACCTCGAGGCTGACCTACGGGAAGCCAAGTACGAGCATGAGCATGAAGTGAACACTCGCATTGCAACTCTGGAGGGACAGCTGGACACGGGGGAAAATCTTCACGCAGAAGGAGACATGGCTCCTTTGATCAGCAACGATGATGACTATGAGGAGAGTGCCACCGGAGGAGGCCACATTACCATGGAATTTTGAGGAGAACTTTAGTTATGCCCCATGTATCTTTCATTTTCAACGTTAAAGCATAGGTCGATGCTTATTTTGATTTGGAGACTTGTATCTCGATGTTTGAACCTTAAGTTGAATAAATGAATGAGTGTTTGGTGTGATATGTTTGTTGCATTGCATATGGGTAGTGAAATTTTCTTTTAGGTCCTTGTTCTATTCTAATTCTCACCCCTCTGAAAATAGTAAGATGCCTCCGCGATGTGAGCCCGACTTCACCTTCCTGCCGGAACTCACACAACTTCTCCAGCAACAGAATGCCCTGATGCAGCTATTCATCCAGAACTAGACCAACAACCACAACAACCACCCTCCACCTCAGGGAGACAACATCACCCATTTTCTGAGGCTGAATCCACCAACTTTCTCCAGTAGCACTGAGCCCATTGTGGCAGATGATTGGCTCCGCAAGATGGAGAGGGAACTCACCACCGCTGGATGCACTGAGGCTGAAAAGGTGCGTTTTGCCGCCCATCAACCGGAGGGACCAGCAGCTTCATGGTGGGAGAACTACACCACCACGTACCCCATTGCTGGTGTGACTTGGGAGTAGTTCAAGCTAGCTTTCCGCACTGCTCATGTCTCAGTTGGACCCATGAGTCTGAAGAAGCGTGAGTTTCGCAACTTACGCCAGGGAAACCGCTCTATGGCCCAGTATGTGGATGAATTTAGCATGTTGGCTCGTTATGCACCAAGAGATGTGGCCGATGATGCAGCCAAATAGGAGAAGTTCCTGGAAGGACTCAACGATGAGTTGAGCATGCAGCTGATGGTGGCTACTTTCAACAACTACCAGGAGCTGGTAGACAAGGCCCTCATCTTGGAAGGGAAGTAGCAGCAAATCGAAAACCACAAGAGGAAGTATGGACAGGGGAAGTCTAACTCTGGAGCTCAACAGAAGCCCCGCTACTCCCCGTATTCAGGGAATACCGGATCAGGGACCGGTAAGTATGGAGGACACACTCATCACGTGCACAACCATGGAGGCCACAACCATGGAGGAAATGGGAATAATCATCCCAACAATGGCAACTTCAAGAATGGCAATGGAAGTGGGAATGGCAACCAGCACCGTCCCGCTCCAGCTCAGAAGGATCTGAACCATATCACCTATTTCAAGTGCCAGAAAGACAGGGCACTATGCCACTGAATGTCCTCAAAACAAGCAAGGAAATGGAAACGGCAACAACAACGGCAACTCCGCATCTAAGAAGCCAAATCCTTTTCCCCGTGCTCAGGTGAACCACATTGATGTGGAAGAAGTCTATGATCAGCCCGAGACTGTGGTTGGTAAGTTTTTATTGCATTCACGTCTAGTTATGGTACTTTTTGATTCTGGTGCAACTCATTCATTCATATCAAGGGTATTTGTGGAAAAGTATCGTTTACCACCTAGAACCCTTAGTCAGCCCATTAAGGTCAATTCCCCAGGAGGGATGATGATGGCAGGGATAGGATGCCACGCATTGAAACTCCATATAGGAAATCATGTTTTCCACACCGACCTCATCGTCTTAGAATCCCAGGGATTGGATGTAATCCTAGGCATGGATTGGATGACCAAGTATGAAGGAAACCTTGATTGCCCCAGCAAGTCTATTTTACTCACAACCCAGAGAACAAGAGGATTAAGTATGTATCCCGACGCACACAGATGAGTGCTCGATTAAATTCCCTCATAGGAGTTGTTCAGGAGGAAGTGCCGGTTGTACAAGACCTTCCAGATGTATTCCCGGAGGAATTACCAGGCATGCCCCCAAATAGAGAGATTGAGTTTCTGATAGAGTTACTACCGGGAACAACCCCAATTTCCAAGCGACCCTATCGGATGCCCGCAAATGATTTAGTAGAAATCAAGAAGCAGATTAAGGAGTTATTGGATAAGGGATATATTCGCCCAAGTACGTCACCTTGGGGAGCCCCAGTTCTTTTGGTAGAGAAGAAGGATAAAACCTTGAGGATGGTAGTCGACTATCGTGCATTGAACGAGGTGACTATCAAGAACAAGTACCCTTTGCCGATGATTAATGACTTGTTTGATCAGCTAGTAGGAGCCAAAGTATTCTCCAAGATCGATCTTCGATCAGGGTATCACCAACTGAAAATTCGTGAACAGGATATACCCAAAACAGCCTTCACCAGAAGGTATGGCTTATATGAGTATACATTCATGTCTTTTGGTTTGACTAATGCTCCTGCCTACTTCATGAATATGATGAACAAAGTGTTTATGGAATATCTGGACAAGTTTGTCGTGGTGTTCATCCATGACATTTTGATATTCTCCAAGAGCGAGGAAGAACACAAGGAACACTTGCATTTAGTTCTGGAGAAGCTTAGAGAGCATCAGTTATATGCCAAATTCAGTAAATGTGAATTCTGGCTGACGGAAGTCGGATTCCTTGGACATGTTATTTCCGAAGAAGGAATAGCAGTAGACCCCACTAAGGTTGAAGCAGTCACTGAGTGGAAGTCACCCACCTCAGTTAAGGAGATCCGTAGTTTTCTCGGACTTGCTGGATATTACCGGAGGTTCATTGAGAATTTCTCAAAGATTGCCAAGCCCATGACAGAATTGTTGAAGAAAGAGTCTAAGTATATTTGGACTGAGGAATGTGAGGCTAGTTTCCAGGAGTTGAAGAAACGTTTGGTCACAGCCCCAGTGTTGATACTGCCAAATACTCGGAAGGACTTCCAGGTTTATTGTGACGCATCACATCAAGAACTTGGAGGAGTACTCATGCAGGAGGGAAAAGTTGTAGCCTATGCATCCAGACAGCTACGACCTCATGAGTTGAACTATGCCACCCATGATTTGGAACTAGCAGCCATAGTGCACGCACTCAAGACCTGGAGACATTTCCTTATCGGAAATAGTTGTGATGTTTACACTGATCATAAAAGCCTGAAGTATATCTTCACATAGAAGGAGTTGAACCTCAGACAGAGGAGATGGCTAGAGTTAATCAAGGACTATGACATGAGACTGCATTACCATCCATGAAAGGCAAATGTTGTAGCAGATGCTTTGAGTCGGAAGAGTTATGTGAACACACTCATAGCAGGAGGATTACCCCAGGAGTTAACCGATGATCTCAGAGAGCTCCGGCTAGAGATAGTTCCAAAAGGATATGTTGCCACACTAGAAATCTAGTCCACCTTGACTGAAAGAATTCGTGAAGCCCAGAAATCGGACAAGGAGATAGCTGAGATAAAGCAGAGGATGAAGGATGGAAACGCTAAAGACTTTCGTGAAGATGAACAAGGTACTCTATGGTTTGAGAACCGAATCTATGCCCAATGACCCAGAGCTCAGGAAGTTGATACTTAAAGAAGCCCACGATTCACCCTACTCGATACACCCAGGCAACACCAAGATGTACCTGGATTTGAAGGAAAGTTACTGGTGGACATGTATGAAGAAGGATATTGCCGAACATGTTGCGGTATGTGATGTTTGTCAGCGAGTAAAGGCGGAACATCAAAAACCAATAGGGTTACTCCAACCTTTGCCGATACCCGAGTGGAAATGGGATAAGCTTGGTATGGACTTCATCACAGGATTACCCAGGACCCGTTTAGGTTATGATTCCATCTGGGTAGTGGTCGATCGCTTGACCAAGGTGGCTCATTTCATTCCAGTGAAGACCACCTATACCAGTGCTAAGTTAGCCAAGATATATATGACCAGGATCGTATGTCTACATGGAGTTCCGAGGATTATCGTGTCAGATAGAGGAACACAATTTACCTCAAAGTTTTGGCATCAGTTACATGAAACTTTGGGTACAAGGATTGAATTCAGTATAGCTTTTCATCCGCAGGCCGATGGACACACCGAGAGAGTCAACCAGATCTTGGAGGACATGTTGAGAGCTTGTGTGCTAGACTATGGGTCTAGTTGGGATGACAACTTACCTTGCACAGAGTTCTCGTACAACAATAGTTATCAGACTAGTCTGAAGATGGCCCCTTTGAAGCTTTATACGGAAGGAGGTGCAGAACACCATTGATGTGGGATGGTGTTGGAGACCGAAAACTTTTTGGTCCCGATCTTATCCAAGATTCTGAAGAAAAGGTCAAACTGATTCGAGACCAACTCAAGATAGCCCAATCCAGGCAGAAAAGCTATGCTGATAACAAACGCAAGGAGGTGACGTATGAAGTGGGAGACCGAGCATACCTTCGTGTGTCCCCACTTCGAGGAATCAAGAGGTTTGGTGTTAAAGGAAAGTTAGCACCCAGATTCATAGGCCCCTACAAAATTCTTGAACGTAGAGGCAAAGTTGCATACAAGTTGGAATTGACGGAAGGATTGTCCGGAGTTCATGATGTTTTCCATGTTTCCCAGCTGAAGAAATGCCATGCTCAGATGGCTGATATTCCTTTGAGAGACACAGTGCCCCTAGAGGCCATACAACTTGACAATGACCTGACCTACGAGGAGAAGCCTGTTAGAATCCTCGAGACTACCAACAAAGTTACCCGTAGCAAGACCATCAAGTTTTGTAAGGTTCTGTGGAGTCACCACACCGAGGAAGAAGCCACTTGGGAACGCGAAGAAGATCTTCGTAGAGACCACCCGCACCTATTTTCTAGCCAACCCGAATCTCGAGGACGAGATTCATCTTAAGGTGGGTAGGTCTGTAACATCCCAAAATTTCATTTTGGAATGTTATGAAATATAGCTATGCATCATCATCACATTGCTTGAATGAAATGAATTGTTGAAGTTCTTCTTTTGGATTTCTAAAAGGCCACTTTCATTTTCTCCATATACTTGTTTCTACTATTTGAACATCTCTGGAATTATTCAAAAAAAAAGAGAGGAGTAACATGACACTCCACACCAGGGGCATCTTGGTGAATTATTTGAACAATAAAACCAGGGATCTATTTGAAAGTTTATCTCAATAGAATTTAAAATCAATTAGGCATTTTTTCTGAAAAATAATTTTTTTAAAGTATTCATTTTGATAGAGGAACAATCTTCATTAAATAGCATTTATTCCCCTGATCATTTTGATATATACCCTATGTTTGGAATGATTTGAATGCATTAGAGGGTTTTAAACGCCCTGGAAAATAGAAAAGGAAACGAATTTAAAGCGTTTAATTAGAAACCGGCCGGCCCACGGCCTTTAAGCCCCGAGATCCCTCCTGATCGGTCACCGACGTGCTAACCTTGCCCTCTCTCTCACTGTCGCATGGGACCCCCGACCGCTAGCGTGATTCCAGGGCTCATCTCCCTCCTCACGCCGTTGACGCCGCTGGAGATCCATCCTCCCCGGATCTCGCTCCTCTCTCCCTCTCTTGACCCCGCACCTGGCCTATAAAAGCCCCTGCCTCTCCGCTCTCCATTCCACCCCCGAGCGCCCCTGCCCCTGCCCACAAACACCACGCTCCACCTCGCCGGAGTTCGGCACCCCACCGAAGCTCTCCAAGCTCGACGCCGCCACCTCCGTCGTCCCCAGCCTCGTCTGACGCCACCATTCGACGCCAGATCTTCGCCGCCATCGCCTGAGCTCTTGGGACGCCGCCCCGACCATATCCGACCACCTCCGACGTCCGGCCGCTGTCAACCTCGCCGGAAACCCTGACCTCCCCTCTGTAAGCCCCGCGCCCGCTCCGTAGCCGTCGGATCTTAAGTCAACGATCTAGATTAGAATGTTTTAAAACAGCGAACCGGTACCCACTTTGCTTCGGTCGTCCGCCCGCAAACACCCACGCGCACGCACTAGCAACCAATAGGAAGCCGCCACGTAGCCCTGTCCGTTCGCTAGGAATTTTGTTCTTTTCTGTTTTGTTTTAGAAAACAGAATGTTTTCTGTTTTTGTTTTAGTTGTAACTTTTAAACTAGTTAGTGTTTCTCATTGATTATTTTTGCATTAGGTCACAAATTTCATGTAGTTTCATCCTGTAGTCTTAGATTTCAAATTTGAACTTTAAAATTTGAATCTAACCAAATTTGCTTAAATTACTAAAATTAGTATAACTAGTGTTTAAAAATATTTTTTTTGTATGAATCTTTTTGCCACTAGTTTGTATTAGTTAGACCTATCATCCTACATAGTTTGAGAATTTTTAGGATGAATTTGGTTAGGGTTTTTAACAAAAACAGAATCTGTTTAGTTCTTAATAGAGTTTAGTTAGCTTAATTTTAGTTTTAGTTTGAATCTGATTTAGTTTAACTGTTGTTTTTAGTTTTCATTAGGCTCTGTTGTTTCAACATTAGGTGTAATAACTTGGTATTAAGAAAATAATTGTTTAGTTTTATATCTTATTGTTATAGGAAATCTTTATTCTTTTTCATGAGGTATAGTATTATAAAGCAATTTAGTTTTACTTTTCACAAACATTTTAGGAGATTTAATCCTGTTTTCAAAAATAATAATTCTTAGTAATTCTTTTCTATTAAGTAATGTTCTGTTTATAAAAATAAAATAATAATAACAATAATTTTATTTCATACTCTAATGTTATAGGAAACTCTAGTTATCTTCATTAAGTGGTGTTTTATAAAAAATATAATTTTAGTAGCATTTATTTTCACAAAGGTTTTAGTGGATTTAATTCTGTTACTAATATAAATTTTATTATTTTCTTTTCTGTTAATTATTGTTTTGTTTTTAAAAATAGTGGTTGGTCTTATTTTATATTAGTAGTAACTTTGACACTAAAAAAATTTGTGAGTCAAATTTGGTTTTGAATTTTTCTCTTGATTGTTACTATTGAATTGTTTTAGTTTAAGCTTGCTGATTGTGTGAGTTGTATTTTAGTTGTATGCTTATTGTGTGCTTTGTTTGATTCGTTAGATCATCCGAAGTGCGAAGCTTGTTATCTAGAGTCACTTGAGTACGAGGATCGTCAGCAAGGCAAGTCACTTTGATCATGTTTACCCATGTTTTTATTGCATTAGTTCTACCATTTCCCCAATTGCATGCAAAGTAGGTAATTTGGAAACTTGGTTACTTGATGGAGTATCATGTGGTAGGCACCCCTCACCCCTTTGACACATTGGTCCCAGGAAAAGTTGATTTAATTTTTGCTATGCTATTAGTAGACGGGGTTAGTTGTGTGATTCATGAGAGATGTGGGATAATAATTTCAAGACCTACAAGATGATCAAGACTTCAAGACTCCGAGTTTTCAACATACCTCTGGGTGGATGATGGTTGAACGACGCCCTGGAGAAACCAGTGGTTAGCCTAGGTGTTGCTGGAGAAGTGCCAGTATTCACGCGGAAAGGTTCACCCAGGCACAAAGAGATGGATGGATGCTTCAAGACCTAAGGCTTACCTGCACAGCCACAAGGCATTATGGGCTCTGGCTTGGTTGGATATCGTGGTGACCCTGGACAGGCGGTGCTACGAGATGTAGAAGAACGGTAGGAAAGGATGGGCACTGACAGAGTCTCAGGGAAACCCTTTAGAACACCATGTTTTGGTCATCCGTTTCTCAAACACCCTGAAGTGCGAGAAATCCAACGGAGGCAATCAAATCTTGTGGGGAACGTGTGCAAAACTCTGCAGAGTACCCAAACCTAATCGATTAGCCGTGTCCATGGTCATGGACAGTTTGAGCCAAAGGAACTGAAACTATCTGGAATTCTCAACACAAATAATTACATTGATGTGGGTATTACTGACAACTTGGGTATGAGAATTTGGTTGGTGGAACCATCTCATTAATCAACCAACATTGTAGTAATAACTTTTGCCCTCTCTTGTTGTAGGAAAAATTGGCTTTATGCAAAAACTTACTACCCCACCTGCCAGATATGCATATAGAATAGATGATTTTACTTTACACCCCCTCTTTTGTGACATTACCGGCATATTCAATATGCTGACCTACACGGCTGCAACGTATCATGTTGCAGAGTACTTTTCCGACCAGGAGTGAGGATACGCTCTACGCTCAGTGAGATGCCCTTGGAGTCAGATGGACTCAACTACCTTTGAAGCTTCCGCAAGATTAGTAATTCTCATGAGTTGGCCTTCAACCACTTTATTGTAATTCATATTGTAATAAAGTACTCGATATGAGATTTTCGATTTAAAAAGCTGTGTGATTTCACTTTGATATATACATTGATTTACCGTGTGTGTACCAGCATGATCTTGGGATGGTACGGAAACACCGGAGAGTCGACTTTTCAGGTCGGGTCGCTACACCCTTGTAGATCGCTAAGCGGGAAGCGTTAAGAAACGTGGTTGTTGTAGTCGAACGTCTTCGCGATCCAAATCGCCGAGCATCCCGCGATCCCATCATGATCCGTCCTACAATCCAATCATGATCCGTCCCGCGATCCAATCACGAATTGTCTCGCGATCTTGATCATGGTCCTTCGGATCTAGCGTCGAACGGATGGCACCTCCGCGTTCAGCACACGTACAACTCGATGACGATCTCCGCATTGTTGATCCAGCAAGAGGGAGTGGAGAGGTAGATGAGTTCTCCAGAAGCGCGATGGCATGATGGCGGCGGTGGTGGAGTTGATCCGACAGGGCTTCGCCAAGCACTACGAAATCAATCTAGAGGAGAAGAAGAGGGCAACACGTGGCAATTGGGGTTAGCTCTTCCCTCTAAATCCTCTAGTATATATAGGAGGGATGGAGTGGAGGAGGCAGCCTCAAACCCTTAAGGTTTGGTCGAATTTGGAGGTGGTGCAGTCCTACTCCAATCCTATTAGGAGTAGGATTCCTTCTTTCCACTTGGAAACTCTTTCCACCTCTCCACCTTTTGGTTTTTTCCCACCCCTAGTCGCATGGGCCTTAGTGGGGGCTTAGTCCAGCCCACCCTGGGCTGGTTTGACTCCTCCCACAGCACATGAGGTCCTTTGGGTCGGGACACCCCCCCGATGGTCACCCGGCACCCTCCCGGCACTCCCGGTACACTATCGATGAGCCCAAAACTTTTCTAGTGACCAAAACAGGACTTCCTATATATCAATCTTTACCTCCAGACCATTTCGGAGCTCCTCGTGACATCCGGGATCTCATACGGAACTCCGAACAACCTTCGTTCACCACCATACATAACTCTATACGACCGAAACATCGCCGAACCTTAAGTGTGCAGATCCTACGGGTTCGAGAACTATGTAGACATTACCGAGACACCTCTACGGTCAATAACCAGTAGCGGGACCTAGATGCCCATATTGGTTCCTACATATTCTATGAAGATCTTTATTAGTCTAACCTCTATGTCAAGGATTCAGTAAATCTTGTATGTTGTTCCCTTTGTTCTTCGGTATGTTACTTGCCCGAGATTCGATCGTCGGCATCTCCATACCTAGTTCAACCTCATTACCGGCAAGTCTCTTTACTCATTCCGTAATACAAGATCCTATGGCTAACAATTAGTCACATTGCTTGCAAGGCTTATTGTGATGTGTATTACCGAGTGGGCCCTGAGATACCTCTCCGTCACACAGAGTAACGAATCCCAGTCTTGATCCATGCCAACCCAACATACACCCTCGGAGATACCCGTGGAGCACCTTTATAGTCACCCAATTACGTAGTGACGTTTGATACACACAAGGTACTCCTTCGGTGTCAGTAAGTTGCATGATCTCATGGTCATAGGAACAAATACTTGACATACAGAAAACAATAGCAATAAACTGATATGGTCATATGCTACGTTTGTAGTTTGGGTCTTGTCCATCACATCATTCTCCTAATGATGTGATCCCATTATCAAATGACATCTCATGTCCATGACTAGGAAACCATAGCCATCTTTGATGAACGAGCTAGTCTATTAGAGGCATACTAGGGACATGGTGTTGTCTATGTATCCACACATGTATCTGAGTTTCCGATCAATACAATTATAGCATGGATAATAAACGATTATCATGAACAAGGAAATACGATAATAACCAATTTATTATTGCCTCTAGGGCATATTTCCAACAGAACCCAAGTGGTTGTGGTGAAAGTGACTTGGTAATAATCAGTGCTATTCATGTGTGCTTTCTCCACTTTCCAAACATTTTGAAATGTTAACTAATTTGTTGATGACATATTGATTGTTTTGTCATATACAATGATTGCCCAAGGATTGTTTCGAGAGAGGAACAACAAAGGAGATAAGAGGAAGAAGAAAGGAAAAGCTTTCACTTCTCATCATTGCTACAAAGATCTCAAGGGTGAGGAGAAGTGGAAAACTAGAGAAGTTTTTGATGCTTCGAAGAAGAAAAGTGTGGTGGTGGAGGTTGATGAAGATGCCCCGGTTAAGGAGAGAAGGAGCCCCACTCCTCACTCGGTGACCAAGTCATATAGGCCTGATGGAACTAAGAAAGTATTGAAGGGGAAGGCCAGAGATAATGATATCAAGGATGGATTTGATGCCATTGTCTTGGCGAGGAAAGAGTATGCGGAAGAAAAAATGTTGAAGCTCAAAGAAATTGAGGAGAGAGTGAGGTCGAGCAGCTTAGGGCGGCGGCTGAGTAGAAGAGGGCAGTAGCCGAAGAGAGGTTGGCGACGGCCGAGGAGAGAAAAGTTGGCCTTGAGGAAAGAAGGGTGCCGACCGAGGAGATGAAGATAGTGGAGGAGAAGACACTCAAGTTTATGTTCATGGACACATCCACTCTTGATGTCAAGGCAAATGCATATGTTGAAATTTGTCGCGAGGAAATGCTCATGAAGAAGCAAATGCTTACGGGAAGCATGATGGGAGGAGGAATGGGAGGTGTCATGGGAGGAATGGGAGGTTCCATGGGAGGAATGGGAGGTCCCGCGGAAGGAATGGGAGGTGCCATGGGAGGAGGGATGGGAGGAGGGATGGGAGGAGGGATGGGAGGGTACATGAACATGATGGGTGGTGCCATGAATGGTGCATTTGGTGCAAACACGGGAGGTGGGTTTGGTGGCAACATGGATGGCATGAGAGGTGGCTTTGGTGCCAACATGATGAGTGGCATAGGAGGTGGCTTTGGCGACAACATGATGAGTGGCATGGGGGGTGGCTTCGGCGGCAACATGATGAGTGGCATGGGAGGTGGCTTCGATGGCAACATGATCGGCATGGGAGATGACAATGAAGGAGCTTCCGGTGGAGTTCGTGGCAACGAGACTTCAATGCAAGAAAATGGCGAGAAAGAAGCCGTTGATGATGATGAGGCCACCATCGAGGACGGAGAGGACGCAAATTAAGTGATGTCCATGTGCATTTTTATTTGTTGGACCAATAACTTCATTTGAGACAATTGACTTTTGCATGTATGTAGAATTTAAAACTATGATCGATGATGCACTTTTGTTGCTACAATTATGAAAATATGATGTGCAAATGATGTTGTCCTCAAATGAATAGCTACCAAACAACTTGATAAAAATGATGTGCTTAATGCTTTGCCTGATCACCCACTTGAGAAAAATGAAATACTATATATCTTCTACAATGGACTAACTAATGATTCTAGGGACTTCCTAGATAGTTGTGCTGGTTGTGTTTTCAGGGAACGAACTGTTGAACAAGGTGAGGAACTATTAAATAATATGTTGAAAAATTATGATGATTGGACTCTCCCTAAACCACCACTTGAACCCACTCCGAAGAAGAGGGATATCTTATTTCTTAGTCCCGAAGATATGCAAGAGGCAAAGAAATGTATGAAGGAAAAGGTATTAAGGCTGAGGATGTTAAGAATTTACCACCTACTGAAGAAATACATGGACTTAACACACCACCACCTCCACAGGTGGTAGAGGTAAATTCTTTATTAAAGTTTGATGAAGATGACATTCCTTACAATAAACATCTTAGTCAATGATTATATGAGTTTGGTAACTACATTAGGAAACAAGATCACTTCAATGCAAATGTTCTGAAACAATTGAAATATAATTCTGATATGATTGCTCGCTTAAGTGACTTGTTATTTAGAATCTATAATGATGTTAGAGGTGTAGGAAAACATGCCTCTATGGTTCAAACCCACTTAGAACAAGTTGCTAAATCTCAAAAATAATTGCTTGATGAAATGAATAATAATATGAATGATCATGCTATTAGAGTAGTGACTAGAGGAGGTAGAATGACCCAAGAACCTCTTTATCCTGAAGGTCATCCTAAAAGAATTGAAAAAGACTATCAAGGAATTAATGCTGATACACCTAGTCCCTTTAAGAAGAAAAAGAAAAAGAAAAATGATAGGACTTTGCATGCCTCTAGTGAACCTGAGATAGAAAAACCTCCTAATAATAATGATGTTTCTATTTCTGATGCTGAAACTCAATCTGGTAACGAACATCCACCTAGTGATAATGATAATGATAGTGATGTTCATGAGGATACTCAACCTAGTAATGATAAAGAACTAGATAATAATCATGTAGAAATAGAACCTGTTGTTGATCTTGATAACCCACAACCTAAAGTAAAAGATATGATAAAAAGGACTTTGTGGCTAGAAAATATGGTAAAGAAAGAGAGCCATGGGTTCAGAAACCCATGCCTTTTCCACCTAAACCATCTAAGAAAAAGGATGATGGAGAATTTGAACGCTTCGCTGAAATGATCAGGCCAGTCTTTTTGCGTAACCGCTTAACTGATATCTTATAGATGCCTCCTTATGGTAAATATATGAAAGACATCATCACCAATAAAATAAAGATGCCTGAAGTTGAAATCTCCACCATGCTTGCTAATTATTTTTTTAAGGATGGAGTACCTAAAAAACTTGGAGATCCTGGAATACCAACTATACCTTCCTCCATCAAAGGAAATTATGTCAAAACTGCTTTGTGTGATTTGGGAGCTGGTGTTAGTGTTATGCCTTTATCTTTATATAAAATATTTGATTTGAATAAACTCAGACCTACTGAAATATCTTTGCAAATGGCTGATAAATCAACTGCTATACCTATCAGTATTTGTGAGGATGTGCCCATTGTTGTTGCAAATGTGAAAGCACATTTTCTCCCTTGGTGGTTTTGGTAATTAATAAAAACAAATATGTCACTGAACTAATGTTTCCACTAAGCATGTTTTAGGAAAAGTTCAATGATGGGTTGGCAAAATGATTGTGGAATACCCCAAGATGCAAGGAAATAGATTGTCAAAGCTTCAAGCAAGATGACTCTACATTTTACTTTGTGAGAAATCACTTTGAATCCATATGAAAGCCAATACTATCAAAAGGGGGTAAGGTATTGTTGGTGAACAAAATGCTCATACGTGCACAAGTGATAGTCACCACATACACCCACAAGCTTTTCCACAAAAGTCTGTCCAAAGCCAAATATCTAAAATCAGTGCAACCAACACTCCCCACTCGGTGCCACCGATTCTCAGCCTCAGATAGACTCAGCCAAACCCTAGCCCTTCGGTGCAACCGATTCTGATTCGGTGCCACCGAGTTTGGGTTGCCAACATTCTGTTACGCAAATTCACAAAATTGTTCCGACCGAGTTTGTTAAATCGGCGTCACCGAGTCTGGCAATCTGACCGTTCTTCACCTCATCGGTGCAACCGAGTTGTTTGTATCGGTCTCACCGAGATTCAAAAGTTGCTACCTTTTAGGCAACTCGGTGTTGGGGAACGTTGCATGGGAAACAAAAAATTTCCTACGCACACGCAGATCTATCCATGGTGATGAACATCTACAAGAGGGAGAGTGGATCTACGTACCCTTGTAGATCGCTAAGCGAGAAGCGTTAAGAAACGTAGTTGGTGTAGTCGAACGTCTTCACAATCCAAATCTCCGAGCATCCCGCGATCCAATCACGATCTGTCCCACGAACTTGATCATGATCCGTCGCACGAACTTGATCACGATCCTTCCGATCTAGCGCCGAACGGACGTCACCTCCGCGTTCAGCACATGTACAGCTTGATGACGATCTCCGCCCTGTTGATCCAGCAAGAAGGAGCAAAGAGGAAGAAGAGTTCTCCAACAGCGTGACGGCGCTCCGGCGATGGTGGTGGAGCTATTCTGGCAGGGCTTCACCTAAGCACTGCAGAAATCCGATCTAGAGGAGAAACTATGCACTGGAGGAACGGGCAACACGTGGCTAAAAATTCTATGCAAAAACCCTAAAACCACCGGTATATATAGGAGGAAGAGAGGAGGAGGCTTGGCCCAAGGGCGAAGCCACAAGGAGTTGGCCGAACCAGGTTGTGGAGGTGGAATCCACCTCCAATCCTAGTAGGACTAGGATTCACCCAATTTTTGCCTTTTTCCACCTTTTCTCTTTGGATTTTCTTCTCTAGCCGCATGGGCCTTGTGTGGGGGTTTCCACCAGTCCACTAAGGGCTGGTATTCACTCTGCCACAGCCCATGAAGCCTCTTGGGCCGAAATACCCCTCCCGAAGGTCTCCCGGTACACTACCGACACTCCCGGTACACTACCGATGAGCCCGAAACTTTTCTGGCGACCAAAATAGGACTTCCTATATATGAATATTTACCTACGGACCATTCTGGAGCTCCTCGTGACATCCGGGATCTCATCCGGGACTCCGAACAACCTTCGGTCACCACCATACATAACTCTATACTACCGAAACGTCACCAAACCTTAAGTGTGCAGATCCTGCGGGTTCGAGAACTATGTAGACATGACCGAGACACCTCTACGGTCAATAACCAATAGAGGGACCTGGATGCCCATATTGTTTCCTATATATTCTATGAAGATCTTTATTGGTTGAACCTCTATGTCAAGGATTCTGTTAATCCTGTATGATGTTCCCTTTGTTCTTCGGTATGTTACTTGCCCGAGATTCGATCGTCGGTATCTCCATACCTAGTTCAACCTTGTTATCGGCAAGTCTCTTTACTCGTTCCGTAATACAAGATCCCATGACTAACAGTTAGACACATTGCTTGCAAGGCTCATTGTGATGTTGTATTACCGAGTGGGCCCTGAGATACCTCTCCGTCACACGGAGTAACAAATCCCAGTCTTGATCCATGCCAACTCAACAGACACCCTCGGAGATACCTGTAGAGCACCTTTATAGTCACCTAGTTACGTTGCGACGTTTGATACACACAAGGCACTCCTCCGGTATCCATGAGTTGCATGATCTCATGGTCATAGGAACATATACTTGACATGCAGAAAACAGTAGCAATAAACTGACACGATCATATGCTACGTTTGTAGTTGAGGTCTTGTCCATCACATGATTCTCCTAATGATGTGATCCCATTATCAAATGACATAACATGTCAATGGCCAGGAAACCTTGACCATCTTTGATCAACGAGCTAGTTCACTAGAGGCATACTAGGGACATGTAATGTGTTTCCAATTAATACAATTATAGCATGTATAATAAACGATTATCATGAACAAGGAAATATAATAATAAACACTTTATTTATTGCCTCTAGGGCATATTTCCAACACTCGGTACCACCAAGATTAACACACTGGTGTCATCGAGTTGGACTTATTAGGCGTAACATTTGGATTTTTGGAGATGCCAATATATACCTCTCCATCACCACTCACTCGTAAGAGAAGCACTCAGAACAGAACCCCACTCATATCAACTGATTTTCTTAGAGAGAGCCACCTACTCATGTGTTGAGATCATGCCATTCCATTCCAACCATATGAATCTTGATCTCTAGCCTCCCCAAGTTGCTTTCCACCCAATCAATCTCTTCCACCAAGCCAAATCTGTCAGAGAGTGATTGTGTGTTGAGGAGTCTATCATCTTCAGCCCATGCAAACCCTTGGGATGTGGTGGACTTCCGCACTTCTGTGGAAGTTTTTGGAACCTTCTAGAAGCTTCTTGGTACAATACCGAAAACCCCCAGAACTTTTCCGGTAGCCAAAATATGTCTTCCCATATATAAATCTTTACCTTCCACTACTGGAATCAGGGATTTTTCCATGGGCCGACTCATTGCTGCCAGCCAGTGGACGACAAAGAAAGTCATTGTCATTTGCTGGCAGAAAGCTGACGACCAAGGGTCAGCTGATGGCAAAGAATGAATTTGTCGTAGGCTAGTTCTTTGCCGTCTACCAGCTGACAGCAAAGGGCCAGCTGGGCATACGGCAAAGAACGACCCACGACAAAGGGCAGCTGACAGATAGCAAAGGGCCAGCTAGGCCCACCGGGCCCTTGCGCTGCTTAGGTCAGTTCTTTGCCGTCTGCCAGCAGATGGCAAAGGCAGGCTGGCAGACGGAAAAGGCAACGCCCTAATAACGGACGTCCCCACCCCTCTCTCACTCTCTCTCCCTCCGTCCCTCATCCCTTCCCTCCCTCTCCTCGATGCCCAGTGACCGCCGCTGCCTTCCACCCTGCCGTCCCCACCCACTGGCTGGCCCGCCGCCCCACCGGCCGCCCCTCACCCCGCCACCCCACCCACCCACCGCCCCGCCGCCCACCCCCGCCTCCCTCCCTCCCTCCGACGCCTGCCCCGCTGCCCCCCGCCCCCAGCCACCGGCTGCACCGCCGCCCCGCTTGCCCCCACCCACCGTCTGCCCCACCGCCCGTCGCCCGCCGCCCGACCACCCCCACCCACCCCCGCCACCACCCACCGTCCGCCTCACCTGCCCCACCCACCGGATGCCCCGCTGCCCCGGTGCCCCGCCGCCCCGGCACCCTAGACGCTCCCGCCGCCCGGACGCCCCCTCCGGTGAGCTCTCTGTGCCTCCCCCTTCCCCCCTTCCCCCCTTTTCCGCATTTTTTATGTTTTTTCATTTTTTAGATTAGTAATTAGCTAGATAGTTACTGTTAGAAGAAGAAAAGGAGAAGGAAAAAGGACAAATGAAAATAAGAAAATAATAATAATAATAATAAGAAGTAGAAGAGGAGGAGGAGGAGATGAAAAGGAGAAGAAGAGGAGAAAGTTGAAGAAAAAGAGGACAAGAAGAAGAGGAGAAGAAAAGAACAAGAAGAAGAGAAAAGAAGAAGAGAAGAGAAGAAGAAGAACAAGAAGAAGAAGAAGAAAAAGAGAAGAAAAGGAATAAGAAGAGGAGGAGAAGAAGAAATATAGGAGAAAAAGATGAAAATAGAAGTGGAAAAGTAGTCATACATAGAGAGATTTTTCTATCGGGATTGAATATTCATTTTGATCGTGTGGATCTAAATGTGCAGTTTTTCGTCGCTTGAAGGGTCTGGTGTTCGACGGCCTCCCCGTGCGACTAGGTCCCCTACACGGTCTAGTGGTGAGCACTACTGTCATCTCCTCCCCGACCCTCCACTATTTGCTCTGTTCCGGTTGTCATTCCATTGTCAATTAATTTTATTTTCATGTCAAGTTTTGTAACCTAGGTGTCCCCCGTTTTAAAGGATGACATCTATAAATATGCATGTCTTTGCATATTTATAACCGCTGTCCTTTTGAATTGTTCAACGTTATCCATGGACAGCCCGAGTATGTGTAGATTGGGTTCATTTTCCCATATGCTTTGCTCCGGATCGGATGCATAATTTTGTTAGTGCCTCCCTATTGTTCTCCGGATACACATCCTCTCTGCTTATTGCTGAGACGTGTATCAGGAGAACAACAGGGAGGTGCTATCTAAATTCTGCGTCGGATCCGAAGCAGAGCATGGGAAAATGAATCCAATCTACACATACTCGGGTGAGATTAGGACCTATCTTAACCTATTAGTGTGTATGTTGCACGGACATAATAAAACTAACAAACTTGATTAACCGACGAATATATATGCTGAATTATATATATATTTCTTGTGTGTCTAGTAGCTAGGTAAGATGAGTGATCATGCGTGGATGTACACCGGTCACACCAGACAGAAAGACATGACCAAAGAATGGTTCACAAATACCAAGGGGGTTGTGAGAGCCGCATTTGCAAATGGCTAGGAAAGAACATGGTGCCCCTGTCCCCGGTGCGACAACTTTAAAAAGCAGAGAGAGGGTGAAATGGTTAAACACCTACAGAAGTGGGGTTTGAAGCCTAATTATACAATGTGGACTTTTCATGGTGAGTCTGCCCAATGTGCCAAGAGCTGAGGGGGTTCGTTGTCGCGCCGACGAGCATGGTATCGGGATCGAAGACATGGTGCAAGACTTTGATGATGCTCGGGATTCAGACAATGAGATGGAGGAATCTGCAAAGGCATTTTATGAAATGTTGGAGTCTTCAAAACGTCCTCTCCACGAGCACACTGAGCTTTGTCAGCTCGATGCCATCACGCAAGTAATGCCTTTGAAGGCCCAATTCAAACTGGGCAGAGAATGCTACCACGCTATGATGACAATATTTGGATGCTTTCTACCCAAAGGCCATGTACTGCCTGCAAACCTGTACCAGTCGGACAATATCCTCCATGTACTTAAGATGCCCTATGAGAAGATAGATGCATGTGATAATGGATATGCCTTATTTAGGCTTGAGTATGCAGACTTGAAATATTGTCCCATTTGCAAGTCTTCCAGGTATGTTGTCATAGACAACGGTATGGGTGAGAAGGTGCAATAAAAAATCCCTGTTAACAGTCTTCGCTATATGCCAATCGTACCAAGACTTCAACGTCTTTTCATGGTCGAAGAGACGGCCAGACAGATGACATGGCACAAATTGGGCAAAAGAACCAAACTAGATGCAAATGGGAATCAGATGTTGGTACACACTTCAGACGCTTTTGCATGGAAGCATTTCAATGCATTACATAAGGATAAAGCGACATATCCAAGGCATCCTCGAGTCACCATCAACACAGATGGGTTCAATGTGTTCGGTATGACGGCAACCCAATACATTTGTTGGCCTGTATTTTTCATTCCAGTCAATCTCCCCTGGAGAGATTATGAAAAGAAAGAACATTTTCCTGACGTTGATAATTCTAGGGCCCAACTATCCGGGGAAGAATATGAATGTGTACATGCAGCTGCTTAAGGATGAATTGCATCAAGCTTGGGATAATGGGTTCAAGACATACGACGCAGCTACCAAAAAAACTTCAAAATGCATGCGTGGTACATGTACTCGACACATGACTTGCTGGCGTATGCCCTTTTCGTTGGCTGGTGTGTGCATGGAAAGTTTTTGTGCCCCACATGCAAGGTAGCTCTTGTGTTCTGTTGGCTGCAGGTGGGTCACAAGTATTCTTGCTTCGACATGCATAGACAGTTCCTCGATCCTCACCATAAGTTCAGAAAAGACAAGAAGAATTTCATCAAAGGCTGAGTTGTCAAAAACTCTACACCACCCGCGTTAACAGTCCAACAGATGTTCGATCAGTTAAACGCTCTCGAGCCAGATCCAAATCGTCATGGGTATTTCAAAGGGTATACTACGGAACATGCATGGACTCACAAGTCATTCTTATGGATCTGCCTTACTTCAAAGACCTCCTTTGCCCACTGAGGGAGTCCTGGACTAATGGGTCCTCGGGCCGTTGGCCTATCTGTTAATAGGCCGGCTTGGTGGGCCATTCTCTGATTCTCGTAGGAATGGCCGGATACATTGAGACCCCACATTCCAGAAGGAAGTCCCGAAGGCACGTCGTGCACTCCAAGTCAATATGAGGAAATCGGCATCTCCATCCTTGATAGGAGACCTACCATGTGTAAACCCTAATACCCCCGGTGTTTATACAAACCGGGAGGGTTTTAGATCATAGGGCAAGAAAAACTCATCTAGGGTTTTAGCTATTCGATCTCGAGGCAGATCAACTCTGTAACCTTCATACCATCTATATAATCAAGCTGGACATATGGTTTTACCTCCATAGGAGGCCCCAAACCTGGGTAAACATCGCCTCCTTCGTCCCCTGTTACCATTGATCCTAGTCTCATAGCTCGGGACCCCATACCCGAGATCCGCCGGTTTTGACACCGACATTGGTGCTTTCATTGAGAGTTTCGCTGTGAGCGCCAAGGAGTCGATGTCTCGTGTTGTCATCAATGAAGAAGTCCGCAACATGGACACCTGTGTCCCCGGACAAATCTTCACTTTTGGCAGCATTGTGCTGCACGCTGACCCGATCGTCCGTCTTGGCCGGGTCGAGAGTTTCGCCCCTGACCAAGAGGTCAGATTCGGGAACCTAGAGTTCTTCGTAGACTCTTGGGGTGATCTTTTGCTAACCAGGCTCACAGTCTCGTCTGCCGTGCCCGAAGACTCTGAGGCTTTAACCATGGACTCCGCTTTTGGTCCCGTCCATGGGATCCAGCCCGGCTATGACCTCGCTTTGAGTCTAGATCCAACCATAGCGCCAGACGTCCGGAGACCAACTTCTGCCAAACACTCCCCTCACGCAGATGCGTCGGAGGTTAACTCTGAAAGCTCTGAGCAGGTTGACCCGATCGAGCTCTCGACACTCAATGAGGCACTAGATCAGATCTTGTTGATGAAAATTACTAATGACCCAAGCCCGGTCCATGCTCAGATCGGTCTTAAGGCGGGTCAAGAAGAATTTTTATCCCACCCACCACCCACGTGATAGCGATGCTCGAAGACTTAACCGACATGTTGGACTATGCGTCCGAGGAGGCAGAAGACATGGATGAGCAAGATCACGCTCCTACCCCTGTTAACACCGAGCGATGGGCTGCCACCTCCACCTACGACGTATACATGGTTGACACTCTAGCCGATAACAGTGAAGACACACCCAAAAACGATGGCGACAAATTGGGTGAAGCGCCGTCAAGGCACCGAAGCTGCACAAACGATCAAAGGTAAAAAAGGGAAGAAAAGCTATCGCTGGCACCGGGGACGGAGCTACCCCGGAAGACCTTGGCGATCCCGATATTCCCGAACATCTGCTAGAGGACCAGGAGAGGCCGGAAGATTAGCGCAACCCCAATGATCTAAACAATTTCGAGGATGACAATTACCTCCCCCTGTCGAGGAGGAGGAAATCCCGGAGGCTGAAGACTTCGCCATCCCCGAAAACCTGGAAGATCAGGAACAGTTCAGGCAACAACTTATAGCCATGGCCCGGAGTCTGAAGGCAAAAGAATGACAACTTAAGGCCGAATAGGAAACCTCAACGATAGATGGACGAGGGTCCTATCAGCTAAGGAAGGATACAGTACCGGTGTATTGGACCAACCCAAAAGCTATCCACGCCGAAGGCTTCTGCCACCATTTAACGATGAGCTTATTGATACGCTGTCTCCCAAACATACTCCATACGACAAGCTAGAACTCCCTCCTCGAGGACGAGACAGGATGGCTGACGACACCGGTTATAGGACGACGATACCCCGAAGACGGGGAAAAGAGCCAATAGGGCCCGATGACAGGTTCGACCTGCGACATGACTTGGGCTATAGAGAAGGTTGTACGAGATCCATCTACGGATCCATAGGGTACTCACCCGATAGACGGGAGGGGTATCGACCTTGGCTCGACCGCAACAGTAAAGGTTGGGAAAGAAACCGGGCCAGAACAGACGCTGATTACCAGCGCGACATAGCTCGGGTCAGAGACACTGCCCACCCACTGTGCTTCACGGACGAGGTAATGCAGCATCAGTTCCCAGAGGGGTTCAAACCCGTGAACATAGAGAAATACGATGGGACAACTGATCCAACAGTATGGATCGAGGATTTCCTCCTCCACATCCACATGGCGCGAGGAGATGATCTCCACGCCATCAAGTATCTACCCCTAAAACTTAAGGGGCCAGCTCGACACTGGTTATATAGCCTCCCCGAAAATTCCATCGGATGCTGGGAGGATCTAGAGGATGCATTCCGATCTAACTGCCAAGGCACCTATGTTTGGCTGCCGGACTCCTCTGACCTGAGCAACATCGTCCACAAAGCAAGAGAGTCCGCTCGGCAGTGTGACAGCCCAAGTGCTGTCCCTACCTTTTTTTGGCATGTATCTTATATGAACCTTGTTATCATGAGATTAATGATATGAGTTGAACCTTGTTATGCCATGTCTTGTTCATGCATTCATGCATCATGCATCATACCATTCATCATGCCATGCCTTATTTGTGATGTGACCTTGTTGTGGTTGGGTGTGTCCTTGTGTTTGTGTGATGTGGTTTGAGTGTATGTGGTGCAACTCTCCTTCTTCTTCCCCTCTCTTTTTCTTTCAACAAAACCCAACCAAATTCCCCCCTTTATTCCCTTGTCATTTTATTAATAGATTCTACTTTCTATTTAAATTGTTTTAAAATGTTCAAGAGGTAGCCTATTATGTTTTATAAATTATGAGTGTGGTTCTTTTGTTGTTGAGTTAATAGGCATGTGAGATTTAAATAACTAGGGGGCTGTTATTTTAAAAACTATTTAAATACTTGCTTCAAAAATCCCCTTGACAATTTTATTAAATAATTCTCGTATTCTTTTAGTCAAAAGTAATTTTGCCTTATCAAAAAATCCTTCTGATTTTCTCTAGGAGTTTTCCTTTTTCTTGCTGTTTTATTAAATAGGAAAACCCTTTGTGTTTTATTCTCTGTGTGAGAGAGGAAGAGATGGGCCGGCTCCTCCCTATGCGGCCCAGCCCAGGTGCCAAGCGACCACCTACTCCGTTTCTTCTCCGTCAGGGAGCAGAGAGTGAGCACCCACCGTGCGTTCACGGACACCGAGGAACGCAGTCAGTGGCCAGCCTATTTAGCCTCTCGACGTTAGTGTCTTTCCCCCTAGGGTTCCCTCTTCTCCTAGCGCCGGCGCTGCTCCCCTTCTCCCTCTTTCTCCCCTCTTCTTACCCCCTTCAGGTAAGTTCGGAGAGAGGTTCAGAGAGCAGCGCGTCACCGGTGAGTCTTCGGGTCGTCGTCGTCGTCGCCGGTGACCTGCTCGTCGCCATCGAAGATGGTGGGAAGGTTCCTGGTGCCGCCGGCGCTCCGTTCCCAGGGCTAGGGAGGTCCTAGCTCCTTCGCAGTGCCGCTCCGTCGACACCGTCATCCGCGGCAGAGGAGGTCATCGCCGGGCCGTCTTCTTCCTCTTCTTCCCCTTCGTCTCGCCACGTCCGCGTTCCCACGCCTCCAAAGACCCCCTCGGTGAGCAGCCGTTCCCCCGCGACCCCGTCTGTCCCGCGAATCGCCACCGTAGTGATCGCCTTTTCCGTGCCCCGAGCCGGGCAATAGCTCGAGCTCGAGCGCCGTCTTGCCGCCGTTCCAGCCGATTGCCAAGACGGGGATGGGTTCCCCTAGGTTCCTGTGCTCCCCGTAGGTGATCTTTGTCGCCGGAGATGCCCTGTAGCCGCCGGAGTGGCCGTTGCATTTGCTGTCACTGTAGGTGTCATTTTCTTCAGATTCGACAGTTAGCGCGCTCATGTGTGTGTACTAGTGGGCTAGTTACCCCTTTATGTCGAGAACCGTAGCGTAGCATAGTTGTGTGAGTGTGTGGAAGACGACCAGAGGTCGTGGGTTCGAGCCCGAACCCCTTCCCCCTTTTTTCCCTTTTGTTTTTTTCTCTTTTGCTATTGCATGCATATGTGAGTATGTGCAACCTTCATGTGTAGGGTGTTTTGTTTTCTTTTCTGTTTGTATGTGTGTGTAGAGTGGTGTATGTGTATGTGTATTGCATAGAGTGTGTGTGCATTTATGCTTGCTTGGTGTGTGTGTGATACACATGCATATATATGTGCATGTATGCACTTGTGCATATATGTGTGTATATGTGTGTGGATGAACACCCACACACCTAGGGGTGTGTGTTCATGAGTGTATGTGCCATGTGCACTTGTGCATGTGGTTGTGTGTATGTGCCCATATGCATTGTGCATATGGTGCATATGTGTGAGTGTGGTGAACACCCACCCTCATAGGTGGTGTGTTCGTGGGTGTGGGTGTGCTCATTTGCCCTTAGGCATATGTAGCTATGTGTGTGCATGCTTGTGTAGTGTATGTGTGTAGAGAGTGTGTGTGTAGGTGACAAGTGGGTTTTCCCCACTTGCCATACACTATGTTGTAGTATAGGCCATGTTTTGTAGGGGCTATTAGTTCTTTTCCATTTTAAGCTAAGATGCCAAATCTGGTTAGGCCATATGTGGTCTTGTCCATTTAGAGTAAGTTTTCACTTATGAGAGTGGTGTTGATTTTGCTAGTGTAGATCTTGACATGTTGCTTCACATGAATATATGGGTATGACACATGATTTTGGGGTAGAAAGATCCAAGGAATCCAATGGTGCAAGTAGATTTCACTTTTGAGCAAGTTTATAAAACTGTCATTTTCTGCTGAGATGCTACTTGTCATTTTTGCATGATTTAATCCATGCTTGCTTTGGGGCATGTGCCAACTAGGAAGTGCTAGTGTTTTATTCCTATTATGCCATGGTACTTTTGTTTGACATGAGAATCACCCATATAAGTGGGAAACTTGCTGCAAAGTAGCTAACTTGATGTTGCTGTTTTCACCATGCTGAATATTTCCAAGTCCGAGAATCTGCTGTTATTTTTATGCCATGTAGAGTGGTTGCCATCTTGTGATATGTTGAGAATTAGCTCAAGCTCAGTGCTAGTGTTTTGAAGTAGATGTTGTCTACTACCATCTTATTAATTTTCATGCCATTAGGTGGTCTCTAACACCATTAGTTGCTGCTATCAACATGCTACCAAATTAACTCAGATTCCAGAAAACCGTTATTTTCACTGTCCCAGAAATCTGTTTCATCATGCCAACTTATGAGCTTCATGCTTATTGATGTGTGCCTCCTTTCCAGTTTGTGTAGTTGGATAAGTTGATAAGCATGTTATGTAGTTTCTGCCAATGCCTTGTTTGTGGTTGTAGGATTCCTGTAGCTCAAGTTATTGGCTGTGGAAGTTGCTATGTTGCTGTTTTGTGGCAGATTGTTTGTTTTATTGTTTTGTGACTTGTGGGAGCTATACTCCATGGAATTGCTTGATATTTGACTTTATTATGGTTGGTTTTTCATTGCCTAACTAGTGGCTACCTTGGAATGCCAAGGAATAGCCCAGGTCTTTCTTGTCTTGAGTTTTTCCTTCATATCTTGTCGTGAGCGTATCATGAGAATCGTAACTCCGTTTCTTACGTTCTTCATATGCATTTTTAACGTTTTTGCATGATGCATCCATATTTTCCATGTTCATGCATGTCTAAATAACTTAACATAAGGTTGTGTCCAGATTCATTAATAACCAATCCTTTGCATGTGAAACATGACTAGTTAGGATTGCCATGTTAAAAACTCTTCAAATAAGCATGCATCATTCTTGCTTGTGCATTGCACCTTGGTTGTTTGTTTATTCTTGCTGTTTCTTTTGGGTAGACGCGAACGTTGAACCTGAGTATGAAGAGCCAGGCAAGTACAACTACGAGGATCCCGCTACTTGTTCCACTGAAGAACCAACAGGCAAGATGATCGTACCCGGATACCGATACTATTTTTGCTTGCTAGTGTCTCACTCTTATCGTTACAATTGCGATACCTACCAATTGAATGTCAGCTTCCTAATTGCCATGATAGCCTCTAACCCTCCACATCCTAGCAGACCTTTGATTGGCTAAGTTATCGCTGCTCAGCCCCTCTTATAGCGTTCTTAGTTGTAGGTATAGGTTGTTCCATGTGATAACATGGATTTGGCATATCACAATATTATGTGTTATTTAATTTAATGCACATATATATATCTGGTATTGGTGGAAGGCTTGGCCTTTTGCTAGGTGTTTTTTTCCGCTGTTATCGCCATAGTTCTTGTTACCGGTGTTATGTTTCCATACTTTGCGCTCCTAACATGCTCGAGGTTGTTATGGGGACCCCCTTGTTTATTCGGTTGAGATTAAAACTTGTCTGGCAAGACCCAACATTGGTACTACATTTGCTTAACAACTTAATAAAATTTGCATAGGGCTTTGCAACCCCGTGGATTAATCAACAACCTGGGCCAGTGCTCCTCATGAGTGTTGGTCCAACCCAGAGCAGCTTATTAACGCCGCCCGGGGCAACTCGGTGATTGGCATGGTAACCATCGCTCATCCGTCGTGTCCTGAGAACGAGATACGCGGCTCTTATCGCGTTCGTCGACACGTCGGGTGGTCTTGCTAGATTTGTTTTACCTTTATCGAGTGTCTTGCGTGAGGACTTTGACTTTCCTCAGGTTATCTCGAGGTGTTGGAATTCCTTTGGAGTTACCTATTATGATCACGAGATTTGTGGTCGAGGCTATTCCCGCGGAGTGTGGTTAATTTGTGATGGACTAGTTGGAGCACCCCTGCAGGGTCAAATCTTTCGGAAAGCCATGCCCGCGGTTATGAGGAAACTTGGATATTTGTTTAATACTCGGTTATAGTAAACTTGAAGTAAACTCTAATAAAATACACCAACTGTGTGAGTAACCGTGATCGTCTCTGCTCATGAACACGATCCGAGGGAGCACACGGTGGGGTTATGATTGACGTAAGTAAGTGTTCAGGATCTCATAGAGGTCACTCTAGATTCGATCGTTCATCGTAGGCCACATAATTACCTTCATGTTACGTAAGTTTAGCCACTATACATGCTTAGTGCTGCTGTAAACTAAACACATACCCCATACCAACCTTTAAGCTTGAATAGTCTTGGTACCCGAGCACATGATTGCTGAGTCCTTGTGGCTCACAGATTACTACAACACTCCAGGTACAGGTACAAATGAGTTCGTGCAGGATGATCTAACGCAGCTCCAGTGTTAATATGACGAGGAAAGGGGCAGGATGTATGTGACTTATCCGGATGAGTAGAGGACCATGGTCGTGATCTTTGGGATAGCGAGATAGTATCATTTGCATCTGTTTTATTGTTTGATTTCGTCCGTAGGCGGACCCTGTCTTCATCTTGATGTTTGAACTCTTGAGTGGAATTGTAATTTAGTATGTGGCGAGTGTTAGCTAACTTGTATACTCATCTCTTCTGTAATGTATGATGTAATGATGCTATACTTGCGAACGGCAAGATGCGCCTCTATCCCTTTGCGAGGCCCCCTTGCCTTAATATGGATAGGCGTGCATCTTGGGCGTGATAGGCAGTTCTGGAATCAGTTCTTGACAAAGAAAAACCAGATTGTTGATTGCCCGGACGCCGAGGCAATAGCCTCCTGCAGGCACAATATTCGGTATGAATGGCTGGCTGCCAGCTCGGCCAGGATATACCTAGGACAATGTCCACCCTTACATTACTCATGACTCGCTTTTGCGTAGGCGAGGATAACTGGCTAGCAAGACGGAGACACAACCCTGAATACCCCGGAACCTCCGAAGTTCGGGATCGACACATCAATTGTGATGTCGATGACACGACCGTTAACGTCAGCTTCTGCAATTCCCGACCCGGGCAGCGGAAGAGGCCTCCCAAAGGCAATCGTGATGGACCTACCCAGCTGGACAAAATCATGGAGATGCCTTGCCAGATCCATGGCACTCAAGAGAAGCCCGCCAACCACACCAACCGTGACTGTTGGGTGTTCAACAGGCCGACAAACTCGCAGCCGAGGATCAAGGCAAGGGTCCATGCAGCGAGGACGAGGATGAGCCCCACGGTCCGATCGGTGGTGGATAGAAGCAGTTCCCTCGAGAGGTAAAAACCGTGAATATGATATACGCCACTCATATACCCCAAAAGGAGAGGAAGCATGCCCTTCGAGAGGTCTACACCGTAGAGCTCGTAGCCCCGAAGTACAACCCATGGTCGGCGTACCCGATCACCTTCGATTGATGCGACCACCTGATATGTCCATTTTGCATCATGCTTTTATATTGATATTTATTGCATTATGGGTTGTTATTACACATTTCGGTACAATACTTATGCCTTTTCTCTCTTATTTTACGAGGTTTACATGAAGAGGGAGAATGCTGGCAACCGGAATTCTGTACTGGAGAAGGAGCAAATCTGAGATACCTATTCTACGCAACTCCAAAAGTCCTGAAAATATACCGAGAATTATTTGGAATATATAAAAAATTTACATCAGGGGCCCCACCAGGCAGTCACAAGCCCGGGGGGCGCGCCCACCCCCCTGGGCACGCCCTTGTGGCTTGTGGCTCACCTGGCAGCCCTTCGGTGCCCATCTTCTACTATATGGAGGGTTTTGACCTGGAAAAAATCATAACAGAGCTTTCGGGGTGAAGCACCGCCGTCTCGAGGCGGAACTTGGGCAGAACCAATCTAGGGCTCCGGCGGAGCTATTCTAACAGGGAAACTTCCCTTCGGGAGGGGGAAATCGAAGCCATCGTCATCACCAACGATCCTCTCATTGAGAGGGGGTCAATCTCCATCAACATCCTTACCAGGACCATCTCCTCTCCTAACCCTAGTTCATCTCTTGTATCCTATCTTTGTCTCAAAACCTCAGATTGGTACATGTGGGTTGCTAATAGTGTTGATTACTCCTGTAGTTGATGCTAGTTGCTTTACTTGGTGGAAGATCATATGTTCAGATCCTTGATTATCATTAATACTCCTCTTATTATTAACATGAATATGCCCGGTTATTATTAACATGAATATGTTCAGATCGTATGTTCAGATCCTTGATTATCATTAATACTCCTCTTATTATTACCAGGCAGCCATAAGCCCGGGGGGCGCGCCCTACCCCCCTGGGCGGGGCCCTAAGGCTTGTGGCCCACCTGGCAGCCCTCTGATGCCTATCTTCTTCTATATGGAGGGTTTCGACCTGGAAAAAATCACAACAGATCTTTCGGGATGAAGCGTCGCCGTCTCGAGGCGGAACTTGGACATAACCAATCTAGAGCTCCGGCAGGGCTGTTCTGTCGAGGAAACTTCCCTCCGGGAGGGGCAAATCGAAGCAATCGTCATCACCAACGATCCTCTCATCGATAGGGGGTTAATCTCCATCAACATCTTCATCAGCACCATCTCCTCTCCAATCCCTAGTTCATCTCTTGTATCCGATCTTTGCCTCAAAACCTCAGATTGGTACCTGTGGGTTGCTAGTAGTGTTGGTTACTCCTTGTAGTTGATGCTAGTTGGTTTACTTGGTGGAAGATCATATGTTCAGATCCTTGATCATCATTAATACTCCTCCTATTATGAGGATGAATATGCTTTGTGAGTAGTTACGTTTGTTCCTGAGGACATGGGATAAGTCTTGTTATAAGTAATCATGTGAATTTGGTATTCGTTCGATATTTTGATGAGATGTATGTTGTCTCTCCTCTAGTGGTGTTATGTGAATGTTGACTACATAACACTTCACCATTATTTGGGCCTAGGGGAAGGCATTGGGAAGTAATAAGTAAATGATGGGTTGCTAGAGTGACAAAAGCTCAAACCCTATTTTATGCGTTGCTTCGTAAGGGGCTAATTTGGATCCATATGTTTCATGCTATGGTTAGGTTTACCTTAATTCTTCTTTCGTAGTTGCGGATGCTTTTGATAGGGGTTAATCATAAGTGGGAGGTTTGTCCAAGTAAGGGCAGCAACCAAGCACCGGTCCACCCACATATCAAATTATCAAAGTAACGAACGCGAATCAAATGAGCATGATGAAAACTAGCTTGATGGAAATTCCCATGTGTCCTCGGGAGCGCTTTGCTTTATATAAGAGTTTGTCCAGGATTGTCCTTTGCTATAGAAAGGATTGGGCCACCTTTCTGCACCTTTGTTACACTTGTTACTTGCTACCAGGTACGAATTATCTTATCATAGAACTATCTGTTACCGATAATTTCAGTGCTTGCAGAGAATACCTTACTGGGAACCGCTTGTCATTTCCTTCTGCTCCTCGTTGTGTTCGACACTCTTACTTATCCAAAGGACTATGATAGATCCCCTATACTTGTGGGTCATCAAGACTCTTTTCTGGCGCCGTTGCCGGGGAGTGAAGCGCCTTTGGTAAGTGGAATCTGGTAAGGAAAATTTTATATAGTGTGCTAAAATTTACTGTCACTTGTTATTATGGAAAGTAATCCTCTAAGGGGATTTTTTGGTGTATCTTCACCTTAACTGGAAACACAAAGAGTTGTCCCTCAACCTACTGAACCTACTGAAAATATTTATTATGAAATTCATTCGGGTATGATAGAGAAACTGCTGGCTAATCCTTATGCAGGAGATGGAACACTACATCCTGATTTGCATCTAATCTATGTGGATGAAGTTTGTGGATTATTTAAGCTTGCAGGTCTGCCCGAGGATCACGTCAAGAAGAAGGTCTTTCCATTATCTTTGAAGGAGAAGGCATTAACATGGTATAGTCTATGTGATGATATTGGATCATGGAGCTACAACCGATTGAAAATGGAATTTCATCAGAAGTTCTATCCTATGCATCTAGTTCATCGTGATTGGAATTATATTTATAATTTTTGGCCTCGTGAAGGAGAAAGAATCGTTCAAGATTGGGGGAGGCTTAAGTCAATGTTATATTCATGCCCCAATCATGAGCTCTCGAGAGAAATTATTATTCAGAATTTTTATGCTCGGCTTTCTCGTAATGATCAATCCATGCTCGATATTTTTTGATGGTTCCTATATGAAGAAGGATATTGACTTCAAATGGGATTTATTGGAAAGAATTAAACGCAACTCTAAAGATTGGGAACTCGATGAAGGTAAGGAGTGAGGTATGAACCTCAAGTTTGATTGTGTTAAATCCTTCATAGACACCGATGCTTTTCATGAATTTAGCACTAAATATGGACTTGACCGTGAGATAGTAGCTTCTTTCTATGAATCTTTTGCTGCTCATGTTGATCTCCCCAAGGAGAAGTGGTTTACATATCATCCTCCCATTGAAGTGAAAGTAGTTGAACCTGTTAAAGTTGAAGAGGAAACTATTACTTATAATGTTGATCCTGTTATTCCTGTTGCTTATATTGAGAAACCACCTTTCCCCGTTAGAATAAAGGAACATGCTAAAGCTTCAACTGTGGTTCATAAGAGCTGTGGTAGAACACCTACACCCTCTGAACAAATTAAAGTTGAACCTAGTATTGCTATGGTTAAAGATCTCTTGGTTGATAATATTGATGGGCATGTTATTCATTTCTGCGATGAAGCTGCTAGAATTGCTAGGCCTGATACTAAGAGCAAACATAGACCATTTGTTGGTGTGTCTGTTGTTTCTGTTAAAATAGGAGATCATTGTTATCATGGCTTGTGTGATATGGGTGCTAGCGTGAGTGAAATTCCCTTTTCCTTATACAAAGAAATTATGCATGATATTACACCAGTTGATTTAGAGAAAATTTATGTTACTATTAAGCTTGCTAATAGTGATACTATTGCACCAATTGGGATTGTTAGAGATATTGAAGGCTTGTGTGGGAAAATAAAGTATCCTACTGATTTTCTTGTTCTTGGTTCCCCACAAGATGATTTTTGTCCCATTATATTTGGTAGACCCTTCTTGAATATTGTTAATGCTAGGATTGATTCTGAGAAAGAAACAGTTACTATGAGTTTTGGGGACGTGTCTCATGAGTTCAATTTCTCTAAATTTTGTAGACAACCCCATGAAAAAGAATTTCCTAGTAGAGATGAAATTATTGGTCTTGATTCTATTGCTCTGCCTCCTACTGATCCTTTAGAACAATATTTGCTAGGGGAATGATATGCATATGAATGAGAGGAATGAAATAGATAAAATTTTCTTTGATCAACAGCCTATTTTGAAACATAATCTACCGGTTGAAATACTTGGGGATCCTCCTCCACCCAAGGGTGATCTCGTGTTTGAGCTTAAACAATTACCTGATACTTTGAAATATGCTTATCTTGATGAAAAGGATATATATCCTGTTATATTAGTGCTAACCTTTCAGAGCATGAAGAAAAGATATTATTGAAAACTCTGAGGAAGAACCATGCTGCTATTGGATATACTCTTGATGATCTTAAGGGCATTAGTCCCACTTTATGTCAGCATAAAATTAATATGGAGCCTGATGCCAAACCAGTTGTTGATCAGCAACAACGGTTGAATCCTAAGATGAAAGAGGTGGTAAGAAAATAAATACTAAAGCTTCTGGAGGTAGGTATAATTTATCCTATTGCTGATAGTAGATGGGTTAGTCCCGTTCATTGTGTCCGTAAGAAAGGAGGTATCACCGTTGTTCCTAACGATAAAAATGAATTGATCCCACAAAGAATCGTTACAGGTTATAGAATGGTAATTGAGTTAGGAAATTAAATAAAGCTACTAAGAAAGATCATTACCCTCTACCCTTTATTGATCAAATGCTAGAAAGATTATCCAAACATACTCATTTTTGCTTTCTAGATGGTTACTCTGGTTTCTCTCAAATACCCATGTCAAAAGAGGATCAAGAAAAACCACTTTTACTTGCCCTTTCGGTACCTTTTCTTATAGACATATGCCTTTTGGTTTATGCAATGCACCTGCTACCTTTCAAAGATGTATGATGGCTATATTCTCTGACTTTTGTGAAAGGATTCTTGTGGTTTTTAGGGATGATTTTTCCGTTTACGGAACTTACTTTGATGATTGCTTGAGCAACCTTGATCGAGTTTTGCAGACATGCGAAGAAACTAACCTTGTCTTGAATTGGGAGAAGTGCCACTTTATGGTTAATGAAGGCATTGCCTTGGGGCACAAAATCTCAAAAGAGGTATTGAAGTTGATAAAGCTAAAGTTGATGCTATTGAAAAAATGACGTGTCCTACGAATATCAGAGGTATAAGAAGCTTCCTTGGTCATGCTGGTTTCTATAGGAGGTTTATTAAAGATTTCTCTAAGATTTCTAGGCCTCTCACTAATCTTTAAGAAAAAGATGTTCCATTCATTTTTGATGATGATTGTGTAGAAGCATTTGAAATCCTAAAGAATGCTTTGATATCCGCACCTATTGTTCAACCACCAGATTGGAACCTACCCTTTGAAATTATGTGTGATGCTAGTGATTATGCTGTTGGTGCTGTTCTAGGACAAAGAGTTGATAAGAAATTAAATGTTATCCATTATGCTAGTAAAAATCTAAAAAATGCTCAAAGAAACTTTGCTACTACTGAAAAGGAATTTTTAGCACTCATGTTTGCTTGTGATAAGTTTAGACCTTATATTGTTGATTCCAAAGTAACTATTCACACCGATCATGCTGCTATTAAGTACCTTATGGAAAACAAAGATGCTAAACCTAGACTTATTAGATGGGTTCTTCTGCTACAAGAATTTGATTTGCATATTATTGATAGAAAGGGTGTTGATAACCCCGTAGCAGATAACTTGTCTAGGTTAGAAAATGTTCTTGATGACCCACTACCTATTGATGATAGCTTTCCTGATGAACTATTAGCTGTCATAAAGGCTTCGCGTAATGCTCCATGGTATGCTAACTATGATAATTACATTATTGCTAAATTTATACCGCCTAGTTTCAAACCCTATAAAGTTCTTCTATGATTTAAGACATTACTTTTGGGATGATCCACACCTTTATAAAGAAGGAGTAGATGGTATTATTAGACATTGTGTACCTGAGCATGAACAGGAACAAATCCTATGCAAATGTCATTCCGAGGCCTACGGAGGACACCACACCAGAGATAGAACTGCACACAAGGTACTACAATGTGGTTTTTATTGGCCAACTCTCTTCAAGGATGCTCATAAGTTAGTATTGTCTTGTGATGAATGTCAAAGAATTGGTAATATTAGTAGACGTCAGGAGATGCCTATGAATTACTCTCTTGTTATTGAACCATTTGATGTTTGGGGTTTTGATTATATGGGACCTTTTCCACAATCTAACGGGCATACTCATATTCTAGTTGATGTTGATTATGTTACTAAGTGGGTAGAAGCTATTACAACTAGATGCATGAGGGGGTGCTCCACATATGTGATGAGGAGGAGCCAAAGAAGACCGGAAGCGTAGAAACAAGGCTCAAAGTAATGGAACAACAAGTCTTCAAGTGCTAAGGGATGGTGGAACGAGGACTCAATGCCAATCACGTGATGATCGCGAAGTTTTCCCAAAAGCACAAGCTGGACGCCAAGGACATCAGGGAACACATCTTCAAGATTTACGAGAAAATCGAGCATCTCCAAGCCAAGATTTATGATCTGCAAAACCAAAACTATGAGTATGAATAAAGATTTAAGAGAATGAGTTTGGCTGCAGATTTGAGGACCCCGAAGACTCGTTTATCTTTTTTACGATGGTTAGCCTATGCCTTGGAAGACGGAGGACAAGCCTCCAACCTCATCAACAACTCCAACACCACCACCTTCGAAGCAACACAACTAAACACATGGGTATGGGCACTCCCCTTGGTTTGTGCCAAGCTTGGGGGAGGTGCCCGATATCGTATCTCCATCACATCTCTTACTTTTATTGTTTTTACTAGTTCAATCTTTTTTGGTTATGTCTTGCTCTAGTAGAATTAAGTTTTCGTGTGATCTAGTTTTGAGTTTTTATTTTATTCCCCCCCTATGTAAGCAAGTCTGAGTGTTATATAATAAAGAGTAGTTTTGAGTTGAGGGATTATCTTGTTTTCTATGATCTTGATCTTGAGAAAAATAAAAAGAAAGAACTAATCTCGAGGCAGAACTTGGGCAGAACCAATCTAGGGCTCCGACGGAGCTATTCCGCCGGGGAAACTTCCCTCCGGGTGGGGGAAATCGAAGCCATCGTGATCACCAATGATCCTCTCATCGAGAGGGGGTCAATCTCCATCAACATCTTCACCAGCACCATCTCCTCTCCAAACCCTAGTTCATCTCTTGTATCCGATCTTTGTCTCAAAACCTCAGATTGGTACATGTGGGTTGCTAGTAGTGGTGATTACTCCTTGTAGTTGATGCTAGTTGGTTTACTTGGTGGAAGATCATATGTTCAGATCCTTGATCATCATTAATACTCCTTTGATTACGAACTTGAATATGCTTTTTGAGTAGTTATGTTTGTTCCTGAGGACATGGGATAAGTCTTGTTATAAGTAATCATGTGAATTTGGTATTAGTTCAATATTTTGATGAGATGTATGTTGTCTCTCCTCTAGTGGTGTTATGTGAACGTCGACTACATAACACTTCACCATTATTTGGGCCTAGGGGAAGGCATTGGGAAGTAATAAGTAGATGATGGGTTGCTAGAGTGACATAAGCTTAAACCCTAATTTATGCGTTGCTTCGTAAGGGGCTGATTTGGATCCATATGTTTCATGCTATGGTTAGGTTTACCTTAATTCTTCTTTCGTAGTTGTGGATGCTTGCGATAGGGGTTAATAATAAGTGGGAGGTTTGTCCAAGTAAGGGCAGCACCCAAGCACCGACCCACCCACATATCAAATTATCAAAGTAACGAACGCGAATCAAATGAGCATGATGAAAACTAGCATGACGGAAATTCCCATGTGTCCTCGAGAGTGCTTTGCTTTATATAAGAGTTTGTCCAGGCTTGTCCTTTGCTATAAAAAGGATTGGGCCACCTTGCTGCACCTTCGTTACACTTATTACTTGCTACCCGCTACGAATTATCTTATCACAAAACTATCTGTTACCAATAATTTTAGTGCTTGCAGAGAATACCTTACTCGGAACCGCTTGCCATTTCCTTCTGCTCCTTGTTGGGTTCGACACTCTTACTTATCGAAAGGACTACGATAGATCCCCTATACTTGTGGTTCATCACCACCCGACCAGTATCCGTCATGGGGGTTCAACCGCCTTCATCCTAGACCCCATAATAGATGTGTATTACCTCACTAAAGTCCTAATGGATAGAGGAAGTAGCCTTAATCTAATTTACTCAGACACGGTGAAAAATATGGGTATAGATCTGTCAAGGATCAAACCCAGCAACACCACCTTTAAAGGAGTGACCCCAGGCATCGAAACCCGATGCACGATCATATGTTATGCTTACGATTGGGTCTTGTCCATCACATCATTCTCCTGATGATGTGATCCCGTTATCAAATGATAGCTCATGTCTACGGTCAGGAAACCTTGGCCATCTTTGATCAACGAGCTAGTCTAGTAGAGGTTTACTAGGGACACTTTGTTGTCTATGTATCCCCACATGTATTTGAGTTTCCAATCAATACAATTATAGCATGGATAATAAACGGTTATCATGAACAAGGAAATATGATAATAACTAACTTATTATTGCCTCTAGGGCATATTTCCAATAGTCTCCCACTTGCACTAGAGTCAATAATCTAGTTCACATCACCATGTGATTAACACTCACATTACCATGTGATTAACACCCAAAGAGTTATGTGGTTTGATCATGTTTTGCTTTTGAGAGAGGTTTAGTCAACGGGGGTGTAACATTCAGGTCCGTGTATTCTTTGTAATTCTATACTGTAGATGCTGCTACCAAGCTCCAGTGGGATTGGAGCTATTCCAAACGACTATTCCACTATACGTATCCGGTTTCCTACTTAGAGTTATCTGGATCGATGTCAAAGCTTGCATCGAAGTAACCCTTTACGATGAACTCTTTGTCACCTCCATAATCTAGAAACATTTCCTTAATCCTCTAGTTACTAAGGATAATTTTGAACGCTGACCAGTGACCCACTCCTAGATCACTCTTGTACCCCTTGCGAGACTAATGGCAAGGCACGCATCACATGTGGTACACAACATGGCATACAAATAGAGCCTATTGCTAAGGCATAGGGGAGGACCTTCGTCCTTTCTCTTTCTTTTGCCGTTCACGAGTTTTGAGTCTTACTCAACTTCACACCTTGCAAATCAGGCAAGAACTCCTTCTTTGACTGATCCATTTTGAACTCTTTCAAAATATTGTCAAGGTATGTACTCATTGAAAGTCTTATCAAGTGTCTTGATCTATCTCTATAGTTCTTGATGCCCAATATTTAAGTAGCTTTATTCGGGCCTTCCTTTGAAAAACATTTTTCAAACAACCCTTTATGCTTTCCAGAAATTCTACATTATTTCCGATCAACAATATGTGAACCACATGTACGTATCTGAAATTCTATAGTGTTCCCACTCACTTTCTTGTAAATACAAGTTTCTTATAAACTTTGTATAAACCCAAAAGCTTTGATCACCTCATCAAAGCACATATTCCAACTCCGAGATGCTTGCTCTAATCCATATAAGGATCGCTGGAGCTTGCACACCTTTTAGCATCCTTAGGACTGACAAAATCTTCTAGTTGTATCACATACAACCTTTCCTCACGGAAACCGTTAAGGAAACTCTATTTTGAAATCCATGTGCCAGATTTCATAATCAAAAAATGCAACAACAGCTAACATAATTCCAATAGACTTTAGCATCGCTACGGGTGAGGCAGTCTCATCGTAGTCAACTACTTGAACTTGTCGGAAACCTCTTTGCGGCAAGTCAAGCTTTATCAATGTTGACATTTACCATCATCGTTTGTGTTCCTCTTCAAGATCCATTTGTACTTAACGACCTGCCATTTAACGGGCAAGTCTACCAAAGTCCATACTTGGTTTTCATACATGGATCCAATCTCGGATTTCATGGATCCGAGCCATTTGTTGGAACCCGGGCTCACCATCGCTTCTTCATAGTTCGTAGGCTCATTGTTGTTTAACAACATGATTTCCAAGACAGGATCACCGCACTACTCAGGGGCAGTATGTATCCTTGTCATCCTACAAGGTTTGGTAGTAACTTGATCTGAAGTTTCATGATCATCATCATTAGCTTCCTCTTCATTTGGCATAGGCACCACAGAAACATCTTTATGCGTCGTGCTACCATCCAACTGAAGTGGCGGTCCAATAACCTCATCAAGTTCTACTTTCCTCCCACTCAATTCTTTCGAGAGAAACTCTTTCTCGAGAAAGGACCCGTTTTTAGCAACAAACAATTTGTCCTTGGATCCGAGATATAAGGTATACCCAACTGTTTACTTAGGGTATTCCATGAAGATTAATTTGTCCACTTTGGGTTCGAGCTTATCATGTTGAAATATTTTCACATAAGCATCGCATTCCAAACTCTTAGAAATGATAGCTTAGGTTTTTGCCAAACAATGTCATCTCAATGGATTTAGATGGTGCCCTATTTAAAGTGAATGTGATTGTCTCTAATGCATAACCCAAAAATGATAGTGGCAAATCGGCAAGAGACATCATAGTATTCACCATATCCAATAGAGCATGACTACAACGTATAGACACACCATCACACTATGGTGTTCGAGGCGGCGTGAGTTGTGAAACAACTTCCACATTTATCTTAAGTTGCATACCAAACTCGTAACTCAGATATTTACATCCATGATCATATCGTAGACATTTTATCTTCTTGTCACGATGATTTTCAACTTCACTCTGAAACTACTTGAACTTTTTAAATATTTCAAACTTGTATTTCATTAACCAAATATAGCCATATCCACTCAAATCATTAGTGAAGGTAAGAAAATAATGATATCCACCGCATGCTTCAACACTCATTGGACCGCATACATCAACATGTGTCATTTCCAATAAGTCACTTGCCCGCTCCATATCGGAAAACGGGGTGTTAGTTATATTGCCCATGAGGCATGGTCCGCATGTCTCAACCGATTCAAAATCGAGTGAGTCAAAAGATCCATCAGCCTGGAGTTTCTTCATGCGCTTTGCATCAATATGACCTTGGCGGCAGTGCCACAAGTATGTGGTACTATTATTATTAACTTTGCATCTTTTGGCATCAATATTATGAACATGTGTATCACTACGATCGAGATTCAATAAACCATTCACATTGGGTGCATGACCACCGAAGGTATTATTCATGTAAATAGAATAACCATTATCTCTAACTTAAATTAATTATCGTATTCAAGGTTGTCAGAATCACGATTCTGTTATGCGATTCTATGACTTTACGATCCAAATTAACCCCTCTGATTCTACGATTTTACTTCATAGAATCTACGTTTCTACGATCCTGATAGTGAAGATTCTATGATTTGCGATCCTACCATCGGGGTTCCGATCCGATTCAGAATCGCGATTCTGACAACCTTGATTGTATTGCAAAAAACATGATCTAATCATGTTCATGCTCAACGCAAACACCAAATAACATTTATTTAGGTTCATCACTAATCCCGAAGGTAGAGAGACGTGCGATGGTGATCACATCAACCTTGGAAACACTTCAAACACACATCGTCACCTCACCCTTAGCTAGTCTCCTTTTATTCCATAGCTTTTATTTTGAGTTAGCAACATTTGGCAACTGAACTGGTATCTAATAACCAAGTGCTACTAGGAGTACTAGTAAGGTACACATCAATAACACGTATATCAAATATACTTCTGTTGACGTTGCCAACCTTCTTACTTACCAAGCATCTATGGCAGTTCCGCTCTAGTGACCATTCTCCTCATAATAGAAGCTCTTAGTCTCGAGTTTGGGTTCATCCTTGGGTTTCTTCACTCCAACAGCAATTGGCTTGCCATTCAGAAGTTTCCCTTCTTGCCCTTGCCCTTCTCGAAACTAGTGGTTTTACTAACCATCAATATTTGATGCTCCTTCTTGATTTCTACCTTCGCGGTGTCGAACATCACGACTAGATCATGGGATCATCCATCCCTGGCATGTTATAGTTCATCATGAATCTCTAGTAGCTTGGTGGCAGTGATTTGGAGAACTATGTTAATCACTATCTTATCTAGAAGATCAACTCCCACTCGATTCAAGCGATTTGCAGCACCTAAACAATCCGAGTACATGCTCACTGATTAAGCTATTCTCCTTCATCTTGTAGGCAAAGAATCTTGTTTGGAGGTCTCATACCTATCAACACGGGCACGAGCCTGAAATCTCAATTCCAGCTCTTGGAACATCTCATATGCTTTGTGACGTTCAGAACGTCTTTGGAGCCTCAATACTAAGCTGTAATGCATGACACACTGAACTATCAAGTAGTCATCATAGCGTGCTTATCATATGTTCACAACATCCATAGACGACGCTAGAGGGGATGGCGCATTGAGCGGTGCATCAAGGACATAAGCCTTATGTGCATCAATGAGGACAATCCTCAGTTTACGGACCCAGTCTGTATTATTGCTACCATCATCTTTCAACATACTTTTTCTCTAGGAACATATCAAAATTCAGGGGAGCTACGGCGTGAGCTATTGATCTACAACATAATTTGCAAAGACACTTTTCCCTTGTTCATGATAATGAGTTCAATTAATCATATTACTTAAGAACTCCCGCTCAAATCAACATCCCTCAGGTTGTCTAACGTAACATGATCCAAATCCACCAACCCAAGTCCGATCATCATGTGAGATGAGGTGGTTGCAATGGTGAACATCTCCATGTTGATCATATGTACTATATGACTCATGTTTGACCTTTCGGTCTCCTATGTTCCAAGGCCATGTCTGTACATTCTAGGCTCGTCAAGTTTAACCCAAGTGTTTCGCATGTGCAACACTCTCTTGCAACGTTATCTGAACGTAGAGTCTATCACACCTGATCATCACGTGGTGCTTCGAAACGATAAACTTTCGCAACAGTGCACATTTGGGGAGAACACAATTTTATCTTGAAATTTTAGTGAGGGATCACCTTATAATGCTATCTTCGTCCTAAGCAAAACAAGGTGCATAAAAGGATTAACATCACATGCAAATCATAAGTGACATGATATGGCCATGAACTTGTGCTTTTGATCTCCATCTCCAAAGCACCGGCATGATCTCTATCGTCACCGTCATAACACCATGATATTCATCATTGTATCGCCATCGGGGTTGTTGCGTCAACCATGCTTCTACTACTATTGCTACCGTTTAGCGCTAAAGTAAAGCATTACATAGCGCTTAATTATTGACACTCAGGTCATACAATAATTAAAGACAACCCTATGGGTCCTACCGGTTGCCGTACCCAACGACATGCAAGTCATGATAATCTATACAAAACATGATCATCTCATACATCACATATATCTCATCATGTCTTTGGCCATATCGTATCACAACATACCCTGCAAAAACAAGTTAGACGCCCTCTAATTGTTGTTGCATGTTTTACGTGTCTGCTATGGGTATCTTGCAAGACCATTCTTATCTATGGAAAACCACAATGGTGATACACAGATTGCTATTCAACCTTCTACAAGGACCACCTTAGTAGAATCCGATCGAACTAGATTGGGAGAGACAGACACCCGCCAGCCATCTTTATGCAACAAAGTCACATGTCAGTCGATGGAATCGGTCTCTCATACGGGGACGAGTAAGGTTGGTCCGAGCCGCTTCATCCCACAATATCGCTGAATCAAGAAAATACTAAGGGAGGAAGCAATCTGAATATCAACGCCCACAAACTCCTTTGTGTTCTACTCGCGCATATCATCTACGCATAGACCTAGCTCATGATGCCACTGTTGGTGAACGTTGCATGGGAAACAAAAAAATTCCTACGCACACGCAAGATCTATCCATGGAGATGCATAGCTACGAGAGGGGGAGTCTGTCTACATACCCTTGTAGATCGCCAAGCGGAAGCACTAAAAAATGCAGTTGATGTAGTCAAACATCTTCGCGATCCAATCAAGATCCATCCCGCGATCCAATCACGATCCGTCCCGATCTAGTGCCGAACGGATGGCACCTTCGCGTTCAGCACACGTACAGCTCGACGACATCTCTGCCTCCTCGATCCAGCGAGCGGGGACAGACTAGTAGATGAGTTCTCTAGCAACACAATAACATGGTGGTGGTGGTTATGGTGCTATCCCGGTAGGGCTACGCCTAGCACTACCGAAACCGCGGATGGAGGACAAAACGATCTAGGTAGAGAGAGGGGCACCAAGGGCTTTGTGTGTCCTCTTGGGTGCTCCCTCCCCTCTATATATAGGTGAAGGGGTGTGGGGAACAACCCCTCCAAGCCTTAGGGCGCAGCCAAGGGGGGAGTTGGTGGAATCCTAGCCCCCCTTCTTCCCTTCCATACAAAGGTGGACTTTCCACCATTCCCAACTGCATGGGCCTTGAGGGACTTGTGCGCTTCGCCCAATAAGGCCATGATGTATCCCCTAAGCCCATGCAAACCCTTGGGACATGGTGGAACCCTTGGTGGACTTCCGGACTTTTGCGGAAGTTTTCGGAACCTTCTAGAAGCTTCCCTGTACTATATCGGAAAAACCCGAAACTTTTCCGATAGCCAAAATATGACTTCCCATATATAAATCTTTACCTTCAGACCATTCTGAAGCTCCTCGTGATGTCCAAGATCACATCCGGGACTCCGAACAACTTTCGATCACCAGCATATATAACTCATCAACACTATATCGTCACCGAACGTTAAGTGTGCAGACCCTGCGGGTTAGAGAACTATGCAGACATGACCGAGCCACCTCTATGGTCAATAACCAATAGCAGTACCTGGATGCCCATATTGGCTCCTACATATTCTATGAAGATCTTTATAGGTCGAACCACGATGTCAAGGATTCAATCAATCTTGTATGCAGTTTCCTTTTTCCATCGGTATTTTACTTGCCCGAGATCCGATCGTCGGTATGTCCATACCTAGTTCAATCTCGTTACCGCAAGTCTCTTTACTCGTTCCGTAATACAAGATCCCGTGACTAACTCCTTAGTCACATACCTTGCAAGCTTCATGTGATGCTGTATTATCGAGTGGGCCCAAAGATACCTCTCCGTCATACGGAGTGACAAATCCCACTCTTAATCCATGCCAACCCAACTGACACCCTCGGAGATACCTGTAGAGCACCTTTATAATCACCTAGTTACTCTATGACGTTTGATACACACAAGGCATTCCTTCGGTGTTTGGGAGTTGCGTGATCGCATGGTCGTAGGAACAGATACTTGACATGGATAAAGTAGTAGCAATAAACTGACACAATCATATGCCATGCTTACGATTGGGTCTTGTCAATCACATCATTCTCCTAATGATGTGATCCCATTATCAAATGACAGCTCATGTCTATGGTCAGGAAACCTTGACCATCTTTGATCAATGAGCTAGTCTAGTAGAGGCTTACTAGGGACACTTTGTTGTCTATGTATCCACACATGTATTTGAGTTTCCAATCAATATAATTATAGCATGGATAATAAACGATTATCATGAACAAGGAAATATGATAATAACTGACTTATTATTGCCTCTAGGGCATATTTCCAACACACCTTTTGTTTTCTATTTTCTTAGTTAAATAAAATAAAATGACATGTTTATCCTGTTTTATGAATTTCCCGTGAAATAAAAAAATGACCCAAAAATAAAAGTTCTCAGAATGTCCTGAAAATTTCACACGATTGTTTTGTGAATATTTTTGAATTTTTGGTACAACTAACACCAAAGCGGGTGCACCTGGTGCCCACAAGACACCAGGGCACGCCAGCCACCCCTAGCACGGCCTGGTGGGTGGTGGGATCCATGTGGGTCCCCTCGCTTATTCCCTTAGCCCATGTCATCTCCAGGAAAAAATCACCATTGCTCTCTCCCCCGTGTTCTTGCTCACGAACCCGTGGATTTCGATCTCTTTGCTCGAAGCTCCATTTCCGAAACTGGTTTAGGGGATTGATTCTTGGTATGTAACACCCCCATTGCTCCAATTAGTTATTGATTTATTTTTAGAATAATTATCTACTCTTGGTGCTCCTGTAGATGAGCTTGTATGTTGAATTCTTAGAGTTCTAAGTAGTTTGAATGCTTGATATGGCCTATATGCATCCCTAGGAGTAGTTGTTCAATCTTATTAAGTTTAGTTGACAAAAATTTTGTGGACTAAAATTTTCAGAAATTTATTTGTACAAAATAAGATGAGTTTCTTTAGGAAGTACTCCTCCAAGAAGAATGCTAAAGGAGTCATTGGGGAATCATCGGACAGTGACCTCAACATTCCAAGGAAGGGAGAAGTGTGGCCGTGCAAATGACCACATAATCCCTTTATGGAGGAGGTTGGGTTCCATCAGGAATTTTCCCAATTCATTGCAAATGTTGGCCTGACCAACTTCCTCGTAGATGAGTGTGACCAATACCACATCCTTACAAATTCCTTTGTGCAAAGTTTTTATTTTCTAAGTAAGAATGATCCTCCTGAGGTGTAGTTTGATCTTTATTCTGAAACTTATAAGATATCACTTCCTAACATTTGTGACATATGCCTGATTCCTTCTAACGGGGAATTAAGAGAGCCTATACCGTAGAGTTTGAGGACTTTCTCCTCACTTTAACACTGTGTGACTAAAGAGGCGTGTCAAACGCCACTGCAACTAGTTTGCAGTTTCCTTTTGTGCACTACCTTGATCTATTCATCACGAAGTGTTTAACTGCTAAGGAAAAGCTCGGTGCACTCAGTGCCCCTGATCTCTCCATTTTACGCCGTGCATTACGCAATGATCATACTTTTAGCTTAGGAGCTATTGTTGCGCGACGCCTACACCTTAACAAGAGTAAGGGCAAGATACATGGTGGCATTTATGCTACTAGTTTAGCAAGTTGTTTTGAAGTTCAGATACGCCCACATGATTATCTTCTGCCCAAGGTTTATCTAGATCACAAGCCGTTGCTGGACCACCAATTTATTGATGAAGCTGATCTCTTTCATAATATTCGCTACAACTTAGTATTCAGCGACATAACTCGCGATGTTATCATGTTGCCTGTACCTGCTTTGTTTGATTATATTGCCAGGAAGGGATATAGAATTATGCCAGATGCAATCACCGCCTACTGTAATAACCTAGAAGCAGCTGAGGAGGAACCCCAGGAGTGGGACGCTCAGGTGCCACCTCCGCTTCGGTAGGCTATCACTCAAATTATTATCCAGGCTACGGATGGTGATTACCAAGCTATGCCAAAAGCCTAAGATTGGGGGAGTACATGTTTCCACCGACATTATATTCATTTTCACACATTTCATTCCAGTTGTCGGTGTTCACACTTTTTCATTGTATTATCCATGCTAGATTTATTTTCATGCTTTCTTCTTGTGTGTTTGAAAAACTTTGAGAAAATCCAAAAATACTTCTTGTTTCTTTTTGGTTTTTCTTTTCAGTTTAGTTAGTTGTAGTATTAAAAGAAAACCCAAAAAGATTTCTCATTTCTTCTTTTGTTTGTTGGGAGTTCTCCCATGTAAATAGTTTTTCTCGTTTTTTGTTTTTCCTTCTTTTATTTGCTTTCTTCAAGAAAAACTAAAACTCAAAAATAAATAGTGTGTTTCTTTGAAATTTTCTTTCTTTTATCGAGTCATACCAAGGAGAAGACCACGATGAAAATGTTGAGTGGCTCTCATATGCTTTACTGTTGATCTAACAAAGAACCTATATTACTTTGTCTTCTCCTCTTGAATAAAATGTATGCAGATTCCAGCTTAGTCCACGACCCTCTTGCACTGTTATTATTTGCATATCATTCGATCGTGCAAGTGAAAGGCAATAATGATGATATTTGATGAATTGACTGTGGCAGAGAGAAGCAGCATGAACTCAACTTGTTTTTAACTATGTTTATGTTGGAAATATGCCCTAGAGGCAATAAATAAGTGTTTATTATTATATTTCCTTGTTCATGATAATTTTTTATTATCCATGCTAGAATTGTATTAATTGGAAACATGGATACATGTGTGGACACATAGACAAACACAATGTCCCTAGTATGCCTCTAGTGAACTAGCTTGTTGATCAAAAGATGGTTAAGGTTTCCTACCCATGGACATGAGATGTCATTTGATAACGGGATCACATCATTAGGAGAATGATGTGATGGACAAGACCCAAACTACAAACGTAGCATATGATCGTGTCAGTTTATTGCTACTGTTTTGCGCATGTCAGGTATATGATCCTATGACCATGAGATCATGCAACTGACTTACATCGGAGGAATGCTTTGTGTGTATCAAACGTTGCTGCGTAACTGGGTGACTATAAAGGTACTCTACAGGTATCTCCGAGGGTGTCTGTTGGGTTGGCATGGATCAAGACTGGGATTTTTTAATCCGTGTGATGGAGAGGTATCTCAAGGCCCACTCGGTAATGCAACATCACAACAGGCCTTGCAATCAATGTGACTAAGTGTTAGACACGGGATCTTGTATTACAGAATGAGTAAAGAGACTTGCCGGTAACGAGGTTGAACTAGGTATGGAGATACCGACGATCAAATCTCGGGCAAGTAACATACCGAAGAACAAAGGGAACGTTATACGGGATTAACTGAATCCTTGACATAGAGATTCGACCGATAAAGATCTTCGTAGAATATGTAGGAACCAATATGGTCATCCAGGTCCCACTATTGGTTATTGGCCGTAGAGGTGTCTCGGTCATGTCTACATAGTTCTCGAACCCGTAGGGTCTGCACGCTTAAGGTTTGGTGACGTTTTGGTAGTATAGAGTTATGTATGGTGGTGACTGAAGGTTGTTCGGAGTCCCAGATGAGAATGATCCGGAGGTAAAGATTCATATATAGGAAGTCCTATTTTGGTCACCGGAAACGTTTCGGGCTCATCGATAGTGTACCGGGAGTGCCGGTAGTGTACCGGGGGGCCATCGGGAGAGGTATTTCGACCCTAGAGGCTACATGGGCTGTGGGACGGTGGAAACCAGCCCTTAGTGGGCTGGTGGAAGTCCTCTAAGAGGCCCATGTGGCTGGAGTTAAAAGAGAAAGAAAAAATGCAAGGTGGAAATAGATTCCAAGTAGGAAAGGAGGAATCCTAGTCCTACTAGGATTGGAGGAGGATTCCTCCTCTCCTCCTTGGAAAAGGGCAGCCTTGGTGCGCCAGCCATCCTCCTCCCTCCCTCTTATATATATTGGTGGTATTGGGGGTTTTGCACGAGATTTTACGACCACGTGCTACCCGTTCCACCGGTGCTCCTCTAGATCGGATTTCCGCAGTGCTTAGGCGAAGCCCTGCCGGAATTGCTCCACCACCATCGCCGGAGCACCGTCACGCTGCCGGTGAACTCTTCCTCCTCTCCACTTCCTCTTGCTGGATCAAGAGGGTGGAGATCGTCATCAAGCTACACATGTGCTGAATGCGGAGGTGCCGTCCGTTCGACGCTAGATCGGAAGGATCGTGATCAAGTTCGTGGGACGGATCATGATCAAGTTCGTGGGACGGATCGTGATTGGATCGTGCGACGGATCGTGATTGGATCACGGGACGCATGGCGATTTGGATCGCGAAGACGTTCGACTACACCAACCACGTTTCTTAACGCTTCCCGCTTAGCAATCTACAAGGGTACGTAGATCCACTCTCCCTCTCATAGATGCTCATCACCATGGATAGATCTGCGTGTGCATAGGAAAATTTTGTTTCCCATGCAACGTTCCCCAATAGTGGCATCATGAGCTAGGTCTATGTGTATATGAGATCTCGAGTAGAACACAAAAGTTTTGTGGGCGTTGATGCTTAGATTGCTTCCTCCCTTGGTCGGATTTTGGTTCAGTGGTATTGTGAGATGAAGCAGCCCGGACCAACATTACTCGTAGGCTTACGAGAGACTGGTTCCCTCGACCGCAACTTGTTGCATAGATGGCTTGCGGGTGCCAGTTTCTCTCACTTTAGTTGGATCGGATTCGACAAAGGCGGTCCTTGAGAAGGTTGAAAAGCAACTAGTGTATCACCGTTGTGGTTTTTGCGTAGATGAGAATTGTTCTTGCTAGATACCCGTAGCAGCCAGGTAAACATGCAACAACAATTAGAGGATGTCTAACTTGTTTTTGCAGGGTATGTTGTGATGTGATATGGCCAATTACATGATGTGATATATGTGATATATGAGATGATCATGTGATGTATAGATTATCACGACTTGCATGTCGATGAGTACGGCAACCGGCAGGAGCCATAGGGTTGTCTTTATTTATTGTATGACCTGCGTGTCAATCATTAAGTGCTATTTAATGCTTTACTTTATCGCTAAATGGTAGCAATAGTAGTATAAGTATGTTGGGCGCGACAACCCCGATGGCGACTCGTTGATGGAGATCATGGTGTCTTGCCGGTGACAATGGAGATCATGCCAGTGCTTTCAAGATGGAGATCAAAAGCACAAGTTCATGGCCATATCATGCCACTTATGATTTGCATGTGATGTTAATCCTTTTATGCACCTTATTTTTCTTAGGACGACGGTAGCATTATAAGGTGACCCCTCACTTAATTTCAAGATAAATTGTGTTCTACCCGAGTGTGCACCATTGCGAAAGTTCGTCGTGTTGAGACACCACGTGATGATCGGGTGTGATAGACTCTACGTTCACATACAACGGGTGCAAGCCAGTGTTGCACGTGCAGAACACTCTGGTTAAACTTGACGAGCCTAGCATGTACAGACATGGCCTCGGAACACAAGAGACCGAAAGGTCGAACATGAGTCATATAGTAGATATGATCAACATAATGATGTTCACCATTGAAGCCACCTCAACTCATGTGATGATCGGACTTGAGTTGGTGGATTTGGATCATGTGACACTCAGATGACCTGAGGGATGTCAATTTGAGTGGGAGCTTTAGTAATTTGATTAACTAAGCTCATTATCTTGAACAATAGTCTAAGTAAACTTTGCATATTTATGTTGTCAATCAATGGCTCGCGCAGTAGCACCCCCGAATTTTAATGCGTTCCTAGAGAAAGCTAAGTTGTAAGATGATGGAACTAACTTTGTTGACTGGTCACTGGAAGCGGAACTGCCCCAAGTACCTGGCTGACAAGAAGGCGGCCAACGACAAGCAAGGTATATATGATATACATGTTATTGATGTGTACCTTACTAGCTCTCGTAGTAGTGCCTGGGTATTGATACCGGTTCGGTTGCTCACATTTGCAACTCAAAGCAGGAACTACGGAATAATCAAAGGCTGGCAAAGGATGAAGTGACGATGCGCGTGGGAAATGGTTCCAAGGTTGATGTGATCGCCATCGGCATGCTCTCTCTTCGATTACCATCGGGATAGTGATGAACCTGAATAATTGTTATTTAGTGCCTGCGTTAAGCATGAACATTATATCTGGATCTTGTTTATTGCGAGATGGTTACTCATTTAAATCAGAGAATAAAGGTTGTTCTATTTATATGAGTAATACCTTTTATGGTCATGCACCCAATGTGAGGGGTTTATTCATATTGAATCTTGATAGTGATGATACACATGTTCATAACATTGATGCCAAAAGATGTAGAGTTGATAATGATAGTACCACTTTCTTGTGGCACTGCCGTTTAGGTCATATTGGTGTAAAACGCATGAGGAAGCTCCATGCTGATGGACTTTTGGAGTCACTTGATTTTGAATCACTTGACACATGTGAACCATGCCTCATGGGCAAGATGACTAACACGCCGTTCTCTAGAACAATGGAACGGGCAAGTGACTTATTGGAAATCATACATACCGATGTGTGCGGTCTAATGAATTTTACAACGCGTGGTGGATATCATTATTTTCTTAGCTTCACTGATGACTTAAGTAGATATGGGTATATTTACTTAATGAAACACAAGTCTGAAACGTTTGAAAAGTTCAAGCAATTTCAGAGTGAAGTTGAGAATCATCGTAACAAGAAGATTAAGTTCCTGCGATCTGATCGAGGAGGTGAATATCTGAGTTATGAGTTTGGCAGTCAATTAAGGCAATGTGGAATTGTTTCACAATTGACACCGCCTGGAACACCACATCGTAATGGTGTGTCCAAATGTCGTAATCGAACTTTATTAGATATGGTGCATTCTATGATGTCTCTTGCTGATTTGCCACTATTGTTGTGGGGTTATGCATTAGAGACAACTGCATTCACTTTAAATAGGGCACCATCAAAATCCATTGAGATGACGCCATATGAACTATGGTTTGGCAAGAAGCCAAAGTTGTCATTTCTTAAAGTTTGGGGATGTGATGCTTATGTCAAAAAGCTTCAGCCTGAAAAGCTGGAACCCAAAGCGGAGAAATGTGTCTTCATAGGATACCCAAAAGAAATAGTCGGGTATACCTTCTATCTCAGATCCGAAGGCAAAGTGTTTATCTCTAAGAGCAGAAAATTTCTTGAGAAAGAGTTTCTCTCGAAAGAATTGAGTGGGAGGAAAACAGAGCTTGATGAGGTTATTGAACCTTTACTTCAACTAGAAAGTAGCACAACGTAGAAAGATGTTTCTGTGGAATCTATGTCGGTAGAAGAGGAAGTTAATGATGATGATCATGAAGTTTCGGATCAAGCTACTATTGAACCTCGTAGGTCGACAAGGGCGCGTACTACTCCTGAGTGGTACGGCAACCCTGTCTTAGAGGTCATGTTGTTGGACAATAATGAACCTATGAGCTATGGAGGAGCAGTGATGGGCCCGGATTCCGAGAAATGGTTAGAGGCCATGAAATCCAAGATGGGATCCATGTATGAAAACAAAGTATGGACTTTGGAAGTATTACCTAAAGGGCGAAATGCCATTTAGAACAAATGGATCTTTAAGAAGAAGACAGATGCGGACGGTAATGTCACTGTTTATAAAGCTCGACTTGTGGCAAAGGGTTTTTCACAAGTTCAAGGAGTTGACTACGATGAGACTTTCTCACCCGTAGCGATGCCTAAGTCTGTCAGAATCATGTTGGCAATAGCTGCTTATTTCGTCCACAAAATTTGGCAAATGGATGTCAAAACAGCGTTCCTCAACGGTTTCCTTGAGTAAGAGTGGTATATGATGCAACCAGAAGGTTTTGTCGATCCAGAGAATGCTGACAAAGTTTGCAAACTCTAGCGATCCATTTATGGACTGGTGCAAGCATCTCAGAGTTGGAATAAGTGCTTCGATGAGGTGATCAAAGTGTTTGGGTTTATACAAGTTTATGTAGAAGCTTGTATTTACAAGAAAGTGAGTGGGAGCTCTATAGCGTTTCTAATATTATATGTGGATGACATATTGCTGATTGGAAATAGTATAGAAATGCTGGAAAGCGTGAAGGAATATTTGAACAAGAGTTTTTCAATGAAGGACCTAGGAGAAGCTGCTTTCATATTAGGCATTAAGATCTATAGAGATAGATCGAGACGCTTAATAGCACTTTCACAGAGCACATACCTTGATAAAGTTTTGAAGAAGTTCAAAATGGATCAGTCCAACAAGGTATCTCCGAGGGTGTCTGTTGGGTTGGCATGGATCAAGAATGGGATTTGTTACTCCGTGTGATGCAAAGGTATCTCAGGGCCCACTCGATAATGCAACATCACAACAAGCCTTGCAAGCAATGTGACTAAGTGTTAGCCATGGGATCTTGTATTACGGAACAAGTAAAGAGACTTGCCAGTAACGAGGTTGAACTAGGTATGGAGATACCGACGATCGAATCTTGGGCAAGTAACATACCGAAGAACAAAGGGAACGTTATACGGGATTAACTGAATCCCTAACATAGAGGTTCGACCGATAAAGATCTTCATAGAATATGTAGGAACCAATATGGTCATCCAGGTCCTGCTATTGTTTATTGGCCGTAGAGGTGTCTCGGTCATGTCTGCATAGTTCTCGAACCCGCAGGGTCTGCACGCTTAAGGTTTGGTGACGTTTCGGTAGTATAGAGTTATGTATGGTGGTGACCGAAGGTTGTTTGGAGTCCCGGATGAGATCCCGGACGTCACGAGGAGCTCCGGAATGGTCCGGAGGTAAATATTCATATATAGGAAGTCCTATTTTGGTCGCCGGGAAAGTTTCGGGCTCATCGGTAGTGTACCGAGAGTGCCGGTAGTGTACCGGGGGGCCATCGGGAGAGGTATTTCGACCCAAGAGGCTACATGGGCTGTGGGAGGGTGGAAACCAGCCCTTAGTGGGCTGGTGGAAGTCCTCTAAGAGGCCCATGTGGATGGAGTTGACAGAGAAAGAAAAAACGCAAGGTGGAAATATATTCCAAGTAGGAAAGGAGGAATCCTAGTCCTACTAGGATTGAAGGAGGATTCCTCCTCTCCTCCTTGCGCAAGGGCAGCCTTGGTGCGCCATCCCTCCTCCTCCATCCCTCTTATATATACTGGTGGTATTGGGTGTTTTGCACGAGATTTTACGGCCACGTGCTACCTGTTCCATCGGTGCTCCTCTAGATCGGATTTCCACAGTGCTTAGGTGAAGCCCTGCCGGAATTGCTCCACCACCATCGCTGGAGCGCCGTCATGCTGCCGGTGAACTCTTCCTCCTCTCCACTTCCTCTTGCTGGATCAAGAGGGTGGAGATCGTCATCAAGCTGCACGTGTGCTGAACGCGGAGGTGCCGTCTGTTCGGCGCTAGATCGGAAGGATCGTGATCAAGTTCGTGGGACGGATCGTGATCAAGTTCGTGGGACGGATCGTGATTGGATCGTGGGACAGATCGTGATTGGATCACGGGATGGATCGTGATTGGATCACGGGATGCATGGTGATTTGGATCGCGAAGACATTCGACTACACCAACCGCGTTTCTTAACGCTTCTCGCTTAGCGATCTACAAGGGTATGTAGATCCACTCTCCCTCTCGTTGATGCTCATCACCGTAGATAGATCTGCATGTGCGTAGGAAAATTTTGTTTCCCATGCAATGTTCCCCAATAGTTTAACCTAGTATCCATGATTTAGCATATTATGATCAAACATGTTTGCAATGACAATTAGAGATTATAGTTGCTCATGCCATGTTCAAGTAGCTAGGAGTGGATAATGATTTATCATAGACGTCAACATGCATTAAAATGGTTGTGATGTAGTATGATGATATGGTATCCTCCTCTGAATGTTTCAAGTGGATTGACTTGGCGCATGCTCATGCATGTAGTTGAATCAATACCAACATAAGTTCATCATATTTATGTTCATGGTGTCCATATCCTACTCATGATAGCATTCAATGTTTATTATTCATAATGCATGTTTATGCCCGTCTTTGCTCTCTAGGTGCTTGCTTCTCCATCTATTTGCTAGCCTTCACCTGTACTAAGCGGGAATACTTCTTGTGCATCAAAATCCATAAACCAAAGTTATTCCAGATGAGTCCACCATATCTACCTATATGCGGTATTACCCTGCCGTTCCAAGTAAATTTGCATGTGCCGCCTCTAAAATTTCAAATGAACATCTATTTGTGTGCCTGGACTGCTCATAGAGCGATAGGGGGTGGTTAGTATCTTCCATGTTAAGCGGGTTATTCTCATGATGAGTGTTTATTCACTCGTCCTTACATGAGAGGGGCGGTAATAGGGATTCCTAGTCCCGAAATCAAAAGAAATACAAATAAGTAAAAAAACTCTCTCCCAGGAATGCTGTTGGTTTGGACATTACCTGTGGATTCGGCTCTCCATGGAGTGAGTTTGTTGGTGGAGGGGGAGTAAACCTTTACTTTTACCGCTTGGGAACCGCCGCTAATTTGTTTAACGTGGAAGATATTGATAGCTCTTGCTCGTAACATTAACAGGAAGGGTGTACCTCTCAAAATTATACTTATCTCTTATTTAAGCTTTGAGCTCCGGCATGTCTACAAATCCCTACTTCCCTAGGTGAAGGGATTATCTATTTATTTTTATGTTTAGTCATCACCTTCTCAATTAAGCGTCAGATCTAAGAGCACTATTATCATCCTCATGCATTGTGCATAGTTAATGCTGGATGCATCATGACTGGATCTTTTCTACCATGAATTACAATGTTTAGTCGCTGCTTGAACCTTGGAGGTGTTCTGCATTTATGTTTTGTGGTCTCAGAAAGGGCTAACGAGATACCAGTATTGTCATATTATATCATGATTGTTTTGATAAATGTTTGCACTTGAGATATTTTACTATTGCTTGCTAATTGCTTGTGTCATTGATATGAGTTAATATAATCCTCAAGAGTTATTGTCGACATGGTTAGTCATAATCTTTGATGAAAACCTGGGTGCTACTTACGCATATGTATGTAAACAAGAACAAAAGAGTTCGTAAAAGTTTTTCTTTCTCACTTTCAGTTTGTCAATTGAATTGCTTGAGGACAAGCAAGGGTTTAAGCTTGGGGGACTTGATACGTATCCATCATATCTACTTTTCCAAACGCTTTTGTTCTTGTTTTGGACTTTAATTTGCATGATTTGAATGAAACTAACCCGGACTGACGCTATTTTCAGCAGAACTAGCATGGGTTGTTTTTGTGCATAAATAAAAGTTCTCGGAATGGAACGAAACTTTTTGGAGAATTATTTCAAAATATTTGAGGAATATTTGAGCCAAAAGCAATCAGAGAGGGGGTAGGGTGAGGAACACCCACCAGGGCTAGCCAGCCCCGTGACACGGCCTGGTGGGTGGTGCTCACCTCATGGGGCCCCTGACCCTAATTCGAGTGCTATAAAAATCCTATTTTTCCAGAAAAAAACGAGGGAGAAACTTTCATCGTGTTTAATGATATGGAGCCGTCGCCACCTCCTGTTCTTCATCGAGAGGCGAGATCTGGAGTCCGTTTGGGGCTCCGGAGAGGGGAATCTTCGGTCTTCGTCATCATCAACCCTCCTCCATCACCAATTCCATGATGCTCCCCATAAGGAGTGAGTAATTCCTGCGTAGGCTTGCTGGTTAGTGAGGAGTTGGATGAGATTCATCATGTAATCGAGTTAGTTTGGTTAGGGCTTGATCCCTAGTATCCACTATGTTCTAAGATTGATGTTGCTATGACTTTGCCATGCTTAATGCTTGTAACTAGTGCCCGAGTGCCATGATTTCAGATCTGAACCATTTATGTTCTTATCATTATATCTATGTTCTTGATCCAGTCTTGCCTAGTCATATGCACCTATTACGTGTTATGATCTTTCAACCCCATAGTGACAATATTTGGGATACTTCACGATGATGACCGTAGTTTGAGGAGTTCATGTATTCACTATGTGTTAATGCTTTGTTCTGGTTCTCTATTTAAAAGAGGCCTTAATATCCCTTAGTTTCCTTATGGACCCCGCTGCCACGGGAGGGTAGGACAATATATGTCATGCAAGTTCTTTTCCATAAGCACGTATGACTATTTACGGAATACATGCCCACATTACATTGACGAACTGGAGCTAGTTCTGTGTCGCCCTAGTTTATGAATGTTATATGACGAATATCATCCAATGAGTACATCGATCTAGTGCCTGCAAGTTTTCACTTATATGTGTTGGTGAACGAATGTTGTTCGGAGTCCCTAATGAGACTCTGGACGTCATGAGGAGCTCCACAATGGTCCAGAGGTAAAGATTTATAGATGGCGAGTCATATTTTGGCTACCGGAAAAGTTTCGGGTTTTGTCGATGACGGTGTCCTAGACTAGGGGGTACTCACCATGTCGTCTCCCGACAAGTGGGTCGGCCACGGACCCCCATGGCGGTTCATTCATGGGCCATTTCGGGCAGCCCGTGATGCATACAAGGGAGATTCCACAAGACTTGGTGCACAAGACAAGGACTCCTCTAAACTCTAGGCCACTGGTATTATACAAACCGAGGCGAGGCTAGTAAATATACAACCTCATATTCATTACAAAAAACTCGTGGTAGATACATGTACTCTGTATGATCCCCCATGTGAATCCAATCAAAAGCAAGACATAGGGTATTATCTCCTCGAGAGAGCCCGAACCTGGGTAAAACCGTGTGTCCATGTTACCATTGCTCCAAGACTCCTAGCTTAGGACCCCTACTACGAGATATGCCGGATTCATAATCAATAACTTGTATTGTACCGGGAAGCTTCTAGAAGGTTCCAGAGGATTCTGGAAGTCCATGGAGGGTTCCACCACGTCCCTTAAGCCAACATGGGTTGTAAGGGGGCACCCTAGCCTTATTGGGCCAGCCTCCCAAGGGCCCATGTGGCTAGGGGGTAGGAAACCCTAAGGGGCAAGGCACATAGGAGGTGCCTTGGGGAGGGAGGACTCCTCCCTACAGTAGCGTAGCCAGCTCAATAATCCAGGGTGGTACAATAGTAGAACTTACATTTGTATACAATTACTCACATTATATTTTACTCATTTTTTGCTATAATATATAGGCTGTAGAGAAATCTCAGGGTGGTCCATGGACCACCCTGGCCACCCCCTAGCTACGCCACTGCCTCCCTAGCCCTCGGCCTTCCTTGGAGGAGGGGCCAAGGGATGCGACACAATTGTGCCCCTTGCCTCCTATATATAGTGGAGGGGAGGGGAGGGCTGCACATACCAATTCCTATGCCCTGATGGCAGCCCTCCCTCTCCTGTTACTCCGTTTTCTCCTCAGATCGCATCTATGGTAGTGCTTGGCGAAGCCCTGCCAGGATTGCTCCACCACCATCTCCACCATGCTGTCATGCAGGTTGATATCCCATCTACTTCTCCTCCCTTGCTTGCTGGATCACGAAGGATGAGACGTCATCGACCCGCACGTGTGCTGAATGCGGAGGTGTCGTCCGTTCGGCGCTAGATTGTATCGGATCATGATTGGATTGTGAAGAGTACGTCTACATCAACCGTGTTATATATGCTTTTGCTTAGAAATCTACAAGGGTATCTAGATACACTCCCCCTCTCGTAGTTATGCACCTCCATGGATAGATCTTGCGTGTTTGTAGGCAATTTTTTTGTTTCCCATGCAACGTTCCCCAATAGTGGTATCATGAGCTAGGTCTATGCGTAGATGATATGCACGAGTAAAACACAAAGTGTTTGTGGGTGTTTATGTTCAGATTGCTTACCTCCTTAGTCTTATTTTGAATCTGCGGTATTGTGGGATGAAGCGACCCGGACCATAACCTTACTTGTCCTCGTACAAGAGACCGGTTCCACCGATTGACATGCAACTTGTTTGCATAAAGGTCGCTGGCGGGTGTCTGTCTCTACCACTTTAGTTGAATCGGATTCGACAGAGGCGATCCTTGTGGAAGGTTAAAAGGAAACTTGAATATCACCATTGTTGCTTTGCGTAGGTAAGAACGGTTGTTGCTAGTTGCCCATAGCAGACACGTAAAACTTGCAACAACAGAGTAGAGGAGGTCTAACTTGTTTTTGCAGGGCATGTTGTTATGTGATATGGCCCAGACGTGATTTGATATATGTGATGTATGTGATTTGATATATGTGATTTGATATACGTGATTTGATATATGTGATTTGATATATGTGTTTTGTAATAGTTATCACGACTTGCATGTCGATGAGTACGACAACCGACAGGATCCATAGCGTTGTCTTTAATTTATTTGTGTCATTTGCTTTACTTTATTGCTATGAGTTAGCAATAGTTGTAGAAGCAATAGTTGGTGTGACAACCACATGATGACACGATGATGGAGATCATGATGATGGATATCATGGTGTCATGCCGGTGACTATGGAGATCATGCCAGTGCTTTGGAGATGGAGATCAAAAGCACAAGAAGATGATGGACCTATCATGTTACTTGTATGATTTGCATGTGATGTTTATCCTTTTATGCATCTTATTTTGCTTAGGACGATGGTAGCATCATAGGATGATCCCTCACTAAAATTTCAAGATAAAATTGTGTTATTCCCAAGTATGCACCATGATGAACGTTCGTTGTTTCGAAGCACCTCGTGATGATCGGGTGTGATAGACTCTATGTTTACATACAATGGGTGTAAGCCAGTTTTACGCATGCGGAATACTTGGGTTAAAGTTGACGAGCCTAGCATGTACAAACATGGCCTCAGAACATGGGAGACCCAAAGGTCGAACATGAGTCATATAGTAGATATGATCAACATGGAGATGTTCACCATGGAAACCACCTCATCTCACGTGATGAACGGATTTGGGTTGGTGGATTTGGATCATGTCACACTTAGACAACCTGAGGGATGTTGATTTGAGTGGGAGTTCTTTAGTAATATGATTAATTGACCTCATTGTCATGAACAAAGTCAAAATGTCTTTGCAATTTATGCTATATATCAATAGCTCGCGTTGTAGCTCCCAAGTATTTTGATATGTTCCTAGAGAAAACTAAGTTGGAAGATGATGGTAGCAATAATGTGGTCTGGGTTCGTGATCTGAGGATTGTCCTCATTGTTGCCCAGGAGGCTTATGTCTTTGATGCATCGCTCGGTGTGCCACCCCTTCAAGTGTCGTCTGTGGATGTTGTGAACGTCTGATAGGTACGTTTCAATGACTATTTGATAGTTTAGTGCGCCATGATTTATGGCTTAGAATCGGGGCTCCAAAGACGTTTTGAACGACATGGAACAAATGAGATGTTCCAAGAGTTGAAATTGGAATTTCAGGCTGATACTCGTGTTGAGAGGTATGATACCTCTCACAAATTCTTTGCCTACAAGATGGAGGAGAATAGCTCAGTCAGTGAGCATGTGCTTAGAATGTGTGGGTGCTACAATTGCTTGAATCAAGTGGGAGTTAATCTTCCATATAAGATAGTGATTGATTGACAGAGTTCTTGAGTCACTATCACCAAGCTACCAGAGCTTTGTGATGAACTATAACATGCAAGGGATGGAGATGATAATCCCTGAGCTATTCGCGGTGCTTAAGTGCGCGGAGGTAGAAATCAAAGAAGGAGCATCACATGTTGATGGTGTTAGGACCGGCTTTCTAGGATATTAATTTCCCAGTAACTGGTCCTTGTGCTCACCAACCCCAGGATTATTGTTAGCTGGTGGACACATTCTTGATATAGAATTCCAAGCAAAAATACAAAATCTAAAGTACAGGACCATGGTGGTCTATGGAGTACAACAAGGGTTTCTAGTGGTGGATGGCGGAAGCGGTTCGTGGATCCTCATCGTCTATGGGACTCCATTTCCCACAGGAACAACTCACCTGGATAGCTCCTATCTTGGCGCGACTGCTACCTTCGGGCCTAGGTTCTGGGGCTGTCGTCTTTGCGCTCCTCTCCAAGCAAGAAATCTGGCCAAGACAATAGCCAGGGACACACCAGTGAGTACTTCGAATGTACTCGCAAACATCATGAAAATAGATATAATATATCAGGTGGTAATCAGGCATTGAAATAATGTATGATCATCCAATCAGTCACAATATAAAAATTCATGATGCAAACAAGTAGGTTATTCATGCAATAAATAATTTACCAATCAAGGGACAAAAATAAAATAATCCAGTCAGGTGTCTGAAGTGACGCCTCGAAAGGTTAGGATTATAAACATGCCTCAGTCGGGCGTCTGAGCAATGCCACATAAAGGGCTTATAATGAAAGTAAATAACATTCATGCCACAGTCGGGCGTCTGAGCGACACCACATAAAGGGTTTATAGTGAAAATAAATGATGAGCGTGCCACAGTCGAGCATCTCAGCGACGCCACATAAAGGGCTTATAATGAAAATAAATAACAAGAGTGCCATAGTCAGGCGTCTCAGCGACGCCACATAAAGGGCTTATAATGAAATTTAATAACATCAGGAGTATCTAGAAGGTAGGACCATCCCAGGTGATACTCCACAATTCACATAATAGAAATGGTTAGTCCATAACAATAATAATCATAGATATCACTCGTCACCATTCATGGACAAAGTTCTGGTTTGAAAGTTTTCCTCCAAAGACCGACTCTAAGACCAACACTTGACCTATCCCAGACTGTAGTATTAACTGCGGACACGACAATTCGAATAGATGTATATTCTGCAGAGGGTGTACTCTTTACCCACAAGTAATGGTTTTCTTTAGTCATCTCGAGACTAATTGCGCTTACGGTCTTTAAGTTGAAAACACACCTGACCCGTGCACACCAGCTTAACTTACCAGTGCCTGGAATCACCCACGACACTCGTTAAGCAATACTCTAAGTGGGGAGGCTCCAACCTTGATTAGCATGGGATCAAAAAATTTATATCGCCTGCAAAACAGGGGAACTACCCCCTCGGACTCACTAGAACACCCATGCCCCTAGACCAAGTGACATGCCCACCAATGATCAGTGGTATCTTTCACTATGGCCTCTCTGTATGGTGTGTGCAAGGAAAGTGGTTGACGACTTAATCAACCGTAACCTACCTGAGGCAGGGACAAGTGGTAGCAAGATTCAAGTATGGGGGTTACTAACGGAAGACTCGATTTATGGTCGACTCAGGAGGTTCAACTTTCCCTGCAAAGGTTAGCATCACAAAATTCTTCTGTTCAATCACCAACAGGGTCACCACCCATCATGCCTTGTCATGCCCTCACTGATTTCTCTCGTCACCACGTGATACCAGTTTTCACGGTCATACTTTATCCACGACGAAACTTCTCCCCAAAGTTTGTCCGGACCAGCTCAGGCATACGTGGCATGAGGAACTAACCACTTGTCATGTACATCACATGATCACAACAATTAAGCTTGTCATCATATGCATTCATGCATGACTTATCATCATATGCAAATTTCATTATTTCCTGTGACATATGCACGGTTTACTTCTCCTAGCAAACAATCAACCAACAAATATCATATCAAGTGTTCAAGATGCTTGCCTTGGGGTTGCAGAAGGGTGGGGTGCACTCCAAAATTTTGAAGTATTCTTCCCTCCATTTTCCTATTTTTGAAATTATTGAATCAACACACATTTCCAAAATAGTACAAAAAAGTTGTCTTAATATTTTTGAAATAAATATGTAAATAAACTATAGGAAATTTGAATGATGACAGAAAAAGAATCAATTTGTTTGGAGTTGTAGTTAAAAATATATAGCTGGTCAAGATTCATTCAAACTCTAATTTTAAAAGGAAATAATAAAAACAAAACGATTCAGTGAGATTACGCTTTCCTGAGAAGAAAATGTACCACGAGTGTTTACGCCTCCACTTAACCACATCGACTATGACCTATGGGTCATTGACAGTGGACCCGTGGTTAGATTTGACCAGTTCCACCCGTGCTCTCTCCTTCCTCCGGCCGCATAGGGGCGGAGCTCCGCCGGCCCTCGCCGGCCAACGTCAATGCCCCAAGGGTGCTGGCCACGGGAATGGATGCGGGGGACCCAGACGGTTCCCCTGGTGGTCTCTATGGTTGAGTAAGAGCATTGGGTCGCCGACGACGAGCTCACTGGCGAGCGGTGGCTTCGGTTGCAAGGGGGATTTGTCTTGCGGCGGTTCCTGAATGAATTCGAGAGGAGGAACAGCTTTGCAGGATCAACCAGAAGCTAATGGAGGAGGGGAATCAGAAGGGGAGGCTCTGGTTGAGGGGAATTTAGCGGGGATGGAGGTGGCGGCAGGAGATGTCGGAGTGGAGGGAGACGACGGCTCCGACCATTCTGCAACTCTGGACGGCTCCTGAAGGGGAAGGGGAGGTGGTCGATGACCCATATAAGCTCTAAGGGGGGGGGGGTTATATAGGCGGAGTAGGTCAGTTCGTCAGGGCAAGAGGATAAGCACGGCGGCGACGACCACTATTGCGGAACAGGAGAGGTGGGGCTAGCTTGTTGGGCTTGTCGGGGATGAGGACGCCGCTGCGGATGAGGACGGTGGGTTGGAGATCTCGGGGGGGGGGGGGGGAGTGCCACGCGCCTCGTACGACATTGACCATCACAGGCGGCCATGGGGGCTAGCGCCTGGCTCGCTGGGGACGTGGCGACTACTGCAGCACACGAGGGGGCGGTTGGGGCTTGGCGGCACTAGTGGGCAGGGAGGGGCACTAGAGGCTCTGTGAGCAAGGAAGAGTCAGGGGACGCGTCGGCTTGGGCACGTGCACGTGCAAAACACGTGCTCTGCTAGCGCCCCAGGCATGCACGTCAACTGGTCGATGAAATGGCAGGGCGACCAAAGAGGCCTGGGTGCTAATGAGGGTTAACAAGGCTGGGCTAAATGCAGAGCAGAGGCTAGAGGACATCTTGCTTTGGTCAGAGGGGCAAGCTCACAATGCAGACTTTGGATCATGCCAATTCTGGACATGCACTACAAGTGCTTGACAGAATGCCAGATCCACCTATGGGGGTTTTCTAAGGGTGAAAATTTGCAGGCTAGGGTCTCTTTAGATGCAAAAGGGAGTCATGAGGTTATTTTGGAAAAACATGAAACTGCCTAGTGCAATTTTTTCAGAATTTGATTCTGGACAAAAACTACATACGATATTTTGGCAAATCAAAAATGGGAATTTGGGGCTGATCTCTTGGACTTAAGGTTTTGGTTGGAAGGACCAAGAGCAGGAAAAATCTCAGGGTCATAAGGGCAAGATAGAATAGGGTTGCATTTCAAACTGCTAAACTGGACCATAATAGAAATGAGGTTGTTTTGCTCAAAATTTACAAAGGACACAAATAGGTTTTTGCATAAAAGTGAATCATATACATCTCATGACATCTCCTAATTTTTGTAGGATTTTTAAAGGAATATTTAAGCAGGTTGTAGTGCAACAGAGATATTTTCACAATTGAAAATATTATTAAAATAATTAGTTGTGGGCAAGTTTTATTATAAAAATTGTGCCTAATAAATTTGTAAATGGAATATTATGATTGAAGGGAAATATTCAAGACCAAAATTTACTTTCCAAAAATCTATACTTGGAGGGGAGAATTATTGGAAAGAAAGGTTCTAAAATCAGCAGAAGGGCAAAATATTATAAAGTTTTATTTCTAGCCAAATTTTAAATTATTAAAAATATGATTAATCTTTTGGTGTGTTACAACACTACCCCTTTAAAGAAAATCTCGTCCTCGAGATTTGTTAGAGAAAGAAAAGAAATCTCTTGTAAAACATGGTAATAAAACCACTCACATGTAGGTGCAATCAAAACAATCATTTATAGCATATATTCTAAGATATGGCACAAATATCGTATTATGCATTTAAATGATATATTTAACAATCATATGCATGCACGCTCATGAGGTATGATTGACAGGGCGTTGAGGAAATATCCTTGGTGTCGGGACACATTCTTATTTCTCCTAGGGAGTTCAGAGTATGTTCCCTTCCTGGTCTGTCAATGGGGTTCTACCAGGAATGCATATTGTTGTCCAATATTTAAAGGAACACGCAGTGATCCTTTATTTGGTGGTTGGGATAAAAAATGTTGTGGTTGAAAATTTGCAAAATCTTACAAAACGGTCCGGGATTGTGCCCGAGGTTTTTAAAATAAATCCTAAAAGCGCAACATGGGGAAAAATGGCTGTGATGACGAATGCTTGTGATGGTCACAACAACACGCGCATCTTGTAAATTTATTATGGCGGTCTTTCTACAACATCAAGGGAAATACGCGAATATAACATTACAGAGCAATGCGGCTACTAGGCTCTAACAATTACTCTCATGGACTTGCTTCGTCTTCGACGACTTCTGAGCTGACGTGCTCCACAGTCGATGAGGCTTCTTCAGATGCCATAGCTCTAGGGTCGAGTGGACCATGGAACAGGTTGCAGGGTTACGATGGTGATGATGCCTCGGACGGCGTGCTCTGGGCATAGCCTCATTGCAGTAAGCATCCAGACTGCAGTGAAGTTCTTCCGGGGTCAAGATCAGGTCATCAAAAGGGTAGACTAGGACAAACCTCAGGGATTCAACAGGTCTTCCAAATAACACTAGTTGATTTCTGGAGGCGGTCGCAGCTTCACTGCTCATCAGAACTCGGTGAGCATATGACCTGCGATTTGTGACCAGATCAAGGGTGACGTGATCAATTAGTGCCTCCCGCCCTCTCAAGTAGCGCACTACATACACCGGTGTAGGGTCTGTCTCAAGGTCTCCGTTGGTGACTTGCTTGGGCTACCATAGCTTTCATGGCTAGGATAATACACAAACGGGCGGCTATTTGCTCTCGGCGACAAATGTCAAAGCTGGACTATAGCCTCTCGGGCTGCAAGCTGGCGGGCTTGGGATTCACCAGTGGCCACTCTTCTAGTAAAATGGGAAGTGTGCCCCAATGAGGTACTCCTTTCGTAGATATGCATCGTGGCCCAAAAGTGATGGATAATATCACTCATAGGATGTTCATGCACAACATACTCTGGGCTCTTCTATGTCGAGAGCTTGGCGGGTGAGGTCGGCGAGGATGGCTACGAAGTCTCCAGGCTCAGATGCAGTGGTCTCGTTGCAAGTGACGAGGCTTGTCATCTTGCTAGTCTAGGGTTTTTGGGATGGAAATAAAGGTTGTGGTGTGCTGGGTTGAGGCAGGGCATTCCTTTATAGGCAAAGGAGTCTTCTATCGCACGCTTGGGGATGCCACAACTCCATTGTCAGTTATAGACACACTGCCTATGGGTTGGTTGACAAGTTGGGTAGCGACTGTCAAAAAGGTGTCTGATGCTCACTTTGGAGGCTATCTGGATAGGATAGGCTTGGATATGGATACACAATATCTGGTTGGGGGTGGAAACCTAAGGTTAGCGACCTGGCTAAGATAGGGTTAGCCAATGATCAGCCTCGCTCTGATACAAAGTTTGTTAGGACTGGCTTTCCAAGATATTAATTTCCCACTAACCGGTCCTTGTGCTCACTAGCCCCATGATTACTATTAGATGGTGGACACATTCTTGATACAAAATTCCAAGCAAAAATTCAAAATCTGAAGTACAAGACCATGGTGGTCTATGGAGTACAACAAGGGTTTCTAGTGGTGGATGGAGGAAGCGGTTCGTGGATGCTTGCCTTGGGATTGCAGAAGGGTGGGGTGCACTCCAAAATTTTGAAAGTATTCTTCCCTCCATTTTCCTATTTTTGAAATTATTGAATCACCACTTCTACCTCTTGAGTGTGCGTTGGTTTTCCCTTGAAGAGGAAATGGTGATGCAGTGAAGTAGATAAGTATTTCCCTTAGTTGATGAGAACCAAGGTATCAATCCAGTAGGAGGAACAAGCAAGTCAGAATGGATGCACCTACACAAACAATCAAACTCTTGCACCCAACGCTATAAAGGGGTTGTCAATCCCTTCACGGTTATTTGCAAGGATTAGATCTGATAGAGATAGATGTAAAAGATTGCGGAAAGTAAAAGGTAAATAAATTGTAGCAAGGTATTTTTGGTATTTTTGGTTTATAGATCTGAAAATATAATATGGAAAGTAGACCCGGGGCCATATGTTTCACTAGAGGCTTCTCTCTTGAAGGAAAATATCATGGTGGGTGAACAAATTGCTGTCGAGCAATTGATAGAAAAGCGAATAATTATGACGATATCCAAGGCAATGATTATGCATATAGGCATCATGTCTGTGTCAAGTAGACCGAAACGATTTTGCATCTACTACTATTACTCCACACATCGACCGACTCGTGCCTGCATCTAGAGTATTAAGTTCATGAAGAACAAAGTAACGCATTAAGTAAGATGGCATGATGTAGGGGGATAAACTCAAGCAATATGATGAAAACCCCATCTTTTGAACCTTGATGGCAATAATACAATACGTGCCTCGCTACCCCTGCTTTGTCACTGGGTGAGGACATCGCAAGATTGAACCCAATACTAAGCACTTCTCCCATTGCAAGAATTACCCTTCTAGTTGGCCAAACCAAACCAATAACTCGAAGAGACTTGCAAAGATATGAAATCATGCATATAAGAATTCAAAAAAGGCTCAAACAATATTCATGGATGATCTAAACATAAACCCACAATTCATCGGATCTCGACAAACACATCGCAAAAGAGTATTACATCGGATAGATCTCCATGAAGATCATGGTATTGAAGCACAAAGAGAGAGAAGAAGCCATCTATCTACTAGCTATGGACCTGTAGGTCAGTGGTGGTCTAGTCACGCATCATCGGAGTGGCAATGGAGTTGTTGTAGATGCCCTCCGTGATCAAATCCCCCTCTAGAAGATTACCGGAAAAGGCTCCAAGATTGGATCTCTCGGGAACGGAGGCTTCTGGCAACGGAGAAGTATTTGTGTGACTCTGACGACCCACAAGTATAGAGGATCTATCGTAGTCCTTTCGATAAGTAAGAGTGTCGAACCCAATGAGGAGCAGAAGGAAATGACAAGAGGTTCTCAGTAAGGTATTCTCTGCAAGCATTGAAATTATCGGTAACTCATAGTTTTGTGATAATATAATTCATAATGCGTAGCAAGTAACAATTGTAACAAAGATGCAGCAAGGTGGCCCAATCCTTTTTATAGAAAAGGACAAGCCTGGAAAAACTCTTATATAAAGCAAGGCGCTCTCGAGGACACATGGGAATTTCTGTCAAGCTCGTTTTCATCATGCTCATATGATTCACGTTCGTTAGTTCGATAATTTGATATGTGGGTGGACCGGTGCTTGGGTTCTGCCCTTAGTTGGACAAGCCTCCCACTTATGATTAACCTCTCTCACAATCATCCGCAACTACGAAAGAAGAATTAAGATAAATCTAACCATAGCATGAAACATGTGGATCCAAATCAACCCCTTACGAAGCAACACATAAACTAGGGTTTAAGCTTCTGTCACTCTAGCAAGCCATCATCTACTTTTTACTTCCCAATGCCTTCCTATAGTCCCAAACAATGGTGAAGTGTCATGTAGTCGACGTTCACATGACACCACTAGAGGAGACAACATACATATCATCAAAATATGGAACGATACCAAATTCACATGATTATTTATAACAAGACTTATCCCATGTCCTCAGGAACAAACGTAACTACTCACAAAGCATATTCATCCTCATAATAGGAGGAGTATTAATGATGATCAAGGATCTGAACATATGATCTTCCACCAAGTAAACCAACTAGCATCAACTACAAGGAGTAACCAACACTACTAGCAACCCACAGGTACCAATCTGAGGTTTTGAGGCAAAGATCGGATACAAGAGATGAACTAGGGATTGGAGAGGAGATGGTGCTGATGAAGATTTTGATGGAGATTAACCCCCTATCGATGAGAGGATTGTTGGTGATGACGATGGCTTCGATTTGCCCCTCCCGGAGGGAAGTTTCCTCGACAGAACAGCCCTGCCGGAGCTCTAGATTGGTTATGTCCAAGTTCCGCCTCGAGACGGTGACGCTTCATCCCGAAAGATCTGTTGTGATTTTTTCCAGGTCGAAACCCTCCATATAGAAGAAGATAGGCATCAGAGGGCTGCCAGGTGGGCCACAAGCCTTAGGGCCCCGCCCAGGGGGGTAGGGCGCGCCCCCCGGTCTTATGGCTGCCTGGTAGGCCCCCTGATGTATTTCTTTTGCCCAATATTTTTTATATTCCACTATAATTCTCCATAGATTTTCAGGACTTTTGGAGTTGTGCAGAATAGGTATCTCAGATTTGCTCCTTTTCAGTCCAGAACTCCAGCTGGCGGCATTCTCCCTCTTCATGTAAACCTTGTAAAATAAGAGAGAAAAGGCATAAGTATCGTGCCAAATGTTGGAAATATGCCCTAGAGGCAATAATAAATTGGTTATTATCATATTTCCTTGTTCATGATAATCGTTTATTATCCATGCTATAATTGTATTGATCAGAAACTCAGATACATGTGAGGATACATAGACAACACCATGTCCCTATTATGCCTCTAATAGACTAGCTCGTTGATCAAAGATGGCTATGGCTTCCTAGTCATGGACATGAGATGTCATTTGATAATGAGATCACATCATTAGGAGAATGATGTGATGGATAAGACCCAAACTATAAACGTAGCATATGATCGTGTGAGTTTATTGCTACAGTTTTCTGCATGTCAAGTATTTGTTCCTATGACCATGAGATCATGCAACCCACTGACATCGAAGGAGTACCTTGTGTGTATCAAACATCACAACGTAACTAGGTGACTATAAAGGTGCTCTACAGGTATCTCCGAGGTTGTCTATTGAGTTGGCATGGATCAAGACTGGGATTTGTTACTCCGGGTGATGGAGAGGTATCTCAGGGCCCACTCGGTAATACAACATCACTATAATCCTTGCAAGCAATGTGAATAAAGAGTTAGACACGGGATGTTGTATTATAGTACGAGTAAAGAGACTTGCCGGTAATGAGATTGAACTAGATATGGAGATACTGATGATCGAATCTCGGGCAAGTAACATACCGAAGAACAAAGGGAACATCATACGGGATTAACTAAATCCTTGACATAGAGTTTCGACCGATAAAGATCTTTGTAGAATATGTAGGAATCAATATGGGCATCCAGGTCTCGCTATTGGTTATTGACCATAGAGGTGTCTTGGTCTTGTCTACATAGTTCTCGAACCCGCAGGGTCTACGCACTTAAGGTTCGGTGACGTTTTGGTAGTATAGAGTTATGTATGGTGGTGACCGAAGGTTGTTTGGAGTCCTGGATGAGATCCCGGATGTCACGAGGAGCTTCGGAATGGCCCGGAGGTATAGATTTATATATGGGATAATAGTGTTTGGTCTCCGGAAGGGTTCCGAAATTCACCGGAAATAGTTTCAGATGTTCCCGAAATGTGCGGGGTACAGGGACACTTTATTTGGGCCAAGGGGTAAAGCCCATGAGGCTTTAGGAAGGTGCAAAAGGTGTTTTGTGGAGGCCAGGGGCCAGACGCCGAGGACCTTGGCGTCTGGTCTTTGAGTCCGAGGAGGACTCTTCCCTTGCGGGCAAACCGACCTTGAGGAGGAATTTTCTACAAGTTTCGACCCCAGGGCTCAAGATATAAATAAAGGGACAGGGCTAGCACTTGTGACACATCAAGAAACCCTAAGCCACGTGCTGCCTCTCCTCTAGTTTGTAGTTTCTCCTCTGGATTGGTTTCAGCGGTGCTTAGGGGAAGCCTTGCTAGAATTGTTCCACCACCATTGACGCAATGCCGTTGCACTGTCGGAGAACTCGTCTATCTCTCCGCTCCCTCTTGATGGATCAAGAAGGCGGAGATCATCATCGAGCTGTACGTGTGCTGAACGCTGAGGTGCCGTCCGTTTGGCTCTAGACGGAAGGACCATGATCAAGATCGTGAGACGATTTGTGATTGGATCGCGGGACGGATCGTGATGAGATTGCGGGACAGATCATGATTGGATCGCGGGACGGATCGTGATGGGATCGCGGGACACTCGGCGATTTGGATCTTGAAGACGTTCGACTACATCAACCGCGTTTCTTAATGGTTCCCGCTTAGCGATCTACAAGGGTATGTAGATCCACTCTCCCTCGTAGATGCTGATCACCATGGATAGATCTTGCGTGTGCGTAGGAATTTTTTGTTTCGCATGCAACGTTCCCCAACACCAAAATGTGTAGTAACAGCCCATAATGCCGTAAATATCAATATAAAAGCATCATGCAAAATGGATGTATCAACTCCCCCAAGCTTAGACCTTGCTTGTTCTCAAGCGTAAGCCGAAATCGATAAATATGCCCACATGTTTAGAGTAGAGGTGTTGATAAAATAAAATACGGACATGAAGGCATCATGATCATCTTTAGAACAACAACATATATTGACATATAATTTCTTATGCTAAAGTAACAATTCATTCACAATGGTAAAGTACGAATCAAGAACTCTATTGAGAACTGAGAAACTACGATCTCAGTCATTGAAGCAATTCCAATTTATCATAACGTAGGAAAGAGTCAATAAGAGCTTGTAAGGCAAATCCACATACTCAATCATCTTTTAGTCTTTCATAATTTCTAACACTCACAAGTTACCTATGAGGTCAAAGCTTCAATCGGACACAGAGAAAGGTAGGGGCTTATAGTGTTGCCTCCCAACTATTTACCTCAAGGGTAATGTCAATAGTAATAACTCATGCTCGTCCACTTCCGAGTGGATATATGTGCCTAGATCATTCCCCAACACATGATGCTTGCCAGAAGATAAAGACGAAATAGAGAAAGTGATGGAGATCACCACGACTCTTGCATACGGGTAATTACTAGAAAATAAAAGTAACATATAGGCCCTTCGCAGAGGGAAGCAGAGGTTGTCATGCGCTTTTACAGTTAGATGCACAATCCCTTAATGCAAAAGAATGTCACTTTATATGTCCCCTTGTGATAGAGAACTTTATTATGCAGTCCGTCGCTTTTATTTCTTCCCTATCACAAGTTCATATAAAGTTTATTTTCCTCACACTAATAGATCACTCATATTTAGAGAGAAATTTTTATTGCCTACACCGTGAAAACTTACTTGAAGGATCTTAATAAATCCGTAGGTAGGTATGGTGGACTCTCATGGCAAAACAGGATTAAGGGTGTTTGGCTGCACAAGTAGTATCTCTACTTGGCGCGGAAGTTTTTGCCGATATGAGGTGGAAGCAAGCGAAACATGTTGATGGGTCTATAACAATATAACTTCTATTCGAAAATAAGCAAACATAAACCATTATGTTGTCTTCCTTGTCCAACATCAACTTCTTAACATATAATATTTTAGTGAGTGCTCAAAATAATAGAAGATGTCCAAGATAATATATTTATATGTGAACCTCTCTTTCTTTATTACTTCCTTTTAATTGCTCCAATGACCAACAACTATGTTTGTCAACCCACAACAGGTTTCAATCGACATACTTCTTATATGTGAAGTCATCACTCCCCATAAGATCATCATATATACTCTTTGCTTTTATTCTATACTTCTTTCTACTTCATCTTTTTCAAGATCAAGATCATACCAAACAAGCAAAGCCCTCAACTCAAAAGTACTTTTTATTATATAACTCTTGGACTTGTTTACATAGCAGGAATCATAAACTAAAAACTCTAAACTAGATCACACGAAAACTTTATTCTACTAGATCAAGATATAACCAAAATGATTGAACTAAGAAAACATGATAAAAATAAAATTAAAAGATGTGATGGTGATATGATACCAGGGCACCTCCCCAAGCTTGGCACAAGCCAAGAGGAGTGCCCATACCCATGTGTTTAGTTGTCTTGCTTCGGAGGTGGTGATGCTATATACTTGGCGATGATGCCCTTCAGAATGCAATTCTCCTCCTCAAGCTTGTTATTTTGCTGTCTGAGATCCGTTATTTCCTTGTGAAGTTTTCCTTGCAACGTTCCCCAACAGTGGCATCATGAGCTAGATCTATGTGTAGATGAGATCTCGAGTAGAATGCAAAGAGTTTGTGGGCGTTGATGCTTTTGCTTCCTCCCTTGGTCGTGTTTTGGTTCAGCGGTATTTTTGGGATGAAGCGGCCCAGACCAACCTTACTCGTATGCTTACGAGGGACCGGTTCCATCGACTGACGTGTAACTTTGTTGCACAAAGATGGCTGGCAGGTGTCTGTTTCTCGTACTTTAGTTGGATCGGATTCGACAAAGGCAGTCCTTGAGAAGGTTGAAAAGCAATTTATGTATCACCGTTGTGGTTTTGTGTAGGTGAGAATTTTCTTGCTAGATATCCGTAGCAGCCACGTAAAACTTGCAACAACAATTAGAGAACGTCTAACTTGTTTTTGCAGGGTATGTTGTGATGTGATATGGCCAATTACATGATGAGATATATGTGATGTATGAGATGATCATGTGATGTATAGAATAGCACGACTTGCATGTCGAGGAGTATGGCAACCAGCAGGAGCCATAGGGTTGTCTTTAATTATTGTATGACCCGCGTGTCAATCATTAAGCACTATGTAATGCTTTACTTTATCGCTAAATGGTAGCAATAGTAGTATGAGCATGGTGGGTGCGACAACCCCGATGGCGACACAACGATGGAGATCATGATGATGGAGATCATGGTGTTATGCCGGTGAGGATGAAGATCATGCCGGTGCTTTCAAGATGGAGATCAAAAGCACAAGTGCATGGCCATATCATGTCACTTATGATTTGCATGTGATGTTAATCCTTTTATGCACCTTGTTTTGCTTAGGACGACAATAGCATTATAAGGTGATCCCTCACTTAATTTCAAGATAAATTGTGTTCTCCCTGAGTGTGCACCGTTGTGAAAGTTTGTCATGTCGAGACACCACACGATGATCGGGTATGATAGACTCTACGTTCACATACAACGGGTGCAAGCCAGTGTTGCACATGAAGAACACTCGGGTTAAACTTGACGAGCCTAGCATGTACATACATGGCCTCGAAACATAAGAGACCAAAAGGTCGAACATGAGTCATATAGTAGATATGGTCAACATGATGATGTTCACCATTGAAACCACCTCAACTCACGTGATGATCGGACTTGAGTTGTTGCATTTGGATCATGTATCACTCGAATGACCGGAGGGATGTCAATTGGAGTGGGAGTTGTTAAGTCATTTGATTAATTGAACTCATTAACATGAACATACTCAGTAGTGTCTTTGCAAATTATGTTGTAGCTCACGTTGTAGCTCCCTTGAATTTTTATATGCTCCTAGAGAAATAGATTTGAAAGATGATGGTAGCAATATTGTGGACTGAGTCCGTGATCTGAAGATTGTCCTCATTGCTGCACAGAAGGCTTATGTCCTTAATGCACACTAGGTGTGCCACCCCTCTAGCGTCGTCTGTAGATGTTGTGAACATCTGACAGGAACGTTCCTATGACTACTTGATAGTTTAGTGCGTCATGCATTATGGCTTAGAATTTAGGCTCCAAAACGTTTTGAATGTCACGGAACATATGACATGTTCTAAGAGCTGAAATTGGGATCTCAGGCTCGTGACCGTGTTGTGCCTGCAAGATGAAGGAGAATAGCTCAATCATTGAGCATGTGCTCAGATTGTCTGGGTGCTACAATTGCTTAAATCGAGTGGGAGTTGATCTTCCAGATAAGATAGTGATTGATACAGTTCTTTGAGTCACTATCACTAAGCTACTAGAACTTCGTGTTGAACTATAATTATGCCAGGGATGGAAATGATGTTCCCGTAGTTGTTTGCGATGTTTGACACCGCGAAGGTAGAAATCAAGAATGAGCATCAAGTGTTGATGGTTAGTAAAACCACTAGTTTTGAGAAGGGAAAGGGCAAGGAAGGAAACTTCATGGATGGCAAGTCAGTTGCTGCTGCAGTGAAGCAACCCAAAGTTGAACCCAAACCCGAGACTAAGTGCTTCTATTATGAGGAGAGCGGTCGCTGAAGCGGAACAATCCTAGATACTTGGTAGATAAGAAGGCTGGCAATGTCGACAAAAGTATATTTGATATACGTGTTATTGATGTGTACCTTGATAGTACTCCTAGTAGCACCTGGGTATTGGATACCGGTTTGCTTGCTAAATGTTAGTAACTCGAAGTAAAATCTACAGAATAAACGGAGACTAGCTAAGTGTGAGGTGATGATGTGTGTTGGAAATGTTTCCAAGGTTGATGTGATCAACATCGCACGCTCTCTCTACCTTCGGGATTAGTGACAAAACAAAATGTTGTTTGGTGTTTGCGTTAAGCATGAACATGATTAAATCGTGTTTATTGCAACACGGTTATTAATTTAAGTTAGAGAATAATGGTTACTCTGTTTACATGAATAATACCTTGAATGGTCATGCACCTAGTGAGAATGGTTTGTTGAATCTTGATCGTAGTAATACACATGTTCATAACATTGATGCCAAAAGATACAAAGTTAATAATGATAGTACCACATACTTGTGGCACTGCCGCTAAATGTCATATTGGTACAAATCGCATGAAGAAACTCCATGCTGATCGATCTTTGGACTCATTCGATTTTGAATCGGTTGAGACATGCGAACCATGCCTCTTGGGCAAGATGACTAAGGACCCCATTTTCCGGTTTGATGGAGCGGGAAAGTGATTTATTAGAAATGATACATGTTGATGTATGCAATCCAATGAGTCTTGTAGCATGCAGTGGATATCGTTATTTTCTTACCTTCACTCATGATTTGAGTAGATAATAGTGTATATTTACTTAATGAAACACAAGTCTGAATCATTTGAAAAGTTCAAGCAAATTCGAAGTGAAGTTTAAGATCATCATGACAAGAAGATAAAATATCTGCGATATGATTGTGGAGGTGAATATCTAAGTTACGAGTTTGGCATACAACTTTAGACAATGTGAAAGTTGTTTCACAACTCACACCACCTGGAACACCATGGTGTGATGGTGTGTTCGAACGTCATAGTCGTGCTCTATTGGATATGGTGCATACTATGATGTCTCTTATTGTTTTGCCACTATCGTTTTGGGGTTATGCATTAGAGACAACTACATTCACTTTAAATAGGGCACCATCTAAATCCGTTGAGATGACACCATATGAATTATGGTTTGATAGAAACCTAAGCTGTCATTTCTTAATGTTTGGGGCTGATAAGCTTATGTGAAAAAAGGTTTTCATCTAATGAGCTCAAACCCAAAGCGGACAATTGCATCTTCATGGAATGCCCTAAGAACAGTTGGGTATACCTTCTATCTCAGATCAGAGCACAAAGTGTTCGTTGCTAAAATGGGTTCTTTCTCGAGAAAGAGTTTCTCTCGAAATAATTGAGTGGGAGGAAGATAGAACTTGATGAGGTTGTTGAACCTTTGTTCAACCAGAGAGTAGCGCAGGGTAGAAAGATGTTTCTATGGAGCCTATGTCAGTTGAAGTGGAAGTTAATGATGATGATCGTGAAGCTTCAGATCAAGTTACTATCAAACCTAATAGGTTGAGAAGGACACGTACTGCTCCTGAGTGGTACGACAACCCTGTCTTGGAGGTCATGTTGTTGGACAATGATGAACCTACGAGCTATGGAGAAGCAATGGTGGGCCCGGATTCCGACAAATGGTTAGAGGCCATGAAATCCGAGAAAGGATCCATGTATGAAAACCAAGTATAGACTTTGGTAGACTTGCTCATTGGACGGCAGGTCGTCGAGTACGAATGGAACTTTAAGATGAAGACAGACACTAATGGTAAATGTCACCATTTATAAAGCTTGACTTGTCACAAAGAAGTTTCTGACAAGTTCAAGGAGTTGACTGCGGTGAGACTTTCTCACTCATAGCAATGCTAAAGTCTGTTGGAATTATGTTAGTAGTTACTGCATTTTTCAATTATGAAATCTGGCAGATGGATGTCAAAACATCGTTTCCTTAACGGTTTACTTGAGGAAAGGTTGTATATGATACAACCAGAAGGTTTTGTCAGTCGTAAGGATGCTAAAAGGTGTGCGAGCTCCAGCAATCCTTCTATGGGCTGGAGCAAGCATCTCGGAGTTGGAATATACGCTTTGATGAGGTGATCAAAGTTTTTGCGTCTATACAAACTTTATGAGAAACTTGTATTTACAATAAAGTGAGTGGGAGCACTATAGAGTTTCTGATAAGCATATGTGGATGACATATTGTTGATCGGAAATGATGTAGAATTTCTGGAAAGCATAAACGGTTGTTTGAAAAGAGTTTTTCAAAGGAAGACCTGGATAAAGCTACCTAATTGTTGAGCATCAAGATCTATAGAGATGGATCAAGATGCTTGATAAGACTTTCAATGAGTACATACCTTGACAAGATTTTGAAAGATTTCAAAATGGACCAGTCGGAGAAAGAGTTCTTGCCTGATTTGTAAGGTGTGAAGTTGAGTAAGACTCAAACTCTACCACGACACAAGAAAGAGAAAGGACGAAGGTCGTCCCCTATGCTTTAGCCATAGGCTCTATATAGTATGCCATGTTGTGTACCACACCTGTGTGTGCCTTGCCGTGAGTCCGTTAAGGGGTACAAGAGTGATCCAGGAGTGGATCAATGGACAACGGTCAAGATTATCCTTAGTAACTTAAACACTAAGGAAATGTTTCTCGATTATGGAGGTGATAAAGAGTTACGTCGATGCTAGCTTTAACACCAATCCAGATGACTCTTAGTAGAAATCCGGATACATATAGTGGAGCAGCCATTTGGAATAGTTCCAAGTGGAGTGTGGTAGCAGTATTTACAGTATGACATAGAGATTTGCAAAGTACACACAAATCTGAATATAGCAGACCCGTTGACTAAAAGACCTCTCTCACATGTAAAGCATGATCGAGCCCCAGAACTCATTGGGTGTTAGATTCATAACAATGCGAATCACATGGTGATGTGAACTAGATTATCGACTCTAGTGCAAGTGGGTGACTGTTGGAAATATGCCCTAGATGCAATAATAAATTGGTTATTATCATATTTCCTTGTTCATGATAATCGTTTATTATCCATGCTATAATTGTATTGATCGAAAACTCAGATACATGTGTGGATACATAGACAACACCATGTCCCTAGTATGCCTCTAATAGACTAGTTCGTTGATCAAAGATGGCTATGGTTTCCTAGTCATGGACATGAGATGTCATTTGATAACGGGATCACATCATTACGAGAATGATGTGATGGACAAGACCCAAACTATAAACATAGCATATGATCATGTCAGTTTATTGCTACAGTTATCTCCATGTCAAGTATCTATTCCTATGACCATGAGATCATGCAACCAACTGACACCGGAGGAGTATCTTGTGTGTATCAAATGTCACAACGTATCTGGGTGACTATAAAGGTGCTCTATAGGTATCTCCGAGGGTGTCTGTTGAGTTGGCATGGATCAAGACTGGGATTTGTTACTCCGTGTGACGGAGAGGTATCTCAGGGCCCACTCGGTAATACAACATCACTATAAGACTTGCAAGCAATGTGACTAAAGCGTTAGCCACGAGATCTTGTATTATGGAACGAGTAAAGAGACTTGCCGGTAATGAGATTGAACTAGGTATGGAGATACCGATGATCGAATCTCAGGCAAGTAACATACCGAAGAACAAAGGGAACAACATACGGGATTAACTAAATCCTTGACATAGAGGTTCAACCGATGAAGATCTTCATAGAATATGTAGGAATCAACATGGGCATCCAGGTCCTGTTATTGGTTATTGACCGTAGAGATGTCTCGGTCATGTGTACATAGTTCTCGAACCCGCAAGGTCTGCACACTTAAGGTTCGGTGATGTTTCAGTAGTATAGAGTTATGTATGGTGGTGACCGAAGGTTTTCAGAGTCCCGGATGAGATCCCGGGCGTCATGAGGAGCTCCGAAATGGCCCGGAGCTAAAGATTGATATATGGGATAATAGTGTTTGGTCTCCGGAAGGGTTTCGGAATTCATCGGAAATAGTTTCGAATGTTTCCCGAAATAGTTTCGGATGTTTTGGATCTCTTGGGAACGGAGGCTTCTGGCGACGGAAAAGTATTTGTGTGGCTCTGACGACCCACAAGTATAGGGGATCTATCATAGTCCTTTCGATAAGTAAGAGTGTTGAACCCAATGAGGAGCAGAAGGAAATGACAAGCGGTTCTCAGTAAGGTCTTCTCTACAAGCACTAAAATTATCAGTAACACATAGTTTTGTGATAATATAATTTGTAACGCGTAGCAAGTAACAATTGTAAGAAAGATGCAGAAAGGTGTCCCAATCCTTTTTATAGAAAAGGACAAGCCTGGACAAACATTTATATAAAGCAAGGCGCTCCCGAGGACACATGAGAATTTCTGTCAAGCTAGTTTTCATCATGCTCATATGATTCGCGTTCGTTACTTTGATAATTTGATATGTGTGTGGACTGGTGCTTGGGTGCTGCCCTTAGTCGGACAAGCCTCCCACTTATTATTAACCCCTCTCACAATCATCCGCAACTACGAAAGCAGAATTAAGATAAATCTAACCATAGCATGAAACATGTGGACCCAAATCAACCCCTTACAAAGCAACGCATAAACTAGTGTTTAAGCTTCTATCACTCTAGCAACCCATCATCTACTTATTAATTCCCAATGCCTTCCTCTAGGCCCAAACAATGGTGAAGTTTCATGTAGTCGACGTTCACATGAAACCACTAGAGGAGAGACAACATACATCTCATCACAATGTCGAACGAATACCAAATTCACATGATTACTTATAACAAGACTTATCCCATGTCATGAGGAACAAATTTAACTACTCACAAAGCATATTCATCTTCATAATAAGAGGAGTATTAATGATGATCAAGGATCTAAACATATGATCTTCCACCAAGTAAACCAACTAGCATCAACTACAAGGAGTAATCAACACTACTAGCAACCCACAAGTACGAATTTGAGGTTTTGAGACGAAGATCGGATACAAGAGATGAACTAGGGATTGGAGAGGAGATGGTGTCGATGAAGATGTTGATGGATATTGACCCCCTCTCAATGAGAGGATCATTGGTGATGACGATGGCTTCGATTTGCCTCTCCCGGAGGGAAGTTTCCCCGGCAGAACAGCCCTGTCGGAGCTCTAGATTGGTTATGTCCAAGTTCCATCTCGAGACGGCAGTGCTTTGTCTCGAAAGATCTGTTGTGATTTTTTCCACGTCAAAACCCTCCATATAGCAGAAGATAGGCATTAGAGGGCTGCCAGGTGGCCCACAAGCCTCAGGGGCCCGCCTAGGAGGTTAGGGCGCGCCCCCTGGCTTGTGGCTGCCTGGTGGCCCCCCCTGATGTATTTCTTTCGCCCAATATTTTTTTATATTCCAAAATAATTCTACGAAGATTTCAGGACTTTTGGAGTTGTGCAGAATAGGTATCTCAGATTTGCTCCTTTTCTGTCCAGAACTCCAGCTGGCGGCATTCTCCCTCTTCATGTAAAACTTGTAAAATAAGAGAGAAAAGGCATAAGTATTGGGCCAAATGTTGGAAATATTCCCTAGAGGCAATAATAAATTGGTTATTATCATATTTCCTTGTTCATGATAATCGTTTATTATCCATGCTATAATTGTATTGATCGGAAACTCAAATACATGTGTGGATACATAGACAACACCATGTCCCTATTATGCCTCTAATAGACTAGCTCGTTGATCAAAGATGGCTATGGTTTCCTAGTCGTGGACATGATATGTCATTTGATAATGGGATCACATCATTAGGAGAATGATGTGATGGACATGACCCAAACTATAAACGTAGCATATGATCGTGTCAGTTTATTGCTACAGTTTTCTGCATGTCAAGTATCTATTCCTATGACCATGAGATCATGCAACCAACTGACACCGGAGGAGTACCTTGTGTGTATCAAATGTCACAACATAACTGGGTGACTATAAAGGTGCTCTACAGGTATCTCCGAGGATGTCTGTTTAGTTGGCATGGATCAAGACTGGGATTTGTTACTCCGTGTGACGGAGAGGTATCTCAGGGCCCACTCGGTAATACAACATCACTATAAGCCTTGCAAGCAATGTGACTAAAGAGTTAGCCACGGTATGTTGTATTACAGAACGAGTAAAGAGACTTGCCGGTAACAAGATTGAACTAGGTATGGAGATACCGACGATCGATACTCGGGCAAGTAACATACTGAAGAACAAAGGGAACAACATACGGGATTAACTGAATCCTTGACATAGAGGTTCGACCGATAAAGATCTTTGTAGAATATGTAGGAATCAATATGGGCATCCATGTCCCACTATTGGTTATTGACCGTAGAGGTGTCTCGGTCATGTCTACATAGTTCTCGAACCCGCAGGGTCTGCACACTTAAGGTTCGGTGACGTTTCGGTAGTATAGAGTTATGTATGGTGGTGATCAAAGGTTGTTCGGAGTCCCGGATGAGATCCCGGATGTCACGGGGAGCTCCGGAATGGTCCGGAGGTAAAGATTGATGTATGGGATAATAGTGTTTGGTCTTCGGAAGGGTTCAGGAATTCACCGGAAATAGTTTCACATGTTTCCTGAAATGTTCAGGGTACAAGGACACTTTATTTGGGCCAAGGGGTAAATCCCATGAGGCTTTAGGAAGGTGCAAAAGGTGTTTTGCGGAGGCCAGGGGCCAGACGCCAGGGACCGTGGCGTCTAGGGTCAGATGCCAAGGACCTTGGCGTCTGGTCTTTGAGTCCGAGGAGGACTCTTGCCTTGCGGGCAAACCGACCTTGAGGAGGATTTTTCTCCAAGTTCGACCCCAAGGCTCAGCATATAAATAAAGGGACGGGGCTAGAACTTGTGACACATGAAGAAACCCTAAGCCACGTGCTGCCTCTCCTCTAGTTTGTAGTTTCTCCTCTTGATCGGTTTTAGCGGTGCTTAGGGGAAGCCCTGTTGGAATTGCTCGACCACCATTGCCGCAATGCCGTCGCACTGCTAGAGAACTCATCTATCTCTCCGCTCCCTCTTGCTAGATCAAGAAGGTGGAGATCGTCATCGAGCTATACATGTGCTGAACGTGGAGGTGCCGTCCGTTCGGCTCTAGATCGGGAGGACCATGATCAAGATCGCAAGACGATTCATGATTGGATCGTGGGACGGATCGTGATGAGATCGCGGGATGGATCGTAATTGGATCGCGGGACGGATCGTGATGGGATCGTGGGATGCTCGGCGATTTGAATCGCGAAGACGTTCGACTACATCAACCGCGTTTCTTAACGCTTCCCGCTTAGCGATCTACAAGGGTATGTAGATCCACTCTCCCTCTCATAGAGGCTCATCGCCATGGATAGATCTTGTGTGTGCGTAGGAAAATTTGTGTTTCCCATGCAACGTTCCCCAACACCAAAATGTGTAGTAACAGCCCATAATGCAATAAATATCAATATAAAAGCATGATAATGGACGTATCAACTCCGCCAGGCTTAGGCCTCCCTTGTCCTCAAGGGAAAGCCGAAATCGATAAATATGCCCACATGTTTAGATATAGAGGTGTTGATAAAATAAAATATGGACATGAAGGCATCATGATCATCTTTAGAACAACAACATAGATTGACATATAATTTCTTATGCTAAAGTAACAATTCATTCACAATGGTAAAGTACGAATCAAGAACTCTATTGAGAACCGAGAAACTACGATATAATAAATTGAAGCAATTCCAATTTATCATAACGTAGGAAAGAGTCAATATAATAGATTGTAAAGCAAATCCACATACTCAATCATATTTTAGTCTTTCATAATTTCTAACACTCACGAGTTACCTATGAGGTCAAAGCTTCAATCAGACACAGAGAAAGGTAGGGGCTTATAGTGTTGCCTCTCAACTATTTACCTCAAGGGTAATGTCAACAGTAATAACTCATGTTCGTCCACTTCCGAGTGGATATATGTGCCTAGATCATTCCCCAATACATGATGCTTGCTAGAAGATAAAGGCTAAATAGAGAAAGTGATGGAGATCACCACGACTCTTGCATAAAGGTAATTACTAGAAAATAAAAGTAACATGTAGGCCCTTCGCAGAGGGAAGCAGAGGTTGTCATGCACTTTTATAGTTGGATGCACAATCCCTTAATGCAAAAGAACGTCACTTTATATTGCCCCTTGTAATAGAGAACTTTATTATGCAGTCCGTCACTTTTATTTCTTCCCTATCATTAGTTCATATAAAGTTTATTTTCCTCACACAAATAGATCACACATATTTAGAGAGAAATTTTTTATTGCCTGCACCGATGACAACTTACTTGAAGTATCTTAATCAATCCGTAGGTAGGTATGGTGGACTCTCATGGAAAAACTGGGTTAAGGGTGTTTGGCTACACAAGTAGTATCTCTACTTGGCACGGAAGTTTTTGCTGATATGAGGTGGAAGCAAGCGAAACATGTTGAGGGGTCTATAACAATATAACTTCTATTCGAAAATAAGCAAACATAAACCATTATTTTGTCTTCCTTGTCCACCATCAACTTCTTAACATATAATATTTTAGTGGGTGCTCACAATAATAGAAGATGTCCAAGATAACATATTTATATGTGAAGCTCTCTTTCTTTATTACTTCCTTTTATTTTCCCCAATGACCAACAACTATGTTTGTCAATCCACAACAGGTTTCAATCGACATACTTCTTATATGTGAAGTCATCACTCCCCATAAGATCAACATATATACTCTTTGCTTTTATTCTATACTTCTTTCTACTTCATTGTAGCGACCCGACCTGAAAGGTCGAACCTCCGGTGTTTCCGTACCATCCCAAGATCATGCTGGTACACACACGGAACATAAATGTATATATCAAAGTGAAATTACACAGCTTTATTAATCGAAAATCTCATATCGAGTTCTTTATTACAATACAATAAAGTGGCTGAAGGCCAACTCACGAGATAAACTAAACCAAAGACTTGCGGAAGCTTCAAAGGTAGTTGAGTCCATCTGACTCCAAGGGCATCTCACCGAGCGTAGAGCGTATCCTCACTCCTGGTCGGAAAAATACTCTGCAACATGATACGTTGCAGCCGAGTAGGTCAGCATATTGAATATGCCGACAATGTCACAAAAGGGGGTAAAAGTAATCATCTAGTCTATATGCATATTTGGCAGGTGGGGTAGTAAGTTTTGCATAAAGCCAATTTTCCTATAACAAGAGAGGGCAAAACAAAAGTTATTACTACATGGTTGGTTGATTAATGAGATGGTTCCACCAACCAATTCTCATACCCAAGTTGTCATTAATACCCACATCATTATAATACTTGGTGTTGAGAATTCCAGATATTTTCAGTTCCTTTGGCTCAAGTTGTCCATGACCGTGGACACGGCTAATCGATTAGGTTTGGGTACTCTGCAGAGTTTTGCACACGTTCCCCACAAGATTTGATCGCCTCCGTTGGATTTCTCGCACTTCAGGGTGTTTGAGAAACGGATGATGTAACATCCCAAACTTTCATTTTGGAATGTTATGATATATAGTCAACGATCTAGATTAGATCTATTTAATAAATGAACCGGTACGTCTTAAGTCTCGGCCAACCGCTCGCTAGCTCCCGCACGCATGCCCTCGTGGCCAATCACAGCATGCCACGTCACCCTGTCCGTTAGTTAGGTTAGTTTTTCTTTTTTCATTTCTGTTTTAGAAAACAGAATGTATTCTGTTTTTGTTTTTATCATATCTTTTAAAATATTTGGTGTTTTTAGTTGATTCTTTTTGCATTAGTTCAAAAATTTGTTGTAGTTTATGTCTCTATGCTTAGATTTCAAAATTTGACTTTAAATTTTGAATCTAATCAAATTTGTTTAAATTACTAAAATCTGTATAAATAGAGTTTAAAAATATATTTTTGAGTGAATCTTTTTGCCACTGTTTTGTATTAGTTAGACCTATCATCCTACATAGTTTGAGAATTTGTAGGAAGAATTTGGTTAGGGTTTTTAACAAAAAACAGAATCTGTTTAGTTCTTAATAGATTTTAGTTAAATTGATTTTAATTTAATTTGAACCTGAATTAGTTTAACTTTTGTTTTTAGATTTCATTAGGTTCTGTTGATTCGACATTAGATGTATTATTTTCTGTTAAAAAAATATATTTTTTAAATTGTTTTGTCCTCTAGTTTGAATAGGTACATCTTATTTTTCACCTTTAGTAGTGTTTAGAAAAAAAGTTTTTTAATAACTCTTTTTGCACAAATTTTTTATGATGAAATACTTTCTGTTTTCAAATAAAATTTTGTATTTACTTTTTTGTTATCTAAATGCCTAGTTGTTCCAAACAAATTTTTGACTTGTTATGTCTTAGTAGAGATTTTGACACCAAAATTGCAGAATCTTATACTTTAAGTGATTCTTCTTTTTGATTGTGCTATTGTTTGTTGAAATATTTGTTTACCTTGCTCTTGTATGAATTGGATTGTGTTTATGCTTATTGTGTGTTTTGTTTGATTCGTTAGATCATCCGGAGTGCGAAGCTTGTTATCTAGAGTCACTTGAATACGAGGATCGTCAGCAAGGCAAGTCACTTTGACCATGGATACTTATGTTTTATTGCATTAGTTCTACCATCTCCCCAATTGCATGCAAAGTAGGTTATTTGGAAACTTGGTTACTTGATGTAGTATCAGGTGGTAGGCACCCCTCACCCCCTTTGACACATTGGCCCCGGGAAACGTTGATTTAAATTTTGCTATGCTATTAGTAGACGGGGTTGGTTGTGTGGTTCATGAGAGTGGTGAGTTAATAATTTCAAGACCTACATGATGATCACGTCTTCAAGACTCCAAGTTTTCGACATACCCCTGGGTGGATGATGGTTGAACGGTGCCCTGGAGAAACCAGTGGTTAGCCTAGATGTTGCTGGAGAAGTGCCAGTATTCATGCGGAAAGGTCCACCCAGGCACAAAGAGATGGATGGATGCTTCAAGACCCAAGGCTTACCTGCACAGCCACAAGCCACTATGGGCTCTGGCTTGGTTGGATATCATGGTGACCCTGGACAGGCGGTGCTACGAGATGTAGAAGAACGGTAGGAAAGGATGGGCACCGACAAAGTATCGGGGAAACCCTTTTGAAGACCATGTTTTGGTCATCCGTTTCTCAAACACCCTGAAGTGCGAGAAATCCAACGGAGGCGATCAAATCTTGTGGGGAACGTGTGCAAAACTCTATAGAGTACTCAAACCTAATCGATTAGCCGTGTCCACGGTCATGGAAAATTTGAGCCAAAGGAACTGAAACTATCTGGAACTCTCAACACAATTAATTACATTGATGTGGGTATAAATGTCAACGTTGGTATGATAATTGGTTGGTGGAACCATCTCATTAATCAACCAACATTGTAGTAGTTACGCTTTTGCCCTCTCTTGTTGTAGGAAAAATTTGGCTTTATGCAAAACTTACTACCCCACCTGCCATATATGCATATAGAATAGATGATTACTTTACCCCCTGTTTTGTGACATTGCCGGCATATTCAATATGCTGACCTACACGACTGCAACGTATCATTTTGTAGAGTACTTTTCCGACCAGGAGTGAGGATACGATCTACGCTTGGTGAGATGCCCTTGGAGTCAGATGGACTCAACTAACTTTGAAGCTTCCGCAAGATTAGTTATTCTCATGAGTTGGCCTTCAGCCACTTTATTGTAATTCTTATTATAACAAAGGACTCGATATGAGATTTTTTCGATTATTAAAGCTATGTGATTTCACTTTGATATATACATTGATGTACCGTGTGTGTACCAGCATGATCATGGGATGGTACAGAAACACCGGAGATTCGACCTTTCAGGTCGGGTTGCTACAGAAATGGTATCAGAGCACACGCTAACCGTAGGACGTAACCACTAGGATTGGAAAAGCCTTAGGATTTATTTCTATTTTGCCTTTATATTTCTTATACTCTCATCTACTCGTTTCTGACTTCCCTTCGATTTATTTCAAAATTTATAGATGGACACCTTCATCCCAGTTTTGATCACGGAGTTTTGTCAGCCTGACGCGACGATGCCCTTTGGCAAGGAGCTGATGAGGATCGTCAGGGACGTAAGGATTGCCTTGCCGAGCATCACCGGGACTCCTATCATGTCATTTCCACAAGACGGACGCTACAGGATCGAGGTGCACATCCCCAAGAAGACCTTAGGAAATCGTAAGGAACCCATCAACTTCAAGTTTGTGGCACCCATCTGGATACTTGGGAGAGACATGGCAATTCATCGTGCCCTTGGCGTATTCAGGAGGAATACAGGGGTGGACCCATTTCACCCGGACTCAGCGTGGTTTGTCGCAGGGATGCCAATGTAAATATCATAACCACTCCCACTAATGACACCACCATTTCCTATATCCAGACCTTGGAGACGCACATCAGGACCTTGGAGCTTCGGGTACGTGCCGACACAAAGACGATCAAGAGGCTGATGAACCGCGAGATTGACCTCGAAGCTGACCTACGGGAAGCCAAGTATGAGCATGAGTATGAAGTGAAGGATCTCTTAGAGAGGATCGATAAGCTGAACACTCGCATTTCAACTCTGGAGGAACAGATGGACATGGGTGAAAATCTTCATCCAGAAGGAGACGTGGCTCCCTTGATCAGCAACGATGATGACTATGAGGAGAGCGTCACCGGAGGAGGCCACTTCACCATGTACTTTTGAGGAGAACTTTGGTTATGCCCCCATGTATCTTTATTTTCGTCGTTAAAGCGTAGGTCGATGCTTAGTTTGATTTGCAGATTTGTATCTCGATGTTTGAACCTTGAGTTGAATAAATGAATGAGTGTTTGGTGTGATATGTTTGTTGCATTGCATATGGGTAGTGAATTTCCTTTTAGGTCATTGTTCTATTCTAATTCTCACCCCTCTGAAAACAGCAAGATGCCTCCGCGACGTGAGCCCGACTTCACTTTCCCGCCGGAACTCACACAACTTCTCCAGCAGCAGAATGCCCTGATGCAACTATTGATTCAGAACCAGACCAACAACCACAATAACCACCCTCCACCTCAAGGCCACAACCTCTCCCGTTTTCTGAGGCTGAATCCACCAACTTTCTCCAGCAGCACTGAGCCCATTGTGGCAGATGATTGGCTCCGCAAGATGGAGAGGGAACTCACCACCGCGGGATGCACTGAGGCTGAAAAGGTGCGGTTTGCCGCCGATCAACTGGAGGGACCAACAGCTTCATGGTGGGAGAACTACACCACCACGTACCCCATTGCTGGTGTGACTTGGGAGCAGTTCAAGCTAGCTTTCTGCACCGCTCATATCTCAGCTGGAGCCATGAGTCTGAAGAAGCGTGAGTTTTGCAACTTACGCCAGGGGAACCATTCCATGGCCCAGTACATGGATGATTGCAACACGTTGGCTCGTTATGCACCAGGAGATGTGGCCGATGATGCAGCCAAACAGGAGAAGTTCTTGGAAGGACTCAACGATGAGTTGGGCGTGTAGCTGATGGTGGCTACTTTCAGCAACTACCAGGAGCTGGTAGACAAGGCCCTCATCTTGGAGGGGAAGCAGCAGCAAATCGAAAACCACAAGAGGAAGTATGGACAGGGGAAGTCTCACTCTGGAGCTCAACAGAAGCCCCGCTACTCCCCATACTCAGGTAATACCGGATCTGGGACCGGTAAGTATGGAGGACCCACTCATCCCGTGCACAACCATGGAGGCCATAACCATGGAGGAAATGTGTAGCGACCCGACCTGAAAGGTCGAATCTCTGGTGTTTCTGTACCATCCCAAGATCATGCTGGTACACACACGGTACATCAATGTATATATCAAAGAGAAAATCACACAACATTAAATAATTGAAATCTCATATCGAGTCCTTTATTACAATAATGATTAAAATAAAGTGGCTGAAGGCCAACTCATGAGATAAACTAAACCATAAACTTGCGGAAGCTCCAAAGGTAGATGAGTCCATCTGACTGCAAGGGCATCTCACCGAGCGTAGAGCGTATCCTCACTCCTGGTCGGAAAAGTACTGTGCAACATGATACGTTGCAGCCGTATAGGTCAACATATTGAATATGCCGGCAAGGTCACAAGAGAGGGGGTAAAGTAATCATCTAGTCTATATGCAAATATGGAAGGTGGGGTAGTAAGTTTTTGCATAAAGCCAAAATTTTCCTACAACAAGAGAGGGCAAAGGCATAATTACTACAATGTTGGTTGATTAATGAGATGGTTCCACCAACCAATTCTCATACCCAAGTTGACATTAATAACCCACATCAATATACTTAATTGTGTTGAGAGTTCCAGATAGTTTCAGTTCCGTTGGCTCAAACTGTCCATAACCGTGGACACGGCTAATCGATTAGGTTTGGGTACTCTGCAAAGTTTACACACGTTCCCCACAAGATTTGGTCGCCTCCGTTGGACTTCTCGCACTTTATGGTGTTTGAGAAACGGATGACCAAAACATGGTCTTTTAAAGGGTTTCCCTGCGAGTCTGTCGGTGCCCATCCTTTCCTACCGTTCTTCTACCTCTCGTAGCACTGCCTATCTAGGGTCACCATGATATCCAACCAAGCCAGAGCCCATAATGGCTTGTGGCTGTGCAGGTAAGCCTTGGGTCTTGAAGCATCCATCCATCTCTTTGTGCCTGGGTGGACCTTTCCGCATGAGTACTAACACATCTCCATCATCATCTAGGCTAACCACTGGTTTCTCCAGGGCGCCGTTCAACCATCATCCACCCAGATGTAAGTTGAAATCTTGAAGTCTTGATCATCATGTAGGTCTTGAAATTATTAACTCACAACTCTCATGAATCACACAACCAACCCCGTCTACTTATAGCATAGCAAAATGTAAAATAATGTATCCCGGGGCCAATGTGTCAGAGGGTTGAGGGGTACCTACCACATGATACTACAACAAGTAACCAAGTTTCCAATTACCTACTTTGCATGCAATTGGGGTGATGGTAGAACTAATGCAATAAAACATAGGTATACATGGTCAAAGTGACTTGCCTTGTTGACGATCCTCGAAATCAAGTGACTCTAGATAACAAGCTTCGCACTCCGGATGATCTAACAAATCAAACAAGAGCACACCATAAGCTTAAATACAAAACAATTCACACAATTCAGCAAGGTTGAACAAACAATGCTAAAACCATTCAATAGTATCAATCAAGAGAAAGAAATCAAAATAAAAAGTTTGACTCACAAAAATTTTTAGTGTCAAAAACTTCTACTACTACTACTTTAAGACAATCAACCAAACAATAGCTAGTAGAAAAGAAATAGTAAAGAAATCAATTTTAGTAAACAGAATCAATTACACTAAAACTTTTGTGTAAAGGAACACTACTAAAATGAAAATAACTAGAATGTTCGTATAACTTTGGAACAGGAAACCAAAACAATATTATTAACACTAATATTATTATCATCATATTACTTAACAAAATAGAATTACTAATTTTTTTTATTAGAAATCTAACTTAATCATCTAGCTAGTTTGTGAAAGTAAAACTAAATTGTTTTATAAAGCTATACCTAATGAAAAAGATATAAAGATTCCTATAACAACATGGTATAAAACTAAACAATCATTTTAAATATGAGCAAGTAATGTTACCTAAATATTTGAAACAACAGAAACTCATGAAAACTATTAACAAAAGTTAAACTAATTCAGGTTCAAATTAAATTAAAATTAAAATAACTAAACTACAATAAGAACTAAACAGATTCTGTTTTTGTTAAAAACAGTAGCTAAATTTATTCAAAAATTACTCAAATGATGTAGAATGATAGGTTTAACTAGTACCAATCAGTGGCACAAAGTTTCATATAAAAATATATTTTTAAACTACAGTTATGCAGATTTTAGTAATTTGAACAAATTTGATTAGATTCAAAATTTAAAGCTCAAATTTGAAAACTAAGCATACATACATAAACTACATCAAATATGTGAACTAATGCGAAAAGAATCAACTAAAAACACTAAATAGTTTAAAAGAGATGATAAAAACAAGATTTGAAAACATTCTGTTTTTCTAAAACAGAATCAGAAAAAGAAAAAAGAAAACTCATCGGACAGGGGCTACGTGGCGGGTCGTGGTTGGCCGAGAGGGTGTGCGTGCGGGCGTTTGTGGGCGGGCGACCGAAGCTTAGTGCGTATTGGTCCGGTTTTAAAAATGATCTAATCTGACGCGTTGATCTACGATCGAACGGACATGGAGGGGGAGAGGGGCTCACAGAGAGAGGGGCCACTGGCGATGGAGTTCTCCGGTGAGGCCGAGGCAGCGAGGTCGTCGGGAGCGGCGCTCCGGTGGTTGGGGACGGCGTCCGAGGGCTTCAAACGGCGGCGGCGGGGCTCCGGCGCACTCTGGTGGTGTCGGAGAGGAGTGGGGACGACAGAGGCGACGGGCACGAGCTCCGGGAGCTTCGGTGGGGATCCGAACTCCGGCGAGGGTGTGGTGCAGCACTCTGGTGAGGTAGAGTGAGGGCTCGAGGGTGGAATGAGGAGCGGAGGGTCGGGGCTACTTATAGGGCCGATGCGGTGGTCAGGGAAGGAAAGAGGAGGGTGATCCGGAGAGGAGGAATCGCCAGCGAGCTCTGACTGGCGCGAGGAGGAAGTCAACCGCGGCGTCTTCGGGATCGGGCGGTGGGGCCAGGGTGTCAGAGATAGAGAGGGCGGCGTCAGCGCGTCGGTCGGTCGGCTCGGAGCGGTTTCGGGAATTAACTGCTGTGGGTCGGCCCGTTTCGAATTAAAACGTTTCCTTTTTAATATCCAGAGGAGTAAAACTCATTTAAAAGCATTCAAAACATTTCCAAATATAGGAAATATATATATATCAAAATGATCAGGAGAATTAATGCTATTCAATGAACATTTTTCCTCTGTCATATTGAATACTTTGAAAAAAATATTTTCAGAAATTGCTTATTTGATTTTAAATCCTTTTGCAATAATTTTTTCAAATAGCCCCCTGGTTTTATTGTTCAAATATTTCACCAAGATGCCCCTAGTGTGGAGTGTCATGTTACTCCCCTCTTTTCTTTGAACTTTTCCAGAGGTTTTCAAATAGGTGAAACAAGAAAAGGGAAAGATGAAAGTGACATTTCAGAAATTCAAAAGAAGCACTTCAACCATTATATTCATTCAAACGATATGATGATGATGCATAGCTATATTTCATAACATTCCAAAATAAAATTTTGGGATGTTACAAAATGGGAATAATCGTCCCAACAATGGCAACTTCAAGAATGGTAATGGAAGTGGGAGTGGCAACCAACACCGTCCTGCTCCAGCTCGGAAGGATCTGAACCATATCACCTGTTTCAAGTGCCAGAAGACAGGGCACTATGCCACTGAATGCCCTCAGAACAAGCAAGCAAATGGAAACGGCAACAACAACGGCAACTCCGCAGCTAAGAAGCCAAATCCTTTTCCTCATGCTCAGGTGAACCACCTTGATGTGGAAGAAGTCTATGATCAGCCCGGGACTATGGTTGGTAAGTTTTTATTGCATTCACGTCCAGTTATGGTACTTTTTGATTCTGGTGCAACTCATTCATTCATATCAAGGGTAGTTGTGGAAAAGTATGGTTTACCCACCAGAACCCTTAGTCAGCCCATTAAGGTCAATTCCCCAGGAGGTATGATGATGGCAGGGATAGGATGCCACGCCTTAAAACTCCACATAGGAAACTATGTTTTTCCTACCGACCTCATCGTCTTAGAATCCCAAGGATTGGATGTAATCCTAGGCATGGATTGATTGACCAAGTATGAAGGAAACCTTGATTGCCCAGCAAGTCTATTTCACTCACCACTCTGGAGAACACGAGGATTAAGTATGTATCTCGACGCACACAGATGAGTGCTCGGTTAAATTCCCTCACATTAATCAGGAGGAAGTGCCGGTTGTACAAGACTTTCCAGATGTATACCCAGAGGAATTACCAGGCATGCCACCAGATAGGGAGATTGAGTTTCTGATAGAGCTACTACCAGGAACAACCCCAATTTCCAAGAGACCCTATCGGAAGCCCGCAAATGATTTAATAGAGATCAAGAAGCAGATTAAGGAGCTATTGGATAAGGGATATATTCACCCAAGTTCTTCACCTTGGGGAGCCCCAGTTCTTTTGGTGGAGAAGAAAGATAAAACCTTGAGGATGGTGGTCGATTATCGTGCGTTGAACGAGGTGACTATCAAGAATAAGTACCCTCTGCCGATGATTAATGACCTGTTTGATCAGCTAGTAGGCGCCAAAGTATTCTCCAAGATCGATCTTCGATTAGGGTATCACCAACTGAAGATTCGTGAACAGGATATACCTAAAGCAGCCTTCACCACAAGGTATGGCTTATATGAGTATACAGTCATGTCTTTTGGTTTGACTAATGCTCCTGCCTACTTCATGAATATGATGAACAAGGTGTTTATGGAATATTTGGACAAGTTTGTCGTGGTGTTCATCGATGACATTTTGATATTCCCCAAGAGCGAGGAAGAACACAAGGAACACTTGCGTTTAGTTCTGGAGAAGCTTAGAGAGCATCAGTTATATGCCAAGTTCAGTAAATGTGAATTTTGGCTGACGGAAGTTGGATTCCTTGGACACATTATTTCCGGAGAAGGAATAGCAGTAGACCACGCTAAGGTTTAAGCAGTCACTGAGTGGAAGTCACCCACCTCAGTTAAGGAGATCCGCAGTTTTCTCGCACTTGCCGGATATTACCGGAGATTCATTGAGAATTTCTCAAAGATTGCCAACCCCATGACGGAATTGTTGAAGAAAGAGTCTAAGTATATCTGGACTGAGGAATGTGAGGCCAGCTTCCAGGAGTTGAAGAAACGTTTGGTCACAGCCCCAGTGTTGATACTGCCAAATATTCGGAAGGACTTCCAGGTTTATTGTGACACATCACGCCAAGGACTTGGAGGAGTACTCATGCAGGAGGGAAAACTTGTAGCTTATGCATCCAGACAGCTACGACCCGATGAGTTGAATTATGCCACCCATGATTTGGAACTAGCAGCCGTAGTGCACGCACTCAAGACCTGGAGACATTTCCTTATCGGAAATAGTTGTGATGTTTACACTGATCATAAGAGCCTGAAGTATATCTTCACACAGAAGGAGTTGAACCTCAGACAAAGGAGATGGTTAGAGTTAATCAAGGACTATGCCATGAGATTACACTACCATCCAGGAAAGGCAAATGTTGTGGCAGATGCTTTGAGTCGGAAGATTTATGTGAACACACTCATAGCCGGAGGATTACCCCAGGAGTTAACCAATGATCTCAAAGAGCTTCAATTAGAGTTAGTTCTGAAAGGATATGTTGCCACACTAGAGATTTAGTCCACCTTGACCGAAAGAATTCGTGAAGCCCAGAAATCGGACAAGGAGATAGCTGAGATAAAGCAGAGAATGAAAGAAGGAAAAGCTAAAGAATTTCGTGAACAAGGTACTCTATGGTTTGAGAACCGAATCTATGTGCCCAATGACCCAGAGCTCAGGAACTTGATACTTCAAGAAGCCCACGATTCACCATACTCGATACACCCAGGCAACACCAAGATGTACCTGGATTTGAAGGAAAGTTACTGGTGGACAGGTATGAAGAAGGATATTGCCGAACATGTTGTAGTATGTGATGTTTGTCAGCGAGTAAAGGCGAAACATCAGAAACCAACATGGTTACTCCAACCTTTGCCGATACCCGAGTGGAAATATGATAAGATTGGTATGGACTTCATCACAGGACTACCCAGGACCCGTTCAGGATATGATTCCATCTGGGTAGTGGTCGATCGCTTGACCAAGGTGGCTCATTTCATTCCAGTAAAGACCACCTATACCAATGCTAAGTTAGCCAAGATATATATGACCATGATCGTGTGTATGCATGGAGTTTCGAGGAGTATCGTGCAGATAGAGGAACACAATTTACCTCAAAGTTTTGGCATCAGTTACATGAAACTTTGGGTACAAGGCTGGAATTCAGTACAACTTTTCATCTGCAGACTGATGGACAGACTGAGAGAGTCAACCAGATTGTGGAGGATATGTTGAGAGCTTGTGCACTAGACTATGGGTCTAGTTGGGATGACAACTTACCATACGCCGGGTTCTCATACAACAATAGTTATCAGACTAGTCTAAAGATGGCCCCTTTCGAAGCTTTATACAGAAGGAGGTGCAGAACACCATTGATGTGGGATGGTGTTGGAGACCGAAAACTCTTTGGTCCTGATCTTATCCAAGATTCTGAAGAAAAGGTCAAACTGATTCGAGACCGACTCAAGATAGCTCAATCCAGGCAGAAGAGCTATGCTAATAACAAACGCAAGGAGGTGACATATGAAGTGGGAGATCGAGCATATCTTCGTGTGTCCCCACTTCGAGGTATCAAGAGGTTTGGTGTTAAAGGAAAGTTAGCACCCAGATTCATAGGCCCCTACAAAATTCTTGAACGTAGAGGCGAAGTCGCATACAAGTTGGAATTGCCGGAAGGACTGTCCAGAGTTCATGATGTTTTCCATGTTTCCCAGCTGAAGAAATGCCATGCTGAGATGGCTGATATTCCTTTGAGAGACACAATGCCCCTAGAGGCCATACAACTTGACAGTGACCTGACCTACGAGGATAAGCCTGTCAGAATCCTCGAGACTACCAACAGAGTTACCCGAAGCAAGACCATCAAGTTCTGTAAGGTTCTGTGGAGTCACCACACCGAGCAAGAAGCCACCTGGGAACGCGAAGAAGACCTTCATAGAGACCACCCACACCTATTTTCTAGCCAACCCGAATCTCGAGGGCGAGATTCATCTTAAGGTGGGTAGGTTTGCAACATCCCAAAATTTCATTTTGGAATGTTATGATATATAGCTATGCATCATCATCACTTTGTTTGAATGTAATGAATATGTTTAAGTGCTTCTTTTGAAATTCTGAAAGGCCATTTCAATTTTCCCATGTATTTGTTTCACCTATTTGAAAACCTTTGGTAATGTTCAAAGAAAGAGGGGAGTAACATGACACTCCACACCAGGGGCATCTTGGTGAAATATTTGAACAATAAAACGAGGAGGTTATTTGAAAGTTTATCTCAAAAGGATTTAAAATCAATTAGGCATTTTTCTGAAAATAAAATTTTAAAAAGCTATTCAATATGACAGAGGAAAAATGTTCATTAAATAGCATTAATTCTCCTGATCATTTTGATATATATTTCCTATGTTTGGAAATATTTTGAATGCATTAAAAGAGTTTGAAGCTCCCTCCGACGCCACCAATCGACGCCGGAGACTCACTGCCGCCGTTTCAAGCTCTCGGACACCGCCCCCGACCACCGCATAGTCGTCCCCGAGCATCTATGACCTTCGGCCGCCGTCGACCTCGCCGGAGACCTCCACCCCCTCTTTGTAAGCCGCCACCTCCACCCGTAGCCGTCAGATCCATAGTCAACGATCTAGATTAGATCTATTTAATAAACGAACCGGTATGCGTTAAGTCTTGGCCAACCGCTCGCTAGCTCCCGCACACATGCCCTCGCGGCCAATCACAACATGCGATGTCACCCTGTTCCTTAGTTAGATTACTTTTTCTTTTTTTCTTTTCTGTTTTAGAAAACACAATGTATTCTGTTTTTGTTTTTATCATATCTTTTAAAAAAATTCGTGTTTTTAGTTGATTCTTTTTGCATTAGTTCACAAATTTGTTGTAGTTTATGTCTGTATGCTTAGATTTCAAAATTTAACTTTAAATTTTGAATCTAATCAAATTTTTTTAAATAACTAAAATCTGTATAACTAGAGTTTAAAAATATATTTTTGAGTGAATCTTTTTGCCACTATTTTGTATTAGTTAGACCTATCATCCTACATAGTTTGAAATTTTTTAGGAAGAATTTGGTTAGGGTTTTTAACAAAAAACAGAATCTGTTTAGTTCTTAATAGATTTTAGTTAAATTGATTTTAATTTAATTTGAACCTGAATTAGTTTAACTTTTGTTTTTAGATTTCATTAGGTTCTGTTGATTCAACATTAGGTGTATTTTTTTCTGTTAAAAACTATTTTAAATTGTTTTGTGCTCTAGTTTAAATAGGTACATCTTATTTTTCACCTTTAGTAGTGTTTAGAAAAAAAGTTTTGTAGTAACTCTTTTTGCACAAATTTTTTATAATGAAATACTTTCTGTTTTCAAATAAAATTTTGTATTTACTTTTCTGTTATCTAAATGCCTAATTGTTCCAAACAAATTTTTGCCTTGTTATGTCTTAGTAGAGATTTTGACACCAAAATTTTAGAATCTTATAATTTAAGTGATTCTTCTTTTTGATTGTGCTATTGTTTGTTGAAATATTTGTTTACCTTGCTGTTGTATGAATTGTTTTGTGTTTATGCTTATTGTGTGTTTTGTTTGATTTGTTAGATTATCCGGAGTGTGAAGCTTGTTATCTAGAGTCACTTGAATACGAGGATCGTCAGCAAGGCAAGTCACTTTGACCATGTATACCTATGTTTTATTGCATTAGTTCTACCATCTCCCCAATTGCATGCAAAGTAGGTTATTTGGAAACTTGGTTACTTGATGTAGTATCATGTGGTAGGCACCCCTCACCCCCTTTGACACATTGGCCCTGGGAAACATTGATTTAAATTTTGCTATGCTATTAGTAGACGGGGTAGGTTGTGTGATTCATGAGAGTTGTGAGTTAATAATTTCAAGACCTACATGATGATCAAGTCTTCAAGACTTCAAGTTTTCAGCATACCTCTGGGTGGATGATGGTTGAACGGCACCTTGGAGAAACCAGTGGTTAGCCTAGACGTTGCTGGAGAAGTGCCAGTATTCATGCGGAAAGGTCCACCCAGGCACAAAGAGATGGATGGATGCTTCAAGACCCAAGGCTTACTTGCACAGCCACAAGCCATTATGGGCTCTGGCTTGGTTGGATATCGTGGTGGCCCTAGACAGGCGGTGCTACGAGATGTAGAAGAACGGTAGGAAAGGATGGGCACCGACAGAGTCTCGGGGAAACCCTTTTGAAGACCATGTTTTGGTCATCCGTCTCTCAAACACCCTAAAGTGCAAGAAATCCAACGAAGGCGATCAAATCTTGTGGGGAACGTGTGCAAAACTCTGCAGAGTACTCAAACCTAATCGATTAGCCGTGTCCACGGTCATGGACAGTTTGAGCCAAAGGAACTGAAACTATCTGGAACTCTCAGCATAATTAATTACATTGATGTGGGTATAAATGTCAACGTGGGTATGAGAATTGGTTGGTGGAACCATCTCATTAATCAACCAACATTGTAGTAATTAGGCTTTTGCCCTCTCTTGTTGTAGGAAAAACTTGGCTTTGTGCAAAACTTACTACCCCACCTGCCATATATGCATATAGAATAGATGATTACTTTACCCCCTGTTTTGTGACATTGCCGGCATATTCAATATGCTGACCTACACGACTGCAATGTATCATGTTGCAGAGTACTTTTCCGACCAGGAGTGAGGATACGCTCTACACTCGGTGAGATGCCCTTGGAGTCAGATGGAGTCAACTACCTTTGAAGCTTCCGCAAGATTAGTTATTCTCATGAGTTGGCCTTCGGCCACTTTATTGTAATTCTTATTGTAATAAAGGACTCGATATGAGATTTTTTCGATTATTAAAGCTGTGTGATTTCACTTTGATATATACATTGATGTACCGTGTGTGTACCAGCATGATCGTGAGATGGTACAAAAACACCGGAGATTCGACCTTTCAGGTCGGGTTGCTACAGATGACCAAAACAAGGTCTTCTAAAGGGTTCCCCTGAGACTCTATCGGTGCCCATCCTTTCCTACCGTTCTTCTACATCTCGTAGCACCGCTTGTCCAGGGTCACCACAATATCCAACCAAGCCAGAGCCCATAATGGCTTGTGGCTGTGCAGGTAAGCCTTGGGTCTTGAAGCATCCATCCATCTCTTTGTGCCTGGGTGGACCTTTCCACGTGAATACTCGCACTTCTCCAGCAACAGCTAGGCTAACCACTGGCTTCTCCAGGGCGCCGTTCAACCATCATCCACCCAGAGGTATGTTGAAAACTTGGAGTCTTGAAGTCTTGATTATCATGTAGGTCTTGTAATTATTATCTCACAACTCTCATGAATCACACCACCAACCCCGTCTACTAACATCATAGCAAAATTAAAACAACGTTTGTCGGGGCCAAAGTGTCAAAAGGGTTAAGGGTGCCTACCACATGATACTACATCAAGTAGCCAAGTTTCCAAATTACCTACTTTGCATGCAATTGGGGAGATGGTAGAACTAATGCAAATAAAACATGGGTAAACATGATTAAAGTGACTTGCCTTGCTGACGATCCTCGTACTCAAGTGACTCTAGATAACAAGCTTCGCACTCCGGATGATCTAGCGAATCAAAAAAAGCACACAATAAGCATAACTACATACAATTCACACAACAGCAAGGTAACAAATACTTCAACAAACAATAGCACAATCAAAAGGAAAATCACTCAAAGTAGAAGACTCTAAAATTTTTGGTTTCAAAATTTCTACTAAGACATAACAAAACAAAATTTGTTTTCAGCAACTAACCATTAGATAACAGAAAAGTAAATGCAAAATTTTTATTAGAAAACAGGAAGTATTTCATTATAAAAGTTTTGTGCACAAAGGGTTACTACAAAACATTTTTTTTCTAAACAATACTCATGGTGAAACAAAGTTTACCTATTTAAACTAGAGCACAAAACAAAATAAAATATTTTTATAAAAAAAATAGTTCACCTAATGTTTAACAACAGAACTAAATAAACTAAAATAAAAAGTTAAACTAGAACAAAATCAACTAAACTAAAATGAAGACAATTCAGTTAAACACTAAGAAGAAACTAAACAGAATTTGTTTTTACAATAAACCTTAATCTAAAATTTACATAAAATTCTCAATCATTGCTGGATGATAAACCTAACCAATACAAAACAGTGGCAAAAAGAATCACTTAAAAATAAGTTTTTAAACTCAAGTTATTCAAGTTTTAGTGATTTGATCAAATTTAACAAAGTTCAAATTTAAAGGTTCAAATTTGGAACTAAGACTACAGACAGAAACTACATGAAATTTGTGACATGTTGCAAAAAGGATCATGCAAAAACTCTAAGTATTTTCAAAGATATAATAAAAAAATAGAACACATTCTGTTTTCTAAAACAGAAACAGAAAAGAAAAATTATTTAGCTATCAGACAGGGGTGACGTGGCGGCTTCCTATTGGTCGACAGCGTGTGCGCGTGCGGTGTTTGCGGCAGACGACCGAATCGTAAAAGAAAACGGTTCGCCGTTTTAATCTTTCTAATCCGATTCGTTTATCCTAGATCTAACGGCTACGGAGAGGGCGGGGCTTACAGAGGTGGAGGTCGGGGTTTCGGCGAGGTCGACGGCGGCCGAACGTTGGAGGTGGTCGGAGACGATGGTGCGGTGGTCGAGGGCGGCATTCAAAGGGTCCAGGCGACGGCGACGAAGCTCTGGCGATGATTGGTGGCGTCGGTTGGGGCTGGGGACGAGAGGGGCGACGGTGTCGAGCTTGGAGAGCGGTGGGGTGCCGAACTCCGGCGAGGTGCGGGGGCGATGTTCTGGCAAGGGGAGTGGGGTTTATGGGGTGGAATGGAGCGCGGCGAGGGCAGAGATTTATATAGACGCGGCGCGGGGTCGAGAGAGGGAAAGGGGAGCGAGATCCGGGGAGGAGGGATCTCCGGCGAGGTCGGGGGACACGGTGTAGCGACCCGACTCAAAACGAGTCAAGCCTCTGTGTTTTCTGTGCCATCCCTGGATCAGTATGCTGGCACACACAGTACATCAATGTATATATCAAAGTGCAATCACATGTAATTAACGTAAAACTGATATATACCTTAAAATAGCAGCGGATACAGTCAACGAGAGTGGAGTCTCAATAACACCAACGACAGGTTGAGTGCGGACCGTAACCCTGAATCGTACTCTTACCCGTCGTAGAAGAGTATCTGCAACATGAGACGTTGCAGCCGTGTAGGTCAGCATTTTGAATATGCTGGCAAGATCACCATAGAAGAACAGAAGAATAAAGACTATTCTATATGCAAAGGCTTTGTGGCTCTTTGTCTAAGTTTTTGCGTAAAAGCTGATTTTATTTTCCCTACAACAAAGGAATATGAGGAATTTTCACTATAGAGTTACCTATCATGACATGGTTCCGCCAACCGATGTCCAAATGCCCACAAGTATCATTAAGTTGCCCACAATTAATTATCAGTCTAGTGTTGAGAGTTCAGAGATAGATCCAAGTCTAGAAGCTCAAATTGTCCGTAACCGGGGACACGGCTAATCGATTAGGTTTAACTCTGCAGAGTGTTGTGTACTTTACCCACAAGATTCGTTCCCTCCTGATAAGTCCTCGCACTGCCTGGTGTTTCAGAACAGGATGAACGAAACATGGTCTTTCAAAGTGTTTCCCTGACTGTCCGACAGTGCCCATCCAATCCTAACATCGACTACATCTCGTAGCACTGCCCAGCAGAGTCACAACAAAGATCAACCAAGCCAGAGCCCATAATGACTTGTGGCTACACAGGTAAGCTTCCGGGCATGAAGTATTCATCCTTCTCTTTGAGTCTGGGTGAGGTTTTCCGCAAGATGTCATGGCGCTTCTCCATGCATCACGGCCACTCACTGGTTTCTCCAAGGTGCCCATCAATTCCATCCTTCACCCAGTAGTGTGTATTGAAAACTTGTCTTCTCGAGTCTCGAAGTCTTGAGGTCTTGAAGATGCAGGTCTTGAAGATGCCTTCATGAAGTTGTCGTCTTGACATAGAGTCCTTCTTCACACCACTCACGAACACTCATACCAAACCCCGTCTACTTTATCATAGCATAAAAGTAACTAACGTTCCCGGGGCTTTAGTAACCAGTGGTGGGTTCCTACCTCATGCATTCTACTCAACTACAAGAATTTCAATAACACTACGGGAGGGATTTGCTGAATGATGTCACTACATGCAATAAAAACATGGGTATGAAATAGATGGTCAAAGTGAACTTGCCTGTACTGTTGAATGAAGATAAAGATTGCTCTCAGAAATAACTTGATAGACTATTCGTCACTCTCCGATGAAAATCTATATAATAAACATTGCATACATAAGCAATCATACTAGCAATCAATTCTAACAATCACAAGGTAACACAAGAACAAAAGCAACAAGCTTGATGAAGGAAATACTTAAGATAAAAGTTAAAATCAACAAAGTTTTTCATAAAAGCAACTACAGTAGTTTTCCCCTACAAACAACTATTTTCCAACAAAATAAAATACAACTAAAGTATTTTAGTAAATATTTTACTAGCAAAAAGAATTACTTTTGAAGAACAAGTAAAACTATGAAAACATTATCCTAAACAACAAGAGTGTTTGCCTAATGAACTTAAGTACAAGCAGAACCATAAACTAAGAGAAAACAAATATGAAACATGTAAGTTAACAGAAAGTAATTAATAAAAATCTTTATTACAAAACAGAATTAGATCATCTAAAACATTGTGAAAATAATCTCTACTAAAACTAAGTTGTTTTATAAAACATTACCTAATGATAAAGAATATAGTTTCCTATAATAGAGTAAAACTAAACCATTTTTATTAACACAGAAGATTACTAAAAGTTTATTTGAAAACAGAATCTAATATATAAAGCTTTGTTGGACTAAACTATTACTAACTAGTTTGTTTTTAATAAACTATACCTATTTGAAAAAAAAGGAGTGTAGGTTCCTACAATAATAATTTAATAAACTACACAAATTATTTTTGTTAACAACAAGTAAATTTATAAAGTTAGAACAACAGAACTAAATCTAAGACATAAGTTAAATCAAATTAGATTTTCAAAACTAAAACAAAGTAAATCAATCTAAATAAACTAATAGGAAACTAAACAGATTCTGTTTCTAGTCAAAACCCTAATCAAGTTTATTTTAAAATTCTCAAACTTTACCTAATGATAACTAAGATCACTAGTGACCATTAGCAAAAAGAATCAATCAAAAATAAATTATAGAACTCAATATATTCAGAAAACAAAATTTAAATCAAATCTGTTTAAATTCAAATTTAATTGTTCAAACATGGTCAAATTTCGTATCTACAGAAACTAGATAAAAATTGTGACTTAACACGAAAAGAATCAATTAAAAACACTTAAAAACCTAAAAGATATGATAAAAACAAAATTAGAACTATTCTGGAAACAGAAATTAAAACAGAAAATGGGAAATCGTTTCTAACGGACAGGGGGTACACGTGGAGCTCTGCTATTGGCTACGGGTGTGTATGTGCGGGGACTAACTAGCGGACGGCCGAAATATAACGCGTACCGGTTCATTAAATAAAATGGTTCTAATCTCTCCCGTTGATTAAGATCGGACGGTGGGGGAGAGAGAGGGGCTCACCGCGGCGGGGTGAAGTCCAGCGAGGTCGTCGTCGACGGCGGCGGCTCGGGATCGAAGTGTGCGTCGGCTCCAGGGGGTCTCTTGCGACGGCGTCGGCTCCATTCAACGCAGGGGAGCACGGCGAAGGTGATGGTGGCGTCGGAGGGACCTCGGGGCGACGGCGACGAGCGACGCGAGCTCGGGGCGGTTCGGACTCCGGCGAGGTCGACGGTGTGGCGGCTCTGGGGGGTCTCTAGGGCTCGGGCAGGGGATGGGGAGGTGCCGGCGAGCGAGAGGGGCTCGGTGGTGTGCTCGGGAGAGGACGGGGAGGTCGGAATGGAGCCAGGCGATGGCAATGGCACGGCGGCAACCAAAAGCTCCGGCGAGCTATTCCGGCGTCGGGAGGCCGTGGGGTGACGGGCAACGAGGGGGCATGGGAAGAGGGGTGGCAGGCGCTACTTGTAGGCGGCTCAGGTGCTCGAGAAGAGGCAGGGGAGAGGATCACGGCGAGGAGATCCGGCGAGGTTTGCTCGGGGAGGAGAAAGGAAGGAGGTGACCGACGGGATTTTTGGTCGGGGGTGGGCTCCACTGGTCAGCGAGGGTGGGCGAGCTGTTAGCGCGTCGGCTGACCGCAATCTAGGGGATTCGGGGTGGCTAATAAGGGAAGTGGGCCGGCGAGATTTAAAACCCTTTAAGGATTTTTCCTATTTTTCAAAAACAGTGCAGTAAAACTACTTTAATGCCGTTGATTCACTTCCAAATATAGTCAAATTGTATAGAAAAATTAACAGAATAATAAATGACATTTAATGGACATTTTTATTCTGGCATTTGAATACTTCTAAAAAAAATCATTTTTCAGAAAATGCCTTAATTGGCTTTATTTACTTTTGCAAATATTTTTCAAATAACTTTTTTGGGTTTGATGATTCAAAAACTTCACAAATTACCCCTTGGTTTTGGAGTGTCATATTACTCCTCTCAAAAATTTGTCTAGGGGTTTTGTATATTTTGAAAATTTGAATAGGAACCAAATATGAAATGGATTCCAAAATAATCTAGAGGCACTTTCAAATCCTTTCTTTAAACTTCCAACTCATATTTCATATAATTTGAAGAAGTCATACTATCCTCTCTCATGAAAATCATTGAGTTGTATAAAGTTTCTGAATTTGAAATATTTTCAAAATGAAATTCAAATCACATGGGAAAGTCATTTTATTCCCTCTCATTCAAAAGTTTTCAAAAGTTTCAAATTTTCACTCACTTTCAATCACTCAAGCAAACAAACAAACATTCTAATAATTATTATAACAGTCCAAAATTTGGGATGTTACACACGGGGAGGGAGATGAGCGCTGTGATGGCGCTGTCGGACGGTGGGGTCCGCTCATTAGTGAGGGAGAGGGCGGCGTCAGCGCATCGGTGACCAATCCGGAGCGATCTCGAGGAGTAAAGGCTGGTGGGCCGGCCGGTTTTCTAATTAAAATGTTTAAATTCGTTTCCTTTTCTATTTTCTAGAGAATTAAAATCTCATTAAGGCATTCAAAACATTTCCAAAATTTGAAGATATATATATCAAATTGATCAGGGGAATAAATGCTATTTAATGAACATTTTTCCACTGCCAAATGAATACTTTAAAAAAATTATTTTCAGAAAATGCCTAAATTGATTTTAAATTCTTTTGCAATAAATTTTCAAATAACCCCCTAGTTTTATTGTTCTAATATTTCACAAAGATTCCCCTGGAGTGTCATGTTACTCCTCTCTTTTTATGAACATTACCAAGAGTTTTTAAATAGGATAATCAAGTAAATATAAAAATGAAAGTGGCCTTTTAGAAATCCAAAAGAAGAACTTCAACAATTCATTTCATTCAAACAATGTTATGATGATGCATAGCTATATTTCATAACATTCCAAAAGTGGAATTTTTTGGGATGATACATTCATATTTTTCAAGATCAAGATCATACCAAACAAGCAAAGACCTCAACTCGAAAGTACTTTTTATTATATAACTCTTGGACTTGTTTACATAGGAGGAATCATAAAAAAAACTCTAAACTAGATCACACGAAAATTTTATTCTACTAGATCAAGATATAACCAAAAGGATAGAACTAAGAAAAGATGATAAAAATAAAAATAAAATAAAAATAAAAGATGTGATGGTGATACGATACCAGGGCACCTCCCCAAGCTTGGCACAAGCCAAGGGGAGTGTCCATACCCATGTGTATAGTTGTCTTGCTTCGGAGGTGGTGATGCTATATACTTGGCGATGATGCCCTTCAGAATGCAATTCTCCCCCTCAAGCTTGTTATTTTGCTATTTGAGATCCATTATTTCCTTATGAAGTTTTCTAGTGATCGTTAGAGCGCCCTTATCCCATGGATGTTTCATTGTTGTGGGGGAAGACGCAACACTCCTTTTCATATTTTCAAAAGTAGGAAATTTAGTATTGGAAGGGATAACCGAATTCGGAATTCTGAGCTCTGAGTTCTTCCAACATGGCTCTAGGTTGTGGATGAGAGGTAACTTCTTGGTCTTCCTGCATGTCATCTATCCTTTTCAAGTCGGCCTCCATCTCTTCTTCTATAGCCTTCCCGAAGTAGTTCTCCCCGACCGACTCTTGCAAAGAGATCTTGCTCTAAATCTGCGGCAGAAATGGCCTAAAGAGAAAACACGAGGTATTGTCATGATACGAGAGTCAAAACCTTCGGGAGATTATATAATGAATTTTTACCGACCCGAAGGATTATACCACAAAAAACGGAGTCCAGAAGGTACACGAGGTGACCACAAGCCACATGGGTGCGCCCAGGGGGGTAGGATGCGCCCCCAAGCTTGTCGCCTCCTCGTGCACTATTCGGACTACTTTAAATTTTCCTAATTTTTTAAATACTCCAAAATAGATAAAAATTGCCATTGAAATTTTTTTGGAGTCTATTTACTTAACGTACCACATACCTATTCCTTTTTGTAGGACCGGAAGTATGTCTAGAGGGGGTGATTAGACTACTTGACCAATTAAAAGTTTTGCCTATACCAAGTATTAGGGTTGACAATTTTTAGCATTTCATGGCAAGTCAAGTACACCCTACACATGCAAGTCTAAGAGTATATAGCAGCGGAAAGTAACAACAAGCATGTATAGAAGGGATAGGGTAGGAAGATCAAACACAATTGTAGACATGATGATTTTCCCATAGTTCCGATAGGTGGCGCTATTGTATATCCACGTTTATGGAGTCTTCAACCCACGGAGGGTAACAGTCGCGAGAGTCCACGAAGGGCTCCACCCAAAAGGGTCCACGAAGTAGCAACCTTGACTATTCCATAACGGCTTCCGTCCACGAAGGACTAGCCTCACTATGGGTAGATCTTCAAGAAGTAGGCGATCTCATTGCCCTTACAAACTTCTTGGTTCACTCCGCAACACAAAGTAGGAGGCTCCCAAGCGACACCTAACCAATCTAGGAGGCACCACCCTCCAAAAGGTAATAGGCTCGGTAATGACGATGAACTCCTTGCTCTTGTGCTTCAAGATGATACACTCCTCAACACCCAATCACTCTCTCACAAATTTGGCATGGTGGAAGAGATGGGATTGGTGGAAAGCTATTTGGGGAGGCTAGAAATCAAGATCCATATGATTGGAGTGGAAGATCTTGACCTCAACACAAGGGTAGGTGGTTCTCTCTCAGAAAATCTGATAGGATATGTACGGAATAGTTCTGAGTGCTTCTCTTTCGAGCAGGTGGTGGTGAAGGGGTATATATAGGCATCCCCAAAAAACCAACCGTTACACACAAAATGACCAACTCGGTGACACCGATGCGTTAATCTTGATGGTACTGAAGTGACCAAAAGGTGGCAACTTTTGAATCTCGGTGAGACCGATATTGGAAACTTGGTTGCACCGATAAGGTGACCAACGATCACATTTCCAATCTCGGTGACGCTGATCCAACATTCTCAGCGAGACCAAAAATGTGAATTTGCGTAACAGAAAGTTGGCAACCTAAACTCGGTGGCACCAATATGGAATCGGATGCACTGAAGTGGCTAGGGTTTGGCAGAGTCTGTCTAGGTTCTGGAATTGGTGGCACCGGTATGGGAAAATTGGTTGCACCGATTTTGAGTGTTAAGTATAGAACAGACTTTGGTGGGAGAGTTTGTGGATGTTTTTGGCAACTATCACTTGTGCACGTTTGAGCATATTGCTCACCAATGAAACCTTGCCCCCTTTTAGTAGTATTGGCTTTCCTATGGACTCAAAGTGATTTCTCACAAATGAAATGTAGAGTCCTCTTGCTTGAAGCTTGGCCAACCTATTTCCTTGCATCCTGTGGTATGTCCACAATCTCCTTTTGCCAATCCTATCATTGAAAATTTCCTGAAATATACTTGGTGGAAACATTAATTACCAAAACCACCAAGGGAGCAAATGTGCTTTCATCGCCCTTTTTGGTAATTGATGACAACATATAGATCAAAGCTTCGACATATGATAAAATCAATGAATATAATCGTCACTTTGAGAGGTATGTGATAAGCAAGATCTCCCCCTAAATTTGTGCAATATTTTTAATTTGCGTTTGAATGCAAATGCACAATCGATTAGGTATATGGGGCACTTCTTCCATGTCACATATAACTTGGTGGTGTGCGAGAATAATTAGAATGAATAACAAAGCACAACACAATCAAGCAAAGGTGAATGATAGGAAATAGTAGCATCACACATAACAACGTATGATCACACATAAACACAAAAGTATATCATGTCAAAACAAAAGAACCAAATGTTTTGAAAAGCAACAACACCAAAACGCTCTCTCGCTCGAAGCCTAAAGATCTATATACACTTCTCCCCCGTTGGCAACAAGTTACCAAAAAGTTCAAAGGCATACATCTAAATGTTCTTGGGAAGATCTCCTCTGGTTGTTGATGAACGAGTCGAGACAAAAACATCGGCGAAGATCTCTGGAGATGTCGTGGATGGAGTTGGAGTGACAGTTGGAGGAACTGGAGCAGATGGAGCAGGAGTTGTGCTGATAGTAGCAGGAGCGGATGAAGAGGGTCTCAAGTCTTGTGTAGGTACTGTGGCTGATCTGGCCTGAGTGGTGAACTGAGTGCCCGGCCTTAGGGGTGAATCATCCTCATCATCATCATCGTCTGAAGTAGAAGAGACCCGAGGGATGTGCACGAATTCAACTTCATTCTAAAGCTCTGTGACTGTCTTTGTCAGCCTGTCCACCTTATCATTAAGGGTCTTGATCCTAGTTTCAAAGATCCTGACAAGACTATTCTGGTTTTCCAGAATGCCCTTAATGTCCTTCTGCATGCCCTGAACTGATGCTATCAACAGATCCATTTGCTCATTCCTGGATCGAGGGGCTTGAGCACTAGTGGCTCTAACTGTCTATGCCTCTGCCTGAGCTGCAGCTGAAGTGGGATGATCAGCATCCATCACCACAACATTGTCCTCGAGATCTGGCTGCAGGGGTAAATGAGGATGATCTAGAGCAAAGATGTGCTTCACCAATTTTTAATTGATAAGCATTTGGATGTAGGGTGCATAACATCAGGAGCGCTTCTGGTCAACAACACCCCTCTTGATTGTCTCAACAATCAAATCCATGACTCTGATCCTGGTATGTCTGTCAAGGTGGATCAACATATTGATGGAGTGGTCTCGGATCATCTTGTCATCTCCTGACTTGGGCATCAAAGTATGCCTCAGAATGGTGTTCATCGTGCGGAGGCCAGCCTGAAGAAAGTAGATGGATCCTAGCCCGTGAGACTTCACATTGGCAGCAAGGATCTCTTTGTACATATTTTCCATAGCATTATGGATCGCCTTGGATTCTGAGTATACATCCAAGTCACCATCCTATGCTTCAGGAACTCCTAAGATACCAACCCATTCTTCAATAGTTGATTCATACCTTGCACCTTCAGTCATCCATACAATGCTACCATCTCCGTAGAAGTGCGTAGTGGAGTAGAATTGCATGATCATCTCATCATTCCAAGCTATGAATTATCTGCCAACAAACTCATCCAAACCTATGCAATGGAAATTGTCTTGGACACTTGGAAAGTAGTCCTCATTCTCCTTGATGAATTTCGAATCAACATATCGCATATCACTCACAACTGGACTCTTGTCAAAGAGCACAGTCTCATAGAAATCTTGTTGCTCTCTGGTATAGAATCTGTAGTCCACAGTTGTCTTCTTCCTTTGGGCATAAGGATCTATAGCTCTCCAAGCTCTCAATCATGAATCCTTCCTCTTCTTCATATCTTCAGCTAGTGGGTAGCTGCATTGTGTACTGGAAGATGTGGTCTGAGCTTCATCAAGGTTGTCAAATCATCATCAACTTCAGCTCTGGAGGCCGTTCCTTTGTTCTTCTTAGAAGCTGGAATCTACCTAGATGTCCTCTGAGCCTGACATACTGTCCTTGTGAATAGAGTATAGGAGAGTAGAAGAAGATGAGTCATCACAAAATGAGGCTGGTTTTTGAAATTTGAGGAATGAGTGTTCAAAAAGTTTTGCAATCTGTCAAATAGATATCGGTGCAGCCAAAAAAATAATTTGGTGGGGCCAAGACAAGCTAACTCTTTAACAAGAACTTGGCAGCCTTTTCGGTAGGACCGAAAAGAGCTACTCGTTTCCATCGAGTCAGTTCTCAACCTCACTGAAAAGCATATCGGTGAGACCGATATTTTCGTTTCGGTTCCACCGAGATTTATCGGGCGGACAACAAAACCCTAGAAAATCCATCTAACTCGATATTTTGGAGTTTTAAGTGGATGGATATATGAGCAAGGGGTGCATAGATGATTAAAAAGTAGCTAATGCACAAGAATTAGATGGGGAGCGCACTAGAGATCGAATCCATACACTGGCTTGGCGCGGATCCTCTACAGCGGCGATGATGGAGTAGATTTCATTGACGGAGGCGATTGCCAGCGGCGGAGGAGCGTAGGAAGATAAGGGCGATGACCAGGGGTCTCAAGGCGGCAGCTTAGGGTTCTGAGACGTGACGTTTGAAGATAGAAATTTCAAAGCATCAGGGTCCATAGCATATATACCCTCCACTGTTGGTGATACCGATTTTATGTTTTCGGTGTCACCGAGTTCCACAACTGTCAGCTGATAGGGAAACTCGGTGTAACCAAGAATATGAAACCGGTGTTACTGAGATTGAAAACCAGATCAACCCTAGGCATTCTTGTGCATCCAATTGGCAAAAGAGAAAATCAGTAACCAAATAGCAACAATTGGATGTCCTCGAATGAGAAAATAAATGCAAACCAACATGCTCACACAATAATATGTCTAAAGAAATCATGACAAACATGCACAAACACAGTAGCATCTAACAAGCACTTGGGCGATGACGAAGTCATCTATAGATGAGTATTTGACTTAGGAGCCAAGTAAGAGTACTTGATCATAGGTCATACTCATCATTTAAGCACAAGTGGGGTTACCACTTTTACATAAAGCATTTAATGTTGTCACATACTAAGAGATGCTTTGACTCAAGTCTTAGAGTAAAGCTCCACCTTGATGTGACATCCCCCCATAAGAGGGATAAACTAACCTTGGGTTTTGTCGATGAAGACTTCATGTTGGTGAGGTAGTTGTGGATGCTCAATGTTGATGAAGATCACCAAGAGTTGGGAGCATCCTTGTTGTTTCCTTACTCCTCTCACCTACATGGGTTAGTCCCAACACACAAGAGACAAATACAAGGAATCTATGGACATGGAGTGCAAAGCATATGTTATGATGTCCATTGATTAGTTGATTACCTTGTCCATTGCTTACCTTTGAGGGAATGTGTGACTCCTTGAACTATTGCATTGAGTTGATGTTGAGTACAAAAAGTCCTTGCCAATAATGAATGTGAGTGAATTTCATTGGCGGAGTCACCCCTCAATAACTTACGAGTTCTTCTTCTTGGGGACCCACATCAAGTTAATGGGGATCCTTGGTGTTGAAGTAGTCTTTGTAGTAGTTGAGCTTGAAGTAGCCTTGGGAACCCATTCCACCAAAGCTAGGGGTTCATGTTCATATTTGTCAATGTCCTCTTGAAGCTTGTTCTTGCCCATCAGCTTGTGGTCTTGTGGTGGAAGGTCATCTTGAGTGTTTGTCCCCTTGGGAAGAGTATTTTCATCCTTCTCCTTTTGAGGAACAAACTTGGGCTTGGGGTATTGACCTTCTTCCCATTCAACTCCATTAGCATTGAAGTAGCCAACACCACGATTCTTCCGGTATCCTCTGTGCTTGCATACAATTTCCTCAAATTGCTTACATCCGACAAGACTCTTGTAGATACCTTTTTCTGTAATTCCATTCCATAAAGCATTTTCTTGCTCAAGTGTAACTTGGCTAAGAGAATCATCATTAGTGGAATCAATAGAACTACCAGAAGCAACATCATTGGGTTTAGCTTTTTTATTGTTGCTACTAGATGAAGAACCTTTCTTGCCATTGTTACTAGATCGCTTAGTTTTAACTTGAGGCGTGAAAGTAGACAAAAGTAGTCGTTTGGCTAGATAAGATGAAGTCTTCTTTCGGAGATCATCATTGATAGCTTTGAGAAACTCATGCTCTTGCTCCAAGTTGAGCTTCTCGAAGCGTAGCTTCTCATGAGTTCTTACAAGATCTCTATAATCTTCGAGAGTATATTCATGAGCTAACTTAAGAGTGTTTAGTTCTTTAGTTAGTTGTTCTATTTTCATCTTATCATCATCAAATGACTTATCTTGACTAGCATGAGAATTATGAAGTTCATTTTGATCAATATTACTAGTTTTATCATAAAGCAAGTCATCATCACAAAGTAAATCATCTTCATCACTATCAAAATCAAGATACTCGAGGTGTGATACCTTGGGGACTTTAGACATGAAGCAACTTCCACTCCCTTCGTTTGGTGAATCAAATAGATCGTAGGAGTTGGTAGTCACTAGAGCAATTCTGGCAACACCATCATCTTGACTATAGTCGGAGTCGGAGTGATAGCTTCCCTCAGAGTTGTTGTCGGACTCGGAGCCGGAAACCCATTCACCAATATGAGCTTGATGTTTTCTTCTTGTGTAGCTCTTGGTGTACTTCTCCTTCTTCTCTGAATCTCTACTTATCCTTGAGTGTCTTCGTTCATAACGATCATCTCTACTCCTTCTCTCTCTTTGTGGTGATTCATTCCTTGAGCTTCATCTTCGAGGTGATCCTTCTCTTCTTTTGTAGGGATCCGTGCACTCATTTGAGTAGTGTCCGGGCTTCCACAATTGTAGCAATTGCGGTCACGATTTGACAAACGCTTCTCTTCATATCTTGAGTTGGAGTTTCTTTCTTTGCATCTATTCTTGTAGAACTTGTTGAATTTCTTGACCATGAGGCTTATCTCTTCATTGGTGACAAGGTTGTTGCATGAAGTTGCGGGAACATCACTTGTGGCTTTGTAAGCACTGCTAGACTTGTGATGAAGTTCTTCCTTATCTTTGAGTGTCATCTCATGAGCAACAATCCTTCCAATGACTTCTGTAGGCTTAAGATCTTTGTAGTGTGGCATCATTTGGATCAATGTGCACACGGTGTCATATATCTCATCCAAAGCTCAAAGTATCTTCTTGATGATGAATTTGTCGGTCATTTCTTCGCTTCCTAAGCCAGCAATCTCATTTGTGATGAGGGCTAGCCTAGAGTACATCTTTGCGACTCCTTCACCATCCTTCATCTTGAACTTGTCAAGCTCACCTTCAAGAACATCTAACTTGGATTCTCTCACGGACTCGGTTCCTTCGTGCATATCAACCAAAGTATCCCAAATCTCTTTTGCATTCTCAAGACGGCTGATTTTGTTGAATTCTTCGGGTCATAAGCAGTTGAAGAGAATGTCACATGCTTGAGCATTGAGTTGCAACATCTTCAACTCATCTGCGGTCGCTTCACAATCCGGTTCCTGTCCATCCGCAAAGAACTCACCTTGCAAGCCAACACGAACAACATCCCAAACGACAGGGTTATGACCAAGAATATGCGTTTTCATTTGGTGCTTCCAACTAGCAAAATTAGTGCCTTCAAAGTACGAACCTCTATGGTGATAATATCCCTCACTAGACGCCATATTCTCCTAGGTTGTGAGACCTAAGCAATGGAGACCAAAGCTCTGATACTACTTGTAGGACCGGAAGTATGTCCAGACGGGGGGTGATTAGACTACTTAACCAATTAAAAGTTTTGCCTATACCAAGTTTTAGGGTTGACAGTTTTTAGCATTTTATGGCAAGTCAAGTACACTCTACACATGCAAGTCTAAGAGTATATAGCAGCGGAAAGTAACAACAGACATGTATAGAAGAGATAGGATAGGAAGATCAAACGCAATTGTAGACACGATGATTTTTCCCGTGGTTCCGAGAGGTGGCGCTATCGTACATCCACGTTTATGGAGTCTTCGACCCACAGAGGGTAATGATCGCGAGAGTCCATGAAGGACTCCACCCAAAAGGGTCCACGAAGTAGCAACCTTGACTATTCCATAACGACATCAATCCATGAAGGACTAGCCTCACTATGGGTAGATCTTCACAAAGTAGGCGATCTCCTTTCCCTTACAAACTTCTTGGTTCACTCCACAACATGAAGTAGGAGGCTCTCAAGTGACACCTAACCAATCTAGGAGCCACCACCCTCCAAAATGTAATAGGCTCGATAATGACGATGAACTCCTTGCTCTTGTGCTTCAAGATGATAGACTCCTCAGCACCCAATCACTCTCTCATAGATTTGGCATGGTGGAAGATATGGGATTGGTGGAAAGCTACTAGGGGATGCTAGAAATCAAGATCCATATGATTGGAGTGGAAGATCTTGACCTCAACACAAGGGTAGGTAGTTCTCTCTCAAAAAATCTGATAGGATATGTATGGAATAGTTCCGAGTGCTTCTCTTTCGAGAAGGTGGTGGTGAAGGGGTATATATAGGCATCCCCCAAAATCCAACCGTTACACACAAAATGACCAACTTGGTGACACCGGTGTGTTAATCTCGGTGGTACCGAAGTTACCAAAAGGTGGAAACTTTTGAATCTCGGTGAGACCGATATAGGAAACTCGGTTGCACCGATAAGGTGACCAACGGTCAGATTTGCAATCTCGGTGACGCCATCCAACATTCTCGGCGGGACCGAAAATGTGAATTTGCATAACAAAAAGTTGGCAACCTAAACTCAGTGGCACCGGTATGGAATCAGTTGCACTGAAGTGGCTAGGGTTTGGCAGAGTCTGTCTAGGTTCTGGAATGGGTGGCACCGATATGGGAAAGTTGGTTGCACCGATTTTGAGTGTTAGGTATAGAACAGACTTTGGTGTGAGAGTTTGTGGATGTTTGTTGCGACTATCACATGTGCACATTTGAGCATATTGTTCACCAACAAAACCTTACCCCCTTTTAATAGTATTGGCTTTCCTATGGTCGCAAAGTGATTTCTCACAAATAAAATGTAGAGTCCTCTTCCTTGAAGCTTGGCCAACCTATTTCCTTGCATCTTGGGTTATGTCCACAATCTCCTTTTGCCAATCCTGTCATTGAACATTTCCTAAAATATACTTGGTGGAAACATTAATTCAATGACTTGTATGTTGTTATTAATTACCAAAGCCACCAAGGGAGCAAATGTGCTTTCACTTTTCGAAGTCTGAAACATTCTGGTAAGTCTCCCTAATGTACTCCTCCGGAGTTATGGTATTGATGATATTGCTTTCAACATTTATGGGAGTACCTCAGATATAATGTTTGATTCTTTGACCGTTCACTAGCTTCGGGTTTGTGCCTTCGGCATTGTTAATCTTGATGGCACCGAAACAATATACCTCCTCGATAACGTAAGGACCTTCCCATTTAGAGAGAAGTTTTCTTGCAAAAAATCTTAAATGATAATTGGATAGCTAGACATGATGACCTACATTAAATCCATGCTTTTGTATCCTTCTATCATGCCATCTCTTAACCTTTTCTTTAAACAACTTGGCATTCTCATAGGCTTGGGTTCTCCATTCGTCAAGTGAGCTGATGTCAAATCACCTCTTCTTTGATTTCCCAATAAGCCTTATGTTATAGCTCTGGAGGTAAGTGACATGTTTTACCATAAACCATCTTATACGGAGACATACCCATAGGGTTTTTGTAAGCAGTTCTATAAGCCCACAATGCATCATCAAGTTTCTTAGACCAATTCTTCCTAGATCTATTAACAGTGTTCTGCAAAATCAATTTAATTTCTCTAGTGCTCAATTCTACTTGACCACTAGACTCAGGATGATAAGGAGATGCAATTCTATAATTAACATCGTATTTAGCGAGAAATTTACGGAAATCACCATGAATAAACTGTGAACCACCATCAGTCATCAAATATCTAGGGACTCCAAATCTTTAAGCATTTTAATAGAAGTGTTATGATCAACGCTACTAGTTGGGATAGTTTCTACCCACTTAGTAACATAATCAACAACAACTAGAATCTGAGTATACCCGTTAGATTGTGGAAAAGGCCCCATATAATCAAAAAACCAAACATCAAATAGTTCAATAACAAGAGAGTAATTCATAGGCATTTCTTGATGTCTACTAATATTACCAATTCTTTGACATTCATCACGATACAAGACAAACTTACGAGCATCCTTGAAGAGAGTAGGCCAATAAAACCCAGATTGTAGTACCTTATGTGTAGTTCTATCTCCAGCGTGGTGTCCTCCGTAGGCTTCGGAGTGACACTTGCGTAAGATTTGTTCCTGTTTATGCTCAGGTACACAACGTCTAATAATACCATCTACTCCTTAATTATAAAGCTGTGGATCATCCCACAAATAATGCCTTAAATCATAGAAGAACTTTTTCTTTTGTTGGTATGTGACAGTAGGCGATATAAATTTAGCAACAATGTAATTGGCATAATCATCATACCATGGGGCATTGTGTAAAACATTTACGACATCTAATTGTTCATCAGGAAAGCTATCATCAATAGGTAGTGGGTCATCAAGAACATTTTCTAACCTATACAAGTTATCTGCTACAGGGTTATCAACACCCTTTCTATCAATGATATGCAAATCAAATTCTTGTAGCAGAAGGACCCACCTAATAAGTCTAGGTTTAACATATTTCTTCTCCATAAGGTACTTAATAGTAGCATGATGGGTGTGAACAGTTACTTTGGAATCAACAATATAAGGTCTAAACTTATCACAAGCATATACGACTGATAAAAATTCTTTTTCAGTAGTAGCATAGTTTCTTTGAGCACTGTCTAGAGTTTTACTAGCATAATGGATACCATTTAATTTTTTATTGACTCTTTGTCCTAGAACAACACCAACAGCATAATCATTAGCATCACACATAATTTCAAAGGGTAGGTTCCAGTCGGTTGGTTGAACAACAGGTGTGGTAATTTATGCATTCTTAAGAATTTCAAATGCTTCTACACAATCATCATCAAAAACAAATGGAACATCTTTTTTCAAAATATTTGTGAGAGGCCTATATATGTTAGAGAAATCTTTGATAAACCTCCTACAGAAACTACCAAGACCAAGGAAACTTCTTATACCTTTGATATCTGCAGGGCACGACATTTTTTCAATAGCATAAACTTTAGCTTTATCAACTTCAATACCTCTTTCGGAGATTTTGTGCCCCAAGACAATACCTTCATTAACCATAAAGTGGCACTTTTCCCAATTCAAGACAAGATTAGTTTCTACACATCTCTACAAAACTCGATCAAGGTTGCTCAAGCAATCATCAAAGGAAGTTCCATAAACGGAAAAATCATCCATGAAAACCACAAGAATCCTTTCACAAAAGTCAGAGAATATAACCATCATACATCTTTGAAAGGTAGCAGGTGCATTGCATAAACCAAAAGGCATACATCTATAAGAAAAGGTACCGAAAGGGCACGTAAAAGTGGTTTTTTCTTGATCCTCTTTTGACACAGGTATTTGAGAGAAACCAGAGTAACCATCTAGAAAGCAAAAATGAGTGTGTTTGGATAATCTTTCTAGCATTTTATCAATAAAGGGTAGATGGGAATGATCTTTCTTAGTAGCTTTATTTAATTTCCTAAACGCAATTACCATTCTATAACCTATAATGATTCTTTGCGGGATCAATTCATTTTTATCATTAGGAACAACTGTCATACCTCCTTTCTTAGGGACACAAAGAACGGGAGTAACCCATCTACTATCAGCAATAGGATAAATTATACCTGCCTCCAGAAGCTTTAGTATTTCTTTTCTTACCACCTCTTTCATCTTAGGATTCAACCGTTTTTGGTGATCGACAACTGGTTTGGCATCAGGCTCCATATTAATTTTATGCTGACATAAAGTGGGAATAATGCCCTTAAGATCATCAAGAGTATATCCAATAGCAGCATAGTTCTTCCTTAGAGTTTTCAATAATCTCTTATCTTCATGCTCTGAAAGGTTAGCACTAATTTAACAGGATATATCTCCTTTTCATCAAGATAAGCATATTTCAAATTATTAGGTAATTGTTTAAGCTCAAACACGGGATCACCCTTGGGTTGAGGAGGATCCCCAAGTATTTCAACCGGTAGATTGTGTTTCAAAATAGCTTGCTGATCAAAGAAAATTTTATCTATTTCATTCCTCTCATTCATATGCATATCATTCCCCTAGCAAATATTGTTCTAAAGGATCAGTAGGAGGCAGAGCAATAGAATCAAGACCAATAATTTCACCTCTACTAGGCAATTCTTTGTCATGGGGTTGTCTACAAAATTTAGAGAAATTGAACTCATGAGACACGTCCCCAAAACTCACAGTAACTATTTCTTTCTCACAATCAATCCTAGCATTAACAATATTCAAGAAGGGTTTGCCAAATATAATGGGACAAAAATCATCTTGTGAGGAACCAAGAACAAGAAAAACACTAGGATACTTTATTTTCCCACACAAGCCTTCAACATCTCTAACAATCCCAATTGGTGCAATAGTATCTCTATTGGCAAGCTTAATAGTAACATCAATTTCCTCTAGTTCAAACTGGTGCAAAATCATGCATAATTTCTTTGTATAAGGAAAAGGGAATTGCACTCATGCTAGCACCCATATCACACAAGCTATGATAACAATGATCTCCTATTTTAACAGAAACAACAGGCACACCAACAAATGGTCTATGTTTACTCTTAGTATCAGGCCTAGCAATTCTAGCAGCTTCATCACAGAAATGAATAACATGCCCATCAATATTATCAACCAAGAGATCTTTAACCATAGCAATACTAGGTTCAACCTTAATTTGTTTAGAGGGTGTAGGTGTTGTACCACAGCTCTTACAAACCACAGTTGAAGCTTTAGCATGTTCATTTATTCTAACGGGGAAAGGCGGTTTCTCAATATAAGCAATAGGAATAACAGGATCAACATTATAAGTAATACTTTCCTCTTCAACTTTAACAAGTTCAACTACTTTCACTTCAATGGGAGGATGATATGTAAACCACTTCTCCTTAGGGAGATCAACATGAGCAGAAAAAGATTCACATAAAGAAGCTACTATCTCAGATTTAAGTTCATATTTAGTGCTAAATTCACGAAAAGCATCGGTGTCTACGAAGGATTTAACAGAATCAAACTTGAGGTTCATACCTGACTCCTTACCTTTGTCGAGTTCCCAATCTTCAGATTTTTGTTTAATTCTTTCCAATAAGTCCCATTTCAATCCAATATCTTTCTTTATAAAAGAACAGGATCAAGAAGTATCAAGCATGGATCAATCATTATGAGAAAGCCGAGCATAAAAATTCCGAATAATAATTTCTCTTGAGAGCTCATGGTTGGGGCATGAATATAGCATTGACTTAAACCTCCCCCAAGCTTGAGTGATTCTTTCTCCTTCATGAGGCCAAAACTTGTAAATATAATTCCGATCACAATGAACTAGATGCATAGGATAAAACTTCTGATGAAATTCCAATTTCAATCGGTTGTAGTTCCATGATCCAATATCATCACATAGCCTTTACCATGCCAACGCCTTCTCCTTCAAAGATAAAGGAAAGAACTTCTTCTTGACAACATCCTTGGGCAAACCTGCAAGCTTAAATAATGCACAAACTTTATCCACATAGATTAGATACAAATCAGGATGTAGTGTTCCATCTCCTGCATAAGGATTAGCTAGCAGTTTCTCTATCATATCCAAAGGAATTTCATAATAAATATTTTCAGTAGGTGCAGCAGGTTGAGGAGCAACTCTTTGTGCTTCCTGTTGAGGTGAAGATACCCCGAACAAGCCCCTCAAAGGATTATTCTCCGTAGTAACAAGTGACAGTAAATTTTAGTAAACTATATAAATTTTTTCTTGCCAAGTTCCACTCACCAAAGGCGCTTCACTCCCCGGCAATGGTGCCAGAAAAGAGTCTTGATGACCCCACAAGTATAGGGGGTCTACCGTAGTCCTTTCGATAAGTAAGAGTGTCGAAGCCAACGAGGAGCAGAAGGAAATGACATGCGGTTCTCAGTAAGGTATTCTCCGCAAGCACTGAAATTATCGGTAACAGATAGTTTTGTGATAAGATAATTCATAACGGGTAGCAAGTAACAATTGTAACAAAGATGCAGCAAGGTGGACCAATCCTTTTTATAGCAAAGTACAAGCCTGGACAAACTCTTATGTAAATCAAGGCGCTCCCGAGGACACATGGGAATTTCTGTCAAGCTAGTTTTCATCATGCTCATATGATTCGCGTTCGTTACTTTGATAATTTGATATGTGGGTGGATCGGTGCTTGGGTGATGCCCTTACTTGGACTAGCCTCCCATTTATGATTAACCCTTATCTGCAACTACGAAAGAAGAATTAAGATAAATCTAACCATAGCATGAAACATGTGGATCCAAATCAGCCCCTTACAAAGCAACGGATAAACTAGGGTTTAAGCTTCTGTAACTCTAGCAACCCATCATCTACTTATTACTTCCCAATGCCTTACCCAATGGTGAAGTGTCATGTATTCGATGTTCACATGACACCACTAGAGGAGAGACAACATACATCTCATCAAAATATCGAACGAATACCAAATTCACATGATTACTTATAACAAGACTTATCCCATGTCCTCAAGAACAAACATAACTACTCACAAAGCATATTCATGTTCATAATCATAGGGGTATTAATGGTGATCAAGGATATGAACATATGATCTTCCACCAAGTAAACCAACTAGCATCAACTACAAGGAGTAATCAACACTACTAGCAACCCGCAAGTACCAATCTGAGGTTTTGAGACAAAGATCGGATACAAGAGATGAACTAGGGTTTGGAGAGGAGATGGTTCTGAGGAATATATTGATGGAGATTTACCCCCTCTCGATTAGAGGATCGTTGGTGATGACAATGCCTTTGATTTTCCCCTCCCAGAGGGAAGTTTCACTAGCAAAACAGCCCTGCCGGAGCTCTAGATTGGTTCTGTCCAAGTTCCGCCTCGAGACGGCGGCGCTTCGTCCCGAAAGCTCTATTGTGATCTTTTCCAGGTCGAAACCCTCCATATAGCAGAAGATGGGCATTGGAGGGCTGCTAGGTGGGCCACAAGCCTCAGGGCGGGTAGGGCGCGCCCCTAGGCTTGTGGCTGCCTTGTGGGCCCCCTGATGTATTTCTTTCGCCCAATATTTTCTATATATTAAAAAATAATTCTCCGTAGATATTCAGGACTTTTGGAGTTGTGCAGAATAGGTATCTCAAATTTTCTCCTTTTCCAGTCCAGAACTCAGCCGACATTCTCCCTCTTCATGTAAACCTTGTAAAATAAGAGAGAGAAGGCATAAGTATTGTGCCAAAATGTGTGGTAACAACAAATAATGAAATAAATATCAATATAAAAGCATGATGCAAAATGGACGTATCAGGCTCTTTTTGGTATTGGGGAAATATTTGGGTATTTATAGGACAAATATTAGGGTTAGGAGGCATGCCAGGGAGTCATAAGCCTGCCAGGCATGGCCCGGGGGGTGGCCGTGCCCCCTGGCTTGTGACTTCCTGGCAAGTCCCTTGCCTTGCAATCCAAGCCTGTTAGGTGTCTTCCAGTCAAGAAAAAATCATAGCAAATATTTTATTCCGTTTAGACTCCAATATTCCTTATGTGCAATACTCAAAACAAGGAAAAAACAGAAACTAGCACTAGGCTCTAGATTAATAGGTTCGTCCCAAAAATAATATAAAATAGCATATTAATGCATATAAAACATCCAAAACAGATAATATAGTAGCATGGAACAATAAAAAATTATAGATACGTTGTAGACGTATCAGCATCCCCAAGCTTAATTCATGCTCGTCCTCGAGTAGGTAAATGATAAAAACAGAATTTTTGACGCGGAATGTGTCGGATCGAAAGTAGTGCTAGAGGGGGGGTGACTAGAATACTTGACCAAATAAAAATCTAATTTTTCCCAATTTTATGTCTGGGCAGATTTTAGCATTCATAGTATGTCAAGTACACCGTACACATGCATGTGTAAGAGTATAGCAGCGGAAAGTAAAGACAAGCATGTAAGTAAAGTCAGGGTAGGAAGATCAAACGCAATTGGTGACAATATGATTTGTGTCGTGGTTCTAATAGGTGGCGCTATCATACATCCACGTTTATGGAGTCTTCAATCCACGGAGGGTAACGGTCGCGAGAGTCCATGGAGGGCTCTACCCACGGAGGGTTCCACGAAGAAGCAATATTGACTATACCATGATGGCCTACGTCCACGGAGGACTAGCCTAACTCGGGATAGATCTTCACGAAGTAGGCGATCTCCTTGTCCTAACAAACTTCTTGGTTCAGTCCACAAAACAACATAGGAGGCTCCCAAGCGACACCTAACCAATCAAGGAGGCACCACCCTCCAAAAGGTAAAAGGCTCGATTGTGTCGATGAACTCCTTGCTCTTGTGCTTCAAGATGATATACTCCACAACACACAATCACTCTCTCATAGCTTTGGCTTGGTGGAAGAGATTGATTGGGTGGAAAGAAAGTTGGGGAGGCTAGAGATCAAGATTCACATGGTAGGAATGGAATGGCATGATCTCAACACATGAGTAGGTGGCTCTCTCTCAGAAAATTAGTAGGTATGAGTGGGGAACTGTTCTAAGTGCTTCTCTTGCGAGTGAGTGGTGGTGGAGGGGTATATATAGGCATCTCCAAAAATCCAATCATTACACACAAAATGACCAACTCGATGACACCGATGTGTTAATCTCGGTGGTACCGAAGTGACCAAAAGGTGGCAACTTTTGAATCTCGGTGAGACCGATATAGGAAACTTGGTTGAAAAGGTTAGATTGCTGATCTCGGTGACGCCGATTCACAAAACTCGGAGGGACCAATTTTGTGAATTTGCGTAACAGAAAGTTGGCAACCTAACCCGATGGGACCGAAGCAGAATCGTTTGCACAGAAGTGGCTAGGGTTTGGCTGAGTCTATCTAGGGTTTGGTATCAGTGGCACCGAGTGGAGTGTGTTGGTTGCACCGATTTTGAATATTTGGCTTTGGACAGACTTTTGTGGAAGAGCTTGTGGGTGTATGTGGTGACTATGACTTGTGCACGTATGAGCATTTTGTTCACCAACAAAACCTTACCCCTTTCAATAGTATTCGCTTTCCTATGGACTCAAAGTGATTTCTCACAAAAGATAAAATGTAGATTCCTATGCTAGAGGCTTTGCCAATCTATTTCCTTGCAACTTGGGGTATTCCACAATCCTTATGCCAACCCATCATGGAACTTTTCCTGAAACGTACTTAGTGGGAATTTTCATCATAGCATCAACGGTATGTGTAGTAAAAGCCTTATTTTGATTATAAGCATGCGGAGAATTCATCATGGATTCCAGCAAGGAAATATAATCAATCAAGGAACAACTATCATAATTAAATTCATTGTGATCCAAAAGAGTGGGTTCATTGCTATTTAGAGTTTTGACCGCTTCAATCCCACTTTTATCAATCTTAGCATTAAGATCTATAAACTCCAAATTATTGGGATGACTTTTAACTAAAGTTGACTTATCTCCAGTCCCTCCTTTATCAAGATTTATATTGGTAAACAAAGATTCAATAGGATTCACATAAATCACTTTGAGATCTTCATCATTATTATCACAAGAACACACTTTTTCAAGCCATTCATGCTTAGCACGTATTCTAGTGGCTCTTTCCTTACAGTCATAAATAGAAATTCTCATAAATTTTAAAGACTCATTAATATCATTCTTGGGTGGAGTATATCTAACATTCAAAGAATCAATCTCAAGCGAAATTCTATCAACGTTCCTAGCCAAATCATCAATCTTGAGCAATTTTTCTTCAATCGAAGCATTGAAAACCTTTTGAGACCTAATAAATTCTTTAATAATGTTCTCAAAATCAGAGGGCATCTTATTATAATTTCCATAAGAATTGTTGTAGGAATTACCTTAATTATTAAAGGAATTACTAGGAAACGGCCTAGGATTGAAATTACCTCTATACACGTTAATACCAAAATTGTTCCTACCAACAAAATTCACATCCATACATTCATTATTTCCAATTAAAGAAAAAAAAATCATATCATTAGGATCAATAGGAGCACTCTTACTAGCAAACAATTTCATCAATTCATCCATCTTTTCACTCAAAGTATTTATTTCTTCAACAACATGTACTTTTTTGCTAGTAGGAGATCTTTCAGTATGCCATTGAGAGTAATTTGCCATAATATTATCTAGGAGTTTAGTAGCTTATCCTAATGTGATTTCCATAGAAGTACCACCCACGGCGGAATCTAAAATATTCCTAGATATGCAAAATTCAATTGCACATAAAAATGTATAATCATCCATAAACTCAAACCATGTGCGGGACAATTCCTAATCATTAATTTCATCCTCTCCCAGGATTGTGCAACATACTCATGATCAAGTTGCTTAAAATTCATTATATCTTTCCTAAGGGAGATGATCTTAGCGGGCAGAAAGTACTTGGAAATAAAAGCATCTTTACACTTATTCCATGAATAAATACTATTTTTCGGCAAAGATGAAAACCAAGTGTTAGCACGATCTCATAGTGAGAATGGAAATAGCTTCAATTTAACGATATCATTATCCACATCTTTCTTCTTTTGCATGTCAAACAACTCAATGAAAGTATTTAGATTGGATGCGGCATCTTCAATAGGAAGGCCAGAAAATTGTTCTTTCATAACAAGATTAAGCACTAGTATTAATTTCATATGATTCCGCACTAGTGGCGGGAGCAATCGGAGTACTAATAAAATCATTATTATTAGTATTGGTGAAGTCACACAACTTGGTATTCTCAGACATCGTGACAAAGCAAGCAATTAAGAACACAAGCAAACAAAAGGCAAACGAAAAGGCGAACGGAAGATGGGCGAATAAAAAGGCAAATCTTTTTGGTATTTTCTGAAAATCATTTTAGAAGTGTGGGAGAGGAAAACGAGAGGCAAATGGCAAATAATGTAAATGCAGGAGATGACTTTGTGATGGGTACTTGGTAGGCTTGATGTGTACCCTCCCTGGCAATGGCACCAGAAATCCTTCTTGCTATGTCTTGAGCATGCGTTGGTTTTCCCTTGAAGAGGAAAGGGTGATGCAGCAAAGTATATAAGTATTTCCCTCAGGTTATGAGAACCAAGGTATCAATCCAGGAGGAGGAACAAGCAACTCACCAATGGATGCACCTACACAAACAATCAAACTCTTGCACCCAACACTGTAAAGGGGTTGCCAATCCCTTCACGGTTATTTGCAAGGATTAGATCTGATAGAGATAGATGTAAAAGATTGTGGAAAGTAAAAAGTAAATAAATTGCAGCAAGGTATTTTTGGTATTTTTGGTTTATAGATCTAAAAATATAATATGGAAAGTATACTCGGGGGCCATATGTTTCACTAGAGGCTTCTCTCTTGAAGGAAAATATCACGGTGGGTGAACAAATTACTGTCGAGCAATTGATAGAAAAGGGAATAATTATGACGATATCCAAGGCAATGATTATGCATATAGGCATCACATTCGTGTCAAGTAGACCAAAACGATTCTGCATCTACTACTATTACGGCACACATCGACCGACTCCTGCCTGCATCTAGAGTATTAAGTTCATGAAGAACAGAGTAACGCATTAGGTAAGATGACATGATGTAGAGGGATAAACTCAAGCAATATGATGAAAATCCCATCTTTTTACCCTTGATGGAAACAATACAATACGTGCCTTGCTACCCCTACTATATCACTGGGTGAGGACACCGCAAGATTGAACCCAAAACTAAGCACTTCTCCCATTGCAAGAATTACTAATCTAGTTGGCCAAACCAAGCCAATAACTCGAAGATACTTGCAAAGATATCAAATAATGCATATAAGAATTCATAAAAGACTCAAATAATATTCATGGATAATCTGAACATAAACCCACAATTCATCGGATCTCGACAAACACACCGCAAAAGAGTATTACATCGGATAGATCTCCATGAAGATCATGAAGAACATGGTATTGAAGCATAAAGATATAGAAGAAGCCATCTAGCTACTAGATATGGACCCGTAGGTCTGTGGTGGACTACTCACGCATCATCGAAGGGGCAATGGAGTTGATGTAGATGCCCTCCGTGATCGAATCCCCCTCCGACAGATTACTTGAAAAGGCTCCAAGATTGGATCTCTCGGGAACGGAGGCTTCTGGCGGCGGAAAAGTATTTGCGTGGCTCTTTTTGGTATTGGGGGAATATTTGGGTATTTATAGGACAAAGATTAGGGTTAGGAGACCTGTTAAGGAGTCACAAGTCTGCCAGGCATGGCCATGGGGGGCGGTCGTGCCCCCCTGGCTTGTGACTTCCTAGAAAGTCCCTTGCCTTGTACTCCAAGAGTAGTAGGTGTCTTCTAGTCCAGAAAAAATCATCGCGAAGATTTTATTCCGTTTGGACTCCGTTTAATATTCCTTATCTTCAATACTCCAAAACAAGGAAAAACAGAAACTGACACTAGGGCCTAGATTAATAGGTTAGTCCCAAAAATAATATTAAATATCATATTAATGCATATAAAACATCCAAAAAAGATAATATAATAGCATGGAACCATCAAAAATTATAGATACGTTGGATACGTATCAAACACACATTTCCAAAATAGTACAAAAACATTTCCTGAATAATTTTGAAATAAATATGTAAATAAACTAGAGGAAATTTTGATGACAACAGTAAAAGAATCAATTTGTTTGGATTTGTAGTTAAAAAGATATATCTGGTCGAATATTCAGTCAAACTCTGATTTCCCGAGAAAAAGATAAAAAGAAAACGATTCGGTGAGATTACGCTTTCCCGAGAAGAAAACGTCGCAAGTGTTTACGCTTCCACTTAACCACGATGGCTGTGACCTATGGGTCACTGAGAGTGGACTCACGGGACCACTTGTTAGATTTGACTAGTTCCACCCACGCTCTCTCCTTCCGCCGGCCACATAGGAGCAGAGCTCCGGCGGCCCTCGCCAGCGAACAACTGGACCCCAAGGGTGCTACCCACAGGAATGGATGCAGGGGACCCCAAGCGGTTCCCCTGGTGGTCTCTACTGTCGAGGACGAGCATTGGGTCGCCGGCGATAAGCTCACTGGCGAGTAGCGGCTTCGGTCACAAGGGGAATTTGGCTTGCGACGGTTCCCAAACGAATTTGAGAGGGGGGATAGCTTCGCAGGGTCGACCAGAAGCTAATGGAGGAGGGAAATCAGAGGGGGGGCTCTAGTTGAGGGGAATTTAGCGGGCATGGAGGTGGCGGCAGGAGGTGCGAGAGAGGAGGGGGACGACGGCTCCGACCGTTTTGCAGCTCTGTATGGCTCCTGAAGGGGAAGGTGATAGAGGCGAAGTTGTCCCTGTCTTTCGATGAGATGGTGGCTATCGTTTTTGGTGGAGTAGACTTTGACGATCCGACTACGAACGTGTGATGACGCCGCGCCTTAGCAATCGCTAAACCAACTCCGAGAGGTTATTGACCATGCCGGAGCACAATCAACCTGACCACGAGGGTCTGTTTCCTGCACGCAAACGAAGAACAAGCAAGAAACTAAGATTGCAATCTGGATATTGTGAATATAAGAGGAAAGCTTTATTGATGAAGTGGGGTTCTGTGACGCCTTTGTCTGGTCATGGAACACAAACGAAGAACGCGAAGTTCTAGCTATGGCAAACTTGTAATCTAAACAAAACCCAACCCTAAAACGACGCCCTAAGGGCTATATATATGGGGGAATAGAAGGGGAATTTCGTGGCCCCTTGGAGGAGGGGTCCGAAACCGACCTTAACTCAGTTCCCCATACATACGGACTCTAAAAACAACCTATAATATGGTATTTCGAAATTACATGGGCCTGGCCCAACAATAAGGTGGCGCAGCACCTATATTAGCCTAGGGACAAATTTTATAAAGTAGCATCATGCATATTTCGTCCAAGGCTTCTTGCTTCCATTATGGTGGCTTCAAAGTGCAAAAATCATCACTGGAATCTCCATTGTTCTTTCCCGCGCGCGCACCTTCTTCTCCATGCTTGATCCCGCTCCCATGGTCATCCTTCTTGTCCATGCCAGGTCCTTCATTCATAAGTAAAACAAAAGTATCTAAGTTAGGCAGCATCATATGTTCATGAACATTAGAAGGATTTGCAGGAAACGAAAGTACCTGGTAATTCAATTGACGTGCGCGAGCTCTAGTAATTGGTCCTGTATGTATAGCAGTCGGAGTTGTGGGTGTAGCATTAGCACGGATGTCCTCATCATCCTCCCCTTCTTGAACTGAAGTCTTCCTCGACGGAAGCTCATCTTCCTCACCCAAATAAGTCTTCAAATTTGCAATGTTAAAAGTGGGACTAACCCCAAACTCTATAGGCAGATCAAGTTTATATGCATTATCATTTATTTTCTCTAACACCTTAAAAGGACCATCAGCACGTGGCATTAGCTTTGACTTGCGCAAATCAGGAAATCTATCCTTACGCAAATCTAACCAAACAAGATCTCCAGGTGCAAAGACAACATGTTTTCTACCCTTATCTCCAGCAATTTTGTATTTAGCATTCATACGCTCAATGTTTTCCTTCGTTAACTCATGCATCTTTAATATCAATTCAGCACATTCTTTAGCATCAAAATTAACCTTCTCCGAAGATAGAAGAGGCAACAAATCAATAGGTGCACGAGGTAAGAAACCATACACAACTTCAAAAGGGCACATCTTAGTGGTAGAATGTAGCTAACGATTATAAGCAAATTCAATATGAGGCAAGCATTCTTCCCACATTTTCAGGTTATTCTTCAAAACAGCCCTAAGCATAGTAGACAATGATCTATTGACTACTTCAGTTTGGCCATCAGTTTGGGGATGACATGTAGTACTAAAAAGTAGTTTAGTCCCCAACTTAGCCCATAAACATCTCCAAAAGTGGCTAAGAAATTTAGCATCACGATCTGAAACAATTGTATTTGGCACACCATGCAACCGAATAATTTCATGAAAGAACAAATCAGCAACATGAGCAGCAACATCACTTTTATGACATGGTATCAAGCGTGCCATTTTGGAAAATCTATCCACGACAACAAATAAGCTATCCCTCCCCTTCTTAGTTCGAGGTAAACCTAAAACAAAGTCCATAGATATATCCTCCCAAGGAACACTAGGTATAGGCAAAGGCATATATAAACCATGAGGATTGGGTCGTGACTTAGCTTTTTGACATGTAGTGCAGCGAGCAACAAAACGTTCAACATCCCGTCTGATCTTTGGCCAAAAGAAATGTGTAGAAAGTACGTCCTCCATCTTCTTCACGCCAAAGTGTCCCATTAATCCTCCTCTGTGTGCCTCCTGTAACAACAAAAGATGAACGGAGCTAGCTGGAATGCATAGCTTGTTAGCACGAAACACAAATCCATCATTAATAACGAACTTGTTCCATGTTCTCCCTTCTTTATAATGCTGCAACACATCTCTAAATTCAGCACCATGCACATATTGATCTTTTATGGTCTCCAAACCAAATATTTTAAAGTCAAGTTTTGAAAGCATAGTATAACGACGAGACAAAGCATCAGTAGTAACATTTTCTTTACCCTTCTTGTGTTTAATGACATAAGGGAAATTCTCAATGAATTCAACCCATTTAGCATGTCTACGGTTCAGTTTTGCTTAACTTTTAATATGTTTCAAAGATTCACGATCAGAATGTATAACAAATTCTTTGGGCCATAAATAATGTTGCCATGTTTCCAAAGTCCGAACAAGAGCATATAATTCCTTATCATAAGTAGAATAATTCAGAGTAGGCCCACTCAGTTTTTCAGAAAAGTACACAACAGGTTTACCATCTTGTAATAACACACCTCCTAACCCAATTCCACTAGCATCTCATTCAAGCTCGAAAATCTTATTAAAATCAGGAAGTTGGAGTAAAGGAGGATGTGTTAACTTATGTTTCAAGACCGTGAAGGCTTCTTCCTGTGCGGTACCCCAAGAAAAAGGCATGTCCTTCTTTGTAAGCTCATTGAGAGGCGCAGCAATGGTGCTGAAATCTCTTACAAAACACCTATAGAAACCAGAGAGGCCAAGAAAACTCCTCACTTGTGTGACCGTTTTGGGCTGCATCCAACTCTCAAGAGATTCAATCTTGGCTTTATCAACTTCAATTCCCTATGGAGTAACAACATAGCCAAGAAAAGATACTCGGTCAGTGCAAAAGGTGCACTTCCCAAGGTTACCAAACAAACATGCATCATGTAGAGCAATAAAAACAGCACGTAGATGTTCCAAATGCTCCTCCAAAGATCTACTAAAAATCAATATATCATCAAAATAGACTACCACAAACCGTCCAATGAAAGCACGTAAAACCTCATTCATTAATCTCATGAAAGTGCTAGGTGCATTAGTTAACCCAAAAGGCATGACTAACCACTCATATAAGCCAAACTTAGTTTTAAATGCTATTTTCCATTCATCTCCCAATTTCATACGAATTTGATGGTATCCACTACGCAAATCAACTTTGGAGAAAATTGTAGAACCACTTAATTCATCAAGCATATCATCTAGTCTAGGAATAGGATGACGATAACGAATAGTAATATTATTAATGCCTCTACAATCCACACACATGCGCGATGTACCATCCTTTTTAGGCACTATAATAATAGGAACAGCACACGGAATAAGGGATTCACGTATATAACCTTTGTCAAGCAACTCCTGTACTTGACGCATAATCTCCTTTGTCTCCTCTGGATTGGTACGGTATGGCGCATGGTTGGGTAGGGATGCACCGGGAAATAACTCAATCTGATGCTCAATCCCGCGAATAGGTGGTAATCCTGGTGGCACGTCTTGTGGGAAGACGTTAGCGAACTCCTGCAAAATGTTAATGACAGCAGGAGGCAAAGAGGGAGGCATGTCCTCGAATGAAAATAATACCTCTTTGCATACAAAAGCATAGCAAACAGATGTAGCAACATCCAAATCATTAATATCAGATTAGTAGCAAGTAAACATCCACTCTTCAATTTTATTTCGGATGCAACATTAGATGATGGTTTATTATGCTTATGGTGTTGCTCAAATTCCTGTGTTACAATCTGATTTTCACTCTTATTTTTCTCCTGTTTTGCTTTACTAGCTCTATCAATGTCATCTTTCATAATATGTTCTGGAGACATAGGAAGCAAAGTGATATTTTGATCCTTATGAACAAGAGTATACTGATTTGTCCTACCATGGTGTACAGAATTTTTATCAAACTGCCATGGCCTACCAAGTAGAACAAAACATGCTTGCATGGTTACCACATCACAATCCACATAATCAGAATATGTAGCAATGCTAAAATGCACACGAATAGTATGTGTTACCTTAACCTTGCCACTATTGTTGAACCATTGGATGTAATAAGGATGAGGATGTGGTCTAGTGGTTAGAGACAACTTCTCCACCATCTCCATGCTAGCCAAGTTATTGCAACTCCCTCCATCGATGATGACGCGAACAGAATGGTCCTTCACAACTCCCTTTGTGTGGAACAAGTTGTGCCTCTGATTTTGCTCAGCCTGTGTAACCTGCACACTGAGAACATGTTGAGCAACTAAACTTTCATACCTGTCAGCGTAATCAGCAGCCATGTAGTGTGTCTTTGTTTCTGCATCCTCGCCACCCTGTTCTTCACTTGCAATGAGAGCCAAAGTCTCCTCATCATAATCACTAGCGGACGCATATCCACCATCCTCAATAACAATCATTACACGCTTGGAAGGGCATTCTCTCACAAAGTGACCTCCACCCTTGCAACAACGGCATATAACCTGATGTGTTTGCCCTGTGGATGCAATAGATGAAGAAGAGCTCAATGCAGGCCCAGAAGGTGTGCTCTTCGCAGAGGGTGGAGTAGGAGCCTGTTTCCTGGTATCGTGGTTGGAGTTGGAAGTGGAAGTAGGTGGTGTTGCAGCAGGACGTGCGGAAGTAGAGGAGGTACGTGGCGTCCATGATGAAGTGCGACCTACAGAAAAAGTAGTTCTCGCCATTGCCTATCGATCCTGCACTTCACGTTCAGCTTTGCAAGCAAGATGAAATAAATGAGTGACAGTGTTATACTCCTTATACTCTAGAATAGTGTGAATCTCTCTATTTAATCCACCCATAAAACGTGCAAGCATAGCTTCATTCTCCTCAACAATACCACATCTAATCATGCCAGTTTGTAATTCCTGATAATATTCTTCTACAGAATTTTTTCCTTGTCTTAAATGCTGCAAATTTTGAAGCAATCATGTTGATAATAAGGTGGCACCCAACGATTACGCATAGCAGTTTTCAAAGAATCCCAAGTAGTTGGAATATAAGCATGGTGTATTCTACAATGTTCTGACCACCAAACACAAGCAAAACTAGTGAATGAACAAACAGCAGCAGCAACACATCTATCCTCAGGAAATTGTAAGCATGTAAAACGTTGTTCTGTTTCTAACTCCCATGTAAGATATATATCATGAACATATCTACCCTCAAACGTCGGAATATTCAATTTAAGTTTAGGGAGAAGGTCATGATCCCGTACTTGAGGGGGTGGTGCAGCCCTACCGTTACGGTTGTAGCCATGTGGTCGACCTGGTGCGTATTGTGGTGGTTGCCCCTGAGGATGATCTGGAGCAACCTCTCCCTCATCATCGTAATCACCATCATAATCTTCAACCTGCTCAACGATAGTAGCAGCAGGAGCCACAGAAGTAGCAGCAGTATCAACAGTATCAGTATGTTGGCCTTGGCCGAGAGGCACACGTCGCGCTCGTCGTTCGAAAGGGATAGGAGCTGTAGCTGGTGGTGGTAGACGGGAAAACACCTCATTGAACTTGGCGTCCATCTTGGTGTCGAATGTCTTCTCCAAACCATTGAGCTTCTCCATGGCCTCTCCAAAGTTGGTCAAGAAATCTTGTACCTGGTCAGCCATCACTTGCTGAAATTTTTCATAGAGCACTTTGTTGGTCATGCTCTCCCAGTCGCTCCCGTCGTCGTGTGATCCTGACATGGTTAGCAGAAATAGGAAACACACAAGAATATGAAACCTACAGACTACTGGGACGGGGTGGTGTGTCACAAATCCTTTAAGCGAATCTCAAATTCTTACCAGTTCATACCCAGCAGCAGGCGGTGATTGGCAATCGTTGTAGTCAAACTCTCAAAGCTTAGATAGAGCGATAGCCAGGTGGTGTCAAACACACGATGTAGATGTATGTGGAGCTAGGATGGTTTATAGTATGGCAGCAAAAAGGGTTAGCAACAATCAATTCAGAGATGCAAGGTTGAATAAACGCTCAACGACGGTACTGTGCTGGTCCTAGGCTAGACCGTACTAGAGACGCGAGCCTAAAACACCAACAAAATCACGATGCTACACGTAATCAAGGGAAAAGCACACTCTAAAAAAATCGTTTTTTTTGGCGCCTCCTTTTTTCTGACACCTATGCAGGTAGCAAAACATGAATCCGAAATCAAAAGGATCTCGAAACTAAACCTAAAACGAGCTGGACTCGAATTAGTGGAGGATTTGTGGTGGTATATATGGACACCAATGGATAGTGATGATGGATGGTGATATATGGCAGCGGTGATGATGGTGGTGGTATATGGCAACTATGAAGACGATGCGGTGGCGGCGTGACAACCTGTGAAAAGAACTCGAAACTCTAAAGGACTAGACACTAAGACCAGCAACTTGACACGATGATGTAACCACAAATTCAACAAAGCAAAATACTTAAAAGACTATGCAAAGGCTCAGATTGGTTCGGATATGATGATCTAACCCTAATTTTTTTGTGGCTTTTTCGTGGACTAAAGGTATGACGAATAGGTGCGATCTAAACTACGAAAACTGGTAAAATCTCACCGAGCAACCTGGAAATCTGATACCACTTGATAGAGGCGAAGTTGTCCCTGTCTTTCGATGAGATGGTGGCTATCGTTTTTGGTGGAGTAGACTTTGACGATCCGACTATGAACGTGTGATGACGCCGCGCCTTAGCAATCACTAAACCAACTCCGAGAGGTTATTGACCATGCCGGAGCATGATCAACCTGACCATGAGATTCTGTTTCCTGCACGCAAACGAAGAACAAGCAAGAAACTAAGATTGCAATCTGGATATTGCAAATATAATAGGAAAGCTTTATTGATGAAGTGGGGTTCTGTGACGCCTTTCTCTGGTCGTGGAACATAAACGAAGAACGCGAAGTTGCAGGTATGGAGAACTTGTAATCTAAACAAAACCCAACCCTAAAACGACGCCCTAAGGGCTGTATATATGGGGGAATAGAGGGGAATTTTGTGGCCCCTTGGAGGAGGGGTCCGAAACCGACCTTAACTCAGTTTCCCCATACATACGGACTCTAAAAAAAGCCTATAATATGGTATTTCCAAATTACATCGGCTTGGCCCAACAATAAGGTGGCACAGCACCTATATTAGCCTTGGGACGAATTTTATAAAGTAGCATCATGCATATTTCTTCCAAGGCTTCTTGCTCCCATTATGGTGGCTTCAAAGTGCGAAAATCATCACTGGAAGCTCCATTGTTTTTTTCCCCACGCGCACCTTCTTCTCCATGCTTGATCCCGCTCCCATGGTCATCCTTCTTGTCCATGCCAGGTCCTTCATTCATAAGTAAAACAAAAGTATCTAATTTAGGCAGCATCATATGTTCATGAACATTAGAAGGATTTGCAAGAAACGAAAGTACCTAGTAATTCAATTGACGTGTGCGAGCTCTAGTAATTGGTCCTGTATGTATAGCACCCGAAGTTGGTGTAGCATTAGCAGGGATGTCCTCATTATAAGGGGAGGTTTTTGATGACCCATATGAGCTCGGAGGTTTTTTTTATATAGGCGGAGTATGTCGGTTCGTCGGGGGCAGGAGGATAAGCATGGCAGTGGCGACCACTATTGTGGAACAAGAGATGTGGGGCTAGCTTATTGGGCTTGTCGGGAATGAGGACGCTGCTGCAGATGAGGACGGTGAGGTGGAGAGGTCGGGGGAGTGCCACGCACCTTGTATGACACCGACCACCGCAGGCGGCCATGGCGGCTAGCACCTGCTTCGCCGGGGATGTGACAGTTGCTACAGTGCGCGAGGGGGCCTGGTTGGGGTTTGGCAGCGCTAGCGGGCGGGGAGGGGCACTGGCGGCTCTGTGAGCAAGGGAAAGCCAGGGGACGCGTCGGCTCGGGCGCACGTGCAAAACTTGTGCTCTGCTCGCGCCCCGGGCTCGCACGCTCTATTCAAAAATTACAAAGGACACCTCAGAACATGTTACAACGGACGTTGTCGTCAGGTCAATGCCTATGACCGTTAACTCTCACGAGTGGGGCCGCTCCCGCGCATGCAACTGACAGCGGTGGTGGGGTAGCACGTGTCCATGGGACATGCCCGAAATGTCCCATCCTATAAAGAGGGGGAACCACCTCCCGGCGCGTCACCCCAACCATTTCCCCCAAATCCCCTCCCTACCGCATTGTCTTCCTCTCTCCCAACTCGTCGTCTCACTTTCCTCCACTGCCTCCACTGCACCGTCTCGCTCTCCCCCACCGCAACCTCTTCCTCACCTTCATCGCCTCCATTTGTCCGATGGCGGACGCTCGTGGCGACGCTGGAGCAGCGGCCGGAGATCTAGTAGTGGAGTTGCAGGGCGTGATGACCCACAAGTATAGGGGATCTATCGTAGTCCTTTCGATAAGTAAGAGTGTCAAACCCAACGAGGAGCAGAAGTAAATGACAAGCGGTTCTTAGTAAGGTATTCTTTGCAAGCACTGAAATTATCGGTAACAGACAGTTTTGTGATAAGATAATTCGTAACGGGTTGCAAGTAACAATTGTAACAAAGGTGCAGCAAGGTGGCCCAATCCTTTTTATAGCAAAGTACAAGCCTGGACAAACTCTTATATAAAGCAAAGCGCTCCCGAGGACACATGGGAATCTATGTCAAGTTAGTTTTCATCATGCTCACTTGATTCACGTTCGCTACTTTGATAATTTGATATGTGGGTGGACCAGTGCTTGGGTGTTGTCCTTACTTGGACAAGCCTCCCACTTATGATTAAATCCTCCCGCAAGCATCTGCAACTACGAAAGAAGAATTAAGATAAATCTAACCATAGCATGAAACATGTGGATCCAAATCAGCCCCTTATGAAGCAACGCATAAACTAGGGTTTAAGCTTCTATCACTCTAGCAACCCATCATCTACTTATTACTTCCCAATGCCTTCCTCTAGGCCCAAACAATGGTGAAGTGTTATGTAGTCGACATTCACATAACATGTTCATGTTCATAATTAGAGGAGTATTAAAGATTATCAAGGATCTGAACATATAATCTTCCACCAAGTAAACCAAATAGCATCAACTACAAGGAGTAATCAACACTACTAGCAACCCACAGGTACCAATCTGAGGTTTTGAGACAAAGATCGGATACAAGAGATGAACTAGGGTTTGGAGAGGAGATGGTGCTACTGAAGATGTTGATGGAGATTGACCCCCTCTCGATGAGAGGATCGTTGGTGATGACGAGGGCTTCGATTTCCCCCTCCCGAAAGGAAGTTTCACCGGCAGGATTGTCCTACCGGAGCTCTAGATTGGTTCTGCCCAAGTTCCGCCTCGAGACAACGACGCTTCATACCGAAAGGTCTGTTATGATTTTTTCCTCAACGAAACCATCCATATAACAGAAGATGGGTACCGAAGGGCTGCTAGGTGGGCCACAAGCTCGCTAACCGTGGCCTGGGGCGCGGCTAGCAGGCTTGTGGCTCCCTGGTGGGCCTCCTGACGTATATCTTTCTCCCAATATTTTTTATATATTCCAAAATAATTCTTCGTAGATTTTAAGTACTTTTGGAGTTGTGCAGAATAGGTATCTTGGATTTGCTCCTTTTCCAGTCCCGAATTCCAGCTGCCAGCATTCTACCTCTTCATGAAAACCTTGTAAAATAAGAGATAAAAGGCATAAGTATTGTACCAAAATGTGTACTAACATCCCATAATGCAATAAATATCAATATACAATTATGATGCAAAATGGACATATCAACTCCCCCAAGCTTAGACCTCGCTTGTCCTCAAACAGAAGCCGAAATCAATAAATATGCCCACATGTTTAGAGATAGAGGTGTCGATAAAATAAAATACGGACATGAAGGCATCATGATCATCATTAGAACAGAAATATATTTTGACATATGATTTCTTATGCTAAAGTAACAATTCATTCACAATGGCAAAGTATGAATCAAGAACTCTATTGAGAACTGACAAACTATGATCTCAGTCATTGAAGCAATTCCAATTTATCATAACGTAGGAAAGAGTCAACATAAAAGCTTGTAAAGCAAACCCACATACTCAATCATCTTTTAGTCTTTCACAATTGCTAACACTCACGAGGTACCTATGAGTTCAAAGTTTCAATCGGACACAGAGAAAGATAGGGGCTTATAGTGTTGCCTCCCAACTATTTACCTCAAGGGTGAAAGGACCACGATATCTCCCAGGGGGGAGAATAGGCGTTTCAAAATCTTTTACGGATTTGGTTATATCCTAATGCGAAAATAAACTAAGCGGATACTTTTCAAGCACAAACCCTAAATATGCTAAGCTCACTAAGTGCACCAACAACTTAGGATAAACAAGATGAGAACAATGAGGATATGAGTAAGCACAAGTAAGTTACACAAACTTACTCAATGTATATCACAAGATATTAAAATGAATAATACACACAACCACAAGTAAGCAATACAAGCTTACACAAATTGTATCACAATATATGGAATTGAATGATACAAGCAAACTCAAGTAAGCACTACAAGCTTACACAAGTTATGTCACAAGATATGTCAATAGTAGGAAGTATGAATTGCGGAATATAAAGTGAAGGCCTAAATAATATCTACAAGGGAATAGCCAACACAATACAATGAGGACAACAAGATATAGTGAATGCACGGTCAAGTGACCAAAGTAAACAACAAGTAAGGAGTTAGGGTTAGGGATAACCGAAGTCACGGAGACGAGGATGAATCCCGATGTTCACTTCCTTGGAGGGAGGCAAGTCACCGTTAGAGAGGTGGATGTTACCACAAAGGCACACCAACGCCACGAAGGCTCACCCTATTCTCTCCTTGAGACAACACCACGAAGGCGTTTCTCAACCACTAGTGGTAGATCTTGGGGTGGTCTCCAAACCCTCACAAACTTTTCGGGGGTAATCACAATGGTTAATTCCTCACCTAAGAACTCCTAGCACCTAGGAGTCTCCAACCTCCAAGAGTAACAAGAACGATGGGGAAAAGCTCAAGACTTGCTCAAATCACGAATTCCTTTGGTCACAAGAGGGAGAGGGAGTGGATCTATCACTTGATTGGAAAATCTCTCAAGAACTCACATGAATCTCACCAGGATCTAAGATTTGGTATAGGAGAAGTGAGAGGGAGCCACTTGTGTTCTTGGGGCGATTTGGGATGAAGTGGTCAACCCTCTACTGGATTGGTAGAGGGGTATATATAGCAGGCCGAGAAAACTAGACGTTTTTGAGTAAGTGGCTGAGACGGGCCAGACATCTGGGCAAGGGCCAGACATCCGACGGCTGAGAATTGCACACATGCATATGAAAAACAGAGGCCAGAGTATAGGGCCCGGACATCTTGCCAAACTTGGGTCCCCGGACATCCGGCCAAGTGCCGGATATCCGGCGCATAACCAATATTTTGAAGCAGGTTCTGGACATAGTCGGGCCGGATTTCCGGGAGGATCCCGGACATCCGGGGTGACCCAACTGCCCGAACATCCGGCCAAGTCCCGGATATCCGGCCAAAGAAAAACAACAGGAACCCCAAAACTAAAACATGCATTACTTTCACATCCTGACTCCGATTTTGATGATCTTGGGCTTGTTTTGAAGCTATGGAAAAAGCCCAGGTCCTCACATAGAGAACCACCCAAGATGAACCAAAATGGAGGATGAAAATTGTGCAAAGATTTTATAATGTATTTGGGTAACCTATTTGGCTTTGGATTTTCTTTGATCGATGTATAGGCATATTGTATTTGTACTGGATAGGAGTGAAATATGCCTATGTTAGAATATGATGTGAGGAAGTATAAATAGAGGATGTTGACTTGAGAAAATCTATCACTAACCCCTTTGATCCCCTCTTAATAGTGCGGGATTCCTATAACTCAAGAATCATAAAAGAACTATACTAGATAGCTTCCAGAAACTCATTCTTGAGCATATATCTTTTTCGATGGTCATCGATACTCACAACTAAAGCCAAAGGAACTAATACCTTTGACTAAAGCATTCCATTTGAGCTTGGTGTTGACATTTATGCTTGGCTCAAGTCAGACCAGTGATCTTGATCATTACACTTGGTGAAGACTTCAAATAGCTCCCCCATAAGCCATGTGGGGAGCATTGCATTGTATTAGTCTTCATACGTTCGACATGTGATCATCCACAAGCTTTAATCATGTAATCCTGTAGGATGGCTATCTTGAACTTGCCCTTGTCAACCATGATCATCAACTTGATGTAATCCTCTCATGGGAACTTGAAATCTTTCTCTTGATGTAAGTCCATGAGAATCACCTAACCCTCATAGATATAGAAAACACATAGACTGTGTTAGTACACAAAGCGCAATTGACAAATTCTTACCATAACACAAGATCTCATGTGGTACATGATTTGCGCATGTGTTGACCATGTTTGAATTCAATCTTCGATCTTCATCTTGGTCAACAATTATCTTTGCTCCATGAATAATCTTGATGCACAACTATATGTATATGGTATTCATTCTGAATACATTCAGTCTCCTTCTTGCATTACCCATGGAACAAACCTTTCTATATAACTTGATATCATTGTTTCTTCACAGGAATTGTCATTAATTATCAAGTCTCAATGCATTGCAAATGGAACTTTCTTTCAAATGTATATCTCAATGCAAACATTAGTCCATTACGATTGTCATTTATTTACCAAAACCATACATGGGGACTACATGTACTTTCAATCTCCCCCATTTTGGTAATTGATGACAATCTCAACAAGAGGGTTTATATAATGAATTTTTAAAGAAGCATGCAAATTATTCGAAGATAAATTGAATACTTGGGGTGATTTTGATAGCATCAAGTATTACAAAGAAACTTGATGTTATCAAAACAGGTTGTATTAATATTAAAATACCACACAAAAATTTGATGTTAGTAGGACCATAATCTATAGAGCCCTATAATATATGAATATGTGGATGAACTTTGAATTTCATTCCATAAATATAAAATAGGTGGAGTTTTCTCTATGTACTCATTCATGCAACAAGCACATATAACTAGGGTAGCTATGCATGAATGACAACAAAACTTCAAAAGATATTTATCTTAAACCCTCTAAACTTCTCCCCCATTGGCAACAAATGCCAAAATGGAAGACAAAACATCTAGAAGACCAATATAGTATGAGTTCCTCCTTGATGTGTGCATATCACAAAATGGGAGTGAAAACAAATGCACATATTCAATGATGAAGAATTGGAGGATCTCGGAAACTATAGAATGCAACCAGATACTAAGACATGAAAACAAGCATTAGACATGCGAGGAAAACATCCAGAAGATCCAAAGAACATATTTTGGACAAGAAATAATAGGAATATCCAATGTGATTCATCATGTCAAGCATGGGTCCAACATACATTCAAAACACATGAGTATGGAAGATTGTATGCAAAACATACAAGCACTCATGACACAACCTCTTACCAAAGCCACTATACGAATAAAAGGAACACACAAAGTGGCCGACGAGGAATAAATGATATCAAGAAAAGATATGAACTTTCTTATGTATAAAAATTTCTAAGTGGTCAAAAATAATCATGATATGTATCCACAAAGAAACCCGTATACACAAAAAGGTTGTAATTGATAAGAACATGATATCCACATGTGAATCCACTATTATACAACTTTGAGTCTAGCATAAGAGCAAGGCACATGGCACAAAGCACATGGCACAAATTGATCTCATTTTCATAACACAAGGTGAAGCAAGCAATCAAAAGATCCGACGAGCCAAAAAGATAAAATAACATTATGATTTGGGAAAAGGAGTGTTCTAAGAAAAATAGAGAAGCTCCCCATGATTTGTGCACTATTTAGATTTTTTGTATTTGGATACAAGTGCACAAAATAGGATCATCATTCCCCCAAAATCAATAGGAACACAAAACAATTGCAAGCAAGCATAGATTAGAAAAGAAACCTAGCATTTGCAACAAACATATGGTTGAGCAACATGTAAATGAGGCAACCTAAGAATAGGCACAACCAAAATGATGTATGTGAGTCACTTCAAAGCACTTTGAGAAGACCAATATAAGGATGATAATTAAGCATCAACATAGTCTTGAGTAAATGAGATACAAGGTTCAAGACATGTCCTTCCCACACATACGAAGTTAAGCAGGTCACACACACACATCAAGCAAACGGGTTCACAAGCTCATTTATATGAGAATTTAAAAATCGAATCTTGTGACAACCCATGGTGAAGATATGAAATAATAGGCTTGTCAAGACAAGAAAGAGGACAACAATCTTCACCTAACATGAGTGCACTAAGATGCAAAGGGTTAAGACACACACTCATACAACAAATGCTTCCATGGAGCCACCAAAGATATAAAAAGAGGATGAAACAGTGGACATGAAAGAATAGGGATATCAACTAGAGATGTAACTTCTCTCATGTGTATAAGATTCTAGGTAGATGACAATCATGATGATATATATCCGCAAAGAAGGATGTACACATGACATAGTTACAAAAGGAAAGAATAAGATATCCAAACAGGAGTCATAAAATATACCAATGAGATCTTTGCTTGCAAGTACAGCACATGGATTAATATTATCTTATTGAATATTAATGAACTCCAAACACACAACCATCAAAGACATCACAACTAGCAACAAGAGATCATTATTGGGATGTTTTGAGTATGGAAACAAGTATCACAAGAACGAGTCAAAAAATTAATGCGATGATGCAACCTACACAAGGTTGAATGCAAGAAATGTATGCATGAAGTAAATACTTGTTACCGAGAAAGCATTGGCATGAAGTAGAATATCAATAAAATGTCCAAGCTTGGCTCTAATTTCCTCATATTGCCACCACCTTCATGAAGAAGCCAATCACCCAATGCTTCTCAAATGTACCTAAAACAATTTAACTACAATATGGTCCCCAAACTTATTGGGTCCGAAGTAGTTAGCATAACTACAAACGTAGGGAAAAATCACTTAAATATGTGCATATGGATATGGATTTGAATTTCATCCATATCTTAACTATTAAGGATTAGATGGATCTACCTTATATATTGGATCAAATAAGGCAAACAAGGTATGTAGATATACACATAATAAATATGCATGCACAAGCCTACCAAGATCCAAAGAGGTACAAGTAAGACAAAAGAACATATAAACCATGAATACTCCAATAACGTAATAAATTATTCATGTTGTCCAAATTGCATCGAAGTAATGACTCAACACATCATAGCGCACAAAGTTCTACACATGAACTAAGCAAAACCAATGAGCATGTGAATATACATTGCACACCTCTCATAGGCATATCTCATTCAAGTGGATATAAGATAGTACAAGCAATGAGGTAACTACCTCCCATAACTCCATAAAACCAGGAAGATGAACTCAAACAAAGGCAAGGGAGAATACCGGGAGGCAAATGAATTTCTCGGCTAGATATAAAATGCAAGTTGAAACAAAAGCCGAGAAGAAGATGATCAACAAATTCTACCACATGAAGGAATACCAAGTTTAATGATATCAAGGATAACATTCAGTGATAGAAAGCAAGGATATGTAAAATCAACTTCAATATCCAAAGCATGTGAGAAGAGTTTTAGAATAAAACACAGTGCTTGGATAGCGTATCCATGACATTCCAATTAGGTAGATAATCATGCATAGCAATAATTGGAATGGCTTCAATGAAATGATTTTCCAAATATAATTTTTAAGATAAACCATGGGTAAAACCACACAAAATACCATACTGAAACAAAGCATTGCATGCCGTAAAGATATAAGGTAATCTCAAATATGAATTCGAAGTGGAAATCCTCAGTTGTTCACAATTACAAGGATTTTGAGATGCACAAAGCAAATCACTCCCCCATAATGTGATTTTTCATATATTATCAACAAGGGGCAACTGAAATCCAACCAAAGATAATTAATGAATGAGAATTTGAATTTCAAATGAGCTTAACATACCACATGGTAACTAGATAATATTGCACTAAAAATACTAGGTGGTATCCCACATATATACACATTTAAGGCTTGTGATATGCATAAACATAACACTCACCCATAATGTGATGATCAATTAATATCTCACAAGAGCCAAATAAGATTCAACTAATGAATCAATAAAAGCTCGGAACCACACACACACAAATATATGAAGTGCATTCTGACCTAGACATGCTAGATAACTCAAATCAAGCATACTAGGAAGCACGACATATACAAACACATGCTAGGTATAAAACCTAAACATGAGAGGGACTAGTAACTTTCAATGTAGACAATATAAATAACAAGTTACCGCCACGAGGCGCATTGGAATGGAAAATATGATTATAATCCACTTGACTTGGCTTGAACCATAATACATGGTGAAAATATATTTTTCTTCGTGAATTAGCCAAGTCTCCAATATCCTCCACACACATATTGATCAAGTTTGAGCTTGATGGTCCCCAACCAAGTTGGGTCCTAAGAAGTTTGTCACAATAGGTTTGGCAACCCAAATGGTCTTATATACTTTCAAACCACTTTGGGCACCAACAAACTTGGCAAACAAATTGCCAACATTATCATTTCTAAGTAAATAATGATCATTGACAATTGGAGGCTTAGAGACATTACCGTTGGGACATGATGAACATATGTGTCCGTTCTCACGGTAGATATAGCAACATATGCCCCCCTTTCTCTTCTTCTTTACCTTCTCAACTTGGGAAGCATTAACTTGATTCGTCAAAGGTATTATCCTTTCTTCAACTTGAGATTGAGCTTGAGGCCTCTTCCCTTGTTGCTTCTCATTTAAGGCCTTCTTCTCCGATGGAAAAGATCTAACATGGTATCCAATCTTTTTGCACTTAAAGCAAGAAATGTTGGACTCATTCTTGGCTTGGTCTTGTCCCCTTTTCTTGTTCGTGGACTTCTCCTTGTTGGAGTGAAAACCATGTCCATCATAGCACTTTTCCAAGTCTTTCTTCAAACTAGTGACTTGGGACTTGAGCTCATTAACTTCCTCTATCGGTTAGTTTCAACACTAGAAACAAGAGGACTAGTGGAAGTAGAAACTTCATGGTTAGAGCAACAAGACAAGGTGAGAAATTCATCATGAGATGTACCAATATCATGTAGAGATGAATTGCAAGGACTAGCACATGTCAATAAGGCATTTCGAGTAGAAGATGTGCTAATATCCATATGAGACTCACACAATTTTACCTTGGTGACCATAGCCTCATGAGCTAACTTTATCCCACCATGAGAGATTAGAAGATCCTCATGGGTGGCCGAGAGCTTTTCATGACTTTCTTCCAATTTCCCATAATTGCTAGTGAGCAAATCAAGTTGAGTCCTAAGCTCAACATTTTCTTTCAATATAGATGCTTCACACAAGATAGAGTTAGTAGCACAAGCATCATTATAAATATGAGAGGAGCATGTAGAAACTCGAGACTTCGCATGAGTAGCTTGAAGTTCCTCATGAGACTTAGAGAGTTTGGTGATCTCTCCTTTGGCATTCTTGTGGCCAAGGTCAAGGCGCTCAAAATCCTCTTTAAGTTTACAATGAGTAATTTCAATCTCTTCTTTTGAAGACCTCAAGTCACTAAGAGATTGATGAGCCTTAGCAAGTTCATGTTCAAGTTGTTCACTTTTCGCTTGCTCGTTAAGAAATAAATCATTACGTTTTTCAAAGCAAGCAAGAACATCTTGGAACCTGTTATAAGTGTTGTTTTTAGCTCTATGAAGAGTTATCCCAATCTCATAGCGATTTTGAGTCAAGTCATCATCATCTTCCTCATTAAAACTATCATCATTATCACTAAGAAAAGATGATACCTCATCATTACCTTTCGCCATGAGGCACATGTGGGTAAAGGGTGTTGATGTTGATTCTATTGGATAAGGGGGATCATAATCAATCAAATGTGCCCCATTCTCCTTGATTTCCTCTACATGGTTAGTTTCACAAAGAGAACTAGAGGGAATCAAGGCATTTTGAACATGGCAACACAAACGAGCAAGCATACCATCGCAAGATTTTATGAGTGAATCATTAGATGATATGCATGGACTAACATCACAAAAATGTATGACATTTTTGGTGCTAGATGTGATCAAGTCCATGGAATCTACAATACTAGCATTTACACTAAAAGGATCATCAATGACATTGTAAACATCATCAGCATACAACATTTCTCCACTCACCTTGTCATTACTTGTGACAAGCCACATGTTGGTGAATTGGAAGATGTTGAAGTGTTTAGGCAATCGGATATGGAAGCAATAGAGAGCTCTTCATGATATAAAAATGTGGAGAACTCCTCCATTACTTCCTTCCAAATAGAATTGACTCCCACAAGGTTGGACCCGCCATACATAACTTCAAGTTTGGTCCAAGCCTCATGAGCCAACGAACAAGTCAAGATTGACTTGAACATCTCGAAGGATATAGCTTGGTGAATGGAACTCAAAACTTGACTATCAAGATGCATATCCTCAAGTGATGAAGATTGCCCATCCTTTACATTTGAATCCCCTACAACGACAATCCGCAAAGCATTTGGACCCATGGCCCGAAAGTGACAAAGCATGCGTAATCTCCACATAATGTAATTTGTGCCATTAAAACAAAATGTGTCATCATGCACTAGTTCACTAGTCGACATCATTACTCTCTAGGCGGTGAAGCCTAATAAGGAGAGACCTTGCTTTGATACCAATTGAAAGGACCACAATGTCGCCTAGAGGGGGGTGAATGGCATTTTAAAATCTTTTACGGATTTGGCTATATCCTAATGCGGAAATAAACTAAGCAGATACTTTTCAAGCACAGACCCTAAATATGGTAAGCTCACTAAGTGCACCAACAACTTAGGATACACAAGATGAGAACAATGAGGATATGAGTAAGCACAACTAAGTTACACAAACTTACTCAATGTATATCACAAGATATGGAAATGAATAACACACACAACCACAAGTAACAATACAATCTTATACAAATTGTATCACAATATATGGAATTGAATGATACAAGCAAACACAAGTAAGCACTACAATCTTACACAAGTTATGTCACAAGATATGTCAATAGTAGCAAGTATGAATTGCGGAATATAAAGTGAAGGCCTAAATAATCTCTACAAGGGAATAGCCAACACAATACAATGATGACAACAAGATATAGTGAATGCATGGTCAAGTGACCAAAGTAAACCACAAGTAAGGAGTTAGGGTTAGGGATAACCGAAGTCATGGAGACGAGGATGTATCCCGATGTTCACGTCCTTGGAGGGAAGCTAGTCACCGCTAGAGAGGTGGATGTTACCACGAAGGCACACCAACGCCACGAAGGCTCACCCTATTCTCTCCTTGAGACAACACCATGAAGGCATTTCTCAACCACTAGTGGTAGACCTTGGGGTGGTCTCCAAACCCTCACAAACGTTTAGGGGGTAATCACAATGGTTGATTCCTCACCGACGAACACCTACCTCCTAGGAGTCTCCAACCTCCAAGAGTAACAAGAACGATGGGGAAAAGCTCAAGACTTTCTCAAATCACGAATTCCTTTGGTCACAAGAGGGAGAGGGACTGGATCCATCACTTGATTGGAAAATCTCTCAAGAACTCTCACGAATCTCACCAGGATCTAAGATTTGGTGTAGGAGAAGTGAGAGGGAGCCACTTGTGTTCTCAGGGCGATTTGGGATGAAGTGGTCAACCCTCTACCGGATTGGTAGAGGGGTATATATAGCAGGTCGAGAAAACTAGCCGTTTTTGAGTAAGTGGCTGAGACGGGCCGGACATCCGGGCAAGAGCCGGACATCCGACGGCTAAGAATTGCACACATGCATATGAAAAACAGAGGCCAGAGTACAGGGCTCGGACATCTGGCCAAACTTGGGTCCCGGGACATCCGGCGGGCACAACTAGTACTTCGAAACAGGTTCTCGACATAGTCGGGCCGGATTTCCGGGAGGATCCCGGACATTCGGGGTGACCTGACTGCCCGGACATCCGGATAAGTCCCGGATATCCGGCCAAAGAAAAATAGCAGAAACCCCAAAACTAAAACATGCATAACTTCCACATCGGACTCCGATTTTGATGATCTTGGGCTCGTTTTGAAGCTATGGAAAAAAGCACAGGTCCTCATATAGAGAACCACCCAAGATGAACCAAAATGGAGGATGAAAATTATGCAAAGCTTTTATCATGTATTTGGGTAACCTATTTGGCTTTGGATTTTCTTTGATAGATGTATAGGCATATTGTATTTGTACTGGATAGGAGTGAAATATGCCTATTTTCGAATATGATGTGAGGAAGTAGAAATAGAAGATGTTGACTTGAGCAAATCTATCACTAACCCCTTTGATCCCCTCTTAATAGTGAGGGATCCCTATAACTCACGAATCATAAAAGAACTATACTAGATAGCTTCCAGAAACTCATTCTTGAGCATATATCCTTTTCGATGGTCATCGATCCTCACAATTAAATCCAAAGGTACTAATACCTTTGACTAAAGCATTCCATTTGAGCTTGGTGTTGACGTTTATGCTTGGCTCAAGTCAGAACAATGATCTTGATCATTGCACTTGGTGAAGACTTCAAATAGCTCCCCCATAACCCATGTGGGGAGCATTGCATTGTATTCATCTTCATACATTCGTCATGTGATCATCCACAAGCTTTAAGCATGTAATCCTTTAGGATGGCTATCTTGAACTTTCCCCTATCAACCATGATCGTCAACTCTTGATGTCATCCTCTCATGGGAACTTGAAATTTTCTCTTGATATAAGTCCATGAGAATCACCTAACCCTCATAGATATAGAAAACACATTGATTGGGTTAGTACACAAAGCACAATTGACAAATTCTTACCATACCACAAGATCCCATGTGGTACATGATTTGCGCGTGTGTGTTGACCATGTTTGAATTCAATCTTTGATCTTCATCTTGGTCAACAATTATCTTTGCTCCATGAATAATCTTGATGCACAACTATATGTATATGGCATTCATTCTGGATCCATCAGTCTCCTTCTTGCATCACCCACGGAACAAACCTTTCTATATAACTTGATGTCATGCTCACCCACTTCCGAGTGGATATATGTGCCTAGATCATTCCCAACATGTGGCACTTGCCAGAAGATAAAGGATAAAATAACGAAGGTGATTGAGATCACCACGACTCTTGCATAAAGGTAAGTACTAGAAAATAAAAGTAACAGATAGGACCTTCGCAGAGGGAAGCAGAGGTTGTCATGCGCTTTTATAATTGGATGCACAATCTCAATGCAAAGGAACGTCACATTATATTGCCCCTTGTGATAGAGAACTTTATTATGAAGTCCGTCACTTTTATGTCTTCCCTATCACAAGTTCGTATAAAGTTTATTTTCCTCACACTAATAGATCACACATGTTTAGAGAGCAATTTTTATTGCTTGCACCGATGACAACTTACTTGAAGGATCTTATTCTATCCTTAGGTAGGTATGGTGGACTCTCATGGCAAAACTGGGTCAAGTGTAGCGACCCGACTCAAAACGACTCAAGCCTCTGTGTGTTCTGTGGCATCCCTGGATCAGTATGCTGGCACACACAGTACATCAATGTATATATCAAAGTGCAACCACATGTAATTAACGTAAAACTGATATATACCTTAAAATCTCAGCGGAAACAGACAACGGGAGTGGAGTCCCAATAACACCAACGGCAGGTTGAGTGTAGACCGTAACCCTGAATCGTACTCTTACCCGTCGTAGAGCTTATCTGCAACATAAGACATTGCAGCCGTGTAGGTCAGCATTTTGAATATGCCGGCAAGTCACAAAAGAGGGGGTATAAAGTAATCATCTATTCTACATGCATATATGGCAAGTGGGGTAGTGGGTTTTGCATAAAGCCAAATTTTTCCTACAACAAGAGAGGGCAAAAGCATAATTACTACAATGTTGGTTGATTAATGAGATGGTTGCACCAACCAATTCTCATACCCAAGTTGTCATTAATAAACCACATCAATATAATTAATTGTGTTGAGAGTTCCAGATAGTTTCAGTTCCTTTGGCTCAAGTTGTCCATGATCGTGGACATGGCTAATCGATTAGGTTTGGGTACTCTGCAGAGTTTTGCACACGTTCCCCAAGAGATTTGATCGCCTCTATTGGATTTCTCGCACTTGAGGGTGTTTGAGAAACAAATGACCAAAACATGGTCTTCTAAAGGGTTTCCCCGAGACTCTGTCGGTGCCCATCCTTTCCTACCGTTCTTCTACATCTCGTAGCACCGCCTGTCCAGGGTCACCGCGATATCTAACCAAGCCAGAGCCCATAATGACTTGTGGCTGTGAAGGTAAGCCTTGGGTCTTGAAGCATCCATCCATCTCTTTGTGCCTGGGTGGACCTTTCCGCGTGAATACTGGCACTTCCCCAGCAACACCTAGGCTAACCACTGGTTTCTCCAGGGTGCCGTTCAACCATCATCCACCTAGAGGTAAGTTGAAAACTCAGAGTCTTGAAGTCTTGATCATCTTGCAGGTCTTGATATTATTACCTCACAACTCTCATGAATCACACAACCAACCCCGTCTACTAATAGCATAGCAAAATTAAATCAACGTTTCCAGGGGCCAATGTGTCAAAGGGTTGAGGGGTGCCTACCACATGATACTACATCAAGTAACCACGTTTCCAATTACCTACTTTGCACAATCGGGGAGATGGAAGAACTAATGCAATAAAACATAGGTATACATGGTCAAAGTGACTTGCCTGTACTGTTGATGAAGAATAATATCGCTCTCAGAAGTAACTTGATAGACTATTTCGTCACTCTTCGAGAAAAATCTATATAATCAAACGTTGCATTCATATAAGCAATCATACTAGCAGTCAATACTAACAATCAAAAAGGCAACACAAAATCAAAAGCAACCTGGTGGTGATGAAAGGAAATACTTAAGACAAAACTCAAATGACAAAACTACATCAACACAACTAAGGTGGTGATGAAGGAAATACTTAAGACAAAAAGTTAAAATCAACAAAACTTCATCAACACAACCAAAGTTGTTTTTTTTTCTCTACAAGTACATCCAAATTTTCAAAAGTAGAAAACAAAACAAAGTAAAATATAATAAAGTAGTTTAGTAAATATTTTACTTTGCAAAAAGAATTACTTTTGAAGAACAACTAAGAATTATGAAAAACAACACTATAAACAACATAGGTTTTAGCCTAATAAACTTAGCAACAAGAAAACAAATAAAACAATTAAAATATTAAAAAAACAGAAAACAAATATTTTCAAATAAGAAATCAACTAGAAATACTAGAGCAATACAACAAAGAAAAACAAAACAAAGTAATGTGCTCTAAAATTTTGGTGGCTAAACTACTATTATTATAAAACAAGATAAAATTATTTTTTTGTAGCAAAACAATCCTTAACAGAAAATAATACTAACATTTTTATTTAGAAAAAAACAGAATTAAAACCTCTAAAACATTTGTGAAAAGAATTACTACTAAAACTAAATTGTTTTATAAAACATTTCCTAATGAAGAAGAATATAGTTTCCTATATCATTACGATATAAAACAAAGCAAAAATATTTTTATTAAAAGAAAAGAAGTCACCTAATATTGGACAACAGAACTAAAGAAAACTAAAACAAAAGTTAAACTAGTTGAGATTTCAAAATAAACTAAGGAAAAAAATTAAATTAACCAAATCTTATTAGGTACTAAACAGATTCTGTTTTAGTTCAAATCCCTAATCTAAATTATCCTAAAAATTCTCAAACAGTGCTTAATAATAAACATAACTAATACAGAACAGTGGCTAAAAGAATTACTCAAAAATAAATTTTTAAACTCAAGTTATTCAGAAAACAAGATTTGAATCAAATCTATTTGAATTTAATTTTAAACTTTTCGAATATGGTCAAACTTTATATCTACAGAAACTAGAACAAATTTTTCACACAATGCAAAAAGAATCAATCAAAAACTCTAAATATACTAAAAGATATAACAAAAATAAAACCAGAACCTATTCTGTTTTCTAAAACAAAAACAGAAAAAGAAAAACTGACTAGCTAATGGGTAGGGGCTACGTGTCAAGGCAGGATTGGCCGAAGCCGTGTGCGCCCAGGTGTTTGCAAGCGGGTGACAGAATCCTAATGCATACCGTTTCGTTTATTAAATGAATCTAATCTCAATCGTCAGTTACGGATCCAACGGCTACGGGAGGAGATGGGGCTTACAGAGGAGGGAGGTCGGAGCTCCGACGACGTCGACGGTGGCCGGTGGTCGGAGATCTTCGGAGATGGCGCTGCGGTGGTCGGGGATCGCGTCCAAGGTCTTCAAACGGCGGTGGCGACTCTTCGGCGTGTGTAGGTGGCGTCGAAGAGGAGTGGGGGTGGGTGGAGCGACGGCCAGATGCTTTGGGAGTTTCGGTGGGGTGCCGAACTACGGCGAGGTGTGGGGGCGACATTCCAGTGAGGAAAAGAGGGGGTTTCGGGGTGGATGAAGATCGAGAGAACCGGCTCTTATATAGGCCAGGTGCGGGGTCAGGGGAGGGAAGGAGGAGCGAGATCTGGGGCGATGGACTCGTCGACGTTGTCAGGGGCGCGATGGAGGGGATGAGCGCGCGGTGAGTGGGAGCGGTCAGTGGGGCCGGTGCGTCAGCAAGAGAGAGGGAGAGATCAATGCGTCGGGCGGCCGATGCGGAGAGGTTTCGGGGGAGGGATCAGGGGCTGTGGGCCGGCTCGTTTAATACACGCGTTAACTATTTCCTTTATTAATTACCAGAGCAATAAAAACAACATTAAGACATTCAAAACCTGTCCAAAAAATAAAGTTTTATATACCAAAATGATAAGGGAAATAAATTCCATTTAATGGACATTTTCCACGGCCAAATTGAATATTTTTAAAAAATTGTTTTCAGAAAATGCCTAAATGGCTTTATTTACTTTTGCAAATATTTTTCAAATAACCCCTTGGGTTTTATGATTCAAAAACTTCACAAAAATACCCCTAGTTTGGAGTGCCATATTACTCCTCTCAAAAACTTTGTCAAGGGGTTTGAATGCTTACAAATTCAAATAGGGAATTCAAATATGGAAGTGAAACTCCATATGAGAATTTCTCAAATAGTTTTCATATCCTTCTTTTAAGCTTCCAACTCATATTTCATATAATTTGAGGAAGTCCTTTTATCCTTCTCATGAAAATCATTGAGTTGCATAAAGTTTCTGAATTTGAACTATTTTCAAATGAAATTCAAATCATTTTCAAAACCATTTTCATTCCTTTAAATGGAAGAAGACATATCATCTTCACTCTGGGATTTTGTGATGAAATGAATTTGAATTCCTGCAGAGTGAAAGTTTTGGGAAAGTCATTTTATTCCCTCTGATTCAGAAGTTTCCAAAAGTTTCAAATTTTCACTCAATTTCAATCACTCAAGCAAACAAACAATCATTCTAGTATTTATTATAACATTCCAAAATTTGGGATGTTACATTAAAGGTGTTTGGATGCACAAGTAGTATCTCTACTTGGTGCAGAAGTTTTGGCTGATATGAGGTGGAAGTAAGCGACACATGTTGAGGGATCTATAACAATATAACTTCTATTCGGAAATAAGCAAGCATAAACCATTATGTTGTCTTCCTTGTACAACATCGACTTCTTAGCATATAATATTTTAATTAGTGCTCACAATCATAAAAGATGTCCAAGATAATATATTTATATGTGAACCTGTCTTTCTTTATCACTTCCTTTTAATTGCCCCAATGACCAACAACTAAGTTTGTCAACCCACAATAGGTTTCAATCGACATATTTTTATACATGAAGTCATCACTCCCCATAAGATTTTCATATGTACTCTTTGCTTTTATTATACACTTCTTTCTACTTCATTTTTCTCAAGATTAAAATCATACCAAGCAAGGCCCTCAACTCAAAAGCACTTTTCATTATATAACTCACGGACTTGCTTACATAGGGGGAATCATAAAGCAAAGACTAAAAGCTAGATCACACGAAAACTTTATTCTACTAGATCAAGATATAACCAAAAGGATTGAAGTAAGAAAATATGATGAAACTAAAAATAAAAATAAAAACAAAAGGTGTGGTGGTGATACGATTCTATGGCACCTCCCCCAAGCTTGGCACAAGCCAAGGGGAGTGCCCATACCCATGTGTTTAGTTGTCTTGCTTCAGAGGTGATGATGTGGGAGTTGTTGATGAAGTTGGAAGCTTGTCCTCCATCTTCCAAGGCATAGGCTCACCATCATAAAAGGATGAACGGGTCTCCAGAATCCTCGAATCTGCAGGCAAACTCATTCTCTTAAATTTGTATTCATACTCACAGTTTTGGTTTTGCAGGTCGTAGATCTGGGCTTGGAGGTGCTCAATTCTCTCGTAAAGCTTAAATATGTGATCCACAACGTCATTGGCGTCCAGCTTATGTTTATGGTTAAATTCCACGATCATCATCTGATTAGCATTGAGTCCTCGTTCCACCATCCCTTGGCACTTGAAGACCTGCTGCTCCATTGCTTCGAGCCTTGTCTCCATGCTTCCAGTTTTCTTTGGCCCCTCCACATCACGGATGTGCAGCACCCCTTCACGCACTTCAATGGTTTGAGGGTGTTGCAGCACCTCCGCAAGGTAGGGACTAACGGCCTTCTCAGAGAACTTGTCCTTCGAAACGCTTGGGGATGCCATGTCGACCTAAATCTGCTATAGAAACAGCTCGGAAGAGAAAACGAGAGGTACTATCGTGATACAAGAGTCAAAACCTTCGGGAGATTATATAATGAATTTTTCCTGACCCGAAGGAGTATGCCACAAGAAAACAGAGTCCATGTGGTCCACGAGGTGGCCACAAGCCCTAGGGATGCAGCCAGGGGAGTGGCCGTGCCGAGCAGGCTTTTCGCCTCCTCGTGCACTATTCGGACTACTTTAAATTTTCCTAATTTTTAAAATATTCCAAAATAGATGAAAATTGCCATAGAAAAAGTTTTGGAGTCTTTTTACTTACCATACCACGTACCAATTCCTTTTCGGAGTCTGAAACGTTCTCGTAAGTCTCCCGAATGTACTCCTTCGGAGTTGTGGTATTGATGATATTGGTTTAAACATTTATGGGAGTACCTGAGATATAATGTTTGATTCTCTGACCGTTCACCACCTTCGAGTTTGTGCCTTCAGCGTTGTTAATCTTGATGCACCGGAACGATATACCTCTTCGATGATGTAAGGACCTTCCCATTTGGAGAGAAGTTTTCCTGCAAAAAATCTTAAACGAGAATTGTATAGCAAGACATGATCACCTACATTAAATTCACGCTTTTGTATCCTTCTATCATGCCATCTCTTAGCCTTTTCTTAAACAACTTAGAATTCTCGTAGGCTTGGGTTCTCCATTCATCAAGTGAGCTAATGTCAAATAGCCTCTTCTCACCAGCAAGTTTGAAATCATAATTGAGCTCTTTGATTGCCCAATAAGCCTTATGTTCTAGCTCTAGAGGTAAGCGACATGCTTTAGCATAAACCATCTTATACGGAGACATACCCATAGGATTTTTGTAAGCAGTTCTATAAGCCCACAATGCATCGTCAAGTTTCTAACACCAATTCTTCCTAGATCTATTAATAGTGTTTTGCAAAATCAATTTAATCTCTCTATTGCTCAATTCTACTTGACCACTAGACTAAGGATGACAAGGAGATGCAACTCTATGATTAACATCATATTTAGCAAGCAATTTATGAAAAGCACCATGAATAAAATGTGAACCACCATCAGTCATCAAATATCTAGGGACTCCAAATCCAGGGAAAATAACTTCTTTAAGCATTTTAATAGAAGTGTTATGATCAGCGCTACTAGTTGGAATAGCTTCTACCCACTTAGTGACATAATCAACAGCAACTAGAATATGAGTATACCCGTTAGATTGTGGAAAAGGCCCCATATAATGAAAGCCCCAAACATCAAATGGTTCGATAACAAGAGAGTAATTCATAGGCATTTCTTGACGTCTACAAATATTACCAATTCTTTGACATTCATCATAGGATAGGACAAACTTACGAGCATCCTTGAAGAGAGTAGGCCAATAAAACCCAGATTGTAGTACCTTGTGTGCAGTTCTCTCTCTGGCGTGATGTCCTCTGTAGGTTTCACAGTGACACTTGCATAAGATATGTTCCTATTCATGCTTAGGTACACAACGTCTAATAATACCATCTGCTCCTTCTTTATAAAGATGTGGGTCATCCCAAAAGTAATGCCTCAAATCATAGAAGAACTATTTCTTCTGTTGGTATGTGAAACTAGGAGGTATAAATTTAGCAACAATGTAATTGGCGTAATCAGCATACCAAGGAGCATTATGTGAAGTATTCACGACAGCTAATTGTTCATTGGGAAAGCTATCATCAATAGGTAGTGGGTCATCAAGAACATTTTCTAACCTAGACAAGTTATCTGCTACAGGGTTATCAGCACCCTTTCCATCAGTGATATGCAAATCAAATTCTTGTAGCAGAAGGACCCACCTAATCAGTCTCGGTTTAGCATCTTTCTTCTCCATAAGGTACTTAATAGCAGCATGATCGGTGTGAACAGTTACTTTGGAATCAACAATATAAGGTCTAAACTTATCACAAGCAAACACAACTGGTAGAAATTCCTTTTCAGTAGTAGCATAGTTTCTTTGAGCATTGTCTAGAGTTTTACTAGCATAATGGATAACATTCAATTTCTTATCGACTCTTTGTCCTAGAATGGCACCAACAGCATAATCACTAGCATCACACATAATTTCAAAAGGTAGGTTCCAGTCGTGTGGTTGAACAATAGGTGCGGTAATCAAGGCATTCTTAAGAATTTCAAATGCTTCTACGCAATCATCATCAAAAACAAACGGAACATGTTTTTGTAGAAGGTTTGTGAGAGGCCTATAAATCTTAGAGAAATCTTCGATAAACCTCCTATAGAAACCAGCATGACTAGGGAAACTTCTTATACCTTTGATATCTGTAGGGCACGGCATTTTTTCAATAGCATCAACTTTAGCTTTATCAACTTCAATACCTCTTTCGAAGATCTTATGCCCCAAGACTATACCTTCATTAACCATAAAGTGGCACTTTTCCCAATTCAAGACAAGATTAGTTTCTTCACATCTCTGCAAAACTCGATCAAGGTTGCTCAAACAATCATCAAATGAAGTTCCATAAACGGAAAAAAATCATCCATGAAAACCTCAAGAATCTTTTCACAAAAGTCAGAGAATATAGCCATCATACATCTTTGAAAGGTAGCAGGTGCATTGCATAAACCAAAAGGCATACGTATATAAGCAAAGGTACCGAAAGGGCAAGTCAAAGTGGTTTTTTCTTGATCCTGGCTTGATAGAAGTATTTGAGAGAAACCATAGTAACCATCTAGAAAGCAAAAATGAGTATGTTTGGATAATCTTTCTGGCATTTGATCAACAAAAGGTAAAGGGTAATGATCTTTCTTAGTAGCTTTATTTAATTTCCTAAAATCAATTACCATTCTATAACCTATAACAATTCTTTGTGGGATCAATTCATTTTTATCATTAGGAACAACGGTAATACCTCCCTTCTTAGGGACACAATGGACGGGACTAACCCATCTACTATCAGCAACATGATAAATTATACCTACCTCCAGAAGCTTTAGTACTTCTTTTCTTACCACTTCTTTCATCTTAGGGTTCAATCATCGTTCGTGATCAATAACTGGTTTGGCATCATGCTCCATATTAATTTTATGCTGGCATAGAATGGGACTAATACCCAAGATCATCAAGAGTATAACCAATAGCAGCATGGTGTTTCCTCAGAGTTTTCAATAATCTCTTTTCTTCATCCTCTGAAAGGTTAGCACTAATAATAACAGGATATATCTCTTTTTCATCAAGATAAGCATATTTTAACGTATCGGGTAATTGCTTGAGCTCAAACACGGGGTCACCCTTGGGTGGAGGAGGATCCCCAAGTATTTCAACAGGTAAGTTATGTTTCAAAATAGGTTGCTGCTCAAAGAAAATTTCATCTATTTCATTCCTCTCATTCATATGCATATCATTTTCATGGTCTAGCAAATATTGTTCTAAGGGATCAGTAGGAGGCACATCAATAGAAGTGAGACCAATAATTTCATCTTTGCTAGGCAATTCCTTGTCATGGGATTGTCTACGAAATTTAGAGAAATTAAACACATGAGACACATCCCCAAAGCTCATAGTAACTACTTCCTTCTCACAATCAATCTTAGCATTAATAGTATTCAAGAAGGGTCTGCCAAATATAATGGGACAAAAAATATCTTGTGGGGAACCAAGAACAAGAAAATCAGTAGGATACTTTGCTTTCCCACACAAGACTTCAGCATCTCTAACAATCACCATTGGTGCAATAGTGTCTCTATTAGCAAACTTAATAGTAACATCAATATCCTCTAGTTCAACTGGTGCAATATCATGCATGATTTCTTCGTATAAGGAATAGGGAATTGCACTTACGCTAGCACCCATATCACATAAGCCACGATAACAATGATCTCCTATTTTCATAGAAACAACAGGCATGCCAATAACTGGTCTATGTTTATGCTTAGTATCAGGTCTAGCAATTCTAGCAGCTTCATCAAAGAAATGAATAACATGCCCATCAATATTATCAAACAAGAGATCTTTAACCATAGCAACACTAGGTTCAACTTTATTTTGTTCAGGGGGTGTAGGTGTTCTAATACAACTCTTACGAACCACAGTTGAAGCTTTAGCATGTTCCTTTATCCTAGCAGTAGGGATAACAGGATTAGCATTGTAAGCAATAATTTTCTCTTCAACTTTAATAGGTTCCACTGCTTTCACTTCAATGGGAGGATGATATTTAAACCACTTCTCCTTAGGGAGATCAACATAAGTAGCAAAAGATTCACAGAAAGAAACTACTATCTCAGAGTCAAGTCCATATTTAGTGCTAAATTCACGAAAAGCATCAGTGTCCACGAAGGATTTAACACAATCAAACATAAGATTTATACCTAACTCCTTACCTTCGTCGAGTTCCCAATCTTCAGAGTTGCTTTTACTTATTTCCAATAATTCCATTTGAATTCAATATCTTTCTTCATAAAAGAACCAGCACAAGAAGTATCGAGCATGGATTGATCATTACGAGAAAGCCGAGCATAAAAATTCTGAATAATAATCTGTCTCGAGAGCTCATGATTGGCGCATGAATATAACATTGACTTAAGCCTCCCCAAGCTTGAGCAATTCTTTCTCCTTCACGAGGCCAAAAATTATAAATATAATTCCGATCACGATGAAATAGATGCATATGATAGAACTTCTAATGAAATACCATTTTCAACTGGTTGTAGCTCCATGATCCAATATCATCACATAGCCTATACCATGTCAATGCCTTCTCCTTCAAAGATAAAGGAAATACCTTCTTCTTGACGTGATCCTCGGGCAGTCCTACAAGCTTAAATAATCCACAAACTTCATCTACATAGATTAGATGCAAATCAGGATGTAGTGTTCCATCTCCTGCACAAGGATTAGCTAGCAGTTTCTCTATCATACCCGAAGGAATTTCATAATAAATACTTTCAGTAGGTTCAGTAGGTTGAGGGACAACTCTTTGTGTTTCCAGTTGAGGTAAAGATACCCCGAACAAGCCCCTCAAAGTATTACTTTCCACAGTAACAAGTGACAGTAAATTTCAGCACACTATATAATTTTTTTCCTTACCAAGTTCCACTCACCAAAGGCGCTTCACTCCTCGGTAACAGCGCTAGAAAAGAGTCTTGATGACCCACAAGTTGAAATCACATTTGCTCCCTTGGTGGTTTTGGTAATTAATAACAACATATAAGTCATTGAACTAATGTTTCCACCAAGTATATTTCAGGAAATGCTCAATGATAGGATTGGCAAAAGGAGATTGTGGACAAACCCCAAGATTAAAGGAAATAGGTTGGCCAAGCTTCAAGCAGAAGGAATCTACATTTTATATTTGTGAGAAATCACTTTGAGTCCATAGGAAAGCCAATACTGTTAAAAGGGGGTAAGGTTTTGTTGGTGAACAATATGCGCAAACGTGCACAAGTGATAGTCGCCAAAAACATTCACAAACTCTCCCACGAAAGTATGTTCTATACCCAACACTCAAAATCGGTGCAACCAACTTTCCCACTTCGGTGCCACCGATTCCAGAACCTAGACAGACTCAAGACAAACCCTAGCCACTTCGGTGCAACCGATTCCATACCGGTGCCACCGAGTTTAGGTTGCCAAATTTTCGTTACGCAAATTCACATTTTCAGTCCCACCGAGAATGTTGGATCGGCGTCACCGAGATTGGAAATCTGACCGTTGGTCACCTTATCGGTGCAACCGAGTTTCCTATATCGGCTTTACCGTGATTCAAAAGTTGCCACCTTTTGGTCACTTTGGTACCATCGAGATTAACACATCGGTGTCACCAAGTTGGTCATTCTGTGTGTAACAGTTGGATTTTTGGGGATGCCTATATATACCCCTTCACCACCACCTACTCGAAAGAGAAGCACTGAGAACTATTCCATACCTATCCTATCAGATTTTCTGAGAGAGAACCACCTACCCTTGTGTTGAGGTCAAGATCTTCCACTCCAATCATATGGATCTTGTTTTCTAGCCTCCCCAAGTATCTTTCCACCAATCCCATATCTTCCACCATGCCAAATATGTGAGAGAGTGATTGTGTGCTGAGGAGTCTATCATCTTGAAGCACAAGAGCAAGGAGTTCATCGTCATTATCGAGCCTATTACCTTTTGGAGGGTGGTGCCTCCTAGATTGGTTAGGTGTCGCTTGGGAGCCTCCTACTTCGTGTTGTGGAGTAAACCAAGAAGTTTGTAAGGGCAAGGAGCTTGCCTACTTCGTGAAGATCTACCCATAGTGAGGCTAGTCCTTCGTGGACGGAAGCCGTTATGGAATAGTCAAGGTTGCTACTTCGTGGACCCTTTTTGGTGGAGCCCTCCGTGGACTCTCGCGATAGTTACCCTCCGTGGGTTGAACACTCCATAAACGTGGATGTACGATAGTGCCACCCATCAGAACCATGGGAAAAATCATCGTGCCTACAACTACGTTTGATCTTCCTACCCTATCCCTTCTATACATGCTTGTTGTTACTTCCCGCTGCTATATACTCTTAGACTTGCATGTGTAGGGTGTACTTGACTTGCCATGAAATGCAAAAAACTGTCAACTCTAAAACTTGGTATAGGCAAAACTTTCAATTGGTCAAGTAGTCTAATCAACCCCCTCTAGACTTACTTTCGATCCTACAAGTGGTATCAGAGCCTTGGTCTCCATTGCTTAGGTCTCACAACCTAGGAGAAGTATGGCATCTAGTGAGGGTAGTTATCACCATAGAGGTCCGTACTTTGATGGCACTAATTTTGCTAGTTGGAAGCACAAAATGAAAATGCATATTCTTGGTCATAACCCCACCGTTTGGGCTGTTGTTCGTGTTGGCTTGCAAGGTGAGTTCTTTGCGATGGACGAGAACCGGGTCGTGAAGCGACCGCGGAAGAATTGAAGATGTTGCAACTCAATGCTCAAGCATGAGACATTCTCTTCAACTGCTTATGCCCCGATGAATTCAACAAAATCAGCCGTCTTGAGAATGCCAAAGAGATTTGGTATACTTTGGTTGATATGCACGAAGGAACCGAGTCCGTGGGAGAATCCAAGTTAGATGTTCTTCAAGGTCAGCTTGACAAGTTCAAGATGAAGGATGGTGAAGGAGTCGCAGAGATGTACTCTAGGCTATCTCTGATCACCAATGAGATTGCCGGCTTAGGAAGCAAAGAAATGACCGACAAATTCATCATCAAGAAGATACTTAGAGCTTTGGATGAGAGATACGACACCGTGTGCACATTAATCCAAATGATGCCAAACTACAATGATCTCAAGCCTACGGAAGTCATTGGAAGGATTGTTGCTCATGAGATGACACTCAAAGATAAAGAAGAGCTTCATCACAAGTCTAGCGGTGCTTACAAAGCCACAAGTGATACTCCCGCAACTTCAAGCAACAACCTTGTCACCAATGAAGAGATAAGCCTCATGGTCAAGAAATTCAACAGGTTCTACAAGAATAGAGGCAAATAAAGAAACTCCAACTCAAGATACGAATAGAAGCATTCGTCAAGTCATGACCACAATTGTTACAATTGTGGGAAGCCCGGACACTACTCAAATGAGTGCACGGCTCCCTATAAAAGAAGAGAAGAGTCACCTCGAAGACGAAGCTCAAGAAATGAGTCACCACAAAGAGAGAGAAGGAGTAGAGATGATTGTTATGAACGAAGACACTCAAGGATAAGTAGAGATTCGGAGAAGAAGGACAAGTACACCAAGAGCTACACAAGAAGAAAACATCAAGCTAATATTGGTGAATGGGTTTCAGGCTTCGACTCCGACAACAACTCTGAGAGAAGCTATCACTCTGACTCCAACCATAGTCAATATGATGGTGTTATCGGAATTACTCTAGTGACTACCAACTCCTACGATCTATTTTATTCACCAAACGAAGGGAGTGGAAGTTGCTTCATGGCTAAAGGCCCCAAGGTATCACACCCTGAGTATCTTTATTTTGATAGTGATGAAGATGATTTGCTTTGTGATGATGACTTGCTTTGTGATAAAACTAGTGATGTTGATCAAAATGAACTTGATAATTCTCATGCTAGTCAAGATAAGTCATTTGATGATGATAAGATGAAAATAGAACAACTAACTAAAGAACTAAACACTCTTAAGTTATCTCATGAATCTACTCTCGAAGATCATAGAGATCTTGTGAGAACTCATGAGAAGCTACGCTTCGAGAAGCTCAACTTGGAGCAAGAGCATGAATTTCTCAAAGCTATCAATGACGATCTCCGAAAGAAGATCTCATCTTATCTAGCCAAACGACTACTCTTGTCTACTTTCATGCCTCAAGTTAAAACTAAGCAATCTAGTAACAAAGGCAAGAAAGGTTCTTTATCTAGTAGCAACAATAAAAATGTTAAACCAAATGATGTTGCTTCTAGTAGTTCTATTGATTCCACTAATGATGATTCTCTTAGACAAGTTACACTTGAGCAAGAAAATGCTTTATTGAAAGAAATTATAGAGAAAGGTATCTACAAGAGTCTTGTCGGATGTAAGCAATTTGAGGAAATTGTACGAAAGCATGGAGGATACCGGAAGAATCGTGGTGTTGGCTACTTCAACGCTAATGGAGTTGAGAGGGAAGAAGGTCAATATCCCAAGCCCAAGTTTGTTCCTCAAAAGGAGAAGTATGAAAATACTCTTCCCAAGGGGACAAACATTCAAGATGAGCTTCCACCACAAGACCACAAGCTCAAGGGCAAGAACTGTTGGAAATATGCCCTAGAGGCAATAATAAATTGATTATTATAATATTTCCTTGTTCATGATAATCGTTTATTATCCATGCTATAATTGTATTGATCGGAGACTTAGATGTATATAGACAAAACCATGTCCCTAGTATGCCTCTAATAGACTAGCTCGTTGATCAAAGATGGTCAAGGTTTCCTAGCCATGGACATGAGATGTCATTTGATAATGAGATCACATCATTAGGAGAATGGTGTGATGGACAAGACCCAAACTACAAACGTAGCATATGATCGTGTCAGTTTATTGCTACTGTTTTCTGCATGTCAAGTATATGTTCCTATGACCCATGAGATCATGCAACTCACTGACACCGGAGGAGTGCCTTGTGTGTATCAAACGTCGCAACGTAACTGGGTGACTATAAAGGTACTCTACAGGTATCTCCGAGGGTGTCTATTGAGTTGGTATGGATCAAGACTGGGATTTGTTACTCCGTGTGACGGAGAGGTATCTCAGGGCCCACTCGATAATACAACATCACAACAAGCCCTGCAAGCAATGTGACTAAGTGTTAGTCATAGGATCTTGTATTACGGAACGAGTAAAGAGACTTGCCGGTAACGAGGTTGAACTAGGTATGGAGATATCGACGATTGAATCTCGGACAAGTAACATACCGAAGAACAAAGGGAACATCATACAGGATTAACTGAATCCTTGACATAGAGGTTCGACCGATAAAGATCTTCGTAGAATATGTAGTAACCAATATGGGCATCCAGGTCCCGCTATTGGTTATTGACCATAGAGGTGTCTCGGTCATCTCTACATAGTTCTCGAACCCGCAGGGTCTGCACACTTAAGGTTTGGTGACGTTTTGGTAGTATAGAGTTATGTATGGTGGTGACCGAAGGTTTTTCGGAGTCCCGGATGAGATCCTGGACGTCACGAGGAGCTCCGGAATGGTCCGGAGGTAAATATTGATATATAGGAAGTCCTATTTTGGTCGTCGGAAAAGTTTCGGGTTCATCGGTAGTGTACCGGGAGACCATCGGGAGAGGTATTTCGACCCAAGATGCTCCATGAGTTGTGGGAGAGTGTTTACCAGCCCTTAGTGGGATGGTGGAAGTCCCACAAAAGGCCCATGCGGTTTGGGGAAAAAAGGCCCAAAGAGAAAAAGTGGAAAAAGGCAAAAATAGGGTGAATCCTAGTCCTACTAGGATTGGAGGTGGAGTCCACCTCCTCCACCTGGTTCGGCCGACTCCTTGGAGGCTTGGCCCTTGTGCCAAGCCTCCTCCTCTGTTCCTCTTATATATACTGGAGGTTTTAGGGGTTTTGCACAGAATTTTCAGACACGTGCTGCCCGTTCCTCCAGTGCATAGTTTCTCCTCTAGATGGGATTTCTACAGTGCTTAGGCGAAGCCCTGCCGGAATAGCTCCACCACCATCGCCGGAGCGCCATCACGCTGCCGAAGAACTCTTCTTCCTCTCTGCTCCCTCTTGCTTTATCAAGAAGGTGGAGATCATCATTGAGTTGTACGTGTGCTGAACACGGAGGTGACGTCCGTTTGGCGCTAGATTGCAAGGACCGTGATCAAGATCACGAGACGGATCGTGATGAGTTCGCAGGATGGATCATAATGAGTTCGCGGGAAGGATCATGATGAGTTCGCGAGACGGATCGTGATTGGATCACGGGACAGGTCGTGATGAGTTCGCGGGGACGGATCGTGATTGGATCGCGAAATGGATCGTGATGAGATAGCGGGACGCTCGGCGATTTGGATCGCGAAGACGTTCGACTACACCAACCGCGTTTCTTAACGCTTCCCGCTTAGCGATCTACAAGGGTATGTAGATCCACTTTCCCTCTCGTAGATGCTCATCACCATGGATAGATCTTGCGTGTGTGTAGGAAAAATTTTGTTTCCCATGCGACGTTCCCCAACAGTGGTATCAAATCTAGGTCTATGTGTAGATGAGATCTCGAGTAGAACACAAAAGGTTTGTGGGTGTTGATGCTTAGATTGCTTCCTCCCTTGGTCGGATTTTGGTTTAGCGGTATTGTGAGATGAAGCGGCCTGGACCAACATTACTCGTATGCTTACGAGAGACCGGTTCCCTCGACTGCAACTTGTTGCATAGATGGCTTGCGGGTGCCAATTTCTCTCACTTTAGTTGGATCGGATTCAATAAAGGCGGTCCTTGAGAAGGTTGAAAAGCAACTAGTGTATCACCGTTGTGGTTTTTGCGTAGATGAGAATTGTTCTTGCTAGATACCCATAGCAGCCACGTAAAACATGCAACAACAATTAGAGGATGTCTAACTTGTTTTTGTAGGGTATGTTGTGATGTGATATGGCCAATTACATGATGTGATATATGTGATGTATGAGATGATCATGTGATGTATAGATTATCACGGCTTGCATGTCGATGAGTATGGCAACCGGCAGGAGTCATAGGGTTGTCTTTAATTATTGTATGACTTGCGTGTCAATCATTAAGCGCTATGTAATGCTTTACTTTATCGCTAAACGGTAGCAATAGTAGTAGAAGCATGTTGGGCGCGACAACCCCGATGGCGACACGTTGATGGAGATCAAGATAATGAAGATCATGGTGTCATGCCGGTGACGATGGAGATCATGCCGGTGCTTTCTAGATGGAGATCAAAAGCACAAGTTCATGGCCATATCATGTCACTTATGAATTGCATGTGATGTTAATCCTTTTATGCACCTTGTTTTGCTTAGGACAACGGTAGCATTATAAGGTGATCCCTCACTTAATTTCAAGATAAATTGTGCTCTCCCTGAGTGTGCACCATTGCGAAAGTTCGTCGTGTTGAGACACCACGTGATGATCGGGTGTGACAGACTCTACGTTCACATACAATGGGTGCAAGCCAGTGTTGCACGTGCAGAACACTCGGGTTAAACTTGACGAGCCTAGCATGTACATACATGGCCTCGGAACACAAGAGATCGAAAGGTCGAACATGAGTCATATAGTAGATATGATCAACATAATGATTTTCACCATTGAAGCCACCTCAACTCATGTGATGATCGGACTTGAGTTGGTAAATTTGGATCATGTATCACTTGAATGACCGGAGGGATGTCAATTTGAGTGGGAGTTCTTAAGTAATATGATTAATTGAACTCATTATCATGAACATAGTTAGTAGTGTCTTTGCAAATTATGTTGTAGATTACTTGCTCGCGCTGTAGCTCCCTTGAATTTTTATATGTTCCTAGAGAAATAGAGTTGAAAGATGATGGTAGCAATATTGCGGACTGGCTCCATGATCTGGGGATTGTCCTCGTTGCTGCACAGAAGGCTTATGTCCTTAATGCACCGCTCGGTGCACCAAACCCTCTAGCGTCATCTGTAAATGTTGTGAAGATCTGACGGGCATGTTATGATGACTACTTGATAGTTTAGTGTGTCATGCATTACGGCTTAGAATTGAGGCTCCGAAACGTTTTGAACGTCATGGAACATATGAGATGTTGTAAGATCTGAAATTAGGATCTCAGGCTCATGCCCATGTTGCAAGATATGAGATCTCCAACAAGATTCTTTGCCTGTAAGATGAAGGAGAATAGCTCAATCGTTGAGCATGTCTGGGTGCTACAATCGCTTGAATCGAGTGGGAGTTGATCTTCCAGATAAGATAGTGATTGATATTGTTCTCCAAGTCACTGTCACTAAGCTACTAGAACTTGGTGATGAACTATAAACGCTAGGGATAGAAATAATGATCCCTGAGCTATTCGCGATGTTTGACACTGCGAAGGTATAAATCAAGAAGGAGCATCAAGTGTTGATGGTTAGTAAAACCACTAGTTTCAAGAAGGGCAAGGGCAAGGAGGGAAACTTCATGGATAGCAAGTCAGTTGTTGCTCCAGTGAAGCAACCCAAAGTTGAACCCAAACCCGAGACTAAGTGCTTCGATTATGAGGAGAGCGGTCGCTGAAGTGGAAAAACCCTAGATACTTGGTAGATAAGAAGGCTGGCAACGTCGATAGAAGTATATTTGATATATGTGTTATTGATGTGTACCTTGCTAGTACTCCTAGTAACACCTGGGTATTGGATACCGTTTTGGTTGCTAAATGTTAGTAACTCGAAATAAAAGCTATGGAATAAACGGAGAACCAGCTAAGGGTGAGGTGACGTTGTGTGTTGGAAATGTTTCCAAGGTTGATGTGATCAACATCGCACGCACTCTCTACCTTCGGGATTAGTGACGAACCTAAATAAATGTTATTTGGTGTTTTGCGTTGAGCATGAACGTGATTAGATCGTGTTTATTGCAACACGGTTATTCATTTAAGTTAGAGAATAATGGTTATTCTGTTTACATGAATAATACCTTCAATGGTCATGCACCTAGTGAGAATGGTTTGTTGAATCTTGATCGTACTAATACACATGTTCATAACATTGATGCCAAAAGATACAAAGTTAATAATGACAGTACCACATACTTGTGGCACTGCTACTAAATGTCATATTGGTATAAAGCGCATGAAGAAACTCCATGCTGATGGATCTATGGACTCATTCGATTTCGAATCGGTTGAGACATGTGAACCATGCCTCTTGGGCAAGATGACTAAGGACCTCGTTTCCAGATGGATGGAGCGGGCAAGTAATTTATTGGAAATGATACATGTTGATGTATGCAATCCAATGAGTCTTGTAGCATGCAGTGGATATCGTTATTTTCCTACCTTCACTGATGATTTGAGTAGATATAGTGTATATTTACTTAATGAAACACAAGTCTGAATCGTTTGAAAAGTTAAAGCAAATTCAAAGTGAAGTTTAAGATCATCGTGACAAGAAGATAAAAATGTCTGCAATATGATCGTGGAGGTAAATATCTGAGTTATGAGTTTGGCATACAACTTTAGACAATGTGAAAGTTGTTTCACAACTCACGCCACCTGTAACACCATAGTGTGATGGTGTGTCTGAACGTCATAGTTGTGCTCTATTGGATATGGTGCGGGCTATGGTGTCTCTTATCGTTTTTCTACTATAATTTTGGGGTTATGCATTAGAGACAACTACATTCACTTTAGATAGGCACCATCTAAATCCGTTGAGATGACACCGTGTGAATTATGGTTTGATAGAAACCTAAGCTATCATTTCTTAATGTTTGGGGCTGCGACTCTCGTGTGGAAAATGTTTTCACCTAATGAGCTCGAACCCAAAGCGGACAAATGCATCTTCATAGAATACCCTAAGAACAGTTGGGTGAACCTTCTATCTCAGATCCAAGCATAAAATGTTTGTTGCTAAAACTGGGTCCTTTCTCGAGAAAAAGTTTCTCTTGAAAGAATTGAGTGGGAGGAAGTATAACGTGATGAGGTTGTTAAACCTTTGTCCAACCAGAGAGTAGCGCAGTGCAGGAATTTGTTTCTGTGAAGCCTACGTTAGTTGAAGAGGAAGTTAATGATGATGACCATGAAGCTTCGGATCAAGTTACTATCGAACCTCGTAGGTCGACAAGGATGTGTACTGCTCCTGAGCGGTATGACAACCCTGTCTTGGAGGTCATGTTGTTGGACAACGATGAACCTACGAGCTGTGGAGAAGCGATGATGGGCTCGGATTCCGACAAATGGTTAGAGGCCATGAAATCCGAGAAAGGATCCATGTATGAAAACCAAGTATAGACTTTGGTAGACTTGCTTGTTGGACGGCAGGTCATTGAGTACAAATGGATGTTTAAAATGAAGACAGATACTCATGGTAAATGTCACCATTTGTAAAGCTCGACTTGTTGCAAAGAAGTTTACGACAAGTTCAAGGAGTTGACTGCGGTGAGACTTTCTCACTCGTAGCGATGCTAAAGTCTGTTGGAATTATGTTAGCAGTTGCTGCATTTTTCAATTATGAAATCTGGCAGATGGATATCAAAACATCGTTTCCTCAACGGTTTACTTGAGGAAAGGTTGTATGTGATACAACTAGACGGTTTTGTCAGTCCTAAGGATGCTAAAAGGTGTGCAAGCTTCAGTGATTCTTCTATGAACTGAAGCAAGCATCTCGGAGTTGGAATATACACTTTGATGAGGTGATCAAAGTTTTTGAGTCTAATCAAAGTTTACGAGAAACTTGTATTTACAATAAAGTGAGTGGGAGCACTATAGAATTTCTGATAAGTATATGTGGATGACATATTGTTGATCGAAAATGATGTAGAATTTCTGGAAAGCATAAACGGTTGTTTGAAAAGAGTTTTTCAAAGGAAGACCTGGATAAAGCTACCTAATTTTTGAACATCAATATCTATAGAGATAGATCAAGATGCTAGATGAGACTTTCAATGAGTACATACCTTGACAAGATTTTGAAAGAGTTCAAAATGGATCAGTCAGAGAAAGAGTTCTTGCCCTGATTTGTAAGGTGTGAAGTTGAGTGAGACTCAATGCTCGACAACGGCAGAAGAAAGAGAAAGGATGAACGTCGTCCCCTATGCCTTAGCCATAGGCTCTATATTATGCCATGCTGTGTACCGCACCTGGTGTGTGCCTTGCCATGAGTCAGTCGAGGGGTACAAAAGTGATCCAGGAGTGGATCACTGGACAACGGTCAAGATTATCCTTAGTGACTAAAAGACTAAGGAGGTGTTTCTCAATTATGGAGGTGATAAAGAGTTCGTCGTAAAGAGTTACGTTGATGCAAGCTTTAACACCAATCCGGATGACTCGTAGTAGCAATCTGGATACGTATAGTGGAGCAGCCATTTGGAATAGTACCAAGTGGAGTGTGGTAGTAGTGTTTATGATTTGACAAAGAGATTTGCAAAGTACACTCGGATCTGAATGTCGCAGAGCTGTTGACTATAAGACCTCTCTCACATGCAAAGCATGATCGAGCCCCAGAACTCATTGGGTGTTAGATTCATAACAATGCGTATCACATGGTGATGTGAACTAGATTATTGACTCTAGTGCAAGTGGGAGACTGTTGGAAATATGCCCTAGAGGCAATAATAAATTGATTATTATCATATTTCCTTGTTCATGATAATCGTTTATTATCCATGCTATAATTGTATTGATCGGAGACTTAGATGCATGTGTGGATACATAGACAAAACCATGTCCCTAGTATGCCTCTAATAGACTAGCTCGTTGATCAAAGATGGTTAAGGTTTCCTAGCCATGGACATGAGATGTCATTTGATAACGGGATCACATCATTAGGATAATGGTGTGATGGACAAGACCCAAACTACAAACGTAGCATATGATCGTGTCAGTTTATTGCTACTGTTTTCTGCATGTCAAGTATATGTTCCTATGACCATGAGATCATGCAACTCACTGACACCGGAGGAGTGCCTTGTGTGTATCAAATGTCACAACGTAACTGGGTGACTATAAAGGTACTCTACAGGTATCTTCGAGGGTGTCTGTTGAGTTGGTATGGATCAAGACTGGGATTTGCTACTCCGTGTGACGGAGAGGTATCTCAGGGTGAATCCTAGTCCTACTAGGATTGGAGGTGGAGTCCACCTCCTCCACCTGGTTCTGCCGACTCCTTGGAGGCTTGGCCCTTGTGACAAGCCTCCTCCTCTCTTCCTCTGATATATACTCGAGGTTTTAGGGTTTTTGCACAGAATTTTCAGCCACGTGCTGCCCGTTCCTCCAGTGCATAGTTTCTCCTCTAGATCGGATTTTTGTAGTGCTTAGGCGAAGCCCTGCCAGAATAGCTCCACCACCATCGCCGGAGCACCGTCATGCTGCAGGAGAACTCTTCTTCCTCTCTACTCCCTCTTGCTGGATCAAGAAGGCGGAGATCGTCATCGAGCTGTACGTGTGCTAAACACGGAGGTGTCGTCCGTTCGGCGCTAGATCGGAAGGACCGTGATCAAGATCGCGAGACGGAACGTGATGAGTTTGCGGGATGGATCGTGATGAGTTTGCGGGGCGGATCGTGATGAGTTCGCAGGACGGATCGTGATTGGATCGCGATACGAATCATGATGAGTTCGCGGGACGGATCGTGATTGGTTCGCGGAATGGATCGTGATGAGATCGCGGGATGCTCGGTGATTTGGATCGCGAAGACGTTCGACTACACCAACCGTGTTTCTTAACGCTTCCCGCTTAGCAATCTACAAGGGTATGTATATACACTTTCCCTCTCGTAGATGCTCATCACCATGGATAGATCTTGCGTGTGCGTAGAATTTTGTTTGTTTCCCATGCGACATTCCCCAACAAGAACAAGCTTCAAGAGGACATTGACTCACATGAAGATGAACCCCTAGCTTTGGTGGTGTGGGTTCCCAAGGCTACTTCAAGCTCAACTACTACTAAGGCCACCTCAACACCAAGGATTCCCATCAACTTGATGTGGGTCTCCAAGAAGAAGAACTAGAAGGTTCTTGAGGGGTGACTCTGCCAATGCAATTCACTCACATTGTTTATTGGCAAGAACATTTTGCACTCAACATCAACTCAATGCAATAGTTCAAGGAGTCACACATTCCCTCAAAGGTAAGCATGGGACAAGGTAATCAACTAATCAATGGACATCATAACATATGCTTTGCACTCCATGTCCATAGATATCCTTGTATTTGTCTCTTTTGTGTTGGGACTAACCCATGTAGGTGAGAAGAGAAAGGAAACAACAAGGATGCTCCCAACTCTTGATGATCTTCATCACCATTGAGCATCCACAACTACCTCACCAACATGAAGTCTTCATCGACAAAACCCAAGGTTAGTTTATCCCTCTTATGGGGGGATGTCACATCAAGGGGGAGCTTTAATCTAAGACTTGAGTCAAAGCATCTCTTAGTATGTGACAACATTAAATGCTTTATGAAAAAGTGGTAACCCCACTTGTGCTTAAACGATGATTATGACCTATGATCAAGTACTTTTACTTGGCTCCTAAGTCAAATACTCATATATAGATGACTTCGTCATCGACCAAGTGCTTGTTAGATGCTAGAGTCTTTGTGCATGTTTGTCATGATTTATTTTGACGTCTTATTGTGTGAGCATGTTGGTCTGCATTTATTTTCTCATTCGAGGATATCCAATTGTAGCTATTTGGCTTTTGATTTATCTTTTGCCAATTGGATGGACAAGAATGCCTAGGACCACTCTCTAGCTATCTATGCTTTCTCACCTCATATTTCATTCATGTTGCATCACAAAAATTGAACAAGTGCTTTTCGATCCCTCTGTGTGTGGAGCGCTCGGAGTTCCGTATTGACAAGGACTGGACATTAAAACCTCCCAAGTGCAACTCGATGGAACCAACACCACAATCTCAGTCACACCGATTGCCTAGGGTTGATCTGGTTTTCAATCTCGGTAACACCGATGTCATATTCTCAGTTACACCGAGTTTCCCTATCAACTGACAGTTGTGGAACTTGGTGACACCGAAAACATAAAATCGGTATCACCGACAGTGAAGGGTATATATGTTGTGGACCTCGACGCTTTGAAATTCAATCTTCAACGTCGCGCCTCAAAACCCTAAGCTGCCGCCTCGAGACCCCTGGTTGTCACCCTTGTCTTCATGAGCCCCTCCACCATTGGGAATCACCGCCGTCGGCGAAATCTACTCCATCGTCGCCGCCGTAGAGGGTCCACGCCAAACTAGGGTACGGATTCGATCTCTAGTGCACTCCCCTTCTGATTCTTGCGCATTGGACTTAAATTTATCCATAAGCCACCCTTTGCTCATGTATCTATCCTCTAAAAACTGTAAATCTCGAGTTAGATGGATTTTCTAGGGTTTTGCCGTCCGCCCGATATATCTCGGTGGAACCAAAATGAAAATATCGGTCTCACCGATATGCTTTTCTATGAGGGTGAGAACTGACTCAGTGGAACCAAGTAGCTCTTTTTGGTTCTACCGAAAAGGCTATCAAGTTTCTGTTAACGAGTTGGTTTGTCTCGATCTCACCGAAAAATTCTCTTCGGCTGCACCGATATGTATGTGACAGATTGCAAAACTTTTGAAAACTCATTGCTCATATTTCAAAAACTACATTTTGTGATAACTCATCTACACTCTATTCATAGGGTCATTATGTCAGGCTCAGAAGATAGTCAGAATGTGCCAGAGCAAGGAGTTGATATGAGTTCTGGAACAAGCCCAGAAGCCAGTTCTTTCTCAGACCCAGGCACCCCCAGCTCTCATGGGTTGCCTAAGGCTGCCACCAGAACCAGGAAGAAGTTGAACTCAGATGAAGAGGATTCAGACTTCATTCTAGAGGAGATTCTTGCTAAGAAGCAAGAGAAGGCTGCCAAGACGGCTGCAACTGAAGCTACCTCTTCTCGAAGAGTTGTCAGCAAGATATATGCTCCTGTTTCTACTTTCAAGGCTCATGAGACAGCCAGAGCAACAATGTCAGTAGAGGTCCCCAACAGGGCTATGCCTAAGAAGGCAGGAGAGAAGAAGTCAAGGAAGAAGATCATTCAAGTGACTCGCAGTCCCACTTCCATGTATGAAGATCCAGAGGAAGCAACTGGTGATGCTGCTGAGGAGGATGAGCCAGCCACAAAGGCTCCTCCCAAGAAGAAGGCAAAGAAACTTATGTCTGATGTTATGACTAAGACCAACACATCCAAGAAGGTTGCTGAGAAGCCTAAGAGGACAACTAGGCAGATTCCAGCTTCTGAAAAGAACAAAGGAACTGCATTCAGAGTTGAAGAGACAACACTGATGAAGCTCAGACCACACCCCCCAGTTCACAATGCCAGCTACCCACTAGCTGAGGACATGAAGAAGAGGAAGGATTCTGGATTGAGGGCATGGAGAGCTATAGATCCTTATGCCCAGAGGAAGAAAACAGATGTGGACTACAGGTTCTATACCAAGGAGCAACAGGACTTCTATGAGACTGTGCTCTTTGACAAGAGTCCAGCTATCAGTGACATGCGTTACGTTGATTGGAAGTTCATCAAGGAGAATGAGGACTACTTTCCAAGTGTCCAGGACAACTTCCACTGCATAGGTCTGGATGAGTTCGTTGGCCGAGAATTCACAACTTGGAATGACGAAATGATCATGCAATTCTACTCCACTGCACACTTCTATGGAGATGGTAGAATTGTGTGGATGACTGAAGGTGCGAGATATGAATCAACTATTGAGGAATGGGCTGAAATCTTAGGAGTTCCTGAAGCACAGGATGGTGACTTAGATGTATACTCAGAATCCAAGGCTAGCCATAATGCTATGGCTAACATGTATAAGGAGATCCCTGCTGCAAATGTGAAGTCTCACAGGCTAGGATCCATCTACTTTCTCCAGGCTGGCCTCCGCACTATCAACACCATACTGAGGCATATCTTGATACCCAAGTGAGGAGATGACAAGATGATCCAAGGCCACTCCATAAACATGTTGATCCACCTTGATAGTCACACCAGGATCAAAGTCATGGATCTGATTGTAGAGACAATCAAGAGGGTTGCTGTTGACCAGAAGCGCTCCTGCTGTTATGCACCCTATATTCAGATGCTCATCAACTCAAGACTGGAGAAGCACATATTTGCCCTAGATCATCCACATTTGCCCCTACAGCCAGATCTCGAGGACAACGTTGTGGTGATGGATGATGATCATCCCACTTCAGCTGTAGCTCGGGAGGAAGTAGAGGCCGTTAGAGCCACTAGTGCTCAGGTCCCTAGATCCAGGAACAAGCAAATGGATTTGCTGATATCATCTATTCAGGGCATGCAGAAGGACATTAAGGGGATTCTGGACAACCAGAACAGTCTTGTCAGGATCTTTGAGACCAGAATCAAGAGCCTTAGTGATAAGGTGGACGGGTTGACGAAGACAATCAGAGCTTCAGCACGAAGTTGACTCCATGCACATCCCTCGGGTCTCTTCTACTTCAGATGAGGATGATGATGAGGAGGAGGAGGATGAATCACCTCTAGGGCCAGGCACTCAGTTCACCACTCAGGCCAAATCAGCCACTGTGCCAGCTGCATGAGCTCCATCAGCTCCATGAGCTTCTGCTCCATCAGTGACCACTCCAGCTCCATCCTTGACATCTGCTGAGAACTTCGCCGACGCTGTGATCTTGATTCCTTCATCAACAACCAGAGGAGATATGCCCAAGAACGCTTAGATGTATGCCTTTGATCTTTTTGGTAACTTGTTGCCAAAGGGGGAGAAGTGTATATAGATCTTTAGGCTTCGAGCGAGAGAGCGATTTGGTTTTTATTGTGTTTCAAAACATTTGGTTCTTTTGGTTTGACGTGAGATACTTTTGTGTTGATGTTTGTTATGATACATTTTTATATGCTACTATTTCCTATCATCTTAATGCTTATGAGATGAGCATTCACCCTTGCTTGTGTGTATGTTGTGCCATGTTATTCATTCTCTAATTATTCTCGCACACCACTAAGTTGTATGTGACATGGAAGAAGTACCCCATATACCTAATAGATTGTGCATTTGCATTCAAACGCAAATTAAAAATAATGCACAAATTTAGGGGGAGCTCTTGCTTATCACATACCTCTCAAAGCGACGATTATATTCATTCATCTTATCATATGTTGAAGCTTTGATCTATATGTTGTCATCAATTACCAAAAGGGGGGAGATTGAAAGCACAGTTGCTCCCTTGGTGGTTTTGGTAATTAATAACAACATATAAGTCATTGAACTAATGTTTCCACCAAGTATATTTCAGGAAATGCTCAATGATAGGATTGGCAAAAGGAGATTGTGGAGAAACCCTAAGATTCAAGGAAATAGGTTGGCCAAGCTTCAAGCAAAAGGACTCTACATTTTATATTTGTGAGAAATCACTTTCAGTCCATAGGAAAGCCAATACTATTAAAAGGGGGTAAGGTTTTGTTGGTGAACAAAATGCTCAAACGTGCACAAGTGATAGTCGCCAAAAACATCCACAAGCTCTCCCACCAAAGTCTGTTCTATACCTAACACTCAAAATCGGTGCAACCAACTTTCCCACTTCGGTGCCACCGATTCCAGAACCTAGACAGACTCAAGCCAAACCCTAGCCACTTCGGTGCAACCGATTCCATACCGGTGCCACCGAGTTTAGGTTGCCAACTTTCTATTATGAAAATTCATATTTTTGGTCCCACCGAGAATGTTGGATTGGCGTCACCGAGATTGGAAATCTGACCGTTGGTCACCTTATCGGTGCAACCGAGTTTCCTATATCGGCTTTATCGAGATTCAAAAGTTGCCACCTTTTGGTCACTTCGGTACCACCAAGATTAACACATCGCTGTCACCGAGTTGGTCATTTTGTGTGTAATGGTTGGATTTTTGGGGATGCCTATATATACCCCTTCACCACCACCTAGTCGAAAAAGAAGCACTCAGAACTATTCCATACCTATCCTATCAGATTTTCTTTGAGATAACCACCTACCCTTGTGTTGAGGTCAAGATCTTCCACTCCAATCATATGGATCTTGACTTCTAGCCTCCCCAAGTAGCTTTCCACCAATCCCATCTCTTCCACCATGCCAAATCTGTGAGAGAGTGATTGTGTGCTGAGGAGTCTATCATCTTGAAGCACAAGAGCAAGGAGTTCATCGTCATTATCGAGCCTATTACCTTTTGGAGGGTGGTGCCTCCTAGATTGGTTAGGTGTCGCTTGGGAGCCTCCTACTTCGGGTTGTGGAGTGAACCAAGAAGTTTGTAAGGGCAAGGAGATCACCTACTTCGTGAAGATCTACCCATAGTGAGACTAGTCCTTCGTGGACGGAAGCCGTTATGGAATAGTCAAGGTTTCTACTTCGTGGACCCTTTTGGGTGGAGCCCTCTGTGGACTCTCGCGATCGTTACCCTCCGTGGGTTGAACACTCCATAAACGTGGATGTACGATAGCGCCACCTATCGGAACCACGGGAAAAATTATCGTGTCTACAACTGCGTTTGATCTTCCTACCCTATCCCTTCTATACATGCTTGTTGTTATTTTCTGCTGCTATATACTCTTAGACTTGCATGTGTAGGGTGTACATGACTTGCCATGAAATGCTAAAAAATGTCAACTCTAAAACTTGGTATAAGCAAAACTTTCAATTGGTCAAGTAGTCTAATCACCCCCCCCCTCTAGACTTACTTTCGATCCTATACAAGTATAGGGGATCTATCGTAGTCCTTTCGATAAGTAAGAGTGTCGAACCCAACGAGGAGCAGAAGGAAATGACAAGCGGTTCTCGGTAAGGTATTGTCTGCAAGCACTTGAATTATTGGTAACAGACAGTTTTGTGATAAGATAATTCGTAATGGGTTGCAAGTAACAATTGTAAAAAAGGTGCAGCAAAGTGTCCCAATCCTTTTTATAGCAAATACAAGCCTATACAAACTCTTATATAAAGCAAAGGGCTCCCGAGGACACATGGGAATCTATGTCAAGTTAGTTTTCATCATGCTCACTTGATACGCGTTCGCTACTTTGATAATTTGATATGTTGGTGGACTGGTGCTAGGGTGATGTCCTTACTTGGATAAGCCTCCCACTTATTATTAACCCCTCCCGCAAGTATTCGCAATTACAAAAGAAGAATTAAGATAAATCTAACGATAGCATGAAACATGTGGATCCAAATCAGCCCCTTACGAAGCAACGCATAAACTAGGGTTTAAGCTTCTGTCACTCTAGCAACCCATCATCTACTTATTACTTCCCAATGCCTTCCTCTAGGCCCAAACAATGGTGAAGTGTTGTGTAGTCGACGCTCACATAACACCACTAGAGGAGAGACAACATACATCTCATCAAAATATCAAACAAATACCAAATTCACATGATTACTTATAACAAGACTTATCCCATGTCCTGAGGAACAAACGTAACTACTCACAAAACATTTTCATGTTCATAATAAGAGGAGTATTAATGATGATCAAGGATCTGAACATATAATCTTCCACCAAGTAAACCAACTAGCATCAACTACAAGGAGTAATCAACACTACTAGCAACCCATAGGTACCAATCTGAGGTTTTGAGAGAAAGATCGGATACAAGAGATGAACTAGGGTTTGGAGAGGAGATGGTGCTGGTGAAGATGTTGATGGAGATTGATCCCCTGTTGATGAGAGGATCGTTGGTGATGACGAGGGCTTCGATTTCCCCCTCTTGAAGGGAAGTTTCACCGACAGGATCGCCCTGCCGGAGTTCTAGATTGGTTCTGTCCAAGTTCCGCCTCGAGACGGCGGTGCTTCGTCCCGAAAGGTCTCTTATGATTTTTTGCTCGACGAAATCCTCCATATAGCAGAATATGACCACCGGAGGGCTGCCAGATGGGCCACAAGCTCGCTAGCCGCGGCCAGCAAGCTTGTGGCTCCCTGGTGGCCCTCCTGATGTATTTCTTTTGCCCAGTATTTTTTATATATTTCAAAATAATTCTCCATAGATTTTCAGGACTTTTGGAGTTGTGTAGAATAGGTATCTTAGATTTGCTCCTTTTCCAGTCCAGAATTCTAGCTGCTGGCATTCTCCCTCTTCATGTAAACCTTCTAAAATAAGAGAGAAAAGGAATAAGTATTGTACGAAAATGTGTAATAACAGCCCATAATGCAATAAATATCAATATAAAATCATGATGCAAAATGGACGTATCAAGGCGCGGTGACCGCAGATGAAGTGAAGGACGTTAGCGGCGTCCACGGCGGTGCAAGGAAACTTGCAACCGCTATGGATGTGGATAAGGAGGTGGCGGGCTCCGCCTCAGCATTGCCGGAGCTGAAGGTGACGGCATCGAGCGGCACAGTCCATCCTGATGCGCAGCCTGGGGAGGAGCAGGAGGTATTTGCACTTGCTGGTTAGTTCAAATATTTATCTTGTGGAGTTAGTTGCATTGGTTAGATTGTGATTCGTATGGTAGTACAGATGGTTAGAGTAGTTGGTTCGACGGATGGGTTGGGGTTTTCTGTATGGAGGGGCTATTGGGTTTTTATACTAGGGTTTTTTGGATTGCATTCTTTGCAAAAATGCTAGATATATCTGTATGAGAGATAGGAATCTCTGTGCTTCAATGCTACACAGATTTATGCTTATTAGGTTTTGTTTTTAATGCTACACAGATTGGGGGTTTTAATGCGACAGACATGTATGCTTATTAGATTGGGTCCCTATTAGATTTGTTTTTGAATGCTACACAGATTGGGGTTTTGAATGCCATATGCCCAAATGGAATCCATTGCTTAAGAAGTTATTTGATTCATTAGTATATAAATTTGTCCACAACATGTAGTTATATTATCTCTGTTGTTCAATGTGTGTGCATGACAATGGAAAATGCAAATAGGATCATAGTATATTAGCCCTATGATCAATGTATCATGTGTGCATATCTAAATTTTCAATTGGCTTATGTATTTACTAGTGATGGATGTAATTGTATATTTAGGAGGAGGATGGTTGGGGGAAAAAGAGGAAGCTAGACCTTACTGGGTTCAAGGACCCATACGATCCAGGGTATGGTGATGACGAAGAGTATGAGCTAAGCCTACTTGAAATTTAGATTGTTCAATTAGTTCCTTTGGCATGCTGCATATTAATCTATAATGTATTAATGTAATTCATTCGTGTGTGTAGTATGTCTCTAGAGAAGATGTGTATGTGGACGACGGCAACTTCACATCCTTCAAAGCGAAGGAAGAGGAGAAGATCAGGGCCAAGGGAGATGGTTACTATTACAAAAGCAAAACCAACACTGGGTGCTGCCCCTGCTGCACCACCAAGCCAAAGTGAAATTCCGGCCGCTTCGCTCACCTTCTAGCTCATCCAGAAGATGTTGTCATCCACGATGAGGACTACAAGATCAGGGGGCAGCATGGTGCCCTCGCAAAAGTCTTGACTCCCCTTCCCAAGTGATGTGATCATGTGTTTTACTTGCTTTTGGTGAACTTTGTGTGTGAACTATCTATGGATGGTATGGTACTATGATGGTATAGCTATCTATATTGGGTATTTGAGTGTTTTTACATTTGTCTACTATGATTTGTTTTAGTGTTTATTTTCTGAGTTTAGGTGCTGCAATGATCACACATGCTATGATGGTATGGCTATCTATATAGTCCATCACTTTATCAAATATTCCTATAATAGAGCAAAAAAACATTCAATGGGACAATATAAATTCAAAAGAATGCAAAAAAATTGAGGTGATTTAGAGGAGGTCAAAGAAATTTCAATTTGAGAAATGTGCTCCAAATGAGCTCCGAGGCTAGGGTAAACAACCCCATTTGTAATCAAGTTTTTTTGGACCTACTCAAAATGAGCCAAATGTTTTTTTATTAACACATATTCAATATATATAGTGTAGATTTGAAGTTTCACTATTTTGTGAATTGATCTTCATATTTTTACATTTCTTTTGAAAAATATGACTATTAAAAACACGTTTAAAATATGAAAATGGAAAACTAAGTTCATATCTTCTTATTCACTTTGAAATAAAGCTTTGGTGATTTTTTTATTTTTCTATTTGTCTAAAATAGAAGGTAACCCTACCTCCTCTCCTTAATCTCTATGAAATGTTGTACGTGATAGCTCATATGTGTGAAGGTTTTTTCATGAAAATGACCAGAGACCAAGTTTATGATTTTTGGTCGGTAACATGTCACATAAGAAAACATTGTGCGCATGTTTTATATATATTTTTAAATTAATGGTGCTCATTTGACCTCAATCGTGCTAGCTAGGTTTTTTTGAAAATGTTTGTATACCCTAAACCCTTATCAAACGATGAACGGCGAAGGTTTAATATTTTTTCAATTTTTTTTAAATTAGTTATGCTCAGTCAAAGCCTTGGAAACCCCATTGACTACCTCAAAACCCCTCTAAACCCCTCATAACCCTAGCTCCGAACGTCAGTTGTCCGATCATATGGACGGCTCCGCATCGTTGGATCGTGGGGTGATCCGCGAGAGGCGATCCTATTGGTTGTGCTCGACTGCTCACCCACCATTGACTCCGCGAAAAAAATGTAGTTATTGGGCCCAAAAGGAAACCAAACTCTGGGTGGGCCGTCGAATTGTGTCGTTTATTGCATCGTTTGCTTTGTTTTTAGTGAACGTGTTGGGTCTATTTTTTGCATTGTTTGAAATTACACAACAATTGACATTGCCTAGAAAATTTACTTTTTTTGTTCAATACAAATGCAAAATGACCAAATTTATAAGGTCCAAAGTTATTTTTATCATGCAAAATGGCCACAAACTATTCAAAAATTGTCTCTTTTTGTTCATATAATATATGACCATGGATTCTCACGCGTGTAATTAGCTTCTGAATGGACATGGATGTCGCCTAGACGGGGGTGAATAGGCGCTTTAAAATAATTACGGTTTAGGCTTAAAAAATGCGGAATAAAACTAATGTTTTAATAAGTTAAGCATAAAACCTAAAACAACTAGGCTCACCTATGTGCACCAACACCTTATGCTAAGAAAGATAAACAACTAACTGATAGCAAGATATATAGCAAGAAACAATATGGCTATCACGAAGTAAAGTGCATAAGTAAAGGTGCTCGGATAAGAGATAGCCGAGGCACGCGGAGACAACGATGTATCCCAAAGTTCACACCCTTGCAGATGCTAATCTTCGTTCGGAGCGGTGTGGAGGCACAATGCTCCCCAAGAAGCCACTAGGGCCACCGTAATGTCCTCACGCCTTCGCACAATGCAAGATGTCATGATTCCACTAAGGGACCCTTGAGGGAGGTCACCGAACCCGTACAAACAAGGTTGGGGAAAACTCCACAACTTAATTGGAGGCTCCCAACAACACCACGAAGCTTCACCATAATGGACTATGGCTTCTGCAATGACCACAAATGCTCGGGGCAATCTCCACAACTTAATTGGAGACCCCGACGCATGCCCGGAGCTTTGCACCACAATGATTGAGCTCCGAGGCACCACCAACCGTCTAGGGCACCAAAGCACCCAAGAGGAACAAGATCTAGGGTGCTCAAACACCCAAGAGTAATAAGTTTCTCAACTTCTCACTTCCATGTATCACCGTTGAGAACTCAAACCTATGCACCAAATGCAATGGCAAGGTCACATGGAGTGCCCAAGTCCTTCTCTCCCAAATCCCACGAAAGCAACTAATTCTAGGGAGGAAAATGAGAGGAATAACAAAGAAGAACATGAAGAACTCCAAGATCTAGATCCAAGGGTTTCCCCTCACTTAGAGGATAAAGTGATGGGTGGAAATGTGGATCTAGATCTCCTCTCTCTTTTCCCTCAAGAACTAGCAAGAATCGTTGGAGGGATTAAGAGTTAGCAAGCTCGAAGAAGGTCAACAATGGGCAAAAATATGAGATCAAAGGATAAGGTTCAATGGGGAAGAAGACCCCCTTTTATAGGTAGGGAAAAATCCAACTGTTATGCTCATAGCCCGCATAGAGCGGTACTACCGCTCATGGGAGTGGTACTACCGCTAGGGCGGTGGAAACCCTTTGAAAAACAACAACGAGGAGGAAAAATGCTAGTAGAACCGCCGGAGAGTTACTACTACTCGTCCTCACGGTACTACCGATAGGGGTAGCGGTACTACCACTAAGGGTAGCGGTACTACTGCTTGCGAGCGGTACTAAAAAAACTACATCTGTGCCTACCACCACTGGACAAAACACGAGATTTTGGTCCGCAGCGGAAGTAGCCACGGTAGTAGCCGTGGTAGTACCGCTATGGAGTGGTAGTAAAAAATTACATCCGCTCAAAGTGGTAGTACCGCTCTAGAGCCGCGGTAGTATCGCTGCAGCCTTTTAAGAAAACCAAAACTGCCACAACTTCTGCAAACGAACTCCGAATTCAACGAAACCAAGTTTGTTGGAAATAAAACGACATGGGCTAACATAATAAATATAGAAATATCAATAAGAAGAAAATTAGAAAAGGCCCATAAGAAAATGGTGAGAACCCTTCCGGATAAGACTGATAAAACCTCCAACACCGAAACGCAATAGAAGAAGCATATGAAATCCCTTTTCGATGTACTAAAGCTTGTCACGAAGATAACCACAAGCTGTAAAAGCTCAAAAATATAAAATACAAACAAGAATCAAGAAATATGATGCAAGTATGCAATGGTTTGAGCTCTCGACGAACGATACGATCAAGCTACTCACTTGGGAGCCCCCCTTGATAGTATGGCGATCGATCCTATAACCCGATCTCCAAACTATCACCATGAGACCGGTAAAATAGAAAACCTATCAAGGGCAAACTTCTGCCTTGCACGAAATCCACTTGAGCTAGATGGTGACGATCTTGACTCCCTCAAGTTGGACCACCTTTCGTGATTGCGTTGGCTCAATGAAGGCTAGTTTATTGCTCCCCCATACTCCACTATGGGTGAGTCACTCTTCAGCACACCTTCACAAGTCCATTGTCACCACAATGGATGGCAAGCTACAAGCATGATTTCTTCATGATGCTTCACTTGAACTTGCACATCGCAACCTTCATGACGATCACCACTTGATGTCATCTTCCATGGGTTGTATGGGATCTTCCTCTCGATGCAATCCCTTAGAAATATACCTAACCCTACAAAGAGCACTCACATAGACCATGGGTTAGTACACAAAGCGTAATGGACAATTCTTACCATACCATGGGATCACTTGATCCTTCTTGGTACATCTTGTATGCCTTGTGTGTTAATCAACTTAGTTCACTATTTGACTTAGTCTTGATCAACCTTGTATCATATCTTCTCTCTTCATAAAGATGATGTCTTGAAGGTAAACATGAATGCTCACACAGTCTTGTTGTTCAAGACATGCTTGCAGTAAGCTCAACTCTTACATGACCAATCCTTCGATAACACCTTGAATACCACCTTGGTCACCATATAAACTCCTTGAAACCAACAGATGGACTTCAAGAAGTACCTACGGACAAATCCTTCGAATATAACTCAAGGAAACCATTAGTCCATAGGGGTGTCATCAATTACCAAAACCACACATGGAGAAATGTGCTCCTACACCTTATTTTTCTTCTTCTTTTCAAACCACAGTTTCCCACGCGTGTACACTCTCGGCACCATGGTGGGTGTGAAAACGGGTCACTTTACATTTGACCTCATTATTGCCACGGTGAATAACACGTAGCACTATGGCTATTTAAGCCACCCTCTACCTCTGACATCCCTCATCCATCTCCCATCCTCTGCCATCTTCCCTTCTTGCTCTTCGACCCCTTCTACTTCTTCTGCACATCCCTCAGCCATGCAGTACACCGGACCAACCTACCACTTCCCACCAACCATGCCGGAGAGGCTCAACCCTACCGGCGTGTACGTTGTGTGCAAACTACATGTCTGGGTGATATCAAGGTGGATGACCGCAAGGAACTTCACCAAATTCTTCCTGGCGGTCGGCTACCGCCACCTCCTGCGGGGATCTCCAGCGATGTTCCGCGTTGAGGAGGTCATCCAAAATGGGGCGATGTTTTCTCTACTTGCCCACTTCACCAACACATTTGACGCCTTCTACCTCCTCGGTCGGGTGTTTTGGTGTGGCTTCGAGTTCATCGCTTTCACCACCCACAACAGGTATACGAAGTACACAAACATCTTCCCCACCGTGTCGCGCATGCACACTCTTCCGTACCCCATCGACAACGCCCCAAAGGAGTAGTGAAGGGTGCCCAGAGGAGGAGCGAGGTGGATAAGGCGGCGACTAGGGTTCTAAAGCCTCTACCTATTTTTTTGAATCTATGTTATGTTAATTTAGTTGTAATTGAACTATGTTGGAGATGCTATGGGCTTATTGGCACTTTTATTAAGTTCTATTATTAAGTTTTCTATCTATTCTACTATTAAATTCTTGCTAGTTTGAACTATGTGATCGTGATATGGGCTTGTTGGCCCTATTTACATATTTGTTGATTGTTTTCTTAGAGAGCTCGCTTTGTTGGTAACCACCTAGTGCATGCAACCACAACGAACCCTTCTTTTTCTACACAAGCCACAAATATGTAGCCACCTAGCTACTGCATGCAGCCACAAAAATATAAAACATATTGTTCAATTTATTTGTCGTAGCAAAACGGGTGCAGATGCGAGTGGATCGAATAGGCTGAAACTGATCGTAAAAAAATGATGCTCTAAATTGAGGAGACAAGCGTGCGAGAAGAGAGGTACCAGCGGCAGCGACCGTCGCTACATCCATGGCGACTGGCATGCAAAAGGCAGCTCGGTAAGTGCATCGTGGCGGCATGCAACGACGCATGCAGGCTCGGTTGACGCATCGTGGCGACGCACATCGACCCATGCAGGTAGGCTTGCTGTGTGCATGCATAGCAGGCTTTTGTCATGGCAGTGCGTGCAGGCGCTTAATGCAAGGGATGGCCCAATGAAACCACGGCCCAACAGTCGAACAGTGACACCGCCCAACGCGGCCGCACTTGTCAGGTCCAACGGGCGATACAGTCCATCGTAGCCCCACTCGTTAGAGTTAACGATCAATCCATTGACCCGATGGCAACATCCGTTCTGACCTGTTCTGAGGGTTTCGGGCAAGGGAGTGGGGAAAACTAAGCAAAAGTTAAGAGCATAGGGATGAATGAGTAGAGCTAAGGAACCAGGGGCACATATGTAAAAAAACCATAAATTTTTGAATGGAATATTATGATTGAAGGAAAATATTCAAGACCACAATTTAATTTCCAAAAATCTATACTTGGAGGGAAGAATTAGTGAAAAGAAAGGTTCTGAAATCAGCAAAAGGGCAAAATATTATAAAGTTTTATTTCTAGCCAAATTTTAAATTATTAAAAATATGATTAAATTTTTGGGGTGTTACAGATGGTTAACAAGACCACTAGTTTCAAGAAGGGCAAGGGCAAGAGGGAAACTTAAAGAATGGCAAGCCAGTTGTCGCTCCAGTGAAGAAACCCAAGGTTGGTCCCCAAACCTGAGACTAAGTCCTTCTATTGTGAGGGGAACGATCACTCGTAGCGGAACTACCCAAATACTTGGTAGATAAGAAGGCTATCAACGTTAAACAAAGTATATTTGATGTATAAGTTATTGATGTGTACCTTACTAGTACTCATAGTAGCATCTAGGTATTAGATACTGGTTCAGTTACTAATATTGGTAACTCGAAACAAAAGTAACGAAATAAACGGAGACTAGCTAAGGGCGAGGTGATGATGTGTGTTGGAAGTGTTTCCAAGGTTGATGTGATCGCCATCGCACGCTCCCTGTACCATCAGTATTAGTGTTGAACCTAAGTAAATGTTATTTGGTGACTGTGTTGAGCATGAACATGATTAGATCATGTTTATTGCAATACAATTATTCATTTAAGTCAGAGAATAATGGTTGTTTTGTTTACATGAATAATACGTTCTGTGGTCATGCACCCGATGTGAATGGTTTATTGAATCTCGATCATAGTGATACACATGTTCATAATATTAATACCAAAAGATGCAAAATTAATAATGATAGTACCACATACTTGTGGCAATGCCGCTAAACGTCATATTGGTGTAAAGCGAATGAAGAAACTCCATGGTTATGGATCTTTGGACTCACTCGATTTCGAATCATTTGAGACATGCGGACCATGCCTAATGGGCAAGATGACTAAGACCTCATTTTCCGGTACCATGGAGCGGACAAGTGACTTATTGGAAATGATACATACTGATGTATGCGGTCCAATGAGTGTTGAAGCGCGCGGTGGATATTGTTATTTGCTTGCCTTCACGGATGACTTGAGTAGATATTGGGATATTTACTTAATGAAATACAAGTCCGAAGAACTTTTGAATAGTTCAAGAAAATTTCAGAGTGAAGTTGAAAATCATCGTGACAAGAGGATAAAATGTCCGCTTTGTGATCATGGAGCTGAATATCCGAGTTACGAGTTTCGTATGCATTTAAGACGGTGTGGGATTGTTTCACAGCTCATGCCACCTGGAACACCATAACGTAATGGTGTGTCTCAGCGTCATAACAGTACTCTATAGGATATGGTGTGTTTTATGATGACTCTTACCGATTTTCCACTATAGTTTTGGGGTTATGCATTAGAGACAAGTACATTCGCTTTAAATAGGGCACCATCTAAATCCATTGAGACAACACCATATGAATTATGGTTTGGTGATACGTCCATTTTGCATCATGTTTTCCTACCGTTATTTATAATGTTTTATGCATAATAATGTTTTGGGGAGTAATTCTAATGCCTTTTCTCTCACAATTTGCATGGTTTACACCCAGAGGGAGAATGCCGGCAACTGGAATTGAGTACCTGAAAAAAGCATGCCAGAGATACCTATTCTGCACATCCCCAATGAAGCTGAAATTTTATGGAGATTTTTTATATAATAAATAAGAAATACTCGAGTTGAAAACTACCGGAGGGGGTCACTAGGTGGACACCCTCCTCTATCCTTGGTGGAGCGTGCCCATCCTGGCCCACCTCCGGAGCCCATGTTCTGGTATAAATTCCGAATAAAAACTAAAAAAATAGGAGGAGGACTTTCAGGACGAGGCGTCGCCGCCTCGAGGCGGAACTTGGTCAGGAGCACTTTTGCCCTTTGGTGGAGCGATTCCGCCATGGGAACTTCCCTCCCAGAAAGGGAAATCGAAGCCATTGTCATCACCAACAACCCTATAATCTTGGTGATTCTTCATCAACATCTTCAACAGCACCATCTCCTCTCAAACCCTAGTTCATCTCTTCTGTTCAATATTTGTACCGGAACCTCAAATTGGTACCTGTGGGTGACTAGTAGTGTTGATTACCTTGTGTAGTTGATTGCTATATGGTTTATTTGGTGGACGATTATATGTTCAGATCCATTATGCTATTCAATACACCTCTGATCTTGAGCATGCATATTAATTGTGAGTAGTTACTTTTGTTCTTGAGGTCACGGGAGAAATCATGTTGCTAGTAATCATGTGAATTTCATATGTGTTCGATATTTTGATGATATGTATGTTGTGATTCCCTTAGTGGTATCATGTGAACGTCGACTACATGACACTTCACCATCCTTGGGCCTAAGGGAATGCATTGTGGAGTAGTTATTTGATGATGGGTTGCTAGAGTGACAGAAGCTTAAACCCTAGTTTATGCATTACTTCCTAAGGGGCTGATTTGGGTCCACATGTTTAATTCTATGGTTAGACTTTGTCTTAATACTTTTCTCATAGTTGTGGATGCTTGCGAGGGGGTTAATCATAAGTAGGTTGTTAGTTCAAGTAAGAACAACACCTTAGCACCGATACACTCACATAACAAATTATCAAAGTAGCGAACACGAATGAAACCAACATGATGAAAGTGACTAGATGAAATTCCCGTGTACCCTCAAGAACACTTTTCTTATCATAAAAGATAGTTTTAGCATGTCCTTTTCCACAAAAGTATTGGGCTACCTTGCTGCACCTTACCTATTATTACCGTACTTGCTTGTTACAAATTACCTTGTTATCAAACTACTTGCTACTTACAATTTCAGTGCCTACAAAAATTACCTTGCTGAAAACCGCGTATCATTTTCTTCTTCTCCTTGTTGGGTTCGACACTCTTACTTATTGAAAGGACTACAATTGATCCCCTATACTTGTGGGCCATCATCTGGTGAGAAACCTAAGTTGTCGTTTTTTAGAGTTCGGGAATGCGACACTTAAATTGGAAAGCAGCACAACGTAGAAAAGGGTTCCAATGATGCATACACCAATTGAAGAGGAAGCTAATGATGATGATCATGAAACTACGGATAAAGTTACTACTGAGTCTTGTAGGTCAACAAGGACACGTACTGCCTAGAGTGATGCGGTAATCCTATCTTGAAAATCATGTTGTTAGACAACGATGAGCCTACGAACTACGAAGAAGCGATAGTGGGCCTAGATTCCGACAAATGGCTAGAGGCCATAAAATCAAAGATAGGATCCATGTATGAAAATGAAGTATGGACTTTGGTATACTTGCCCAATGTCCGGAGGCCGTTAAGTACAAATGGATATTTAAAAAGAAGAGATACGTTGATGGTAATGTCAATATTTATGAAGCTTTACTTGTCGCAAAGAGGTTTCCGACAAGTTGAAGGAGTTGACTAGGGTAGACTTTCTCACTCGTAGCGATGCTAAAGTTTGTTGGGATTATGTTAGCAGTTGTTGCATTTTTTGATTACGAAATCTGGCAGATGGATGTCAAAACAACATTTTCTTAACGGTTTCCGGGAGGAAAGATTATATGGGATATAACAGGAAGGTTTTGTCGATCCTAAAGATGCTAAAAGTTAGGCCAGCTCCAGTGATTCTTCTGTGGAATGGTGCAAGCATCTAAGATTTGGAATATACGCTTTGATGAGGTGATCAAAGTTTTTGTGTTTATACAAAGTTTATGAAGAAACTTCATGAGATGGGTTAGTGTAGTAAAGATATATCATTCACTTAGGTACTGTCAAGACAAGATTCAGTATTGTTCTCACATTATACCTACTGTATTCCATCATTCCCACAATTTATATCAACAGATATAAGCTATGGAAACACTTGAAACAACCAAACTATGCATGCAAAACAGAATCTGTCAAAAACAAAACAGTTTGTAAAGATCTGAATGATCACCATACTTACCTCACTTCAAAATTTTGGAAAACTTAGGACAATGCAAAGTATTTTCATAGAAATGTTTGGTAACAAATCAGGATTTTTTGACGCTCCCGTAAAATCATATAATTCATATACTAGATGCAAAACTTTCTGGTTTAGGACAGAATGAAACAAGCAAGTATCCACACTATCCCAAAGGCTTTACTTGGCACTTTATTGAAATAGAAGCTATAAAACATGATTACTATAGTAGCTTAATCATTTGAACACACAAAATCAGAAGGTAAAAGTGCTGGGTTGTCTCCCAACAAGCGCTTTTCTTTAAAGCCTTTTAGCTAGGCATGATGATTTCAATGATGCTCGTATAGGAAATAGTTTTTTAGACATGCAATAGAGAATCATGAATCACATGAAAAGCAAATTTAAGTCTAACCCACTTCCTATTTATAGGTATTTTGTGAGCAAACAATTCATGGGAGCAACAATCAATTTGCATAGGAAGGCAAAACAAACATGACTTCAAGATTTTCAACACATAGGGAGGAAACTTTATATTATTGCAATCCCTACAAGCATATGTTCCTCCCTCATAATAATTTTTAGTAGCATCATAAAGGAATTCAACAATATAACTATCACATACAGCATTCTTTTCATGATCTACAAGCATAGAAAATTTATCACTCTCCACATAAGCAAACTTCTTCTCATTCATCATAGTGGGAGCAAACTCAACGAAATAACTATCATGAGGTACTTGATTGACATAACCACTTTTAATATTAAAATCATGATAACAAGTTTCATGGTTACTATCACTCTTTATAACATACATATCATCACAATAATCATCATATATAGGAGGCATGCCATCATCATAATAGTTTTGATCATCAAAACTTGCGGAACTAAAAATATCATATTCATCAAACATACCATCCCCAAGCTTGTGGCTTTGCATATCATTAGCATCATGGATGTTCAGAAAATTCATACTAATAATATTTATATCATGCTCATCATTCAAGGAATTCTCATTAAGTATTTTCAAAAATTCTTCCTCTACCTTGAGCAAAATTTTCAGAACCATCATTTTCACGAAAGACATTAAAGAGACGAAACAATTGATGCAACCTAAACTCTATTTTTTGTAGTTTTATTTTATAAAACCAAACTAGTGAAAAACAAGAAACTAAAATATTTGATTTCAAAATCTAAAGATATACCTTCAAGCACTCACCTCCCCGGCAATGGAGCCAGGAAAGAGCTTGATGTCTACTACGCAACTTTATTCTTGTAGACTCGTGTTGGGCCTCCAAGCGCAGAGGTTTGTAGGACAGTAGGAATTTTCCCTCAAGTGGATGACCTAAGGTTTATCAATATGTGGGAGGTTTAGGATGAAGATGGTCTCTCTCGAACAACCCTGCAATCAAATACAACAAATCTCTTGTGTCCCCAACACACCCAATACAATGGAAAATTATATAGGTGCACTAGTTCGGCGAAGAGATGGTGATACAAGTGCAATATGGATGATAGGTGTACGTATTTGTAATCTTAAAATACAAAAGAGCAAGGTAGCAAGTGACAAAAGTGAGCACAAACAGTTTTGCGATGCTTGAAACCAAGGCCTCCGGTCCATACTTTCGCTAGTGCAATCTCTCAACAATGCTAATATAATTGGATCACATAACTATCCCTCAACGTGCAACGAATAATCACTCCAGAGTGCTTATCTAGCGGAGAGCATAAGAAGAAATTGTTTGTAGGGTATGAAACCACCTTAAAGTTATCCTTTCCGATCGATCTATCCAAGAGTTCGTACTAAAATAACCAAGTTATCCTTTCAGATCAATCTATCTAAGAGTTCATACTAGAATAACACCATACGCATCAACCAACTCTAATGTCACCTAGATACTCCAATGTCACCACAAGTATCCAGGAGTTAATTATATGATACAAATCAAACAATTTCAGATTCCTAATACTCAATCCAACACAAAGAACATCAAAAGGTGCCCCAAGATTTCTACCGGAGAAGCTAGGACAAGAATGTGTATCAACTCCTATGCATAGATTACCCCAATGTCACCTCGGGAATCCGCAAGTTGAGTACCAACACATAGATCAAGTGAATAACTTGAATACCCAAATGTCACTATGGGTATCCGCATGCAAGACATATATCAAGTGTTCTCAAATCCAATATTCAATCTTACATAACGAAATCTCAAAGGGAAAACTCAATTCATCACAACAAGATAGCGAGGGAAACACACCATATGATACTGCATGTGATACATCAAGATCGTGCCATCTCAAGAACACGAGACAGAGAGAGAGAGAGATTGAACACATAGCTACTGGTACAAACTGTCAGCCCCCATGGTGGACTACTCCCTCCTCATCATGGACTCCGCCGGGATGATGAAGATGGCCATCGGAGATGATCTACCCTCTCCGGTAGGGTACTGTTTTCTCTCCAGGTTGGTTTTCCATCGATACATAGGTCTTGCAGTGGAAGAATGAGGATTCTAGGGTTATTTCTGATTGTTTCTATATTTAAAGGAACTTTTGGCGTTGGTTTCACGTGGAGATGGGCCATGAGGTGAGCATGCTCCACCAGGCCACGCTTTGGGGGCCTAGCGTGCCCTGGTGGAGGGTGGCCACCTCATGACACTTCTGTCCCTCCCACGAAGCGTCTAGTGCCTCTTTTGTTCCAAAAAAATTGTCAAAAAGTTTCGGGCGATTCCAAGAACTTTCATTTTCTGCACAAAAACAACACCATGGTAGTTCTGCTGAAAACAGCATCAGTCCGGGTTAGTTCGAAATAAATCATATAAAGTGCATCAAAACCATATAAAATTATTGTAAATATAGGTGAATATGGCATGAATACTTCATAAATTATCGATACGTTGGAGACGTATCAGCACCCCAAGCTTAATTCCTACTCGTCCTCGAGTAGGTAAATGATAAACGAAGTAATTTATGAAGTGTGAATGCTAGCATAGTGCATAAGTTTGGTTAATGATAATTTCAACCAACTTTCATAGCATCATAACAACAACTCTGTCTCATAAAAATCATCATGATAAAGTAGCAACCAATTCACATGTGATGGTTCAAACAATGAATTCTTTTGAAACTTAACAACCTATGTTCTTAGTCACCAAACAATTGCAATTCAACTTATTCTCAACAAAGTCTAAGTAAGAGCTCCACATACTCAGTCATCATATAGTCTTCTATGATTGCTAGTACTCAAAGCATATTTTTAGAACAAACGGCATCCATCGAACACATAGAAAGATAGGGGCTTAATGTTTTGCTTCCAACATACTTATCATAAAGATAATTGTCAACAATAATAAGCCATGATCAAATATATTTGACTGGCCATATGTGCCTAGATCTTTCCCCATCACATGATGCCTGCCAACTAATAGATTGAGGTTGGAATAAGAATTTGACTCAACATTGAAAGTAAATAACATGGAATTAAATAGATTGTCCCTTCGCAAAGGGAAACAGGGATTTGGATATGTGCTAGAGCTCATTGTTTAAAACAGAGATAAATATAATTTTGAGGTGCACCCTTCCTATTAACGTTACGACCAAGAGTTATCAATATCTTCCATGTTAAACACATTAGCGGTGGTTCTCGAGCGGTAAAAGTAAAGGTTTACTCCCCCTCCACTAACAAACACACTCCATGGCTAGCTGAATCCATGGGTACCCTGCATACCAACAACATTCCTGGAGGAGGAGTATTTTAATTATTTGCATTTTTTTATTTCGGGATTGGGAATCCCTATTACCGCCCCTCTCGTGCAAGGACGAGTGAATGAACACTCATCATGAGAATAACCCGCTTAACATGAAAGATACTGACCGCCCCATGTCGCTCCATGAGCGGTCCAGGCACACAAAACAGATGCTCATTTGAAACTTGAGAGGTGGCGCATGCAAATTTACTTGGAATGTTAGGGTAATACCGCATATAGGTAGATATGGTGAACTCTTATGGTAAGAAACTGGGTTTAAGGATTTGGATGCACAAGCAGTATCTCTACTTAGTACAAAGTTTTGGCTAGCAAAAGGTTCTGAACAAGCACCACATGTTGGAGGATCCATAACAATATAACTTCTATGCAAATATACACAACCATAACTCATTACGTTGTCTTCCTTGTCCAACTTCAACTAATTTTCTCAAGTTTTAAAATAATTAATGGGTATACACAATCATAGAAGATTTCCAAGATAATATATTTGTATGTGAAAGTTCTCTTCCTTATACTAATCATTCACGAATTGCTTGTATGACCAAAATTGTGATTGTCAAACTTCAATAGATTTTACTTTATAAACCAGATGTGAAGCTACGACTAAGCATAAAGCACATTGATAATTTCAATTTATGATATTTCAGTCATTCACAATTTACTCCTAGGATATAAGTGAAGCACAAAAGTAAACATCAAACTACTCTCAAAAGATATAAGTGAAGATCAATGAGTAGGTAAACAATCAAGTAGCTATCTGAGGGCTCTATATCTCTCTCTCAATATTTTCAGCTCTAAGTATTTTATTAAAACAGCAAACAAAACAAAATAAAATGACATTCCAAGAATAGCACATATCATGTGAACGGATAAAAATTGAGGCTCAACATAGGCTAACCGATAGTTGACGAAGAGAGGTGGGATGCGTAGCATACCTAAGCTTAGATGCTTGAGACTTCTTGAAATATTTACTTGGGATTCCTTGGCCATCCCCAAGCTTGATCTTTTGTATCTCGTTCAATCCTCTCATATCCCGGTTTCACCTATTCTCAAAAACATCATCCACACAAAACTTGAAAAGAACTCGTGAGATAGGTTAGTGCACATAATAATAAATCAACTCTTTATGTACTGAAAAGACAAGTTGCATAATAATTTCAAACATCATAAAAAATTTACTATCATTTACATAATTTATTTCTACCAATATAAGCTATCGAAACTATAGGATAAGTAGATACCAAAACTATGACAGCAATCTGTCCAAACAAAACAGTATGTAGCAATATATTAAACCAGTGTACCTATGTAAATCAAAAAATTCCGAAAATTTAGGACGTTATAAAGAATTTATATGAACACTATGTAAAAATTTCAGAAACTTTCCACGTTCCAATAAAATATGAAAATTCAAACACTATAGCAAAAGTTTCTGTTTTTAGACAGCTCATATCAAAGCATGCAATGCAAGCATCCTAATGCAATTCTTGGATTTTTGTATTGAAAAACAAGATTATAAATAACATATAAAATAGAACAAAAAAATTATAATGATGCTCCAAGCTAAACACATATCATGTGATGAATAAAAATATAGTTCCGACTAAGATGTACCGATAATGTTGGAAACGAAAGAGGGGATGCCTTGGGGGGCATCCCCAAGTTTAGACGCTTGAGTCTTACTTGGATATTACCCTGGCGGTGCCATGGGCATACCCAAGCCTAGGTCCTTGCTTATCCTTATTCACCACATATCGGTATCTCACCCAAAACTTGAAAACTCCAATCAAATAAAACTTAATGGAACTTCATGAGATGGATTAGTGTAGTACAGATAGATCATTCACTTAGGTACTGTCAAGACCAGATTCATAATTTTTCTCACATAATAGCTACTGTATACCATCATCCCACAATTTATATCAACAAATATAAGCTATGGAAACACTTGAAACAAGCAAACTATGCATGCAAAACAGAATCTGTCAAAAACAGAATAGTCTATAAAGATCTGAATGATCACCATACTTACCTCACTTCAAAAATTTGGAAAACTTAGGAGAACGCAAAGTATTATCATAGAAATGTTTTGTAAAAAATTCAAAAAAAATTGACACTCCCATAAAATCATATAATTCATATACTAGATGCAAAACTTTTTGTTTTAGGACAGAATCAAACAAGCAAGTATCCACACTATCCCAAAGGCTTTACTTGGCAGTTTATTGAAATAGAAGCTATAAAACATGATTAATACAGTAGATTAATAATTTGAACAACCAAAAACAGAAGGTAAAAGTGCTGGGTTGTCTCTCAACAAGCGCTTTTCTTTAAAGCCTTTTAGCTAGGCATGATGATTTCAATGATGCTCATATAGGAAATAGTATTTTAGACATGCAAAAGAGAATCATGAATTTCATGAAAAGCACATTTAATTCTAACGCACATCCTATTTATAGGTATTTTGTGAGCAAACAATTCATGGGAGTAAGAATCAATTTGCATAAGAAGGCAAAACAAACATGACTTCAAGATTTTCAACACATAGGGAGGAAACTTTATATTATCGTAATCCCTACAAGCATATGTTCCTCCCTTAGAATAATTTTCAGTAGCATCATGAAGGAATTCAACAATATAACTATCACATACAACATTCTTTTCATGATCTACAAGCATAGAAAATTTACCACTCTCCACATAAGCAAACTTCTTCTCATTCATCATGGTGGGAGCAAACTCAACGAAATAACTATCATGAGGTACTTGATTGACATAACCACTTTTAATATTAAAATCATGATAACAAGTTTCATGGTTACTATCACTCTTTATAGCATACATATCATCACAATAATCATCATATATAGGAGGCATGCCATCATCATAATAGTTTTGCTCATCAAAACTTGCGGGACTAAAAATATCATATTCATCAAACATACCATCCCCAAGCTTGTGGCTTTGCATATCATTAGCATCATGGATATTCTTAAAATTCATACTAACAATATCTATATCATGATAATCATTCAAGGAATTCTCATTAAGTATTTTCAAAAATTCTTCCCCTACCTTGAGCACAATTTTCCGAAACATCATTTTCACGAAAGACATTAAACAGACGAAACAATTGATGCAACATAAACTCCATTTTTTGTAGTTTTATTTATAAAACCAAACTAGTGAATAAACAAGAAACTAAAAGATTTGATTTCAAGATCTAAAGATATGCCTTCAAGCACTCACCTCCCCGGCAACGGCGCCAGGAAAGAGCTTGATGTCTACTACGCAACTTTATTCTTGTAGACTCGTGTTGGGCCTCCAAGCGCAGAGTTTTTTAGGACGGTAGGAGTTTTCCCTCAAATGGATGACCTAAGGTTTACATGTTGGAAATATACCCTAGAGGCAATAATAAAGTGTTTATTATTATATTTCCTTGTTCATGATAGTCATTTATTATCCATGCTATAACTGTATTGACTGGAAACTCAAATACATGTGTGGATACATAGACAACACAGTGTCCCTAGTGTGCCTCTAGTAGACTGGCTCGTTGATCAAAGATGGTCAAGGTTTCCTAGCCATAGACATGATATGTCATTTGATAACGGGGTCACATCATTAGGAGAATGATGTGATGGACAAAACCCAAACTATGAACGTAGCATATGATCGTGTCAGTTTATTGCTATAGTTTTCTTCATGTCAAGTAGATGTTCCTATGACCATGAAATCATGCAACTCACTGACACTAGAGGAATACCTTGTGTGTCTCAAACGCCGCAACATAACTGGGTGACTATAAAGATTGAAAGTGCGTTATATCGACTAGAGGGGGTGAATAGGCGATTTTTACAAATTCATCACTCGGGAATTTCAACTTGAGGAATTTGAAACGTGATGAATAAATAGCAGCAGAATAAGTACTCAAGTGCATGAGAAACATAGCAGTAGCATAGTCAGCATGATGAAATAAAGCATGCAAAGATTACAGGTAGCGTGATACAGGATAAGCAGGTGAGGAACAAGGTAACTGAATTATTTGAGGTGAGGAATTTGTGAAAGTCTTCAGTCAAATTCTTCAAACGGTAACAATCAATTTCATCAACAAGTATACGAGGAAATGAAAGGGTTGAGGAAATAGAACCAGGTATCTCAATGTAGACAATGGTTTGATGACCCAATTCCAACTGTTGTGACAGTCATACGTCTGGTTCAGAGCGTCCTGGTATTTAAACCAATGGACACATAGTCCCAGGACACACAGTCCTTACCGTATTCTCCTTGAGCTAAGGTCACACAGTCCTCACCCAACACTCATGGTAAGTCTTCAGGGTAGACTTCCAAAACCCTCACAAACTGGTCACCCGGCGATCCACAATTGGCAGTTGGATGCTCTAGACCAAGGTCACTCAGTGATGCCCAATGACTATAGGATGCACTAGACCATGACGCCTAACCGTCTAGAAGATACACAGTCTTCAAAGGTAACAAGCATCGATTCCACACAGGAACAATCTCTTCAGTGATGCTCAATCACTTTGGGTTTGGTGGTTTGGTTTCGGGGTTTTTCCTAACTGGTGATTTTCTCTCAAAGTCCTCATAGAATGGGTTGCTCTCAAATGACAAGTGTCAGTTTTCTCTGGAGCAGCCAACCAACTAGTGGGGGTGACTATTTATAGCCAGGGTGCAACCTGACATGATAAGAAATAAATGTCCCCAATGATATGGCCGTTATGTGGATAAGATGATTGGGGACAGCTGGCACTAAGCACAGCAAAGGTCGGAATGTGAACTGTCAAATTCTTCAAGGCTTATCATATTCCTCACTTGTAGGAAATTCGAACTGGCAAAATCCTAACTCTTCAGTCAGACCAATTTCCTCAGAGACCAGAAGAACATCGTCTCTCTCACTAAAGAACTTGACTGAACTGTAAGAGATTTCCAAAGGCTTCACTCGAAGGATTGGATAGGTTGAGGCTTTTGAGTTGAGCATCAGTTGGAAATTTTCCTTAGTATTACCTCGGCCCCCTTTAACAGTACAGTGTTTCCTATGACTCAAAGAAAGGAAATGAAACTACAAAAAGAAAGTCTTCACACTTCATAATCCTCGTTAATATCTTCATGGTCACACCAAATTCTTCATTTTCAAAGTCTTCAGGGAATACCAAAGTCTTCGCCAAAGTCTTCAGTTAAAGACATTCATTTTAAGGGGTCGATAATCTCCAAATATATCAAACTCCTCAGCGACTTATAAAGCATGTGTACACTTACAAACGCATCGGTCTCTTAACCTATAAGTCTTCAATACACCAAAATCACTAAGGGGCACTAGATGCACTTACAAAGATGCTCTACAGGTATCTCCGAGGGTGTCTGTTGAGCTGGCATGGATCGAGACTGGGATTTGTTACTCCATGTGATGAAGAGGTATCTGAGGGCCCACTCGGTAATACCACATTAGAAAGAGGCTTGCAAGCAAAGTGACTAAAGAGTTAGCCATAGGATCATGTATTATGGACGAGTAACGAGACTTGTCGGTAACGAGATTGAACTAGGTATAGAGATATCGACGATCGACTCTCGGGCAAGTAGCATACCGAAGAACAAAGGGAACAACCTACGTGATTAACTGAATCCTTGACATAGAGGTCCGACCGATAAAGATCTTCGTAGAATATGTGAGAACCAATATGGGCATCCCGGTCCCGCTATTGGTTATTGATCGTAGAGTTGTCTCGGTCATGTCTGCATAGTTCTTCAACCTGCGGGGTCTGCACACTTAACGTTCGGTGATGTTTCGGTTGTATTGAGATATAAGTATTGGTGACTGAAGGTTGTTCGGAGTCCAGGATGAGATCCCGAACGTCACGAGGAGTTCCAGAATGGTCCGGAGGTAAAGATTTATATATAGGAAGTTGGTATTTGACTTCCGGAAAAATTCCGGAAATTACCGAGGTTACCCACCCCAAAGGGCCCCATGGGTTGTGGGAGGAGGCAAACCAGCCCTTGTCGGGATGGACGACCCCCCCACCAAGTCCCACGCGTCTAGAGAGTGGGAGAAAAGGAAACCCAAAGTGGGGGAAGGAAATTCCAAGTAGGAAAGGGAATCCTACTTAGAGTAGGATTGGTAGGAGACTTGGCCTCCACCTCCTTCGGCCGAAGCCCTAGGGCAAACCCTAGGGAGGCTGCCTCCTCCCCCTCCCTCCTATATATACTAGAGGATAGAGCCCCCCAAAACACATAGCCACTTGCTAGTTCTCTATTCTCTAGTTCCTCCACCAAATAGATTCCGGTAGTAGTTAGGCGAAGCCCTGCCAGGATAACTCCACCACCACCACCACCATGCCACCATGCTACTGGAGATCTCATCGACCTCTCTGCTCCCTCTTGCTGAATCAAGAAAGCGGAGATCGTCATCGAGCTATATGTGTGCTGAACGGGGAGGTGTTGTCTGTTCGGCACAAGATCGGGACGGATCGCGATTGGATCGCAAGGCGGCTGACGATTTGGATCGCAAGACGTTATACTACATCAACCATGTTTCTTAACGCTTCCCACTTAGTGATCTACAAGGGTATGTAGATCCACTCTCCCTCTCGTAGATGCTCATCATCATGGATAGATCCTGCGTTGCGTAGGAAATTTTTTGTTTCCCATGCAACATTCCCCAACAGTGGCATCATTAGCTAGGTCTATGCGTAGATGAGACTACGAGCAGAACACAAAGGAGTTTGTGGGCATTGATGCTCAGATTGCCTCCTGCCTTGGTATTTTCTTGATTCAGTGGTATTGTGGGATGAAGCGGCCCTCCATCGACTGATATGTGACTCTGTTGCATAAAGATGGCTGGCGGGTGTCTGTCTCTCCTACTCTAGTTGGATCGGATTTGACAATGGAGGTCCTTGAGAAGGTTGAATAGCAATTTGTGTATCACCATTGTAGTCTTGCGTAGGTAAGGATCGTTCTAAATAGATACCCGTAGCAGCCACATAAAACATGCAACAACAATTAGAGGACGTCTAACTTGTTTTTGCAGGGTATGTTGTGATATGATATGGCCAATTACATGATGAGATATATGTGATGTATGAGATGATCATGTTTTGTATAGAATATCATGACTTGCATGTCGATGAGTACGGCAACCGGCAAGAGCCATAGGGTTGTGTTTCATTACTGTATGACCTGCGTCTCAATCATTAAGCGTTATGTAATGCTTTACTTTATCGCTAAGCAGTAGCAATAGTATTAGAAGCATGGTGGGTGTGACAACCCCGATGGCGACACAATGATGGAGATCATGGTGTTATGCCGGTCACGATGGAGATCATGCCGGTGCTTTGGAGATGGACATCAAAAGCACAAGTTCATGGCCTTATCATGTCACTTATGATTTGAATGTGATGTTAATCCTTTTATGTATCTTATTATGATTAGGATGGCGGTAGCATTATAAGGTGATCCCTCACTAAAATTTCAAGATAAAATTTTGTTCTCCCCGAGGGTGCATCGTTGCGAAAGATCATCATTTCAAAGCACCACGTGATGATCGGGTGTGATAGAATCTATGTTCACATACAACGGGTGCAAGCTAGTGTTGCACATGCAGAACACTCAGGTTAAACTTGACAAGCCTAGCATTTATAGACATGGCCTCGAAACACAAGAGACCTAAAGGTCAAACATGAGTCGTATAGTAGATATGATCAACATGGACATGTTTGCCATTGAAACCACCTCATCTCACGTGATGATCGGACTTGGGTTGGTGAGTTTGGATCATGTATCACCCGGATGACCAGAGGGGTGTCACTTTGAGTGGGAGTTTTTAAGTAATATGTTTAACTAAACTCATTATATTGAACAATAGTCTTAGTAACCTTTGCAAAATTATGTTGTAGATCAATGGCTCGCGCAGTAGTTCCCCGAATTTCAGTGCGTTCCTAGAGAAAGCCAAGTTGAAAGATGATGGACGCAACTTTGTAGACTGGGCCCATAATCCGAGGATTATCCTCACGGCTTCCCAAAAGGCTTATGTCCTTGATGCACCGCTCGGTGGAGCACCCGCTCCAGTGTCGTCTGAAGATGTTGTGAATGCCTGGGAGGCACGTTCTGTAGATTACTCAATAGTTCAATGTGCAATGTTGTATGGCTTAGAATCGAGACTTCAAACACGTTTTTAACGTCATAGAGCATATGAGACGTTCCAGGAGTTAAAATTTATCTTTGAGAAGAATGCCCGGATCGAGAGGTACGAGACCTACGATAAGTTCTATGCTTGCAAGATGGAGGAGAACAGGTCTGTCAGTGAACATATACTCAGAATGTCTGGGTATTCGAACCGTCTGGCAGAGTTAAGGATGCACCTTCCACCGGAGGCAATCACTGACAGAGTTCTTCAATCATTGCCACCTAACTACAAGAGCTTCATGATGAACTATAACATGCAAGGGATGAACAAGTCAGTCGTCGAGCTGTTTGCGATGTTGACATTCGCTGAGTCTGAAATCTAGAAGGAGCATCAAGTGTTGATGCTCAATAAAACCACAAGTTTCGAGAAGAATGGCAAGGGCAAGAAGGGTAACTCCGAGAAGAGTGGCAAAGCAGTTGCCCCACCCATGAAGAAACCCAAGGCTTGACCCAGGCCATAAACTGGGTGTTTTCATTGCAAGGGAACTGGTCACTAGAAGCGGAACTGCCCCAAGTATCTAGCCGACAAGAAGGCGGCCAACACCAAACAAGGTATATATGATATACATGTTATTTATGTGTACCTTACCAACCCTCATTGTAGTGCCTGGTTATTTGATACCGGTTCAGTTGCTCACATTTGCAACTCAAAACAGGAGCTACGGAATAGATGGAGGCTGGCCAAGGATGAAGTGACGATGCGCGTGCGAAATCGTTCCAAGGTTGATGCGATTGCCGTCGGCACACTCGCTCTTCGATTACCATGCGGATTAGTGATGAACTTGAATAATTGCTATTTAGTGCCTGTGTTAAGCATGAACATTATATCTGGATCTTGTTTATTGCAAGACTGATACTCATTTAAATCATAGAATAATGGTTGTTCTATTTATATGAGTAATATCTTTTATGGTCATGCACCCAATTTGAGGGGTTTATTCTTGTTGAATCTCGATAGTGATGATACACATGTTCATAACAATGATGCCAAAAAATGTAGAGTTGATAATGATAGTACCACTTTCTTGTGGCAGTGCCGCTTAGGTCATAATGGTGTAAAACGCATGAAGAATCTCCATGATGATGGACTTTTGGAGTCACTTGATTTCAAATCACTTGACACATGTGAACCATGCCTCATGGGCAATGACTAAAACCCCGTTCTCTAGAACAATGGAACGGGCAAGAGACTTGTTGGAAATCATACATACTGATGTGTGCGGTCCATTGAGCATTGAGGCACGCGGTGGATATCGTTACTTTCTCACCTTCACTGATGACTTCAGTAGATATGGGTATATTTACTTAACGAAGAACAAGTATGAAACGTTTGAAAAGTTCAAGCAATTTCAGAGTGAAGTTGAGAATCATCGTAACAAGAAGATTGAATTCCTACGATCTGATCGGGGAGGAGAATATCTGAGTTATGAGTTTGGCACTCACTTAAGAAATGTTGGAAAGTGTGAAGGAATCTTTGAACAAGAGTTTTCCAATGAAGAACTAGGAGAAGTTGCTTTCATATTAGGCATCAAGATCTCTAGAGATAGATCGAGACGCTTAATAGGACTTTCACGGAGCACATACCTTTAAAAAAATTTGAAGAAGTTCAAAATGGATCAGTCCAAGAAGGGGTTCTTGCCTGTGTTGCAAGGTGTGAAGTTGAGTAAGACTCAATGCCCAGTGACTACAGAAGATAGAGAAAAGATGAGTGTCATCCCCTATGCTTCAGCCATAGGCTCTATCATGTATGCAATGGTGTGCACAAGACCCGATGTTAGCCTTGCCATAAGTATGGCGGGAAGGTTTCAAAGTGATCCATGAATGAAACACTGGACGACGGTCAATAATATCCTTAAGTACCTGAAAAGGACTAAGGAGATGTTTCTCGTTTATGGAGGTGATCAAGAGCTCGACGTAAAGGGTTATGTTGATGCAAGCTTTGACACTGATCCGGATGACTCTAAGTCTCAAACCGGATACATATTCATTCTCAATGGGGAGCGATAAGCTGGTGCAGTTCCAAGCAGAGCGTGGTAGCCGATTCTACAGGTGAAGCGGAGTACATCGCTTCCTTGGAGGTGGCGAACGAAGGTGTCTAGATGCAGGAATTCATGACAGATCTTGGAGTAGTGCCCAGTGCACTGAACCCAATGACTTTGTTCTGTGACAACACTGGTGCCATTGCTCTGGCCAAGGAACCAAGGTTTCACAAGAGGACCATACACATAAAGAGACGCTTCAATTCCATCCGCGATTACATCAAGGAGGAGGACATAAATATTTGCAAAGGGCACACGGATCTGAAGGTCGCAGACCCGTTGACTAAACCTCTTTCAAGGGCTAAACATGATCAACACCAGAACTTTATGGACTCTAGTGCCAGTGGGAGACTATCGGAAATATGCCCTAGAGTCAATAATAAAGTGGTTATTATTATATTTCCTTGTTCATGATAATTGTTTATTATCCATGCTATAATTGTATTGATTGGAAACTCAAATACATGTGTGGATACATAGACAACACTGTGTCCCTAGTGTACCTCTAGTAGACTAGCTCGTTGATCAAAGATGGTCAACGTTTCCTAGCCATAGACATGAGATGTCATTTGATAACGGTATCACATCATTAGGAGAATGATTTGATGGACAGGACCCAAACTATGAATGTAGCATATGATCATGCCAGTTTATTTCTATAGTTTTCTGCATGTTAAGTATCTGCTCCTATGACCATGAGATCATGCAACTCGCTGACACTGGAGGAATACCTTGTGTGTATCAAATGTCGCAACGTAACTGGGTGACTATAAAGATGCTCTACAGGTATCTCTGAGGGTGTCTGTTGAGATGGCATGGATCGAGACTGGAATTTGTTACTCCGTGTGATGAAGAGGCATCTCAGGGCCCACTCGGTAATACAACATCAGAATGAGCATTGTAAGCAAAGTGACTAAAGAGTTAGCCACATGATCTTGTATTACGGAACGAGTAAAGAGACTTGCCGGTAACGAGATTGAACTAGGTATAGAGATACCTACGATCGAATCTAGGGCAAGTAGCATACCGAAGAACAAAGGGAACAACATACGAGATTAACTGAATCCTTTACATAGAGGTTCGACCGATAAAGATATTCGTAGAATATGTGGGAACCAATATGGGCATCCAGGTCCCGTTATTGGTTATTGAGCATAGAGGTGTCTCGGTCATGTGTGCATAGTTCTCGAACCCGCAGGGCCTGCACACTTCACGTTCGGTGATGTTTCGGTAGTATTGAGATATAAGTGTTAGTGATCGAATGTTGTTTGGAGTCCCAGATGAGATCCCGGACGTCACTAGGAGCTCCAGAATGGTCCAGAGGTAAATATTTATATATAGGAAGTTGGTATTTGACTTCTGAAAAAGTTTCAGAAATTACCGGGGTTACTGCCATGGTTCCGGGGGTCAATCGGGTGGTCCCACCCACACCAAAGGGCCCCATGGGCTGTGGGAGGAGGCAAACCAGCCCTTGGTGGCATGGATGACCCCCCCCCACACACACACACACACCAAGGCCCATGCGGATAGGGAGTGGGAGAAAAGGAAACCCAAAGTGGGGGAAGGAAATTCCAAGTAGGAAAGGGAATCCTACTTGGAGTAGGATCGGTGGGAGGCTTGACCTCCACCTCCTTCAGCTGAAGCCCTAGGGGAAACCCTAGGGAGGCTTCCTCCTCCCCCCTCCCTCCTATATATACTAGAGTACAGAGCAACCCAAAACACACGGCCACGTGCTAGTTCTATATTCTCTAGTTCCTCCACCAAATAGATTCCTATAGTGCTTAGGCAAAGCCCTGCCGGGATAACTCCACCACGACCACCACCACGCCGTCATGCTACTGGAGATATCATCTACCTCTCCACTCCCTCTTGCTAGATCAAGAAGGCAGAGATCATCATCGAGCTATACGTGTGCTGAATGCGGAGGTGTCGTCCGTTCGGCGCTAGATCGGGACGAATCATGATTGGATCGCGGGACGGTTGGCGATTTGGATCGCGAAGACATTCGACTACATCAACCGCCTTTCTAAACACTTCCCATTTAGTGATCTACATGGGTATGTAGATCCACTCTCCCTCTCGTAGATGCTCATCACCATGGATAGATCTTGCGTGTGCGTAGGAATTTTTTGTTTCCCATGCAACGTTCCCAACATATCAATCCGTGAGAGGTGTAGGATGAAGATGGTCTCTCTCAAAGAACCCTGCAATCAAATACAAGAAATCTCTTGTGTACCCAACACACCCAATACAATGGCAAATTGTATAGGTGCACTAGTTCGGCGAAGAGATGGTGATACAAGTGCAATATGGATGGTAGATATAGGTTTTCGTAACCTGAAAATAGAAAAACAGCAAGGTAGCAAGTGACAAAAGTGAGCACAAACAGTATTGTAATGCTTGAAAACAAGGCCTACAGTCCGTACTTTTGCTAGTGCAATCTCTCAACAATGCTAATATAATTGGATCACATAACCATCCCTCAACGTGCAACGAATAATCACTCCAAGGTACTTATCTAGTGGAGATCATAAGAAGAAATTGTTTGTAGCGTATGAAACCACCTTAAAGTTATCCTTTCCGATCGATCTATCCAAGAGTTTGTACTAAAATAACCAAGTTATCCTTTCCGATCGATCTATCTAAGAGTTCGTACTAGAATAACACCATATGATGCGCATCAACCAACTCTAATGTCACCTAGGTACTCCAATGTCACAACAAGTATCCATGAGTTAAGTATACGATATGCATCAAACAAATTCAGATTCATAATACTCAATCCAACACAAAGAAACTCAAAGAGTGCCCTGAGATTTCTACCGGAGAAGCTAGGACAAGAACGTGTATCAACCACTATGCATAGATTACCCCATTGTCACCTTGGGAATCCGCAAGTTGAGTACCAACATATAGATCAAGTGAATCACTTGAAGACCCCATTGTCACTATGGGTATCCGCATGCAAGACATATATCAAGTATTCCCAAATCCAATATTCAATTCTACATAATGAAATCTCAAAGGGAAAACTCAATTCATCACAACAAGATAGAGAGGGAAACACACCATATGATCCAACTATATTAACAAAGCATGTGATACATCAAGATCATGCCATCTCAAGAACATGAGAGAGAGAGAGAGAGAGATTGAACACATAGCTACTGGTATAAACTGTCAGCCCCCAGGGTGGACTACTCCCTCCTCATCATGGACTCCGCCGGGATGATGAAGATGGCCATCGAAGATTGGTTTCCTCTCCAGGCTTGTTTTTCGTTGATACATAGGTCTTGTAGCGACGGAACGAGGAGTCTAGGATTATTTCTAATTGTTACTATATCTAAAGGAATTTTTGGTGTTGGTTTCGCGCGGAGATGGGCCATGAGGTGAGCACGCTCCACAAGGGCACGATTTGGGGGCCTGGAGTGCCCTCATGCAGGGTGGCCACCTCGTGACTCTTCTGTCCCTCCCACGAAGCGTCTACTGCCTCTTTTGTTCCAAAAAATCGTCAAAAAGTTTCAGGCGATTTTGAGCACTTTCATTTTCTGCACAAAACCAACACCATGGTAGTTCTGTTGAAAACAGCGCCCGTCCGGGTTAGTTCTAAATAAATCATAAAAGTGCATCAAAACCTGATGTCTACTATGCAACTTTATTCTTGTAGACACGTGTTGGGCCTCCAAGCGCAGAGTTTTGTAGGACAGTAGCAATTTTCCCTCAAGTGGATGGCCTAAGGTTTATCAATCCGTGAGAGGTGTAGGATGAATATGGTCTCTCTCAAACGACCCTGCAACCAAATACAAGAAATATCTTGTGTCCCCAACACACCCAATACAATGGCAAATTGTATAGGTGCACTAGTTCGGCGAAGAGATGGTGATAAAAGTGTAATATGGATGGTAGAAATATATTTTTATAGTCTGAATAAATAAAAACAGCAAGGTAGCAAATAGTAAACGGGCACAAAAACGGTATTGCAATGCTTGAAAACAAGGCCTAGGGTCCATACTTTTGCTAGTGCAATTTCTCAACAGTGCTAACATAGTTGGATCATATGACCACCCCTCAAAGTGCGATAAAGAATCACTCCTGAGTTCCTATTAGCAGGAAACAAAAGATATAAATTGTTTGTAGGGTACGGAACCACCTCAAAGCTATTCTTTCCGTTCGATCTATCCTAGAGTTTGTACTAAAATAACGCAAGATATTATTTCCGATCGATCTACACAAGAGTTCGTACTAGAATAACACCAAAGCAAATTCATAGTCATAATACTCAATCCACACAAAGAACTACAAGGGGTCCCCAAAGTTTCTATCAGAGAAAATATAATAAAAACATGCATCAACCCCTATGCATAGATTACCCCAATATCACCGCGGGAATCAGCAAGTTGAGTGCCATAACGTATATCAAGTGAACCAATAAGATACCCCAATGTCACCTCAATTATTCATACCGCAAGACATACATCATGTGTTCCCAAATCTGAACATTCAATCCGACATAACAAAACTTCAAAAGGTAAAGATTCAATTCATCACAATAAGAGTATAGAGGGGATAAACATCATATGATCCATCTATATTAACAAATCCCTTGACATGGATCACAAGAGAGAGAGAGATATTAAGCACATAGCTACTAGTACAAACCCTCAGCCCCGAGGGTGGACTAATCCCTCCTCATTGTGACGGCCACCGGGATGATGAAGATGGCCACCGGAGATGATTCCCCCTCCGGCAGGGTGCCGGAACAGGGTCTAGATTGGTTTTCGGTGGCTACAAAGCCTTGCGGCAGCGGAACTTCTGATCTAGGTTAATCCCGAAGGGTTTCAGAATATTTGGGAATTTATAATGCAAAGAGGGGGTGTGGGAGGCCACCGAGGTGGGCACAACCCACCTGGGCGCGCCTGGGCCTCCTGGCGCGCCCTGGTAGGTTGTGCCCCCCTCGGGCCCCCCCCCCAGGTGCAGCTCTGGCCCATTGGTTTCCTTCTGGTCCAAAAAAATCTCCAAAAAGTTTCCTGGTGTTTGGACTCCGTTTGATATTGATTCCCCGCGATGTAAAAAACAAGCAAAAAACAGCAACTGGCACTGGGCACTGGGCACTGGGTCAATAGGTTAGTCCCAAAAAATGATATAAAGTTGCTATAAAATGATTGTAAAACATCCAAGAATGATAAAATAACAGCATGAATACTGCATAAATTATAGATACGTTGGAGACGTATTAGCATCCCCAAGCTTAATTCCTACTCGTCCTCGAGTAGGTAAATGATAAAAGAAATAATTTATGAAGTGTGAATGCTAGAAAAGTGCATAGGTTTGATCAATGATAATTTCAATCACTTTTCCTAGCATCATTACAAAAATTCTTTTCTCATAAAGTTTTCTCATGTTAAAGTAGCAACCAATTCACATGTTAAGGATCAAACAATGAATTCTCTTGAAACCCAACGACCTATGTTCTCAGTCACCAAGCAATTGCAATTCAACTTATTCAAGAGAGTTTAAGTAAGAGCTCCACATACTCAACCATCATGTAGTCTTCTATGATTGCTAAAACTCACCGCATACACATGGGCAAAATGTTTCAACCGGACACAAAGAAAGATAGGGGCTTATTGCTTTGCCTCCCAACGTATTCACCTCAAGGGTGATGTCAACAATAATAACTCATGCTACCCATATTCAACTGGACATATGTGCCTAGATCTTTCCTAACCACATGATGTTTTCCAAAGGAGAAAAATAAAAAGGAATAGAGATAAAAAACTTTGCCTCTTGCATAAAAGTAAATACATAAATTAAAAGATAGGCCCTTCGTAGAGGGAAGCAGAGGTCGCCATGCACTTATTTGTTTGTATGCTCAACCCCTTAGTGCAAAAGAACGTCACGTTATATTTCCCCTTATGATAGCAACCTTTATTATGCAGTCCGTCGCTTTTATTACTTTGCCATCACAAGTTCGTACAACGCTCAATTTTCTCTTGCACTAAATGATCTAACACTTTTAGAAGCAATTTTTATTGCCTTATTGCACCGATGACAACTTACTTCAAGGATCTTGTTCAATCCTTAGGTAGGTATGGTGGACTCTTGAAATAAGATTTGGGTTTAAGGGTTTTTGGATGCACAAGTAGTATCTCTACTTGGTGCGGAATTTTTGGCTCGCAAAGATGGGGGGCAGGCACCACATGTTGTAGGATCTATGACAATATAACTTCTATGTGAATATGAACAAACATAAATCATTATGTTGTCTTCCTTGTCCAACGTCAACAATTTTGGCATATAATATTTTGATGGGGGCTCACAATCACAAAAGATTTCCAGGATAGTGTATTTGCATGTGAAAGTTCTCTTCCTTATACTAATTATTCATGAATTGCTTGTATGACCAATATTGTGATTGTCAAGCCTAAAAATATTTCACTTTCTAAACCCAATGTGAAGCTACCACTAAGCATGATATGATTTCAACTTCATGACATTCAATTTATTCAAAAATTTACTCATAGGATATAAGTGAAATACAAGAGTAAATGACATAGAAAAGAGCTTTGTTCACGGATGTGAATGCCGCTTACTTAGCCCCCTTGGCGACTATTTGAGGACTATATTTTATTTCAAACTTTCAGATATAAGTATTTTACTAAAAAAGCAAGTAAAACAAAAAAATGACATTTCAAGAATAGCACACATCATGTGAAGAAGCAAAAACTTAGGATCAACTGATACTAACTGATAATTGTTGAAGAAGAAAGGTGGGATGCCTACCAGGGCATCCCCAAGCTTAGATGCTTGAGACTTCTTGAATATTATCTTGGGATGCCTTGGGCATCCCCAAGCTTGAGATTTTGTGTCTCCTTAATTCCTTTCATATCACGGTTTACCTAATACTGAAAACTTCATCCACACAAAACTCAAAAAGAACTCGTGAGATAGGTTAGTACACATAATAATAAATCAACTCTTTATGTAATGCCAAGACAAGTTGCATAATAAGTTTCAAACATTAGGTACTGTATACTATCATTTCCACAATTCATATCTACCAATATAGGCTATGGAAACTATAGGATAAGTAGATAACAAAACTATGACATCAATCTGTCTAACCAGAACAGTCTGTAGCAATTTATGAAAATAGTGTACTTCTATAGCTCAAACAATTATGAAAATTTAGGAAACACTATAAAATTTATATGAACATACTGTGTAAAAATTTCATAAATTTTCCACGTCTAGTAAAATATGAAAATTCAAACACTACAACCAAAGTTTCTGTTTTTACACAGCACTCATCAAAACATGCAATGGAAGCATCCTAAGGCAATTATTGGAAATTTTTATTGAAAAAATAGAATATAAATAACACCTAACAGAAAATAACAAAATATCATAACAATCCAAGAAAAGCACATATTGTGTGACGAATAAAAATATAGCTCCAAGTAAGATATACCAATTGTGTTGAAGACGAAAGAGGGGATGTCTTCCGGGGCATCCCCAAGCTTAGGCGCTTGAGTATTCCTTGGATATTTCCTTGCGGGTGCCTTGGGCATCCCAAATATTAGGTTCTTGTCACTCCTTATTCTCCTCATATCGGTGTCTCACCCAGAACTTGAAAACTTCAATCACACAAAACTTAACGGAACTTCGTGAGATGGGTTAGTGTAGTAAATATAGATCATTCACTTTGGTACTGTCAAGACAAGATTAATAATTGTTACCACATGATACCTACTGTATTACATTATTCCCACAATTTATATTACTCAATATAATCTATAGGAACACTTGAAACAAGCAAACTATGCATGCAAAACAGAATCTGTCAAAAACAGAAGAGTCTGTAAAGATCTGAATGATCACCATACTTCCCTGACTCTAAAAATTATGAAAAATTAGTACCACGTGAGAAATTTGTATATTAATCTTCTGAAAAGAGAATAAACTCAAAATCACTCTTATGTTAAAAATTAGAATTATTTTCATGAGCGCAAAAGTTTCTGTTTTTCAGCAAGATCAAATCAATTATCACCCCACATGATCCCAAAGGCTTTATTTGGTACTTTATTGAAACAAAAGCAATAAAACTACAGTAGCTTAATCATGTGAACACACAAAAAAAGTAGGTAAAAGTGTTGGGTTGTCTCCCAACAAGCGCTTTTCTTTTATGCCTTTTAAGCTAGGCATGATGATTGCAATGATGCTCGCATAAAAGTAAAGAATTGAAACATAAAGAGAGCATCATGAAGCATATGACTAGAACATTTAAGCCTAACCCACTTCCTATTCATAGGGATTTTGTGAGCAAACCAAATAATGGGAGAAAGAATCAACTAGCATAGGAAGGCAAAACAAGCATAACTTCAAGATTTTCAACACATAGAGAGGAAGTTTGATATTATTGCAATACCTACAAGCATATTTTCTCTTCCTTTCCACTGAGACTAAGACATATCAAAAAGATCTATTACTAAAAGGAGATTAGGATCACCCTGTGGTTACCGGATGATGGGAATAACTAAGCAGAAATTGGGAAATGAGCACGAAATGTCTATAAATGAATTTTCTCATTATTCGTTATTTCCGGGTCTTTTCGTTGCATTCACTTACAACAAGAAACAACCACCAGCGTTTGGTGCAGCACTTGCATTTTGGTGCATTCTTCTTCCTTTCCTTGGTCTTTCGTTTTGTCATATTCCAAATAACTTATCTAATTAGAACGTATTAACCGCTAATGCACCTTTTTTTGTCAAATCTCAGGGACATGGTCTAATCATGAGGGTGGTATTTTATCATGGTGTTGGATCCCAAGTTTTCATGGATTCCTTTTTTGTTACTGGGGTTGACCCCAAAGCCATAATTTCTCAAAACGATGAGGCTATAGAGAAACTTTGATTTTTTTTCCTTTGTCTCGAACTTCGTGAAGAACTCCATTCTATCTATCCAACAAAAAAGTGGGGTCAGTAGCATCATGAATGAATTCAACAATATAACTATCACATAAAGCATTCTTTTCATGATGCATAAGCATAGAGATGTTGTTACTCTCCACATAAGCAAATTTATTCTCATCAATAGTAGTGGTAGCAAACTCAACAAAATAACTATCATGTGATTGAAAATTAAAATCATGATGACAAGTTTCATGGTTATCATTATTATTTATGGCATACATGTCATCACCATAATCATCATATATAGGAACTTTGTTGTCATAATCAATAGCAACCTCTTCCAAAATAGTGGATTCATCATTAAATAAAGTCATGACCTCTCCAAATCCACTCTCATCAATATAATCATCATAAATAGGAGGCATGCTTTCATTATAACAAATTTCCACATCAAAACTTGGGGAACAAAAAATATCATCTTCATCAAACATAGCATCCCCAAGCTTATGGCTTTGCATATCATTACACCATGGATATTCAAAGAATTAATACTAACAACATTGCAATCATTCTCATCATTCATTCCAATCATTTTATTGAATTCTTCTTCTATCAACTGAGCACAATTTTCCGATCCATCATTTTATTTTATTTTATAAACCAAACTAGTGATAAAACAAGAAACTAAAAGATTCGGTTGCAAGATCTAAAGATATACCTTCATGCACTCACCTCCTCGGCAACGGCGCAAGAAAAGAGCTTGATGTCTACTACACAACTTTATTCTTGTAGACATGTATTGGGCCTCCAAGCGCAGAGTTTTGTAGGACAGTAGCAATCTTCCCTCAAGTGGATGACCTAAGGTTTATCAATCCATGAGAGGTGTAGGATGAAGATGGTCTCTCTCAAACAACCTTGCAACCAAATACAAGAAATCTCTTGTGTCCCCAACACACCCAATACAATGGCGAAGAGATGGTGATAAAAGTGTAATGTGGATGGTAGAAATATATTTTTATAATCTGAATAAATAAAAACAGAAAGGTAGCAAATAGTAAACGGGCACAAAAATGGTATTGCAATTCTTGAAAACAAGGCCTAGGGTCCGTACTTTCGCTAGTACAATTTCTCAACAGTGCTAACATAGTTGGATCATATGACCACCCCTCAAAGTGCGATAAAGAATCACTCCTGAGTTCCTATTAGCGGAGAACAAAGGATATAAATTGTTTGTAGGGTATGAAACCACCTCAAAGCTATTATTTCCGTTTGATCTATCCTAGAGTTTGTACTTAAATAACGCAAGATATTCTATCTGATCGATCTACTCAAGAGTCCGTACTAGAATAACACCAAAGCAAATTCATAGTCATAATACTCAATCCACACAAAGAACTACAAGGGGTCCCCAAAGTTTCTATCAAAGAAAAGATAATAAAAACATGCATCAACCCCTATGCATATATTACCCCAATATCACCGCGGGAATCCTCAAGTTGAGTGCCATAACGTATATCAAGTGAACCAATAAGATACCCCGATGTCACATCAAGTATTCATACCGCAAGACATACATCATGTGTTCCCAAATCTGAACATTCAATCCAACATAACAAAACTTCAAAGGGTAAAGATTCAATTCATCACAATAAGAGTATAGAGGGGAGAAACATCATATGATCCATCTATATTAACAAAGCCCATGATATAGATCACAAGAGAGAGAGAGAGATTAAGCACATAGCTACTGGTACAAACCCTCATCCCCTCCCTCCTCATCGTGATGGCCGCCGGGATGATGAATATGGCCACCGGAGATGATTCCCCCTCTGGCAAGGTGCCGAAACATGGTCTAGATTGGTTTTCGGTGGCTACAGAGCCTTGCGGTGGCGGAACTTCTGATCTAGGTTAATCCCGAAGGGTTTTGGAATATTTGGGAATTTATAATGCAAAGAGGGGGTGCGGAAGGCCACCGAGGTGGGCACAACCCACCTGGGCGCGCCTGGGCCTCCTGGCGCACCCTGGTGGGTTGTGCCCCCCTCGGGGCACCCCCCAGGTGCAACTCTGGCCCATTTGTTTCCTTCTGGTCCAAAAAATCTCCAAAAAGTTTCGTAGTATTTGGACTCCGTTTGATATTGACTTCCTGCGATGTAAAAACAAGCAAAAAAACAACAACTGGCACTGGGCACTGGGTCAATAGGTTAGTCCCAAAAAATGATATAAAGTTGCTATAAAATGATTGTAAACATCCAAGAATGATAAAATAACAGCATGAATACTTCATAAATTATAGATACGTTGGCTTGCCTGTTGTGTCGGTCAAAATAGGAGATCATTTTTATCATGGCTTATGTGATTTGGGTGCTAGTGTGAGTGCTATTCCTTTTACTTTATATCAAGAAATTATGAATGACATAGCACCTGCTGAAATAGAAGATATTGATGTTACTATTAAACTTGCTAATAGAGACACCATCACATCACTTGGGATTATTAGAGATGTTGAAGTCTTGTGTGGGAAAATTAAATATCCTACTGATTTTCTAGTTCTTGGTTCCCCACAAGATGTATTTTGTCACCTTATCATTTGTAGACCTTTCTTGAACACTGTTAATGCTCAGATAGATTGTCAAAAAGAAATTGTCAGTGTTGAGTTTGGTGACGTGTCTCATGAGTTTAATTTCTCCAAGTTTAGTAGACAACCTCGTGATAGAGAATTACCTAGTAAGGATGGAATAATTGGTCTTGCTTATATTGGCGCTCTTCCTACCGATCCACTAGAACAATATTTTCTAGACCATGAAAATGATATGCACTTGCGTGAAAGAAATGAAATAGATAAAAATTTCTTTGAACAACAACCTATAGTGAAACACAATTTTCCTATTGAAACTCTTGGAGGTCCCCCTCCACCTAAAGGTGATCCTGTGTTTGAACTAAAACAATTGCCTCACACTTTGAAGTATGCTTATCTCGATTGGAAAAAGATATATCTTGATATTATTAGTGCTAACCTTTCAGAACATGAAGAAGAAAGATTATTGGAAATTCTGAGGAAGCATCGGGCTGCTATTGAATATGGAACCCGATGCTAAACCCGTTGTTGATCACCAACGATGCTTGAATCCCAAGATGAAAGAAGTGGTAAGAACTGAAATATTAAAGCTTCTAGAAGTAGGTATAATCTATCCTATAGTTGATAGTAGATGGGTGAGTCTCGTTCATTGTGTCCCTAAGAAAGGAGGTATTACTGTTGTTCCTAATGATAAAAATGAGCTTATTCCACAGAGAATTGTTACTGGCTATAGGACGGTAATTGATTTTTAAAAATAAAATAAAGCTACTAGGGAAGATCATTACCCCTTGTCTTCTATTGATCAAATGCTTGAAAGATTATCTAAGCACACACACACTTCTGTTTCTTAGATGGATATTCTGGTTTCTCTCAAATACCTGTCTCACAATCTGATCAAGAGAAAAGCACCTCTACCTGTCCTTTTGGAACCTATGCTTATAGATGTATGCCTTTTGGTTTATAAATGCACCTGCTACCTTTCAAAGATGTATGACTTCTATATTCTCTGATTTTTGTGAAAATATTGTGGAGGTTTTCATGGATGATTTCTCCGCTTACAAAACTTCTTTTGATGATTGCTTAAGCAACCTTGATCGAGTTTTGTAGAGCTGTGAACAAACTAATCTCGTCTTGACTTAGAAAAAGTGCCACTTTATAGTTAATGAAGGTGTTGTCTTGGGGCATAAAATCTCCGAACGAGGTATTGAGGTGGATCAAGCTAAAGTTGATGCAATTGAGAAAATGCCATGTCCTAAAGATATCAAAGGTATTCGAAGTTTCCTTGGCCACGCTGGTTTCTATAGGAGGTTTAAAGACTTCTCAAAAAGTTCTAGGCCACTTACTAATCTTTTACAAAAGGATATTCCCTTTGTTTTTGATGATGATTTCAAAGAAGCCTTTGAAACACTAAATAAAGCCTTAACCACTGCACCTATTGTTCAACCACCAGATTGGAACTTGCCTTTTGAAATTATGTGTGATGCTAGTGATTATGTTGTTGGTGTTGTCCTAGGACAAAGAGTTGATAAGAAATTAAACGTTATCCATTATGATAGCAAAACTATAGATAGTGCCCAAAGAAATTATGCTACTACTCAAAAATAATTCTTAGCAGTCATGTTTGCTTGTGATAAATTCAGATCTTACATTGTTGATTCCAAAGTTATTGTTCACACTAATCATGCTGCTATATAATATGTTATGGAAAATAAAGATGTTAAATCTAGACTCATTAGGTGGGTTCTCTTGCTTCAGGAATTTGATTTACATATCGTCGATAGGAAGGGAGCTGAGAACCCTGTAGCTGATAACTTGTCTAGGTTAGAAAATATTCTTGATGACCACTACCTATTGATGATAGTCTCCTTGATGAACAACTAGTTGCAATAAATGTTTCTCAAAACACATGATGGTATGCTGATTATGCTAATTACATTGTTGCTAAATATATTCCACCTAGTTTCACATACCAACAAAAGAAAAAATTATTCTATGATTTAAGACATTACTTTTGGGATGACCCACATATTTATAAAGAAGGAGTAGATGGTATCATTAGACGTTATGTACCTGAGCATGAACATGAACAAATCCTACGGAAATGCCATTCCGAAGATTATGGAGGACATCATGTTGGAGATGGAACTGATCATAAGGTATTGCAATCTGGTCTTTATTGGCCTACTCCCTTCAAGGTGCCCGTAAGTTTGTCTTGTATTGTGGTGAATGTCAAAGAATTGGTAATATCGGTAAGCGTCAGGAAATGCCTATGAATTATTCACTTGTTGTTGAACCATTTGATGTTTGGGGTTTTGATTATATGGGATCTTTTCCTTCTTCTAATGGGTACAATCATATTTTGGTTGCTGTTGATTATGTCACTAAGTGGGTAGAAGCTATTCAAACTAGTAGTGTTGATCATCACACTTCCATTAAAATGCTTAAAGAAGTTATTTTACCAAGGTTTGGAGTCCCTATATATCTAATGACTGATGGTGGTTCACACTTTATTCAAGGTGCTTTCCGTAAAATGGTTGCTAAATATGATGTTAACCATAGAATTGCATCACCCTATCATCCTCAATTTTGTGGTCACGTTGAACATAGAAATAGAGAGATAAAATTGATATTACAAAAGATTGTCAATAGGTCTCAAAAGAATTGGTCTAAGAAATTAGATGATGCACTTTGGGCCTATAGAACTGCTTATAAAAATCCTATGGGTATGTCTCCATACAAGATGGTATATGGGGAAGTTTGTCATTTACCTCGAGAGTTAGAATATAAAGCATTTTCGCAATTAAAGAACTAAATTATGACTTCAAACTTGCCGGTGAAAAGAGATTATTTGATATTAGATCATTAGATGAATGGAGAGCCCTAGCTTATGAAAATGCCAAGTTATTCAAAGAAAAAGTTAAAAGATGGCATGACAAAAGAATCCAAAAGTGAGAATTCAAAGTTGGAGAATATGTTCTTTAGTACAATTCTCGTTTTAAAAATTTTGTAGGAAAACTTCTCTACAAATGGGAAGGACCCTATGTTCTCAAACAGGATTATCGCTCTGGAGCTATTAAGATTAATAATGCTGAAGGTACCAAGCTGAAGGTGGTAAATGGACAAAGAATTAAACACTATATCTCAGGTACGCCTATTAATGTCAAAAGCAATGCTATCCAAACCATGACACCGGAGGAACACATAAGAGAAACCTTCCGGAACACTCCAGAATCAGGAAAATTAAATGGACTCCGAAAAAACCGCAAAAATATTTTTTATCAGTTTTGGAATATTTAAGAATTTTAGGAAATAAAAAATAAATCGGAAGGCAACCGAGGTGAGCACGGTCCACCAGGGCATGGTTGCCATCCCTAGAGCGCCCTGGTGGAGCGTGCCCACCTCGGGAACCTTCCCGACTCCGTTTTCCCTTCGTTTCTTGATTTCCAAGAGAAAAAATTATCCATATATACCCCCCGATAGTTTTGACCACCGCATCACGAGGTTTTCCTCTATTCTTGTTTTGTGTTGTTTTCCTGATAGATATAAAAATATGTCGTCTCAAGATTCGGAGGGAGAGAGCTATGTGTCCAATTATGTTGTTGATCCAAAGATTTTTGGGTAAATTTACCCCTATTTGTGGACTTCATAGGAAGAAGAAGACACCGATCTGGAGGAAATAGAAGACCTTGGACCATACGCTGGCTCATATGAAGATGAAAGTCCACTACCTCAACTTGGAGACATGCACATGGAGTTCAAGAAGTCAAGCCTTCCTAATGGTAGAAGTAAACCTAATACTCATTTTCTCCCTTCTAGTTTTTTGTAGGAGAGCAATGCAGCTCTATGCAATAGGATATTGAAACTTCAGCAAGAGAAAGATGATTTAAGGGAAGAAAACTTCATCCTCAAGCGTAAATTGGAGAAGAAGAATAACGCCTCATCACCACCACCCTCATCATCTTCACCACCAAAGGAGACTTGAGTACACAGGTATGGGCACTCCCCTTGGCTTGAGCCAATCTTGGGGTAGGTGCCCTGGTATCATGTCACCATCATTTTTTACCTTTACTTTTTTATTTTGATCCTTAGCCTTTTCATGCTTCAATTTAATAAAAGTTTAGTATGGTCTATTTTCGAGTGCTAGTTTTGTGATCCATCTAGTTATGTAATCGAGTGAGAGTTATATGATAAAGTATAGTTTGAGCTTTTGCCCCTTTGCTTTCATGTTGTAATCATAATAAAAGAAAATAAATGAGAAAAGATCATATGCTAATCTTATGGTGAGTAATGACATCACAATAAAGAAACGTATAAGTGGTAAGATTTATTGGAGACTGGCAAATGTAGCATTAGTCAACGGTGCAATTCATGAAAGAATAAATTAGGGAATAGAAGATTCACATGCATATATACTATCATGGACATCTTTTATGACTGTGAGCCCCCATTAAATATTATATGCCAAAAAATTTGACGTTGGGCAAGGAATACAACGTAATGATTTATGCTTGTTCATATTCACATAGAAGTTATATTGTCAAAGATCCTTCAACATGTGGTGCTTGCCCAATATCTTTGCTAGCCAAAAAATCCACACTAAGTAGAGATCCTACTTGTGCATCCAAAAACCCAAAACCCAAACTCATGTTTGAGATTCCACCATACCTACCTATGGATTGAATAAGATCCTTCAAGTAAGTTGTCATCGGTGCATCAAGGCAATAAAAATTGCTCCTAAAAGTGTTGGATCAATTAGTGTAAGAGAAAATTGATCATTGCATGAACTTGTGATGGCAAAGTAATAAAAGCGACGGACTACATAATAAAGGATGCTATCACAAGAGGCAACAATGTGATGTTCTTTTGCGCTAAGGGATTTGGCATACAAACTAAAAAGCGCATAACAACATCTGCTTCCCTCTTCGAAGGGCTTATCTTTTACTTTTATGTATTTAATTTTATGAAAGAGTCAAATTATTCTTATCTATTCCTTTTTATGTTTTTCTCCTTTGGCAAGCATCATGTGGCGAGGAAAGATCTAGGCACATATATCCAGTTGGATATGAGTGGGCATGAGTTATTATTGTTGACATCACCCTTGAGGTGAATATGTTGGGAGGCAAACTATAAGCCCCTATCTTTCTACGTGTCCGGATGAAACTTTTTGTCCATGGTTATGTTGTGAGTGTTAGCAATCATAGAAGACTAAATGATGGTTGAGTGTATGTACTTGCCAAAAGGCTCCTACATGAGACCCTTCCTGAAAATATGATGAATTGTAGTTGCAAAGTTGACTAAGAACATAGTTTGTTGGTTTCCAATAAGGTTTAAGCTATATACTTCCACGTTGTGATGAATTTTTACTTGCTCATAAGAAGTTATATGATGTTGTTATGAAATAAAAGTTTTATGAGAAAGTTTTATATTAATTTTTGTTTCTGTTATAATAATAAGCATGATGCTACTATGTTCGCATTTTTTTTTATCGATACCTCTCTCTCAAACCATGTGGACATGTTCTTCGATATCACCTTTCGCTTGAGGACAAGCGAGGTCTAAGCTTGGGGGAGTTGATACGTCCATTTTGCATCATGTTTTCCTACTATTATTTATAAAAAAATATGCATAATAATGCTTTGTGGAGTAATTCTCATGCCTTTTCTCTCTAAATTTGCAAGGTTTACACCAAGAGGGAGAATGCCAGCAACTGGAATTCAGTACCTGAAAAAAGCATGTCAGAGATACCTATTCTATACGTCCTCAATGAAGCTGAAATTTTACGAATATTTTTTATATAATAAATAAGAAATACTGGTGCTAAAAACTATCGGAGGGGGGGTCACCCGGTGGCCACCCTTCACCAAGGCACGCCAGGCCCCCTACCCGCGTCCTGGTGGAGCATGCCCATCCTGGCCCACCTTCGGAGCCTATCTTTTGGTATAAATTCCCAAAAAACCTTAAAATAGGAGGAGGACTTTCAGGACGAAGTGCCACCGCCTCGAGGCAGGACTTGGGCAGGGGCACTTTTGCCCTCCGGCGGAGCGATTCCGCCACGGGAACTTCCCTCCCAGAGGGGGACATCAAAGCCATCGTCATCACCAACAACCCTCTCATCTTGGAGAGGCCATTCTTCATCAACATCTTCAACAACACCATCTCCTCTCAAACCCTAGTTCATCTCTTGTGTTCAATCTTTGTACCGGAACCTCAGATTGGTACATGTGGGTGACTAGTAGTGTTGATTACCTTGTGTAGTTTATATCTATATGGTTTATTTGGTGGAAAATTATATGTTCAGATCCATTATGCTATTCAATACACCGCTGATATTGAGCATGCATTTTATTTGTGAGTAATTACTTTTATTCTTGAGGTCACGGGAAAAATCATGTTGCAAGTAATCATGTGAATTTGATATTTCTTTGATATTTTGATGATATGTTTGTTGTGATTCCCTTAATGGTCTCATGTGAACGTTGACTACATGACACTTCACCGTCCTTGGGCCTAAGGGAATGCATTGTGGAGTAGTTATTTGATTATGGGTTGCTAGAGTGACAGAAGCTTAAACCCTAGTTTATGCGCTACTTCGTAAGGGGCTGATTTGGGTCCACATGTTTAATGCTATGGTTAGACTTTGTCTTAATACTTTTCTCGTAGTTGTGGATGCTTGAGAGGGGGTCAATAATAAGTAGGTTGTTAGTTCAAGTAAGAACAACACCTTAGCACTGGTCCACCCACATATCAAATTATCAAAGTAGCAAACACGAATCAAACCAACATGATGAAAGTGACTAGATGAAATTCCCGTGTACCCTCAGGAACACTTTGCTTATCATAAGAGATAGTTTTGGCCTGTCATTTGCCACAAAAGGATTGGGCTACCTTGATGCACCTTACCTATTGTTATCGTTACTTTCTCGTGACAAATTACCTTGCTATCAATCAGCTTGCTACTTACAATTTCAGTGCCTGCAGAAATTAGCTTGATGAAAACCTCTTATCATTTCCTTCTGCTCCTCGTTGGTTTCAATACTCTTACTTATCGAAAGGACTACGATTGATACTCTATACTAGTGGGTCATCATTTAGCCAGAAACCTAAGTTGTCGTTTCTTAGAGTTTGGGAATGTGACACTTATGTCTGATAAGCTTGAACCCAAAGCGGAAAAGTGCATCGTCGTAAGATACCCTAAAGCAACAGTTGGGTATACCTTCTATCATAGATCCGAAGGCAAGCTCTTTGTGCCAATAGTGGATCCTTTCCAGAGAAGGAGGTTCTCTCGAAAGAAGTGAAAGGGAGGAAGGTATAACTTGGTAAGGTTATCAAACCTTCACTTAAATTGGAAAGTAGCGCAATGCAGAAAAGTGTTCCTGTGATGCGTACACCAATTGAAGAGGAAGCTAATGATAATGATCATGAAACTTCGGATAAAGTTACTACTGAGTCTTGTAGGTCAACAAGGACATGTACTTCCCAGAGTGGTGCGGTAATCCTATCTTGAAAATCATGTTCTTAGACAACGACGAGCCTACAAACTATGAAGAAGCGATGTTGGGTCCAGATTCTGACAAATGGCTAGTGGCCATAAAATCCGAGATAGGATCCATGTATGAAAATTAAGCATGGACTTTGGTAGACTTGCCTGATGCTGGAAGGCCATTAAGTACAAATGGATCTTTAAGAAGAAGACATACGCTGATGGTAACGTCACAATTTATGAAGCTCAACTTGCCGCAAAGAGGTTTCTGACAAGTTCAAGGAGTTGACTAGGGTGAGACTTTCTCACTCGTAACAATGCTGAAGTCTGTTGGGATTATGTTAGACTTGTTGCATTTTTCAATTACGAGATTTGGCAGATGTATGTCAAAACAATGCTTTCTTAACAGTTTCCGTGAGGAAAGGTTGTATGTGATACAACCAGAAGGTTTTGTCTATCATATGGATGCTAAAAGTTATGCAAGCTCCAGCGATCCTTCTATGGACTGGTGGAAGCATCTCAGAGTTGGAATATACGCTTTGATGAGGTGATCAAAGTTTTTGTGTTTTTACAAAGTTGATGAAGAAACTTGTATTTACAAGAAAGTGAGTGGGAGCACTATAGCATTTCCGATAAGTATATGTGGATGACATATTGTTGATTGGAAATGATGTAGAGTTTCTAGAAAGCATAAAGGGTTGTTTGAAAGGAGTTTTTCAAAGGAATACTTGGGTAAAGGTTCTTACATATTAGGCATCAAGATATATAGAGATAGATCAAGACACCTGATAAGACTTTCACGGAGCACATGCCTTGACAAGGTTATGAAGGACTTCAAAATGGAGTAGTCAAAGAAGGAGTTCTTGCCTGTATTGTAAGGTGTGAAGTTGAGTAAGACTCAAAGCTTGACCACGGTAGAAGAAAGAGAAAGTACGAAGGTTGTCTCCTATGCCTCAGCCACAGGCTCTATACTATATGTCATGTTGTGTACCACATGTGATGTGTGCCTTGCCATGAGTCTGGCAAGGAGTATACAAGAGTGATCCAGGAGTGGATCACTGGACAACAGTCAAAATTATCCTTAAGTACCTAAAGTGGACTAAGAAATATTTCTCGGTTATGGAGGTGATAAAGAGTTCGTCGTAAAGGGTTACGTTGATGCAAGCTTTGACACCAATCCGGATGACTCTGAGTAGCAAACCGGATACATATAGTGGAGCAATCATTTGGAATAGATCCAAGTGGTGTGTGATAGCATCATCTACAATATGACATATAGATTTGTAAAGTACACACGAATCTAAATGTGGCAGACCCATTGACTAAAACCTCTCTCACAAGCACAACATGATCAAACCCAGGTGTTAATAACATGGCGATGTGAACTAGGTTATTGACTCTAGTGCAAGTGAGAGACTATTGGAAATATGCCATAGAGGCAATAATAAATTGGTTATTATCATATTTCCCTGTTCATGATAATTGTTTATTATCCATGCTATAATTGAATTGACTGGAAACTTAGATACATGTCTGGATATATAGATAACACCGTGTCCCTAGTGAGCCTCTACTAGACTAGATCGTTGATCAAACACGGTTAAGGTTTCCTAAACATAGACATGAGTTGTCATTTGATAGCGGGGTCACGTCATTAGGAGAATGACGTGATGGACGAGACCCAAATCGTAAGCATAGCATTTGATCATATCATTAAGTTTATTGCTACTACTTTCTTCATGTCAAGTATCTGTTCCTAAGACCATGAGATCATGCAACTACCTGACATCGGAGGAATGACTTGTGTTTATCACACGTCATTTCCTCACTGGGTGATCATAAAGGTACTCTACAGGTATCTCCGAAGGTGTCTGTTGGGTTGGCATGGATCGAGACATGGATTTGTCACTCCGTTTGACGGAGAGGTATCTCTGGCCCTCTCGGTAATACAACATCACAAGAAGCTTGCAAGCAATGTGACTAAGGCGCTAGTCATGGGATCTTGTATTACAGAATGAGTAGAGAGACTTGTTGGTAATGAGACTGAACTAGTCATGGAGATACCGACGATTGAATCTCGGACAAGTAACATACCGTTGGACAAAGAGAACTGCATAAAGGATTGACTGAATCCTTGACATCGTGGTTTGACCGATGAAGATCTTTGTGGAATATGTAGGAACCACTATGGGCATCCAGGTCCCTTTATTGTTTATTGGCCACAAAGGTGTCTCGGTCATGTCTACATGATCCTTGAACCTGCAGGGTCCGCACGCTTAACCTTCGGTGACGCTAGAATAGTATTGGGATACGTACGTTGGTGACCGAATGTTGTTCGAAGTCTTGGATGAGATTCTGGATGTCACGAGGAGCTCCGAAATGGTACGGAGATAGAGATTTATATATGGGAAGTCATATTTTGGCTACCGAAAAAGTTTTGGGTTTTGCCGGTATTGTACCGAGAAGCTTCTAGAAGGTTCTGGAGGATTACGGAAGTCCATGAAGGGTTCCACCACGTCCCTTAAGACGGCATGGGGTGTAAGGGGGCACCCTAGCCTTATTGGGCAGGACCCCAAGGTCCCATGCGGCTAGGGGGTAGGAAACCCTAAGGGGCAAGGCACCTAGGAGGTGCCTTTGGGAGGGAGGACTCCTCCCGAGCCGCTGGCCCTCCTTGGAGGAGGGGCCAAGGGTTGTGACCCAACTCTTACCCTTGCCTCCATATATAGTGGAGGGGAGGGGGGTGTTGGTGTCAAAACCGGCGGATCTCGGGTAGGGGGTCCCGAGCTGTGAGATTAGGATCGATGGTAACAGTAGACGAAGGAGACGATGTTTACCCAGGTTCGGACCCTCCTATGGAGGTAAAACCCTACGTCCTACTTGATTATATTGATGATATGAAGGTTGCAGAGTTGATCTACCTCGAGATCGAATAGCTAAAACCCTAGGTGATTTGTTCCTTGTCCTACAACCTAAAACCCCCCAGCTTATATAGACACCGAGGGTACTTAGGGTTTACACATGGTCGGTTACACATCGGAAAAACATGCCTATCTATTGTCAAAAACTTGCATGACACACCATGGCTCCTCAAAGCTTTCACCCTGGTGACGGGGCCTTTGATCATCTAATGCTCATCCAGCGGCCCACATAGTCTGGCCCATGAGAAACAGGTCGGCTATCCGAGGACCCCTTAAACCAGGAACCCCCCCCCCCAATAGCCCCCGGAAAAGCCTCCAACACCGAGGTATACCCGATCGATCCTTGTGTGACGAAGTCTTTGGCTTGCAAGGAGAGTCTCTCTATCCCTTCTTGTTCGGCAACCGACCAATCATCAGCGAAATCCCAAGCGTCACGAGCTTGCCAGGTCCATTGTAACAATCGTTAGCATTTCTCGATTTTCGTGCATCGTGGGGAGACGAGTGGTTCAGCGGCATTTTACAAGACTACCCCTCCGCAATGGAGGCACCACCCATTTAAACAAACTGAATCGTGGTCTAGGCCACATCCTCTTCTTCCTTCCCATCGGAAAAAACTTCCAGCAAAAGTTCACCGCAAAAACATGGCGAGCGCCCCTAGCTCTTCTTCGCGCTCTTACGGCTCCCGTCCTGGGGATTGGACAAGCTACTCCGTGTCCCTCCTTTGACTACGCCACCTCGAGACCCATGGGTACCTTCCTTCCTTGGATCTGGTCATTACCAGTGCCGGTTTGTCTTCATTCAATGGTGAAGCTTTTGCGGAGAATTTCTCCAATCCACAGAAGTGGGAGCACATATGTTTCGTGCCCTTCCTCCTATGGGGCTCGGGTTCCCCATCCATCCATTCTTGAGGGGGTTATTAGTGTTCTATAGGATCTAGCTCCACCACCTCACCCCACGATCTATTTTGCATGTCTCGGGCTTCGTCGCCCTTTGCGAGATGTTCCTAGGCTGCGAGGCAAACTTCGAATTGTGGAGGAAGTACTTCTGCCTCATCCCTCGTACTAGGGACAAGACAACTTTGGAGGTCGGAGGAGCCGACATATGCCGTATAGCAGGGATGGGGTATCCAGTGGGAACTCCGAAGGAGTTCGAAGAATGGTCTTTGGAATGGTTTTACATCGAGGACGTCCTCCTATTTGACCCAGCAAGTAGGGGTTTGCCCGAATACTCCGACGCCCCTTTAAAGAAAAGGTACAACTGGCGACCGAAGAGTTCATCCCAAGAAGACAACGTTGAAGTGCAATGCGTTACAGCCCAGGTGAGGGTACGGCCCATCACAAGTTGACCATGATAGACGTCATGGTCGCCGCCATCACCCGATGCATTCAACCTCTTCAGCAGAGGATACACCCTTTTGTGGCGTTACAACGGAACAAGCGACACCACTTGCTCCCGAAGATTGGGCCCGACCGATCAAACAGCATTAGCTTCCGCACTTGCCGACCTGTACATAGGGGAGCAAGAAGATCTTATTCGGTGGTCGACCAAGGAGGGATACTCAAGCCACAATCCCATCGAATGGGTGAGCCTTTCAACTCTGTGACCACAATTCGGGTTTTCAATTCGTCCCTTTTTGACCAAAAATTTTAACTTTATATGAACAGGAATGGAGGAGCTTCATCGAGACAGTTAACTGTCTGCAACCCGAGCCCGAGGACTATTTCCGTGATGACGATCCCAGCTTTCATGACGACCCGGATGTGACAATCGATCTCGAAGACGGGGTTTTCTACCAGGAGAGCCTCGACCGCTCCAAGGTGGCTATTATAGTTGATTATCCAAGATCATTCCCTTCCCCTGTGATAAGCAAGAAGAAGAAACACCCGTCCCGCAAAAGTCAAGTATCCTCAAACGATCCAAACGCACCAGCTCCTCCTCCCAAGCGTCGTCGGTCTGCGTGACATGCATCGGCTACCGCGTCAATGCCCGAACCGGAGAGGAACATGGATCTGTCAAACGAGTCGGGCATGGGGACAAGCCCGCCCATCCGCACAACTCAAAGGTACTATGTTCGGATATTTTATTTTATTATCGCGACTAATAGAGCCTCACAAGAGTCCTTATGTCGAAACACTTAGGCAAAGAATTCCGCCTTCTTCTGCCGAGGAGGTTGACAGGGTGTCCGGCAGCGCTCAAAATTCCAAAGCTTCGGCTCATGCCGAATCTGCTGTGGGGTCCCTATGGTCAATCCGGCCCCTAAAGACTTTGGGGAGGCGATGTGAGTACCAAGTCCAAGGTAGATAGTGCTATGAATCATCGGTGACGATGAGAAGCCCTACGCCACCCAGCACTCTCCGAACAAGAGTTTAATGCTCTATGCTCAGCGGACACACACATCGGAGCTGCTCGAGCTGGGTTCGGGGAGGCAATGAAACTGATATCGTCCAGCCTGCAGGTGAGTAATCGGCTATAAGAGTTTGCTACCTCTTGAGCGTGCATTGGTTTTCCCTTGAAGAGAAAAGGGTGACGCAGCAAAGTAGATAAGTATTTCCCTCTGTTGTTGAGAACCAAGTTATCAATCCAGTAGGAGGAACAAGCAAGTCACCAATGGTTGCACCTACACAAACAATCAAACTCTTGCACCCAACGCTATAAAGGGATTGTCAATCCCTTCATGATTATTTGCAAGGATTAGATCCGATAGATATAGATGTAAACAAGAATGGAAAGTAAAAGGTAAATAAATTGCAGCAAAGTATTTTTTGTATTTTTGGTTTATAGACCTAAAAGTATATTATGGAAAGTAGACCCGGGGGCCATAGGTTTCACTAGAGGCTTCTCTCTTGAAGGCAAATTTCATGGTGGGTAAACAAATTACTATCAAGCAATTGATAGAAAAGCGAATAATCATGTAGTTATCCAAGGCAATGATCATGCATATAGGCATCACGTCCATGTCAAGTAGACCGAAACGATTCTGCATCTACTACTATTACTCCACACATCGACCGACTCATGCCTGCATCTAGAGTATTAAGTTCATGAAGAACAGGGTAACGCATTAAGAAAGATGACATGATGTAGAGGGATAAACTCAAGCAATATGATGAAAACCCCATCTTGTTACCCTTGATGGCAACAATAAAATACATGCCTCGCTACCTCTACTATGTCACTGGGTGAGGACATCGCAAGATTGAACCCAAAACTAAGCACTTCTCCCATTGCAAGAATTACCAATCTAGTTGGCCAAACCAAACCAATAACTCTAAGAGACTTGCAAGGACATGAAATCATGCAAATAAGAATTCAGAGGAGATTCAAATATCATGGATAATCTGAACATAATCTCACAATTCATCGGATCTTGACAAACAGACCACAAAAGAGGATTACATTGGATAGATCTCCATGAAGATCATGAAGAACATGGTATTGAAGATCAAAGAGAGAGAATAAGTCATCTAGCTACTAGCTATGGACCCGTAGGTCTATGGTGTACTACTCACGCATCATCGAAGGGGCAATGGAGTTGATGTAGATGCCCTCCGTGATCGAAACCCCATCCAGCAGATTACCGGAAAAGGCTCCAAGATTGGATCTCTCGGGAACGGAGGCTTCCGACGGCCGAAAAGTATTTGTGTGGCTCCCTTTGGTGTTGGGTGATATTTGGGAATTTATAGGCCAAGAATTAGGGTTAGGAGACCTACCAGGAGGCGACAAGCCTGCTAGGCGCGGCCAGGGGGTTCCTCAGATATGGACAGCTGTAATATTCCGGTGGTGCTTTTTTGTATAACTCACCCTCGTGTACTTTGTAGGCTTTGGATCGCCAAATTATGCACCGCGCCTTCGTATGATCGTCGGGGAGTTCTTTGCAAAGAAGGTAGGCCAGGAAGGGCTCGGTCCATGGCGTGATTATTGCCATGACCTCATGAGCCGAAGGCGTTTCATCCATTATGGAGCCGCCGATGATTTGGTTGTCTGGCTCATTTATAGGGGGAACAACCTCTTCCGCAGTATTTAGACCGGCGCCCTTATGATCGTCCTGCCAAACCACGGATGGCTTAAAGAGCCATTCCAGGAAAGTGTTTTTTGGGATAGGGTCGCGTTTAGCCCCCGTGCGGGCTAGTACGTCAGTGGCTTGGTTGTTGTCTCGAGCGACATGGTGAAATTCCAGCCCCTCAAACCGTGCGGATATCTTGAGGATAGCGTTTCCGTATGCCGCCATCTTCGGGTTTTTGGCATCGAATTCACCGTTGATTTGGGAGATGGCCAAGTTGGAGTCTCCCCGTACCTCCAGCCATCGTATGCCCATTGATACTGCCATCCGAAGACCATGCAAGAGTGCTCCATATTCGGCTGCATTGTTGGAATCGGCATACATGATCTGCAACACGTATCGAACGTTGTCGCCCGTGGGGGATGTGTGGATAACTCCAGCCCCCGGTCCTGCCAAAGTTTTAGATCCATCGAAGTACATCGTCCAATGGGAGTATGTACTATATTCCCTGGGGAGCTTGGCCTCTGTTCACTCGGCAAGGAAATCTGCCAGTACCTGATATTTTATAGCTCGTCATGGCTTGTAGGTAATTTCAAAGGGGAGGAGCTCAATAGCCCACTTAGTTATGCAGCTGGTGGCGTCCCTGTTGTTGCTTATATCGTTCAGGGGTACTCCGGATGCCACCGTAACCGAACACTCTTGGAAGTAGTGTTTGAGTTTCCATGATGCCATAAATACTTATAGGCTATCTTCTCGTAGTGCGTATATCTCGACTTGCACCGTGTTACTACTTCTGACATGTAATAGACCTGTTTTTGTGTCTGGAATTTGTGTCCCTCCTCCTCTCGTTCGACAACGAGTAGTGCGCTAATGACTTGGTTGGTAGCCGATATGTATGATAACATGGGTTCACCAGTGCCTGGTGTTGTGAGTATGGGATTGCTTCCTAGCAGTGTTTTAATTTCTTCTAACACAGCCGCTGCTTCGTCAGTCCACTTGAAATTGTTGGTCCATTTCAGCAGGCTATAGAGCGGTAAAGCCTTTTCCCCGAGGTGGGAGATAAAGCGGCTTAGCGCCGCTACGCAACCAGCCAACCTCTAGACATGCTTTAGCTCTGTGGGAATTGAAAGTTCTGATAGACCGCGGATCTTAGCTGGATTTGCTTCTATTCCTCTATGGGAGACGATGAATCTGAGTAGTTTACCAGCGGGAACTCCAAATACACATTTCTCTGGATTGAGTCGTATGCCATACTCACGTAGGCTGGCAAAGGTTTGCCTTAGGACGTCGATCAACTGGCTGACGTGTTTGGTTTTGATTACCACGTCGTCCACATATGCCAATACTGTTTTACCAACTTGTTTTGTGAGACAAGTCTGGATCATGCGCTGGTACGTAGCCCTAGCATTTTTTAGCCCAAAAGGCATCGTGTTGAAGCAGAATGGCCCGTAGGGGGTGATGAATGCGGTTGCAACTTGGTCGGATTCCTTCATTTTAATCTGATGGTATCCAGAATAAGCGTCAAGGAAACACAACTAGTCATGTCCGGCTGTGGCGTCAATAATTTGGTCTATGTGCGGTAAGGGGAAGGGGTCCTTAGCGCAAGCCTTGTTGAGGTATTTAAAGTCGACGCACAACCGCCAAGATTTGTCTTTCTTTGGTACCATCACCAGGTTTGCCAACCATCGGGGTGTTTAATCTCCCGAATGAATCCGACCTCCAGCAGTTTAGCTAATTCTTCACCCATAGCTTGTCGTTTGGGCTCGGAGAAGCGGTGCAGAATCTACTTAATGGGCTTGAAGCCTGCAATGATGTTCTGACTACGTTCTACGAGCTGCCGTTGGATTCCGGGCATATCGGAAGGATGCCAAGCAAAGATGTCCCGGTTTTCCCGTAAAAATGTCTGCAGTGCTTTGTCCACTATGGGATTGAGAAGAGCTCTGATGGACGTTGTCTTGTTGGGGTCCGTCGGGTGTACCTAAAATTTAACGATTTACTCTGCAAGTTTATAGGATGTGGGTTTGGGCCTTTTGCTAAGGATCACATCGTCCTTGTCAACTATTGACCATAGTGCGGTCAGTTCTTCTACAGTGAAGGTCTCACCTAGTGCTTCGAGGGCGAGCGTTGTTGTTATGTTTTTGGCCCAAAGGGATATATTCGAATCACTGGCGACTGTGATTACCCCGTTTGGTCCTGGCATCTTGAGTTTCATATACCCGTAGTGTGGTATAGCCTGGAATTTTGTGAAGGCATCATGTCCCAATAGGGCGTGGTAGCCGCTGGGGAAGGGCACGATTTGGAAGAGGAGTTCTTCGGATAGGTAGTTTTCGGGCGTGCCAAACACTACGTCCAGGACGATATGTCCTGAACAACGTTCCACTTTCCCCGGAATGATTCCCCGGAAAGTCGTGTTGCTATGCTCGATATGAGCTCGGTCGAACTGCATTTTTTCCAGGGTATCTTCGTAGATCATGTTTAAACCATTGCCACCATCCATTAGCACTTTGTGTAACCTGAAGCCATCGATGATGGCGTTCAGGACTCGTGTGGCCGGTGAATGACCGGGAAGAATGGCTGGTCGGTCAGTATCTCTGAAGGTAATGGGTATGCCTGCCCATGCACTTCTTGATGCCACATGATAGACCTATTTGAGTTCTTTAAGAGCTCTTTTCCTCCTGTTCCTTGAGGGGAACGTTTCGTAGGTCGTCAGGACTTCGGCGTTGTATTCGGGTGGTGATGTGGCGCGCCTATTCGGCAGTAGCGCCTCAAGAATGGCTTCACCACTTTTTGCGACCTGCCTAACGACCCAACAAGCTCTAAGGCTATGAGTCGGGCTTGTGTTCAGCAATACGGAATGTATAGGGCATGGTTTGTCCAATAGCCCATCAAGGACAGTACTGACCCCTGTAAGGGGCCTATTTCTCTTTTCGGCGGTTTGAGTCTGGATGGCTGCTTCGGAGGTATCCTCTTTTTCCAATCTCCTTTAGGGTACTCGATGAAGGTTGGTTCCAAAAATAGTCGTTCGGCTTGCCAAGCGCTTTCCATGGCACAATATTTTTGTACCAAGTCTGACAGCTCTGTAAAGTCACGAATGTGCCGACGAGCCAGGGCGTTGAGAATCCCTTTGTTATGGCAGTTGCGATTGAAGGTTGCCATTATCTCCTGATCACTGAGGCCCCGTACTTTGTTTCTAGCAAGGAGGACTCTAGCCCAATAATGATGAACTGACTCTCCTGGTAACTGCTTAACGTCCCGTAAGTCCGAAGACTTGGGCTCTGCTATGATGCCTGAGTGATCGGTTTGGGTGGTGGGTGGGAATTTTTTTGACTCCACGCCATGGTGTGAGTTTGGAATCGCGGGCTCCGAACTGTGTGCTAGATCAGGGACCAATACCGGTCTATCTATGGAGAGAACTTCGGTGCTTGTGTTACAAGTGATTTCTGGGTGATTGGAGATCGGGGTATAAACCGTTTTTACTTCCGGTCGCTGGGGGGACGAGCCCCCAGGTGGACACTCGACGGTGGCAACTAGGTGAGTAACCGTGGGGATGTGAGTCTCCCTATCATCGGGTTTAAGCCCGAGCCAGTCATAGACCGGAACCTGGTCATCATACATATGCATGGTCTCAATCCGATCGAATAGCTGTTTAAAATCGAGGCGATGGTAGGATGCATGTCGCCGAAGCGAGTGGAGCCGATATGCGGCGTCGCAGTTCCAGAGCCGCATGAAAGCGGATTCGGGTCCTATTTAGTCGTGGTGGATCCGGTCACGACGGTCGGATTGTGCGTTCTAGACAGCCCGGGGGTGACAACTTCATCAGAAGCGGGGCCCGATGTCATCGGCGTCGAGGCGTCGAGATCTGCGGGTTCCTTCCTAAGAGTCGAGGGTTTTATCAAGACAAGTTCTCCCCGTGAATCAACGACGAACTCCAGGGTTCCGAACCTGATTCCTTGATCGAGGGGAAAGTTGTTGGGGAATGTTGCATGGGAAACAAAAAATTTCCTACGCACACGCAGATCTATCCATGGTGATGAGCATCTACGAGAGGGAGAGTGGATCTACATACCCTTGTAGATCTCTAAGCGGGAAGTGTTAAGAAACGCGGTTGGTGTAGTCGAACATCTTCGCGATCCAAATCACCGTGCGTCCCGCGATCCAATCACAATCTGTCCCGTGATCCAATCACAATCCGTCCCGCGATCCGATCACGATCCGTCCCACGAACTTGATCACGATCTTTCCGATCTAGCACCGAACGGACGGCACCTCCGCGTTCAGCACACATACAGCTTGATGACGATCTCCACCATCTTGATCCAGCAAGAGGGAGTGGAGAGGAAGAAGAGTTCTCCGGCAGCCTGACGGCGCTCCAGCGATGGTGGTGGAGCAATTCCGGCAGGGCTTCGCCTAAGCACTGCAGAAAACCAATCAAGGATTCAGTTAATCACGTATGATGTTCCCTTTGTTCTTCGGTATGTTACTTGCCTGAGATTCGATCGTCGGTATCTCCATACCTAGTTCAACCTCGTTACTGGCAAGTCTCTTTACTCGTTCCGTAATACAAGATCTCACAACTAACACTTAGTCACATTGCTTGCAACGCTTATTGTGATGTTGTATTACCGAGTGGGCCCTGAGATACCTCTCCGTCACACGGAGTAACAAATCCCAGTCTTGATCCATGCCAACTCAACATACACCCTCGGAGACACCTGTAGAGCACCTTTATAGTCACCCAGTTACGTTGCGATGTTTGATACACACACGGTACTCCTCCGATATCTGTGAGTTGCATGATCTCATGGTCATAGGAACATATAGTTGACATGCAAAAAACAGTAGCAATAAACTGACACGATCATAAGCTACGTTTGTTGTTTGGGTCTTGTCCATCACATAATTATCCTAATGATGTGATCCTGTTATCAAATGACATCTCATGTCCATGGCTAGGAAACCTTAACCATCTTTCGATCAACGAGCTAGTTCACTAGAGGCACACTAGGGACATTGTGTTTGTCTATGTATCCACACATGTATCCATGTTTCCAATTAATACAATTATAGCATGGATAATAAACGATTATCATGAACAAGAAAATACAATAATAAACACTTTATTTATTGCCTCTAGGGCATATTTCCAACAGTCTCCCACTTGCACTAGAGTCAATAATCTAGTTTCACATCAATATGTGATTTACATTGTAATGAATCGAACACCCATGCAGTTCTGGTGTTGATCATGTTAGCCCTTGGAAGAGGTTTAGTCAACGGGTCTGCAACATTCAGATCTGTGTGCACTTTGCAAATATTTATGTCTTTCTCCACGATGTAATCGCGGATGGAGTTGAAGCGTCGCTTTATGTGTTTGGTCCTCTTGTGAAACCTTGGTTCCTTGGCCAGAGCAATGGCACCAGTGTTGTCACAGAACAGGTTCATTGGATTCAGTGCACTGGGCACTACTCCAAGATCTGTCATGAACTGCTTCATCCAGACACCTTCCTTCGCCGCCTCCGAGGCTGCAATGTATTCCGCTTCGCACGTAGAATCAGCTATCATGCTTTGCTTGGAACTGCACCAGCTTACCGCTCCCCCGTTAAGAATAAATACATATCCGGTTTGCGACTTAGAGTCGTCCGGATCAGTGTCAAAGCTTGCATCGACGTAACCCTTTATGACGAGCTCTTCATCACCTCCATAAATGAGAAACATTTCCTTAGTCCTTTTCAGGTACTTAAGGATATTCTTGACCGCTTGCCAGTGCTCCATTCCAGGATCACTTTGAAACCTTCCGACCATACTTACGGCAAGGCTGACATCCGGTCTTGTGGACAGCATTGCATACATGATAGAGCCTATGGCTGAAGCATAGGGGATGACACTCATCTTTTCTCTATCTTCTGCAGTTATTGGGCATTGAGTCTTACTCAACTTCACACCTTGTAACACGGGCAAGAACCCCTTCTTGGACTGTTCCATTTTGAACTTCTTCAACACTTTATCAAGGTATGTGCTCTGTGAAAGTTCTATTAAGCGTCTCGATCTATCTCTATAGATCTTAATGCCTAATATGAAAGCAGCTTCTCCTAGGTCCTTCATTGAAAAACTCTTGTTCAAATATTCCTTCATGCTTTCCAGCATTTCTATATTGTTTCCAATCAGCAATGTGTCATCCACATATAATACTAGAAATGCTATAGAGCTCCCACTCACTTTCTTGTAAATACAAGATTCTTCGTAAACTTGTATAAACTCAAACGCTTTGATCACCTCATCAAAGCGCTTATTCCAACTCTGAGATGCTTGCACCAGTCCATAAATGGATTGCTGGAGTTTGCAAACTTTGTCAGCATTCTCTGGATCGACAAAACCTTCGGGTTGCATCATATACAACTCTTCCTCAAGGAAACCTTTGAGGAACGCTGTTTTGACATCCATCTGCCAAATTTCATAGTCGAAATAAGCAGCTATTGCTAACATGATTCTGACAGACTTAAGCATCGCTACGGATGAGAAAGTCTCATCGTAGTCAACTCCTTGAACTTGTAAAAAACCCTTTGCCACAAGTCAAGCTTTATAGACAGTGACATTACCGTTCGCGTATGTCTTCTTCTTAAAGATCCATTTGTTCTGAATGGCCTTTCGCCCTTCAGGTACTACTTCCAAAGTCCATACTTTGTTTTCATACATGGATCCCATCTCGGATTTCATGGCCTCTAACCATTTCTCGGAATCCGGGCCCATCACTGCTCCTCCATAGCTCGTAGGTTCATTGTTGTCCAACAACATGACCTCCAAGACAGGGTTGCCGTACCACTCAGGGGTAGTACGCGGCCTTGTCGACCTACGAGGTTCAATAGAAGTTTGATCCGAAGCTTCATGATCATCATCATTAACTTCCTCTTCTACCGTCGTAGGTTCCACAGAAACATCTTTCTGCGTTGCGCTACTTTCTGGCTGAAGTAAAGGTTCAATAACCTCATCAAGCTCTATTTTCCTCCCACTCAATTCTTTCGAGACAAACTCTTTCTCAAGAAATGTTCCGTTCTTAGCGACAAACACTTTGCCTTCGGATCTGAGATAGAACGTATACCCGACTGTCTCTTTCGGGTATCCTATGAAGACGCATTTCTCCGCTTTGGGTTCCAGCTTTTCAGGCTGAAGCTTTTTGACATAAGCATCACATCCCCAAACTTTAAGAAACGACAACTTTGGCTTCTTGCCAAACCACAGTTCATATGGCATCGTCTCAATGGATTTTGAGGGTGCCCTATTTAAAGTGAATTGTAACATCCCAAAATTTCATTTTGGAATGTTATGAAATATAGCTATGCATCCATCATCATCATTGCTTGAATACGTGTATTGTTGAAATGTTCTTTCTAAAAATTTCTGAAAGTCCCTTCTACTTTCCCTATGTTGTTTTCACCTATTTGAAATCTTGGTAAAATGTTCAAAATAAGAGGGGAGTAACATGACACTCCACACCAGGGTCAACTTGGTGATTTATTTGAACAAAAATAACCAGGAGTTATTTTGAAAATATTTGCAAAAAGGGTTTAAAAACAATTAGGCAATTTCTGAAAATATTAATTTTTTCAAAGTGTTCAAATGACAGAATAAAAATGTTCATTAAATAGCATTTATTATTCTGTTAATTTTGACATATAATACCCCTATATTTATAAATGGTCTGAATGATTTAAAAGCTTTTGAATGTCTCTGGAAAATCATTAAAGGAAAAACGGTAACGGTTAGTATTAAACGGGCCGGCCCACGGCAGTTATTCGCGCATTTATTACCGACCGGCCGACCGACGCGCAACGGACACCTCCTCTCTCACTGACGCTGGACCCCACCCCGACCGACCGTTTCTCCCGCGCGGTCGCCCTCTTCCTCCCGCACGCGTCGGACCTCGCCGACAGTTTCACCCCACCCCGGATCTCTCTCCTCTCTTAACTCCCTCTCGCTCCCCGCACTCCTATATAAGCCGGCCACTCCCCGCATCCATTTTCCCCCCGAGCCCCCTCTGTCCCTCGCCTAGACACGGCGCAATTCCTCGCCGGAATTCCCACCTCCACCGGAGCTCCCGTCGACCATAGCCACCGATTCCGTCCACCGCTCGCCCCACCGTTGCCACCAGTCGACTCCGGAGACCCGTCGCCGTCGCCCGGACCATTTCGCTGCCTCCCTCGACCACCGGAGCACCTCGCCATCATCTTCGCCGCTTCCGGACTCGCCGGAGATCCCTCGTCGGCGACCTCTTAACACTGTGAGCATCCCCACTCGTTCGATCTGGATCTGACGATCCAGATTAGAACGGATTTAAATCCGAACCGGTATCCTCTACCGACCGGTCGCCTGCCCGTAACCCTCGCGCGCACACACCCCTTAGCCACTCGCGTGCTGCCACATAGCCCCCTGACCGTCGCAAATCAATTTTTCCTTTTCTGTTTTTGTTTTAATTAATAGAATGATTTCAAAATTTGTTTTAGCTATATCTTTTAATCTATTTAGTGTTTTGAGTTGATTCTTTTTGCAATAGCTCACATTTTTCATGTAGTTTCACCCTGTACTTTTAAATTTCAAATTTGAACTATAAAATTTGAATTTAATCAAATTTGCTCAAAATCTTCAAATCTGAATAACTAGAGTTTGAAAATAGATTTTGATATGAATCTTTTTGCTACTGTTTTGTATTAATTAGGACTACCTTCATGTTTAGTTTGAGGATTTCTAGGATGATTTTGATTAGTGTTTTAGCTATAAACAGAATCTGCCTAGTATTACAATATAGTTTTATTTACTTAGTTTTAGTTAGTTCAATTTAGATTTAGTTTTAATTTGTTTAGTAGGTTCTGTTGTTTATACATTTAGTGTTTTACTTATTGTTTATAAAAATATAAAATTGTTTAGTTTATTTCCTTGTTAATATAGGAATCACAATTTCTTTTCAAATAGGTTTATTTTGATTAAAACAACTAGTTTAGTAATAGATTCTTTTAATAGAGTTTTATATAATTTAATTCTGTTTTCTAAGACAAGTTTATTTGTAAATTCTTTTCTGTTAAGAACATGTTTTGCTAATAAATAATAAGTTTAGTTTTTCATTCTTTTTGTTAGTATAACTATAGTTGATTCATATAGTGCTTATCAAAACTTTTATAAACTTTACTAAACTTTTCCCAACAAACTTAAATTGATTTTATTCTGTTTATTAATAAAATATTCTATTGTTTCCTTGCTATCAACAATTGTTTTGTTATTTCAAAATAGTTTTATTATGTAGTAGTGTTGTATCAATCATCTCCTAGTAAGCAAAACTTTGTGTGTTTCACTTACTTGTGAATTGTGCATTGTTTTGTCTTGATTTTTTTTACTAGTTCTTGGTTGGTGTTTGTGAGTTACAATATTTTGGTTGTATGCTTATTTGAGTGCTCTTGTTTGCTTCGTTAGATTATCCGGAGTGCGAAGCTTGTTACTTAGAGTCACTCACGTACGAAGATCATCAATCAGGCAAGTCACCTTGATCATACTTCTACCCATGTTTTATATGCATTAGTTCTACCATCTCCCCAATTGCATGCAAGATAGGTTAGTTGGAAACTTGGTTACATTGTAGTAGTATCATGTGTTAGGTATCCCTCTCAACCCCCTTTGACAACATTGGCCCCGGGAAACGTTGTTTTACTTTTGCTATGCTAATAGTAGACGGGGTTGGATGTGTGATTCATGAGAGTTGAGAGAGTTAATAATTTCAAGACCTACATAATGATCAAGATTTCAAGACTCCAAGTTTTCAAAATACCTCTGGGTGGATGATGGTTGAACGGCGCCCTGGAGAAACCAGTGGTTAGCCTAGGTGATGCTGGAGATGGCCAGTATTCACGCGGAAAGATCCACCCAGGCACAAAGAGATGGATGGATGCTTCAAAACCCAAGGCTTACCTGCACAGCCACAAGTCATTATGGGCTCTGGCTTGGTTGGACATCGTGGGGACCCTGGACACGCAGTGCTACGAGATGTATAAGAACGGTAGGAAAGGATGGGCACCGTCAGAGTCGCAGGGAAACCCTTTGGAAGACCATGTCTTGGTCATCCGTTTCTCAAACACCCGGAAGTGCGAGAAATCAAACGGAGGCGACCAAATCTTGTGGGGAACGTGTGCAAAACTCTGCAGAGTACTCAAAACCTAATCAATTAGCCGTGTCCACGGTCATGGACGACTTGAGCCAAAGGAACTGGAACTTCCGGATACCTCATCACAAATTAATATGATGTTGTGGGTATTAACAACTTGGGTATGAGAATTGGTTGGTGGAACCATCTCATTAATCAACCAACTTAGTAATATTTTGCTTTACCCCTCTCTTGATGTAGGAAAAACTTGGCTTTACGCAAACTTACACCACCACCTGCCATATATGCATATAGATTAGCTGATTATTTTCATCCCCCTCTCTTGTGACTTTGCCGGCATATTCCATATGCTGACCTACACGGCTGCAACGTATCATGTTGCAGAGTACTTTTCCGACCAGGAGTGAGGACACGTTCTATGCTCAGTAAGATGCCCTTGGAGTCAGATGGACTCACCTACCATCGACGCTTCCACAAGACTTAGTTATTCTCATGAGTTGGCCTTTGGCCACTTTATTGTAATTTTTATTGTAATAAAGGACTCGATATGAGATTTCGATTAATATAATGCTGTGTGATTTCCCTTTGATATATACATTGATGTACCGTGTGTGTACCAGCATGATCTTGGGATGGTACGGAAACACCGGAGACTTGACCTTTCAGGTCGGGTCGCTACATGAATGCAGCTGTCTCTAATGCATAACCCCAAAATGATAGTGGCAAATCAGCAAGAGACATCATAGAACGCACCATATCTAATAAGGTTCGATTACGACGTTCGGACACACCATTACGCTGTGGTGTTCCGGGCGGTGTCAACTGTGAAACAATTCCACACTGTCTTAAGTGACTACCAAACTCATAACTTAGATATTCACCTCCTCGATCAGATCACAGGAACTTAATCTTCTTGTTACGATGATTCTCAACTTCACTCTGAAATTGCTTGAACTTTTCAAACGTTTCAGACTTGTGTTTCATTAAGTAAATATACCCATATCTACTTAAGTCATCAATGAAGGTGAGAAAATAACGATATCCACCACACGCTGTAACATTCATTGGACCGCACGCATCAGTATGTATGATTTCCAATAAGTCACTCGCCCGTTCCATTGTTCCAGAGAACGGTGTTTTAGTCATCTTGCTCATAAGGCATGGTTCACATGTGTCAAGTGATTCAAAATCAAGTGACTCCAAAAGTCCATCAGCATGGAGCTTCCTCATGCGTTTTACACCAATATGACCTAAAGGGTAGTGCCACAAGAAAGTGGTACTATCATTATCAACTCTACATCTTTTGGCATCAATGTTATGAACATGTGTGTCATCACTATCAAGATTCAATATGAATAAACCCCTCACATTGGGTGCATGAACATAAAAGATATTACTCATATAAATAGAACAACCTTTATTCTCTGATTTAAATGAGTAACCATCTCGCAATAAACAAGATCCAGATATAATGTTCATGCTTAACGCAGGCACTAAATAACAATTATTCAGGTTCATCACTAATCCCGATGGTAATCGAAGAGAGAGCGTGCCGATGGCGATCACATCAACCTTGGAACCATTTCCCACGCGCATCGTCACTTCGTCCTTTGCCAGCCTTCGTTTATTCCGTAGTTCCTGCTTTGAGTTGCAAATGTGAGCAACCGAACCGGTATCAAATACCCACGCACTACTACGAGAGCTAGTAAGGTACACATCAATAACATGTATATCGTATATACCTTGTTTGTCGTTGGCCGCCTTCTTGTCAGCCAGGTACTTGGGGCAGTTCCGCTTCCAGTGACTAGTTCCCTTGCAATGAAAGCACTCAGTTTCTAGCTTGGGTCCATGCTCGGGCTTCTTTGCAGGAGTAGCAACTGCTTTGCCATCCTTCTTGGTTTTACCCTTCTTGCCCTTGCCCTTGAATTTGCCATTTTCTTGAAACTAGTGGTTTTATTGACCATCAACACTTGATGTTCTTTCTGGATTTCAGACTCAGCGACTTTTAGCATCGCAAACAGCTCGGCGACTGACTTGTTCATCCCGTGCATGTTATAGTTCATCACAAAGCTCTTGTAACTAGGTGGCAGTGATTGAAGAACTCTGTTAGTGATCGCCTCTGGCGGAAGGGCAATTCCCAACTCCGCTAGATGAGTTGAATACCCAGACATTCTGAGTATATGTTCACTGGTAGACCCGTTCTCCTCCATCTTGCAAGCATAGAACTTATCGGAGGTTTCATACCTCTCGATTCGGGCGTTCTTCTGAAAGATAAACTTCAACTCCTCGAACATCTCATATGCTCCATGACGTTCAAAACGTCTTTGAAGTCCCGGTTCTAAGCCATACAATATTGCACACTGAACTATTGAATAATCTCCAGTACTGCCTCCCAAGCGTTCTTAACGTCTTCGGAGGTCATGTCTTCTAGTTGGTCACCAAGCGGTGCATCAAGGACATATGATTTCTGGGAAGTCGTGAGGATAATCCTTAGATTACGGGCCCAGTCAACAAAGTGTAACATCGCAAAATTTCATTTTGGGATGTTATGATATATAGCTATGCATCATCATCACTTGTTTGAATGTAATGAATTTGTTGAAGTGTTTCTTTTGAAATTCTGAAAGGCCATTTCTATTTTTCCATGTATCTATTTCATCTATTTGAAAACCTTTGGAAATGTTCAAAGATAGAGAGGAGTAACATGACACTCCACACCAGGGGCATCTTGGTGAAATATTTGAGCAATTAAACTAGGGGGTCATTTGAAAATTTATCTCAAAAGGATTTAAAATCAAATAAGCAATTTCTGAAAATAATTTTTTTCAAAGTATTCAACATGACAGAGGAAAAATGTTCATTAAATAGCATTAATTCTCCTGATCATTTTGATATATATATTTCCTATATTTGGAAATGTTTTGAATGCTTTAAATGTGTTTTAAATGCTCTTGAAATAATAAGTGAAATGGATTTATTAGAAACGGGCCGGCCAACGGCCATTAAGACCCGAAACTGCTCCGGGTCAGCCACCGACGCGCTAACAGCGTGCCCCACCCTCACTGACGCGCGGGACCCATCGTCCGACGCGGCGACCCCGCGCCTCCTCCCTCGCCGGAGATCCCTCCGCCACGAATCACGCCTCTCGTGCCCTCCCCGACCACCGCACCGCTCCTATATAAAGCCCCGACCCTCCGCTCTCCGTTCCCCACCCGAAACCCCCTCCTCCCTCGCCGAAACGCTGCCCCACAACCTCGCCGGAGTTCGGCACTCGACCGAACCTCCCGGAGCTCATGCCCGTCGCCACACTCGCCCCCGACCCCCTCCGACGCCGCCAATCGACGCCGGAGCTTCGCCGCCGTCGCCTAAGCACCTCGGACGCCGCCCCCGACCACTGCACCGTCGCCCACGACCACCACCGACCTCCGACCGCCGTCGACCTCGCCGGAACCCCGACCCCCTCCGTTGTAAGTCACCACACCTCACCGTAGCTGTCGGATCCGCAGTCAACGCCCTAGATTAGATCACCTAAAAGCCCGAACCGGTACGCACTAAGTCTCGATCGACCGCTCGTTAGCTCTCACACGCATGCCCTCGCGGCCAATCACAACCTGACACGTAGCCCCTAACCGATCGTTATTAGTTTCTCTTTTTCTGTTTCTGTTTTAGAAAACAGAATGTTTGTTGTTGTTGTTTTTATCATATCTTTTAAAATATTTGGTGTTTTTAGTTGATTCTTTTTGCATTAGTTCACAAATTTGATGTAGTTTATGTCTGTATGCCTAGATTTCAAATTTGAACTTTAAATTTTGAACCTAATCAAATTTGTTTAAATTACTAAAATCCGTATAACTAGAGTTTAAAAATATATTTTTGAGTGAATCTTTTTGCCATTGTTTAGTATTAGTTAAACCTATCATTCTACATAATTTGAGAATTTTTAGAATGAATTTGGTTACTGTTTTTAACAAAAACAGAATTTGTTTAGTTCTTAATAGATTTTAACTAAATTGATTTTATTTAATTTGAACCTGAATTAGTTTAACTTTTGTTTTTAGATTTCATTAGGTTCTGTTGATTCAACTTTAGGTGTATTTTTTCTGTTAATAAAATAAGTTTTTTTCAAATTGTTTTGTACTCTAGTTTGAATAGGTTCATCTTCTTTTAACCATGTATATTGTTTAGAACAAGTTTTGTAATAATTCTTTTAGCACAATACTCTTATAATGAAATACTTTCTGTTTTCAAATAAAATTTTATGCTTACTTTTCTGTTATCTAAATGTCTAGTTGTTCAAAAACAATATTTTTTGACTTGTTATGTCTTAGTAGAATTTTGACCCCACTATTTTTTGTATAGTCTTATACTTTGAGTGATTTTTATTTTGATTGTGCTTTTGTTTGTTGAAGCAATTGTTTAACTTGTTGTTGAATGGATTGTTTTGTGTTTTTGCTTATGGTGTGCTCTTGTTTGATTCGTTAGATCATCCGGAGTGCGAAGCTTGTTATCTAGAGTCACTTGATTACGAGGATAGTCAGCAAGGCAAGTCACTTTGACCATTGTATACCTATGTTTTATTGCATTAGTTCTTCCATCTCCCCAATTGCATGCAAAATAGGTAAATTGGAAACTTGGTTACTTGTTGTAGTATCATGTGGTAGGTACCCCTCAACCCTTTGATACATTGGCCCCGGGAAACGTTGATTTACATTTTGCTATGCTATTAGTAGACGGGGTTGGTTGTGTGATTCATGAGAGTTGTGAATTAATAATTTCAAGACCTACCTGATGATCAAGTCTTCAAGACTCCAAGTTTTCAACATACCTCTGGGTGGATGATGGTTGAACGGCGCCCTGGAGAAACCAGTGGTTAGCCTAGATGATGCTGGAGAAGTGCCAGTATTCATGCGGAAAGGTCCACCCAGGCACAAAGAGATGGAAGGATGCTTCAAGACCCAAGCTATTATGGGCTCTGGCTTGGTTGGATATCGTGGTGACCCTGGACAGGCGGTGCTACGAGATGCGGAAGAACGGTAGGAAAGGATGGGCACCGACAGAGTCTCGGGAAAACCCTTTAGAAGACCATGTTTTGGTCATCCGTTTCTCAAACACCATGAAGTGCGAGAAGTCCAACGGAGGTGATCAAATCTTGAGGGTAACGTGTGCAAAACTCTACAGAGTACCCAAACCTAATCGATTAGCCGTGTCCATGGTCATGGACAGTTTGAGCCAAAGGAACTGAAATTATCTAGAACTCTCAACACAATTAATTATTGAAGTGGGTTATTAATGTCAACTTGGGTATGAGAATTGGTTGGTGGAACCATCTCATTAATAAACCAACATTGTAGTAATTATGCCTTTGCCCTCTCTTGTTGTAGGAAAATTTTGGCTTTATGCAAAAACTTACTACCCCACCTGCCATATTTGTATATAGACTAGATGATTATTTTTACCCCCTCGTGACTTTGCCAGCATATTCAATATGCTGACCTATACGGCTGCAACGTGCCATGTTGCAGAGTACTTTTCTGACCAGGAGTGAGGATACGCTCTATGCTCGGTGAGATGCCCTTGGAGTCACATGGACTCAACTACCTTTGGAACTTCCGCAAGTTTTGGTTTAGTTTATCTCATGAGTTGGCCTTCAGCCACTTTATTGTAATCCTTATTGTAATAAAGGACTCGATATGAGATTTTAATTAATTAATGATGTGTGATTTTCCCTTTGATATATACATTGATGTACCGTGTGTGTACCAGCATGATCTTGGGATGGTACAGAAACACCGGAGATTCGACCTTTCAGGTCGGGTCGCTACGAAAATGGTATCAGAGCACACGCTGACCGTAGGACGTAACCTCTAGGATTGGAAAAAACCTTAGGATTTATTTCTCTTTTGTCTTTAAAATTCTTATACTCTCATATACTCGTTTCTGACTTCCCTCCGATTTATTTCAAAATTTATAGATGGCCACCTTCATCCCAGTTTTGATCACGGAGTTTTGCCAGCCTGACACAACGATGCCCTTTGGCAAGGAGCTGATGAGGATCGTCAAGGACGTAAGGATTGCTTTGCCGAGCATCATCGGGACTCCTATCATGTTTTTTCCACAAGACAGACGTTATAGGATCGAGGTGCACATCCCCGGAAAGACCTTTGGAAATCGTAAGGAACCCATCGACTTCAAGTTTGTGGCACCCAGCTGGATACTTGGGAGAGACATGGCCATTCATCGTGCCCTTGAACGTATTCAGGAGGAATACAGAGGTGGAACCATTTCACCAGGACTCAGTGTGGTTTGTCGCAGGGATGCCAATGGAAATATCATAACCCCTCCCACTGAAGACACTACCATTTCCTATATCCAGACTTTGGAGACGCACGTCAGGACCTTGGAGCTTCGGGTATGTGCCGACACAAAGACGATCAAGAGGCTGATGAACCGTGAGATTGACCTCAAAGCTGACTTACGGGAAGCCGAGTACGAGCATGAGTATGAGGTGAAGGATTTCTTAGAGAGGATCAATAAGCTGAACACTCGCATCGCAACTCTGGAGGAATAGATGGACATGGGTGAAAATCTTCATCCATAAGGAGACATGGCTCCTTTGATCAGCAACGACGATGACTATGAGGAGAGCACCATCGGAGGAGGCTCCGTCACCATGTACTTTTGAGGAGAACTTTAGTTATGCCCCCATGTATCTTCATTTTTTTGTCGTTAAAACGTAGGTCGATGTTTAGTTTGATTGGAGATTTGTATCTCGATGTTTGAACCTTGAGTTGAATAAATGAATGAGTGTTTGGTGATATGTTTGTTGCATTGCATATGGGTAGTGAATTTCCCTTCTAGGTCATTGTTCTATTCTAATTCTCACCCCTCTGAAAATAGCAAGATGCCTCCGCGATGTGAGCCCGACTTCACTTTCCCGCCAGAGCTCACAAAACTTCTTCAGCAGCAGAACGCCCTGATGCAGCTGTTGATTCAGAATCAGACCAACAACCACAACAACCACCCTCCACCTCAAGGTGGCAACCTCACCCGTTTTCTGAGACTGAATCCCCCAACTTTCTCCAGCAGCACTGAGCCCATTGTGGCAGATGATTGGCTCCGCAAGATGGAGAGGGAACTCACCACCGCAGGAAGCACTGAGGCTGAAAAAGTGTGCTTTGCCGCCCATCAACTGGAGGACCAACAGCTTCATGGTGGGAGAACTACACCACCATGTACCCCATTACTGGTGTGACTTGGGAGCAGTTCAAGCAAGCCTTCCGCACCGCACATGTCTCAGCTAGAGCCATGAGTTTGAAGAAGCGTGAGTTTCACAACTTACGCCAGGGGCACCGTTTTGTGGCCCAGTACGTGGATGACTTCAGCACGTTGGCTCGTTATGCACCAGGAGATGTGGCCAATGATGCAGCCGAGCAAGAGAAGTTCTTGGAAGGACTCAATGATGAATTGAGCATCCAGCTGATGGTGGCTACCTTCAGCAACTACCAGGAGCTGGTAGACAAGGCCCTCATCTTGGAGGGGAAGCAGCAGTAAATCGAGAACCGCAAGAGGAAGTATGCACAGGGGAAGTCTACCCTGGAGCTCATCAGAAGCCCCACTACTCCTCGTACTCAGGAAATACCGGATCAGGGACCGGTAAGTATGGAGGACACACTCATCCCGTGCACAACCATGGAGGTCATAACCATGGAGGAAATGGGAATAATCGTCCCAACAATGGCAGCTTCAAGAACGATAATGGAAGTGGGAATGGCAACCAACACCGTCCCGCTCCAGCTCAGAAGGATCTAAACCATATCACCTGTTTCAAGTGTCAGAAGACAGGGCACTGTGCCACTAAATGCCCTCAGAACAAGCAAGGAAATGGAAACGGAAACGGCAACAACAACGACAACTCCGCAGCTAAGAAGCCAAATCCTTTTCCTCGTGCTCAGGTGAACCACCTCGATGTGGAAGAAGTCTATGATCAGCCCGAGACTGTGGTTGGTAAGTTTTTATTGCATTCACGTCCAGTTATGGTACTTTTTGATTCTGGTGCAACTCATTCATTCATATCAAGGGTAGTTGTGGAAAAGTATGGTTTACCCACCAGAACCCTTAGTCAGCCCATTAAGGTCAATTCCCCAGGAGGTATGATGATGGCAGGGATAGGATGCCACGCCCTGAAACTCCACATAGGAGACCATGTTTTTCCTACCGACCTCATCGTCTTAGAATCCCAGGGATTGGATGTAATCCTAGGCATGGATTGGATTACCAAGTATGAAGGAAACCTTGATTGCCCCAGCAAGTCTATTTCACTCACCACTCCGGAGAACAAGAGGATTAAGTATGTATTCCGACGCACACAGATGAGTGCTCGGTTAAATTCCCTCACAGGAGTTGTTCAGGAGGAAGTGCCGGTTGTACGAGACTTTCCAGATGTATTCCTGGAGGAATTACCAGGCATGCCTCCAGATAGGGAGATTGAGTTTCTGATAGAGCTACTACCAGGAACAGCCCCAATTTCCAAGAGACCCTATCGGATGCCCGCAAATGATTTAGTAGAAATCAAGAAGCAGATTAAGGAGCTATTGGATAAGGGATATATTCGCCCAAGTTCATCACCTTGGGGAGCCCCAGTTCTTTTGGTGGAGAAGAAAGATAAAACCTTGAGGATGGTGGTCGATTATCGTGCATTGAACGAGGTGACTATCAAGAATAAGTACCCTCTGCCGATGATTAATGACTTGTTTGACCAGCTAGTAGGCGCCAAAGTATTCTCCAAGATCGATCTTCGATCAGGATATCACCAACTGAAGATTCGTGAACAGGATATACCCAAAACAACTTTCACCACCAGGTATGGCTTATATGAGTATACAGTCATGTCCTTTGGTTTGACTAATGCTCCTGCCTACTTCATGAATTTGATGAACAAAGTGTTTATGGAATATTTAGACAAGTTTGTTGTGGTGTTCATCGATGACATTTTGATATTCTCCAAGAGCGAGGAAGAACACAAGGAACACTTGCGTTTAGTTCTGGAGAAGCTTAGAGAGCATCAGTTATATGCCAAGTTCAGTAAATGTGAATTTTGGCTGACGGAAGTCGGATTTCACGGACATGTTATTTCCGGAGCAGGAATAGCAGTAGACCCTGCTAAGGTTGAAGCAGTCACTGAGTGGAAGTCACCCACCTCAGTTAAGGAGATACGTAGTTTTCTCGGACTTGCCGGATATTACCGAAGGTTCATTGAGAATTTCTCAAAGATTGCCAAGCCCATGACAGAGCTGTTGAAGAAAGAGTCTAAGTATATCTGGACTGAGGAATGTGAGGCTAGTTTCCAGGAGTTGAAGAAACGTTTGGTCACAGCCCCAGTGTTGATACTGCCAAACATTCGGAAGGACTTCCAGGTTTATTGTGACGCATCCCGTTAAGGACTTGGAGGAGTACTCATGCAGGAGGGAAAAGTTGTAGCGTATGCATCCAGACAGCTACGACCCCATGAGTTGAATTATGCCACCCATGATTTGGAGCTAGCAGTTGTAGTGCACGCACTCAAGACTTGGAGATATTTCCTTATCGGAAATAGTTGTGACGTGTACACTGATCATAAGAGCCTGAAGTATATCTTCATGCAGAAGGAGTTGAACCTCGGACAGAGGAGATGGTTAGAGTTAATCAAGGACTATGACATGATATTACATTACCATCCAGGAAAGGCAAATGTTGTGGCAGATGCTTTGAGTCGAAAGAGTTATGTGATAACACTCATAGCCGAAGGATTACCCCAGGAGTTAACCAAAGATCTCAGAGAGCTTCGGTTAGAGATAGTTCCACAAGGATATGTTGCCACACTAGAGATTCAGTCCACCTTGACCGAAAGAATTTGAGAAGCCCAGAAATCGGACAAGGAGATAGCTGAGATAAAACAGAGAATGAAGGAAGGCAAGACTAAAGGCTTTCGTGAAGATGAACAGGGTACTCTATGGTTTGAGAACCGAATCTATGTGCCCAATGACCCAGAGCTCAGGAAGTTGATACTTCAAGAAGCCCACGATTCATCATACTCGATACACCCGAGTAACACCAAGATGTACCTGGATTTGAAGGAAAGTTACTGGTGGACAGGTATGAAGAAAGATATTGCCGAACATGTTGCGGTATGTGATGTTTGCCAGCGAGTAAAGGCGGAACATCAGAAACCAGCAGGGTTACTCCAACCTTTGCCGATACCCGAGTGGAAATGGGATAAGCTTGGTATGGACTTCATCACAGGACTACCTAGGACCCGTTCAGGATATGATTCCATCTGGGTAGTGGTCGATCGCTTGACCAAGGTGGCTCATTTCATTCCACTGAAGACCACCTATACCAGTGCTAAGTTAGCTAAGATCTATATGACCAGGATCGTATGTCTGCATGGAGTTCCGAGGAGTATCGTGTCAGATAGAGGAACACAATTTACCTCAAAGTTTTGGCATCAGCTACATGAAACTTTGGGTACAAGGCTGGAGTTCAGTACAGCTTTTCATCCACAGACCGATGGACAGACTGAGAGAGTCAACCAGATTCTAGAGGACATGTTGAGAGCTTGTGCGCTAGACTATGGGTCCAGTTGGGATGACAACTTACCTTACGCAGAGTTCTTGTACAACAACAGTTATCAGACCAGTTTGAAGATGGCCCCTTTCGAAGCCTTATACGGAAGGAGGTGCAGGACACCATTGATGTGGGATGGTCTTGCGGACCAAAAAATTTTTGGTCCCGATCTTATCAAAGATTCTGAAGAGAAGGTCAAACTGATTTGAGACTGACTCAAGATAGCTCAATCCCGGCAGAAGAGTTATGCTGATAACAAACGCAAGGAGGTGACATATGAAGTGGGGGATCGAGCATATCTCCGTGTGTCCCCACTTCGAGGAATCAAGAGGTTTGGTGTTAAAGGAAAGTTAGCACCCAGATTCATAGGCCCCTACAAAATTCTGGAACGTAGAGGCGAAGTTGCATACAAGCTGGAATTGCCGAAAGGACTATCCGGAGTTCATGATGTTTTCCATGTTTCCCAGCTAAAGAAATGCCATGCTGAGATGGCTGATGTTCCTTTGAGAGACACAGTGCCCCTAGAGGCCATACAACTTGACAGTGACCTAACCTACGAGGAGAAGCCTGTCAGAATCCTCGAGACTACCAACAGAGTTACCCGTAGCAAAATCATCAAGTTCTGTAAGGTTCTGTGGAGTTACCACACCGAGGAAGAAGCCACTTGGGAACACGAAGTAGATCTTCATAGAGACCACCCGCACCTATTTTCTAGCCAACCCGAATCTCGAGGGCGAGATTCATCTTAAGGTGGGTAGGTTTGTAACATCCCAAAATTTCATTTTGGAATATTATGATATATAGCTATGCATCATCATCACTTGTTTGAATGTAATGAATTTGTTGAAGTGTTTCTTTTGAAATTTTGAAAGGCCATTTCTATTTTTCCATGTATCTGTTTCATCTATTTGAAAACCTTTGGAAATGTTCAAAGATAGAGAGGAGTAACATGACACTCCACACCAGGGGCATCTTGGTGAAATATTTGAGCAATTAAACTAGGGGGTCATTTGAAAATTTATCTCAAAAGGATTTAAAAATCAAATAAGCAATTTCTGAAAATAATTTTTTTCAAAGTATTCAACATGACAGAGGAAAAATGTTCATTAAATCGCATTAATTCTCCTGATCATTTTGATATATATTTCCTATATTTGGAAATGTTTCGAATGCTTTAAATGTGTTTTAAACGCTCTGGAAATAATAAATGAAATGGATTTATTAGAAACAGGCCGGCCCATGGCCATTAAGACCCGAAACTGCTCCGGGTCAGCCACCGACGCGCTAACAACGCGCCCCACCCTCACTGACGCACGGGACCCACTGTTCGATGCGGCGTCCCCGCGCTCGTCCCCTTCCCCGCGCCTCCTCCCTCGCCGGAGATCCCTCCGCCGGAATCATGCCGCTCGTGCCCTCCCCGACCACTGCACCACTCCTATATAAAGCCCCGACCCTTCGCTCTCTGTTCCCCACCCGAAACCCCCTCCTCCCTCACCGGAACGCTGCCCCACAACCTCGCCGGAGTTCGGCACTCGACAGAACCTCCGGGAGCTCGTGCCCGTCGCCACACTCGCCCCCGACCCCCTCCGACGCCGCCAATCGACGTCGGAGCTTCGCCGCCGTCGCCTGAGCACCTCGGACGCCGCCCCCGACCACTGCACCGTCGCCCACGACCACCACCGACCTCCGGCCGCCGTCGACCTCGCTGGAACCCCGACCCCCTCTGTTGTAAGTCACCACACCTCGCCGTAGCCGTCGGATCCGCAGTCAATGCCCAATATTAGATCACTTAAAAGCCCGAGCCGGTACGCACTAAGTCTCGGTCGACCGCTCATTAGCTCTCACACGCACGCCCTCGCGGCCAATCACAACCTGACACGTAGCCCCTAACCGATCGTTATTAGTTTCTCTTTTTCTGTTTCTGTTTTAGAAAACAGAATGTTTGCTGTTTTTGTTTTTATCATATCTTTTAAAATATTTGGTGGTTTTAGTTGATTCTTTTTGCATTTAGTTCACAAATTTGATGTAGTTTATGTCTGTATGCTTAGATTTCAAATTTGAACTTTAAATTTTGAATCTAATCAAATTTGTTTAAATTACTAAAATCTGTATAACTAGAGTTTAAAAATATATTTTTGAGTGAATATTTTTTCCACTGTTTAGTATTAGTTAAACCTATCATTCTACATAATTTGAGAATTTTTAGAATGAATTTGGTTACTGTTTTTAACAAAAACAGAATCTGTTTAGTTCTTAATAGATTTTAACTAAATTGATTTTATTTAATTTGAACCTGAATTAGTTTAACTTTTGTTTTTAGATTTCATTAGGTTCTGTTGATTCAACTTTAGGTGTATTTTTTCTGTTAATAAAATAAGTTTTTTTCAAATTGTTTTGTACTCTAGTTTGAATAGGTTCATCTTGTTTTCACCATGTATATTGTTTAGAACAAGTTTTGTAATAATTCTTTTAGCACAATACTCTTATAATGAAATACTTTCTGTTTTCAAATAAAATTTTATGTTTACTTTTCTGTTATCTAAATGTCTAGTTGTTCAAAAACAATATTTTTTGACTTGTTATGTCTTAGTAGAATTTTGACCCCACTATTTTTTATATAGTCTTATACTTTGAGTGATTTTTATTTTGATTGTGCTTTTGTTTGTTGAAGCAATTGTTTACCTTGCTGTTGAATGGATTGTTTTGTGTTTTTTGTTATGGTGTGCTCTTGTTTGATTCGTTAGATCATCCGAAGTGCGAAGCTTGTTATCTAGAGTCACTTGATTACGAGGATCGTCAACAAGGCAAGTCACTTTGACCATTGTATACCTATGTTTTATTGCATTAGTTCTTCCATCTCCCCAATTGCATGCAAAGTAGGTAAATTGGAATCTTGGTTACTTGTTGTAGTATCATGTGGTAGGTACCCCTCAACCCTTTGACACATTGGCCCCGAGAAACGTTGATTTACATTTTGCTACGCTATTAGTAGACGGGGTTGGTTGTGTGATTCATGAGAGTTGTGAGTTAATAATTTCAAGACCTACATGATGATAAAGTCTTCAAGACTCCAAGTTTTCAACATACCTCCGGGTGGATGATGGTTGAACGGCGCCCTAGAGAAACCAGTGGTTAGCCTAGATGATGCTGGAGATGTGCCAGTATTCATGCGGAAAGGTCCACCCAGGCACAAAGAGATGGAAGGATGCTTCAAGACCCAAGGCTTACCTGCACAACCACAAGCCATTATGGGCTCTGGCTTGGTTGGATATCGTGGTGACCCTGGACAGGCGGTGCTACGAGATGTAGAAGAACGGTAGGAAAGGATGGGCACCGATAGAGTCTCGGGGAAACACTTTAGAAGACCATGTTTTGGTCATCCATTTCTCAAACACCATGAAGTGCGAGAAGTCCAACAGAGGCGATCAAATCTTGTGGGTAACGTATGCAAAACTCTGCAGTGTACCCAAACCTAATCGATTAGCCGTGTCCACGGTCATGGACAGTTTGAGCCAAAGGAACTGAAATTATCTAGAACTCTCAACACAATTAATTATTGAAGTGGGTTATTAATGTCAACTTGGGTATGAGAATTGGTTGGTGGAACCATCTCATTAATTAACCAACATTGTAGTAATTATGCCTTTGCCCTCTCTTGTTGTAGGAAAATTTTGGCTTTATGCAAAAACTTACTACCCCACCTGCCATATTTGCATATAGACTAGATGATTATTTTTACCCCCTCTCTTGTGACTTTGCCAGCATATTCAATATGCTGACCTATACGGCTACAACGTATCATGTTGCAGAGCACTTTTCCGACCAGGAGTGAGGATACGCTCTACGCTCGGTGAGATGCCCTTGGAGTCAGATGGACTCAACTACCTTTGGAGCTTCCGCAAGTTTTGGTTTAGTTTATCTCATGAGTTGGCCTTAAGCCACTTTATTGTAATCCTTATTGTAATAAAGGACTCGATATGAGATTTCGACTAATTAATGCTATGTGATTTTCCCTTTGATATATACATTGATGTATTGTGTGTGTACCAGCATGATCTTGGGATGGTACAGAAACACCGGAGATTCGACCTTTCAGGTCGGGTCGCTACACAAAGTTACTTCCATCATATTTCAACTTAGCTTTCTCTAGGAACGCATTAAAATTCAGGCGTGCTACTGCGCGAGCCATTGATCTACAACATAAATATGCAAAGTTTACTTAGACTATTGTTCAAGATAATGAGTTTAGTTAATCAAATTACTAAAGCTCCCACTCAAATTGACATCCCTCAGGTCATCTGAGTGTCACACGATCCAAATCCACCAACTCAAGTCCGATCATCACGTGAGTTGAGGTGGCTTCAATGGTGAACATCATTATGTTGATCATATCTACTATATGACTCATGTTCGACCTTTCAGTCTCTTGTGTTCCGAGGCCATGTCTGTACATGCTAGGCTCGTCAAGTTTAACCCGAGTGTTCTGCACGTGCAACACTGGCTTGCACCCGTTGTATGTGAACGTAGAGTCTATCACACCCGATCATCATGTGGTGTCTCAACACGACGGACTTTCGCAATGGTGCACACTCGGGGAGAACACAATTTATCTTGAAATTTAAGTGAGGGATCACCTTATAATGCTACCGTCGTACTAAGCAAAACAAGGTGCATAAAAGGATTAACATCACATGCAATTCATAATTGACATGATATGGCCATGAACTTGTGCTTTAGATCTCCATCTTGAAAGCACTGGCATGATCTCCATCGTCACCGGCAAGACACCATGATCTCCATCATCTTGATCTCCATCAACGTGTCGCCATCGGGGTTGTCGCGCCCAACATGCTTCTACTACTATTGCTACCGTTTAGCAATAAAGTAAAGCATTACATAGCGCTTAATGATTGACACGCAGGTCATACAATAATTAAAGACAACCCTATGGCTCCTGCCGGTTGCCGTACTCATCGACATGCAAGTCGTGAAATTCTATACATCACATGATCATCTCATACATCACATATATCACATCATGTAATTGGCCATATCACATCACAACATACCCTGTAAAAACAAGTTAGACGTCCTCTAATTGTTGTTGCATGTTTTACGTGGCTGCTACGGGTTACTAGCAAGAACGATTCTCACCTATGCATAAACCACAATGGTGATACATAATTTGCTTTTCAACCTTCTCAAGGACCGCCTTTGTCGAATCCGATCCAACTGAAGTGAGAGAAACTGCCACCCGCAAGCCATCTAGGCAACAAGTTGCGTCGAGGGAACCGGTCTCTCGTAAGCGTACGAGTAATGTTGGTCCGGGCCGCTTCATCTCACAATACCTCTGAACCAAAATCCGACCAAGGGAGGAAGCAATCTAAGCATCAACGCCCACAACCCTTTTGTGTTCTACTCGAGATCTCATCTACACATAGACCTAGCTCATGATGCCACTGTTGGGGAACGTTGCATGGGAAACAAAAAATTTCCCACGCACACGCAGATCTATCCATGGTGATGAGAATGTACGAGAGGGAGAGTGGATCTACATACCCTTGTAGATCGCTAAGCGGGAAGCGTTAAGAAACGCGGTTAGTGTAGCCGAACGTCTTCGCGATCCAAATCGCCGTGCGTCCCGCGATCCAATCACGATCCGTCCCGCGATCCAATCATGATCCGTCCCGCGATCCGATCACGATCCGCCCCACGAACTTGATCATGATCCTTCCGATCTAGCACCGAACGGACGGCACCTCCGCGTTCAGCACACGTACAGCTTGATGACGATCTCCACCGTCTTGATCTAGCAAGAGGGAGTGGAGAGGAAGAAGAGTTCTCCGGCAGCCTGACGGCGCTCCGGCGATGGTGGTGGAGCAATTCCGGCAGGGCTTCGCCTAAGCACTGCAGAAAACCGATCTAGAGGAGAAACTATGCACTGGAGGAACGGGTAGCACGTGGCTGAAAAAACTAGTGCAAAAACCCAAAACCCTCTAGTATATATAGGAGGAGAGGAGGAGAGGAGGCAGCCTTGGCCTCCAAGGCTAGCTGGCTCGGCTGAACCTACTAGGAGAGGAGGATTCCTCCTCCAATCCTAGTAGGACTAGGATTGCTCCTTTTTGCCTTTTTTTTCCACCTTTTCCTATTGGTTTTTTCCTCCAGCCACATGGGCCTTGTGTGGGAGTTTCCACCAGCCTACTAAGGGCTGATATTCACTCTCCCACAACCCATGAAGCCTCTTGGGTCGAAATACCCCTCCCGGAGGCCTCCCGGTACACTACCGGCACTCCCGGTACACTACTGATGAGCCCAAAACTTTTCCGACGACCAAAACAGGACTTCCTATATATGGATCTTTACCTCCGAACCATTCCGCAGCTCCTCATGACGTCCGGGGTCTCATCCGGGACTCCTAACAAACTTAGGTCACCACCATACATAACTCTATACTACCGAAACGTCACCAAACCTTAAGTGTGCAGACCCTGCGGGTTCGAGAACTATGTAGACATGACCGAGACACCTCTATGGTCAATAACCAATGGCAGGACCTGGATGTCCACATTGGTTCCTACATATTCTACGAAGATCTTTATCGGTCGAACCTCTATGTCAAGGATTCAGTTAATCCCGTATGATGTTCCCTTTGTTCTTCGGTATGTTACTTGCCCGAGATTCGATCGTCGGTATCTCCATACCTAGTTCAACCTCGTTACTGGCAAGTCTCTTTACTCGTTCCGTAATACAAGATCTCTCAACTAACACTTAGTCACATTGCTTGCAAGGCTTATTGTGATGTTGTATTACCGAGTGGGCCCTGAGATACCTCTCCGTCACACGGAGTAACAAATCCCAGTCTTGATCCATGACAACTCAACATACACCCTCGGAGACACCTGTAGAGCACCTTTATAGTCACCTAGTTATGTTGCGACATTTGATACACACAAGGTACTCCTCCGATATCTGTGAGTTGCATGATCTCATGGTCATAGGAACATATACTTGACATGCAGAGAACAGTAGCAATAAACTGACACGATCATAAGCTACATTTGTTGTTTGGGTCTTGTCCATCACATCATTCTCCTAATTATGTGATCCCGTTATCAAATGACATCTCATGTCCATGGCTAGGAAACCTTAACCATCTTTCGATCAATGAGCTAGTTCACTAGAGGCACACTAGGGACATTGTGTTTGTCTATGTATCCACACATGTATCCATGTTTCCAATTAATACAATTATAGCATGGATAATAAACGATTATCATGAACACGGAAATACAATAATAAACACTTTATTTATTGCCTCTAGGGCATATTTCCAACAAAAGATTCCGATCTGGCCAAGGTAGCCGATCGGGTCATCATGCGGCGAGATGTCATCGCTTGTGAGGATCTAATCAGGGATGAGAATACCCTGGCTACAGATCTCGCTGCTTGTGACAAGGCGAGCCATCGATTCCTTTGGCGATCACAGTGGAACTCTTAATGAAAGCATCAATGTCGGTGTCAAAACCGGTGGATCTCGGGTAGGGGGTCCCTTGTTGTGAGACTAGGATCGATGGTAACAAGAGACAAACGAGACGATGTTTACCCAGGTCCGGGCCCTCCTATGGAGGTCAAACCCTACTTCCTTCTTGATTATATTGATGATATGAAGGTTACAAAGTTGATCTACCTCGAGATTGAATAGCTAAAACCCTAGGTGAGTTGTTCCCTGTCCTACAACCTAAAACTCTCCGGCTTATGTAGACGCCGAGGGTACCTAGGGTTTACACATGGTCGGTTACACATCGAAGGAAAAACATGCCTATCTACTGTCAAAAACTTGGACGACACACCACGACTCCTCGAAGCTTTCACCCTGGCGACGGGGCCTTTGATCATCCAATGCTCATCTAGCGGCCCACATAGTCCGGCTCATGAGAAACAGGTCGGCTATCTGAGGACCCCTTAAACTAGGACTCCCCCAGTAGCCCCCGGAAAAGCCTCCAACACCGAGGTATACCCGGCCTATCCTTGTGTGTCGAAGTCTTCAGCTTGCGAGGCGAATCTCTCTATCCCTTCTTGTTCGGCAACCGACCAATCATCAGCGAAATCCCAAGCGTCACGAGCTTGCCAAGTCCATTGTAACAATCGTCAGCGTTTCTCGATTTTTGCGCGTCGTGGGGAGACGAGCGATTCAATGGCTTTTTACAAGACTACCCCTTCGCAACGGAGGCACCACCCATTTAAACAAACTGAATCGTGGTCAAGGCCACATCCTCTTCTTCCTTCCCATCTACTGCCGAAAACTTGGAGGACACGCCACGGCTCCTCGAAGCTTTCACCCTGGCGATGGAGTCTTTGATCATCCAATGCTCATCCAGTGGTCCACATAGTCCGGTCCATGAGAAACAGGTCGGCTATCCGAGGACCCCTTAAACCAGGACTCCCTCAAGAGGGTTGCACACACCAATTCCTACGCCCGATGGCAGCCCTCCCTCTCCCGCTACTCCATTTTCTCCTTAGATCACATCTATGGTAGCGCTTGGCGAAGCCTTGCTGGGATTGCTCCACCACCATCTCCACCACTCTGTCGTGCTGGCTGAGATCCCATCTAATTCTCCTCCTTTGCTTGCTGGATCAAGGAGGAGACGTCATCGAGCTACATGTGTGCTGAACGCAGAGGTGTCGTCCGTTCGGCGCTAGATCGGATCGGATCACGATTGGATCCTGAAGAGTACGACTACATCAACCGCGTTATATATGCTTCCGCTCAGTGATCTACAAGGGTATGTAGATACATCCCCCCTCTCGTAGCTATGCACTTCCATGGATAGATCTTGGGTGTTCGTACGATTTTTTTGTTTCCCATGCAACGTCCCCCAACAGTTTGTGTGTTGGTTCTAAGAGGAATTGATCGCTTTGGCGAGGCCATTGTTTTTCCCTTTGCCTAACATAAAGCTTGTGACTGGTAGTAAAATATTTATTTTTATTTTGAGATAGAGTTCGATCCTCAACTATTTCTTGCGATGTCTTCTTATGAAGTTTTGTTAGGGCATCTATAACTGCCTCCGATTTAGGAGGGTAGCCCAGCAAGTAGACATCCACATGAATTAACTTATCAACTTCTCGAAGAGTACTATAGGTATCCATACTGAACATTCCCCTTGTAATAGTACAAGCTCTTTTTTGGGTTGTGTTTATCCTGGATGTCTTTAAGACATCTTGTTGGTGCCCATATTACAAGAGAATTTGTTACAAGCTGCCAAGTAAATACACACACACCTTTAGGGGTAGGGCACCCCCATGTGCTCTTCCAGATGACGCACTGACCATCTGATGCCCTGTTAGATGCTCACTGACAATCGGGACGGTTGGTGGCAGTCGGGAGATCAGGAGTAGCAGCCGAGACATTAGGAGTAGCAGCGACGAGTTGGGAGGTGGCGATGGATTGAGGCAGTAGTGGTTTGGCGGCGCCTTGAGACACTACTCTTCGAAAGGCAACATCTTCGGTACACAGAGTAGAGCAGCTCTACTGGTAGATCTATCTTTTGAAAATGACTGTCTGCTTCATCAAATAGATAATGTGCGTTGGGTGCATATGTCGTTTTTTGTCGACCTAATAAACGGACAAAGGTAAAGTGTTTAAATTGCTCGACTGATCTCTCACTCCATCAAACTGCATGGCTTGTGTGACGTGTGTCCCCTATGGGACCCATCCACCACTTCCCCTCGTTGCGCTATCTTCACGCGAAGGCCCTCATCCACACGATTTCTCCGCGAAGCCTTCTTCCTCCTGCACAATTTCATCACTCATTGCTCGTCCTAGCGCGGTCCTGCTGACTCTCCCGACCACCGGCGCCACCACTGTTGCTGCACAAACCCGCCCCAACATCGATCGTGATGCTTTGCGGAAGCCGTGACGTTTGATGCAAAGCAACATTCATGGATATCCAACAACTAGGTGAGCAGGGGGTGGCTTGTGCTGCGATGGAGCCTCGACACGTGTATACTAGCACTGCAATAGAGCATCGCGTGCGACTGCCGGTGCTGCGGTGGAGCTCCGCTAGCTTTGGACGACGTCATGTTTCGACAGCGACCGCGACATGGCGGACATGGCATTGCAACTCTGGTGATGTTGCGCGGCCACCAGCGTTGCGACGCCATGCTGTCGACGGGAACGATGCAGTGCTTCAAGCGAGTGGCAGGTGCCGCATACGGGGGCTCGCCGACATTGCTATGAAGCATTACCAGGGCCGACAAGCTGCAATGAAGCGTAACAGGGATTGTTAAAGCTTCACCGGAGTTGCAATGAAGGGTCATCAGAGTTGCAACGAAGCACCATAGGAGTTGTTGAAGCCCCGGGTTTGCAAAGGAGCGCCGTCGGCGCTGCAATGGACTGGCGTTGGGCATCGTCGGTGATGTGTTGCATGGCCCTGCCATGGGAGTTGCGAGCGGTGAATGGGTGTTGCGCCCAAAAGACGGTGAGTCAAGTTTTCTACTGGCTTGTGCACATGGTCCAGCTTGCACAAACGGACGGCTACACAACGCCTCATCTAACGGCCGAAATCACTCTTTTGACTTTTTCAGCAATCTTTGTCACAAATTAAACTCGATATGAAAGTATTTTACGATCTGATCCTTTTGGCAAGGTCATATCCCGTGACGTTTCCGCTCGACATAGAAACGCCGAGCTAGGTAGCATTTCTGCCGTCGCTCACTACCAGGCCGAGCTGGTTATCGTTTCTGGAAACGTCAAAGGCCTCAGCGTTTCTATGCAAGGCAGCAACGCCAATGCCCTACATAGAAAAGCCAGGGCCTTTGGCATTTCTAGCTCGGCCTAGCAGTGGACAAGAGCAAAAACGCTATCTAGCTTGGTGTTTCTATGTTGAGCAAAAACGTCACGGGCTATGGAGTTGTCAAAATGGTCAGATCGTGAAATACTTCCATGTTAAATTTTGTTTGTGACAAAAATTGCTAAGAATGTCAGAATAGTAATTTAGTCCTTATCTAACGGTTCGCGAGGTGGGCTAACGTCACCCGAATTATTTGTAGCATGTGCCATGGACAAAAGACAGATAAAATTTGGATAGGTGCGTTCGAGTTGGCGTAATCGTTGGGGATGCCTAATCTTATCTCTACCGTCGGATCATCGAGATTCGCGGTTTCCAAGGCGAGAGAGACCAAACCCTCCAACCAAACGGCAGACCAACCAAACCCCCTTCTTCTCCACGGCGCCGTCTCCCTCCTCCCACCTACCAACCACTCTCCTCCTCCCTCCCCATCCCCACTCCACTCTCATAAATTCCCGGACCCCACGCGGATCTCCCCACACCAGGCAGCGACCCGCCGCCCGACTATGGAGTTCCTGCAGGGGCAGAGCACGGAGACCACGGTGGCCGTCGCGGTCGCCGTCGTCGCCGTGGCCGCCGGCGCCGGATTCCTCCTCCTCCGCAGCAAGAAACCCAAGGGTACGAGTCCGTACAGATAGATAGACATTTTCGCGCGCGTTTAGGAGCTCTGGTGCGTGGGTATCTGTGAATCGAGGATGCTTTGCTGACGGCTGGGGGAGTGGATCTCCTGAAAGAGCTGGCGTGGACAGATGGAGTGGAATGAATTGAATCATGCCTATCGATTAGGCTGCCATTTACTTAGATTGTTTGCTGCAGATAACATTGATATATTTGAATCCACAGTGACTTCATGGTCACTCTTCATCCAAAGTTTCAGCATGATTGGAATATTTAGTTGGCATGCTTGTGCACCTGCAGATCCTAGGGGATTTTTAAACTCTTTTATGTGATTTATTTTCACACTTACTACCCTCTGGACAAAATTATTTGCTCTATTCAAGATTACTGCTTTTGAAGTTTGTGTGTAATTGAACTAAAACCACGACAAGAATTATGGAACGGAGGGAGTATATTAATGGAATGTGCTATGATCTGTAGGCTGCTTGGATGCTGAAAACTTCAGAGAGTTTAAACTCGTGCAGAAGAGACAGATCAGTCATAATGTGGCCAAGTTCAAATTTGCTCTCCCGACACCTACTTCTGTGTTGGGCCTTCCAATTGGCCAACATATAAGCTGCAGGTTTGAACACTTTTACTGCTCACATCCTGGTCTACGGTTATGATGTTGAGTTGAATGTTCGTTCTTTTTGGTTCATGGAGTGAGTCGAATGTTCTGAATCTGTTGTATTATGTATTATGTAAACTGACTGCAGAGGGCAGGATGCTACTGGTGAGGAAGTAATCAAGCCTTACACTCCGACTACACTGGATTCTGATATTGGATACTTTGAGCTTGTTATAAAGGTAGCTTGCTGTAAACATTCCCTATTAATTTCGCTTTAGTATTATTTGGTTCACTATCTTTATTTGTGATATCAATCTATTCCTCTATCTGTGTATAGTGTTTCGAATTCACGTCTTGTTTTTTCCCCACTTTTCTGTCTCATTATACAGATGTATCCCCAAGGAAGAATGTCTCATCATTTTCGTGAGATGAAAGTTGGTGACTACATGTCTGTGAAGGGACCAAAGGTATGTCCATCTTTTTATTGTAAGTAGCTCTTGAACGTTTCATACCGATCTCCTGGATTTGGCCATATTTGCAGTTTTTTATGGATGTTATCTTTGTCTTTAAATTCCATGAAACATAAACAACACCATATGGATCATAAACTTGCTAACAGAAATAACTCACAATTCCATGCATGTTGATATTTTGAATCAAAGGTTAAATGCGTTTGTCTCTAATGCAGGGTCGTTTCAAGTACCAGCCTGGGCAAGTGAGAGCATTTGGAATGATAGCTGGAGGATCAGGCATTACGCCAATGTTCCAAGTAATATTTGATCCAAAGTTCTTCCATTGCAGTTAATACTTGAAACATTTCTGCTAGTTCTGAGCAATGCATCCTGCTATCTTATCGCAGGTCACAAGGGCAATTCTTGAGAACCCAAGCGACAATACAAAAATTCACTTGATCTACGCTAATGTCACATATGACGACATTCTTCTGCTGGTATGCTTTTGTTGTCAAATTTACTGCAGTTCTTCACTGGCACTTAATCTGATTATTGTTCCAAATTCGGTCTATTGTCGATACATAGAGGATATATGTTTGCTGGAAATAGAAGAATCTAGGTGTTGGGATTTTTTAACGAATCATGCCACGAAGAACAAAAACATACCATAAGATCAATCATTGTGAATTCTATTTCATACACGCCTTTTCCACAAGGGCTTTTCTTCCATAATGTGCTAGTAACACTATTTCTTACTAAGTGATGAATGATTTATGGAGATGTCCTACCATAAACACAAGCCAACAGTTTATTTTATTTTGTTCTGTTATACCATTTCTTTACTGGTTAGACCTGTACAACAAAATGACAGATTGGCTTAACACATAGTGTTTACTTTTGGGAAGCTCGTTAGGCTTACAGTACAACTTCTTTATGATTATTGCAGTTTACTATGGAAGTATGGAACTAGTATGGTATTGTGTTTTGAGTGTTGATATTCACTTCTTTCTTCGATCCATGCAGGAAGAACTGGATAATATGGCCAAAAACTATCCTGATCGCTTCGAGATCTACTATGTCTTGAATCAGGTGTGTATTCTGTCATGAAGTTTGATACCTTGTCTTGTGACCTGTTATAAGCTGCAGGGCTGACCCTTTGTGTTTCTAGTCTTGACTGATATGATGATGCAGTCCTCACTGAATCCTTGCATAGGAACTTTCATGCACTATATGATTACTGCAATCCTCACTGAATCCTCGTGTAACACTATATTACGCTGGGGTTCCTAGCACACACCTTACACCATATGCGTTGTTTTCCGTGTGCAGCCACCTGAAGTCTGGGATGGCGGTGTTGGGTTTGTGTCAAAGGAAATGATCCAAGCTCACTGTCCAGCGCCTGCCGTGGACATTCAGGTAAACCTCGAGTCGTCCGTGGACATTGAACCGTCAGTTCTTGGTGAATGATTTTTCATCCAACAAACAAGACGCTAATGTGACTTGTTGTTTCAGATATTGAGATGCGGACCTCCTCCGATGAACAAAGCCATGGCTGCAAACCTAGATGACCTTGGCTACACCAAGGAGATGCAGTTCCAGTTCTGAGTTTCGACGGTGGAAGCCTACCAAAATAACGGGTCGCATGACCATTCTTAGTATTTTTCAGTTTGACATGGGCTAATTCTGATGCCATTTAGGTCATATAGACACACTCCATAGTCCATGAGGTGGCATTTACGAATGCTAGCAAGCCTTATTGAGGTTGTATCACTGGACCGTACCAGTTATATTGTAATGCATGTCCATTGTTACTTCTGTCCGTAATGTTTTTACCATGAGAGAAACCCCTCAACATGTTTTCTTTCTTTGCCCTGTTGCGAGGGTGGTTTGACTTACTTTGGGCTCGGTGCTTGGGACTAGCAATTGTCTGAATAATTTGCGTCAATTCTACTCCTGGAGCTTTGTGTTTCTCCCTGATGGGGTTAGGTTCTACACTTTCTGTCTGGCTGCTATTTGCTGGGCTATATGAAACTCCCGGAATCGTGCTACTTTCGAGCTTAAACTGTCTAAGTCTTCTTTTGAAATTGTGTTCTCCTCTTGTGTCTTCATAAAAAATTTGGCAGGCCTGTTGAAAGGTGGTGATCGTGAGGCGATGATGCTCGGGGATAATGCTTCAAGCATGATGAGGATCTGCGCTGCTGCGGTGGATGATGCTGCGACGAGCTAGGCGTTCCCAACCTCACTCTACTGCATCGGTAGGCGTCCATGGGTTCCCTCGGCGCTCCTCCTCTAGCTCTTTTGCTTTCCATGCTTTGCTGCTCCTGCGTGGGTGTTTTGAACTATCTAGGTCGTGTGTGAGCTGCCTGGTACTATGGTACTTAGGGCCCGTTCGATATCCCTCCACTCCATGGCTCCCGGAGCGGAGCGCTCCCGGAGCTGCAGTTGAAATTCTGGGAGCGAGCAACCAGGTGCTCCGCAGATCCTAGAATTTGAAGGAGCTGGTGGATTGCTGAATGGCCTATTAGTCTTGCTAGCTGGGTGTCTTTCGTCCCATAACAGGTGCTTCGATGACCAACACTTGTGGAGGGTTTTTCGACGATGCTTTGAACTCGCTCTTTCTTTTTCCGTCTTCTTTTTTTATGTTCGGTCTAGACAGTTTGTATTTCCGGAAAGGGGTTATGCCCGGTTAAAAAAAAAACAAGGCAACAGATGGGTTATATCAGAATGTCAGAAATACATTACCATTTGATGAACTGCTCATTATCTTAATTTATTTTTTACTATATATACACCGTCTTGGGAAATGACATGGACTCCAGTAAGTAGCATTAGTCATCATTTTCTATTTGTATCAAGCCACACGTGTAAAAAACTACAAATACTGTAGTTTGGAAGTACTCCCTCCAAACCATATTACTAATCTCGTTTTTAAATATAAAACATTTTAGAGATTTCCATACAAACTACGTATTGATGTATATAGACACATGAATTTTAGGATGCAGATTCGTTCGTCTTGCATTGCATGTAGGCTGTATTGAAATCTACGAAAAGGCTAATACTCTCTTCGTCCTAAGTGACTCAATTTTGCTAACTTTAGTACATAGTTGAGTCATTTATTTTGGAACGAAGGGAGTATTTAGAAACGAAGGGAGTACTTGTCTTGATTGGTGTAGATACAGATGTATCTATATGGATTGGAGGGGGTAGTATTTGTAACAAGTCCCACAGACAATGAAAATCTATCTTCTTCTACACATGTCAGCTCTCAGAATTTAATAAAGCTGTATCGTTCAAATTCAAATTGGAGAACACCACATCTATTTCTCCCCAAGGAGGAGGTGCCGGGCTATTTTTTTTTAATATTACCTTTTTATTATTATTTTGATCACATATTACGTCGGTCTGAAAAATTCTGAAAATGTCACTTGGTCGGCCGAGAGGAGACCGACTGGCTCCAGTCGGCTTTGCCGAAGCCGACAGGCTGCTGTCAGCCGCGCGACAGACGATAGGTGGCCACTCGGCCACATGGCGGCCGATTATTGGGGGCACCACGTCACTCGGCCTGGAGACCTCCAGTCGGCTACGCCTAGGTCGACTCGGTCCCAATCGACTACGCCAAAGCCGACAGGACCCAGCTCACCTGTCGCCGGCCCTTTCTTCCTCCTCTCTTCTTCTCTTCTCTGTTCTTCTTCTCGTTCTTCCTCTCCACTCTCTCAACCGACCCCCCCCACCCCCATTTCTACGCGATTATTGAGCCAATTTCCTTCTAGTTTTTCACCGTTGATTGATTCTAGAGTGTTAGGTGAGGCTAGGGAAACCTCGATCTCGTGATGGGGTAGCTCGTAGTGGTTATGGTGACCATTGTGGAGGTGGTGGAGGTGAAGGTGGAGGTACAGGTGGTGGAGATTCCGGCGTTGGTCGTCCGTTCGTTAGTTTGAAGGCCGTCGTTCGTCGTTTCTTCACACGTTTCAAGGGTAATATATACAACATCCATTCCCGTGTTATTATGTTGTGTGAATATTTAGGTGTGTTGATTATTTTAGTTGATCTGTTAGATTTGGGAAATATATTTAGGACTGTCAATTTGAGTTGGTTCGATACAATATGTCGAAGTCAAATATTCAGTTGTGTGGATATTTTTAGTTGATCCGGTAGCTTTGGGTAATATTTGGGTAGATGCGGTAATTTTTAGTTGGTTCGGTAAAATTATTAGTTTGCCCTTTGCTTAATGTTTGTCCTTGTTGATTTTTTTAGGTCAATAGATATGTCTGATTTAGTGACGTTACTTTTTTACTACGGCTTTGGTAATGTCCAAATAACTGAGACATGAGCTGATTTGAGTGAATTTGAGTACATTGAAATGCTAGTGACTGCCCCTGAAACATGGTTTGTTGGTCAGTTGACAGAAAAGATTGCCGGGTGTTTAGGGTTAAATACTGAAACACACACCATGGGTGTTCATGCATTATGGACCCGGTCCAGTTCGAACATTTTCTTTTATTTGAAGAAAATAGAGCGAGACTCTCAATGGGTGCGCTAGTTACAAGCTTGCTCGGGCAGGAGAGTTAATCATGTCGCCTTAGTCTTTCCCGTCGTGAAGCAGGTCAGTGCAACTAAAGTCGAGGGTGGTTACGACTATGGCCAAAGCAGTGAAGGGATGCATGATTCAATGAAAAATTATGCGTCCCATGCTCGAGATGAAGTTTACGATTCAGGGTAGAGCAGTCATGCTGAAGGAGGAAATATCGATGATTATGCCAGTGGCGAGGCGGATGCTGATGAGGTAGATGGACACATGCAAAATCAGATGGAAATGAAGATAGATATGGTGATATTGCTGATGATTCTGGCGAGTCAGATGAAGAAGAGAACATCCAGCAGGTGCCTAATCCTGCATCATGGAATCGGGACTTCTCAACTACAATGACCGTGAATGATGGCCATGATTCTGCCTGGCAATATCACTAGAACAACATTGCGACTGGTGCCATGTGTACAAACAAGCAAGCTCTGAAGGATGCAATAATTAGTTGGGCAATGTCCACGCAAAGGGTTTTTGTAGCGGATGTGTCAAGTCCGAAAAACTTGACAATGGTATGCAAGAACCCGGGTTGTCCCACTAGGGTGCATGGCTATCTCCCTAAGTATGGCATAAACTGGGTGATCAGTGACTTAGTTCATCACACTGGTGTTATTCCTTGCATACCTCAAGACCATCCTAACCTTACGTCCATCCTCATTGCTCGGTTGCTTTATAACGAGATAGTGGAGGGCAAAGCAATAGAAGTGAAGGCTATCCAGACAAAAGTCTTCGTCAGGTTCAAGTACAAAATATCTTATGGCAAGGCTTGGAGGGCTAAGCAGAGGACACTTGACAGCAGATTTGGTTCGTACTTGATGCATATGACTCTGTTGTCCGGCTCCTCCACACACCGCAGGACCGGAATCCAGGCACCTATGTCGATATCCAAGACTTGTTCATGCCATAGTTTCCAAATGTAAAGGTGTTGCATCGATTGTTCTTCTCTTTCAGTGTGTGCATAGAATCTTTTAGATATTGTCGACCAGTGATATGTGTGGATGGTACTTTTTTCACTGGCAAGTACAAGGGTCGGATCCTAACCGTCATTGGTCAAGACGGGCAAAATCAAGTCGTTCCTCTGGCATTTTCTTTTGTGGAAAGCGAGTACATTGAAAGTTGGACATGGTTCTTTAGGCAATTGAAAATAGTTGTTGTGTAGGATAAGCCGAATGTGTGCATTCTTCAGATAGACATGCATGTATACTCAGTGCGATAAGGACATTGTTCAACCCTGGTCCTGAGGAACAAATTGCATGACAGGACTTGCAGAGCCGTTGGTGCATGTGCCATCTTGGGGCCAATTTCTTCTGGCAGTTTAGAAATAAGAACCTCATGAATCTGTTCAAGAAACACTGCAAGCAGAACCAACTATGGAAGTACACTTTGACACGTAACAGACTAAATACTTGCACACAGAGACATGTTAGGGACAGGAGAGCTGCAAGAGATGCAGCTGTGAGGGCACATGTTGAAGCAGTAGTTGCACAGTTAGCAACATGATCAACTATCGTGGAGGAGGAGCATGTTGGGCTTTGTGACTTGCCAGGATTTGATCCACCTGGTACTAGGAGAAGGCTTGGAAGGACAATTAAAACCTTTGATCAGTGGATAGAGCATGAGCCTCTTGAGAGATGGTCTTTGCTGCATGACACACATGGAGCAAGGTACAATGTCATGACTACCAACCTCGTTGAAACATATAACTTTGTCCTCAGATGAAATAGGGCTTTGCCACTTACAACTATCATTGAGGGAATTTTCTATGGTACGGTGAAGTATTTCAGAGATAGACGTCAAAGTGATGCCTTGCATATCACTAACAACCCGAACACACATTACTGTGAAAGGGTTATGAAGTACATGAATGAAAAGATGAAAAAATCCCGGTCACACACTGTTGTTGCCATCAGAAATCTAGAGCGAAGGTATGAGGTTCGCTTAGCTAACAACAAATTTGGATGTGCAAATGTGTCGAGGACACACGAGGTGAAAATTGGAAATGAAGTCCGGCCAACGTGCGAGTGCACATGTAACAAACCGAAGTTGCTTCACCTACCTTGATCACATGTACTTGCTTCTTGCGGGCAGTTAGGACTGGACGCAATCTAATCCGTATCTCCATAATTTCTGAAAGAGTCTGTCCTCAATACCTGGACATCTGAGTTGCTTGGTTTTCGATCGATGGGTAACTTCAACACCGTCGACCCTGTTGAACGGAGATACATTCCACACCCTGAGTTTATGCGTACAAGTAGAGGTAGACGACATCGTCAGCGCATCCGAAATGATATGGATGAATCTGATGCCGGAGGGCGCACCATGCAATGCATTATATGCAATGAACTTGGGCATAGGGACCCTGAATGTCCCATGTTCATCACTACCAGGGGGGCGCTAGGCGTGGACGAGGCAGTCGGGGACGAAAAGGAGGAAGAGGGAGAGCAAGAGGAAGAAGCTAGGCTATCTTTAAATTTGTACTAAGTGTGGCACTATGTTTTAAATTTGTATTATGTGTGGCACTATGTTTCAAATTTGTATTAAGTGTGGTATTATGTTTTATATTTGTATTATGTGTGGTACTATGTTTCAAATTTGTATTATGTGTGGCACTATGTTTTAAATCTATATTACCTATGCAACTATCTTTTAAATGCACTATTGTAGAATGGAGGGACCGTTGTTGCTAAATCCGGAGATTGATAGTAAGCATCGTGTCGCGCTATTATGTGAGCGCAAGCTCGACCCCCTTCGCACTCGCACTTCTAAGGTGGACTAGAAGATACACCCGAATTGGGTTGACAGGTATGTGTTTTATTTATTTATTTCAAACCGAATTTAATGTGCCACACTAAATGAATTGTTATGCTTTCTGATATGCAAAATGGGCTGGACTTTTACCTTTCGCGCGTCTAGTAGAGGACACTGACACCTCCAGATGGGTCGCCGTTGACTCCTCTCTGCTCACCTGCTTAGTGGACCGATGGAGGACTGGGACCCACACATTCCACTTTCGCTAGGGAGAGATGGCTCCTACTCTAGAGGATGTCTCACTGCCGGTGGGCCTACCCTTGGCGGGTACTGCCATAGGACCGTTGGATGCACTGCCTGGTTGGGAGGCATCTATGGCACAATGTTTCGAGGGTGTTTATGATCGGGCTCCAGTTCCTGTGTCGGAGAAGAATAGGCGGGAATTGAGAAGAGAAAGACTATGGCGGAAGATATTGACGGGAACTAAGAAGCGGGAAACGATGGGGGAAGATATCGGCGAGAACTCGAAAGCGAAAAAAGATGGCGGGAGATATTGACGGAAACTCAGAAGCGAGAAAAGATGGCGGGAACTAAGAAGCGGGAAACCATATCAGGAGGGACTATTTTCATTAAAAAATGTTAGTTATGTATCAAAATACGATTACATGCACTTATCGGCTTTGCTAGCACCGCTTAGTACTAACTGGTGCCTAAGCCGATTAGTACTAATCGGTCATGGCTAGGTCGACTAGGTCTAATCGGTCACTACTAAGCCGTCAGGGGCTGGTTTAGTGTGGCCAGCTGTCCTATTGGTCTAGTCGAAGCCGACTGGGACTAATTGGCTTTGGAAAGCCGACTGGAGTCAGTCGGCTTCCTTTAGGCCGACCGAGTGACATTTTCAGAATTTTGAACCCGCATAATATGTGACGAATTTAATAAAAAAGGTAATGTTAAATAAAAAATAAAAAATAGCATGCGCCGGTGCATAATTCAGAATTGTTCACTCATCCAGCTCTGCCCAGCAGTTGCGCTATAAGAAAAGGCAAGTGTATGCGCCATCTCTGGCTCTGCGTAGAAGCAAAGCCTGTGGCAGCTAGCAAAGCAGCTGCTGCGTGCTGCCTGGCTCTGGCTGTGTCCTGTCCTGTTGTGCACAGCCGAAGCGACCCAGCAAATTCGCCTGCCGATTCATGCACAAAGTGCGAATCTGGAACAGCGACGACGCCGTCTTTTCTCCTCGGCCCCGTGCGTGTGTGGTACGTGCTGTATGTACGTCCCCGTACCGTGGGTGACTGTGCTCCCTCCATACTCCATCCACATGGGGGATGTGTGGCCCGGTGCGGGGACACCGGCCAGGACAGCATGTACCTACCGTACAGGCTGCACCCTGCAGGACAATTTTTTTTTTGAAATACGGTCCCTTAAAATTATCCGGTTAATTAACGAAGATTAAAAAAGATTGAATATAATTATCTGGTTAATTAACAGAAACCTGGCTGAAAAGCGTTAGGGTTATCCGATTAAATAACGAAAATTTAAAATAATAGAGATTTGTTCGGTTAATTAACGAAAACCCGGTCGAAAACCATTACAACACATCCACAAGAAAAGGCGTCTGGTCGACCTGGCACCAATAAGATCATGGCGAGAAGAGGACACCGTCGAGGTTGCCTGCAGTGTCATCGTCACCACCTCTCCGCGAGCAGGCGACTCTGACTTTGCCGCTGACGGCCCATCAAGACACCTTCGAACGAAAGACGCCCGAGAACCTTGCCGGCCAGAGCCAAACAATCGACCACATAGGTCAAGGATCGGCAGCTCCGATTTTGTTGATGTGCACTGCAGGAGAAAGTTGCAAGCCTCGCACCAACCTAGTCCAACGCAGCCTCCACAGAGCACGGGCCGCTGAAATCACCCTCATGGAGTCATCGTTGACATGGAGCCCCGCCACGCACAACTCTGTCACAGTGAGAAACCAACATAGGTGCACCCGTTGACGAACCGGATCGTCGACGTCGGAAGGGCAAGCCGCGACCCAGTTCTACATGCCACTGTAGTCGTTGCCGCACAAGTCGCAACGTGAATCACTCGCATCACCGGTTAGGCACCTGCCAACCATGATGTCGTGCACGTTCCCCAGGGGAAGCACGAAAAGGATAACTAGTCTTCAAAGCAACGCCCCAAAGGAGGAAACACCGCAAGGATGACACGGCGTCGTCGCCCGACCCAGCCAAGCCTAAGCTTTCGCCCGAAGAGTTTGATCCGGAAGTAGATGATGCACAAGAAGACGATGACGCCTCCAAGGAGGATCACGACGCCCACAAGCGCCGCCGGCGGCGGCTGGTAAGCACCGGCAAGGCTTTCGCCTGTAGCAGTGCATACCACCACTTCCCATGCAGCCGACCAAGGCGGACATCACCTCCACTGACCCGCGCACACCTCACTCAGCGTCCACACCACTGCCACACAAGGCCACCTCTTAGCTCGAAGCCTGAGAGAACCAGCAGAACTGGCACCCACCTCGCGTTGCGCCACCACCTAGCCATAGACCCTCCTTGCAACACCGGAACAAGGGAGAGGGCTACCACACCATCTCGAAACCTGCTGAGGCGAGCCACCGAGACAATCTGGAACGAAGACTGCAGCCCCAGCCACACACAACCACCAGTCGGAGCACCAAGATGGCACAACCTTCCACCATCGTGGAAGAGTCGGATCCGGACACAGCCGCCCAGATCCGACGAGCTACAGCCGCCGGACCGCTGAGAGAGCCGTCAGATGCCAGCCCGATGCCGAACGCGAGGAGGACGCCCAGATCCATCGAAGAAGAAGGGGGGCGCCACCCACACCCGACTCATCAGAGAGAAGCACCGGCGAAAACCCATGGAGTCCATGCTACCACGCATTCCCCAACAATAGGAGCCAAGGAGCTCGAGCCTCCCCCTCTGAGAGTCACCACAACCAGGCGAGGAGCGCCCTCCGCCGCCGTCGTCCTCCATGCGGGGTTAGCCCAGCGGCATCCTCCGGCGACGGTGGCGGGAGGGGAGGGGCGAGGTAGGAGACCGGCGATGCAGTTGTTGGCTTCCGCCCGATGAGTCAGAGAGGCGAAGCGGGGGACTGGTTGAGTCTTATTGCAGGACAAATTACACACACAGTCTGAATGACTAATTTAAAATAAACTCAGCATATATACGGTAGTGTCCGTGCAAGAGAGAAATACGAGTTTGTCGCGTGCATGCGTGCTTGTGTTTGTTTTACGTGGTATGGCAACCCATACGAGAAGAGATCTATCTACATGTAGTGTAATTATGAAGAAATATCGAACAAGATTTGGCACTACGCCTTGTCTGCTGGTTTCCTGCATAATCTTGACCTTGTTGCATATGTGATTCGGTTGGGTCTGGTTGAGTTAATGTAGTCTCTCAAACATGTTCTACGCTTCGTTTGGTTGCCCATAAAACCTCTGTTCACATTAGAGTAGAAATGGTAGCACGAACATCTGGTTGCAAGTATGTGTTCTCTAGATGCAACGTGTTGTTGTTTTGTTACATGTGCATCGATGGTTTATCTTTCCTCTTGTCCAAGTGATGAACTTACCTTACACCACCGGACTAAAACAACTTTGCCTATGAGCGTCCAAATAGAAAGTTACAACATGAGAGTTGTGTGAACAACGAGATGAAGCTAGTAGTCGAAGAAAATTTCAAACGATTGACCATGGGCGATGAATTTGTTAAAATTCGTCTAAACTCAAATGCACACATGAACATGTTAGTACAATACAATAGGGAGATATATGTTTATGAGCGTCAAAATAAAAAACTTACAACATTAGAGTTGTGTCAAATAATGAGATGAAGATTGTGGTCAAAGAAATTTTCAAATGGTCAACCAAATGCGATAAATTTATCAAATTCGGCTAAACAAACATGTGCACATGAACGTATTAGCACAATACAATAGAGAGTATAGACCTACTCATCTACGAGCACCAAAAAAGGATATTTACAATACAAAATTTATAAACATACACACAAAATTGAAGGTTTGCAATCTACAAATTAGGAACCTATCGCCTGAATGAAACAACAACAACAACAATGTGCATCTTTTTTAAGTAAACCTTATTTCAAATCGACCAGACCCAACGGGCCTTAAACGGGCCTCAAACGCTCGGGCTAACGTCATATGCATCCCAAATATGGGGCGGATATGAAGTCGTTCGGGCGCGTCCGTTACGTCGGACTGATGCTTGTGTCCCACACGAAAATAGTCCCAAACTCCGTAGTCTGAAGCTCGTGTCCTCCGTCGGACCGATGTCGCCGCTCCGACGGGGCGCGTACTCCCTAGTCTGACTATTTAAGCTGGTCGTCGGCATTGAAATCCTACCCCTCCACAATTTCCTCCTCTCATCCTTTGCCATAGCCACTTTCCACTTCCTGTCTGTCGTCACCGTCCCTAGCCCGGCTAGTTAAGCCATGCCCCTCGTCGCCGCCACTTTCTAATGCCGGAGCACCAGTTGCAGCTCCTTGAGTAGGTCCAGACAAGACGCGAAGCCCTGATCGCCGCGGGGCTACCTCCGAATACAGTGGATCTGGAGGAGGAGGTCGAGGAGAAGGAGGAGGAGCCGGAGCCCTCTTACGCGCCCATCTACCTGCCGCCCGACACCGACGTCGTGGACATCTTCGACGATGATGACTAGGTAGTACTGCTGTTACATTTTGTTACTAAATCCAAAGACTCTTTTTCAACAACAAGAATGTGTCACTCCACTCCTCCATGCGTTTGAGTTTCTTTGCACAAAAGCATACTGCGTAGTACGAGACTCTCCTATCCTCCAGATCTGATCCCCCATGACCAAAATCACTGTCACCATCATCATCTTGAAATAAATGCGCGCGCATCATGGACCCCCACTACATCGAGATGTCGCCACAGCACGTCTTTATAATGTTAATGGAGATGATGGTCGATCGATCCTAACCCGTAGGTAGCTCATAGCCGCATACTGATTACTGACCCAAATCACTGGAGTAGATTGCATGGCCACATTGCATGCGTTTCCTACGCATATTGTCACTTTGGAACCTAAATTATCCAAAAAAAAAGTATACCCCTCCATTGCCGACGAAAGCATTCAACGAAAAATTGATTACCGCACCAACGTATGACTAATTTTGAATAGCGGTTCTCCCTTGGATTCATTTGGATTTGAATTTGAATGTCATTTTGCTAGTAGTCTTGTGGAGAGACTGGGGTGCACGATTTATCCACTTTTAGTTAGCATCCAATTCACATTCTAATCAGCGATGTGGATGCCATGATTAGCCTTGTGTGCTCGGTTACCATAAGTTGACTTTTTGTATACATAACTACCATTCCAATTTTTTTTTTGTCTCTGTCAATTGATGCCGCATATTCCTGTCGCGACGTGGCGTGAGGATTACGACGTCATATATAGGCGATGTTTTGTAGAGAATGCACTTCAGCGGCCAAGGGACCATGAGCTGCTGGTGGACGGTGGTGTGCACGCGGCTAGACGATCATTAGAATGCATGCTTCGTGTTGCAGCATAATGGCTTCCTAAACGCTGATTCGCGAATCATGACATCGCGTCTAGTCCACGGATACATGTAATTTGGATATTTCTATTTAACTCCGAAATATTTTTATACAATACAAATAATTGAAGTTAATTTTACGAAACAAAAAGGCAGAGCCAGCTATCCAAAACTATCCATATACATGTCAAAGCGTATTTAAACAAACCGAATGAAATTTAATCAAATAAGATGGAATTCGTTCGGTCATAATTTACATAAACAACCGATATTTACTGAAAAGTAATTTTTTAAAAACTATAGCTTGTACTGGACGACCACTTCATACGCGTGACCGTTCTGCCCTTCCGAACCGTCGTCGCCAGCTGTGCCGCAGCCATTGTCCCTTCAGTGGCAGTAGGGCGCCGATGGGCGGCGACAGCCTTGTCCGGCTGCAACCTGCTGCTTGCAGAAGAGCCGCTCCATTTCCTCTTGCACGACATGGAGGGCCGCCGTGGCCAATGCCGACGTCCCCTACGAAGCACTGGTGGCGGCCTTGCCCCTGCGGGTGTTGGCGAAGGAGTCGCTAAGCGACCACTCCTTCCCGATCTTGGCGAGCTCGCCGTCAATGTGACGACGCCGACGCTTGGCAACCTTCTCCGCTGTGGTGACGAAGCAGCCGAGGGCCCAGGCGGCGACGAGGTCTGGGTCGTCGCGAACCCTTTCTGACGCCGCGTCCGACTCGGCGGGTGGCGTTGCGCCGCTCGTAGCATGCTTGTTGCCATGTCGCTCGCTCCTCCATGGAAACAACGACCCTCGAGCCCGAGGGACCCCGTCCCCATCGCCTTCGAGGTAGTGGAGGATGCGGCCTCACGCCTTGGTGAACGCGGGCGACAACTTGTCCTTGACGAAGTGCTGGCAGCGGGGCGGCGATGCAGGTCCGTCAATACAAGCGTATTGGATGTGCGTCGATGGTAATGTCGACTCCTCCTTCATGTGGCGCCCGACCTGGACGCCGTGTTGTGTGGCGGTGGCGGTGGCTCCTCCTTGTCGCGGCGCCCGATCTGGAAGCCTCTGCGGTTGCGCAGGGGAGGGGGGACACGAACTCCTCCTTCACCCATCGGAGATGGGATGTGGCGGCTCCCTCTTCACGTGGTAGTGCAGCCAAGTTGGCGACTCCTCCTTGACCGCACGTGGCGACGAGGGTGGCGTTGAGCCCATCTGAGAGAGCGATCACTTTCTTCATGAGCTCCATCCGACAGACGAATTCCTCGTCCGTTAGAGTGGCCTCCGCAAAGAGGTACGACTGTCGTTGCTACTTCTACGGCGGCACCTGGTCCTCCTCGTTGCTGGAGGAGATGACGATTTCCTCCTTGTTAGGGGATCCAACCACCATAGACGTCGAGGGGCCTGGAGAGTGAGGGCAACAGCACCATGAGCCACCCGGCGAATAACTGTCGCCACCTCCACCTGCCGACGAGGAGAACCATAACTTCATCATTGCCGGAGTTGGAGATGCTCACGGAGGAGGAGGGCTTGGAGAGGATTAAGCATGGATGTGTGCATCTTTGGTGCACAACTTAAATAGCCGCGACCAGGTCATGCGATGGGCTGGTCAGCCCACTCCAATGTGGCGCAGCGACCGAAGTTGGTTTATCGGGACGCGACATCCGCATTGAAGCGGTGGCATCCGAGAAGTCACATCCTTCAACATTGCCCTCCCATCCGATCATGTCGCTTGTCATCAATGTCGGTCGGTGCATGCTCTGGGCCGACATGAATGTGACGCGGTTGTTGAAAATATGCCCTAGGGGCAATAATAAATGGATATTATCATATTTTCTTGTTCACGATAATAGTTTATTATCCATGCTAGAATTGTATTGATTGGAAACTCAGATACATGTGTGGATACATAGACAACACCATGTCCCTAGTATGCCTCTAGTAGACTAGCTCGTTGATCAAAGATGGTCAAGGTTTCCTGGCCATGGACATGTGATGTCATTTGATAACAGGATCACATCATTAGGAGAATGATGTGATGGACAAGACCCAAACTATAAACGTAGCATATGATCGTGTCAGTTTATTGCTATAGTTTTCTGCATGTCAAGTATATGTTCCTATGACCATGAGATCATGCAACTCACTGACACCGGAGGAGTGCCTTGTGTGTATCAAACGTCGCAACGTAACTGGGTGACTATAAAGGTGCTCTACAGGTATCTCCGAGGGTGTCTGTTGGGTTGGCATGGATCAAGACTGGGATTTGTTACTCCGTGTGATGGAGAGGTTTCTCAGGACCCACTCGGTAATACAACATCACAACAAGCCTTGCAAGCAATGTGACTAAGTGTAGCCATGTGATCTTGTATTACGGAACAAGTAAAGAGACTTGCCGGTAACGAGATTGAACTAGGTATAGAGATACCGGCGATCGAATCTCGGGCAAGTAACATACTGAAGAACAAAGGGAACATCATACGGGATTAACTGAACCCTTGACATAGAGGTTCGACCGATAAAGATCTTCGTAGAATATGTAGGAACCAATATGGGCATCCAGGTACCGCTATTGGTTATTAACCATAGAGGTGTCTCGGTCATGTCTACATAGTTCTCGAACCCGCAGGGTCTGCACACTTAAGGTTCAGTGACGTTTCGGTAGTATAGAGTTATGTATGGTGGTGACCGAAGGTTTTTTGGAGTCCCGGATGAGATCCCGGACGTCGCGAGGGGCTCCAGAATGGTCCGGAGGTAAAGACTGATATATAGGAAGTCCTGTTTTGGTCACCGGAAAAGTTTCAGGCTCATCGGTAGTGTACCGGGAGTGCCGGTAGTGTACCAGGGGACCATCGGGAGGGGTATTTCGACCCAAGAGGCTACATGGGCTGTGGTAGCATGAATACCAGACCTTAGTGGGCTGGTGGAAGTCCCACAAGAGGCCCATGCGGCTGGAGGTGCTTGGGAAGGAAAAAACACAAGGTGGAAAGAGTTTCCAAGTGGGAAGGAGGAGTCCTAATCCTACTAGGATTGGAGGAGGACTCCTCCTCTCCTCCTTGCGCAAAGGCCAAGGGCTGGCACCTTGGTGCGTCAGCCTCCTCCCTCCCTCCTCCTATATATACTAGAGGTTTTGAGGGTTTTCACGCATATAAAACAGCCACGTGCTGCCTCTCCTCTAGATCGTAGTTTCTCCTCTAGATCGGTTTTCAGTGGTGCTTAGGCGAAGCCCTGCTGGAATAGCTCCAGCACCATCACCGCAATGCTGTCGTGCTACCGGAGAACTCTTCTACCTCTCCGCTCCCTCTTGCTGGATCAAGAAGGCGGAGATCGTCATCGAGCTGTACGTGTGCTGAACGCGGAGGTGTCGTCCGTTCGGTGCTAGATCGGAAGGACCATGATCAAGATTGCGAGACGATTCGTGATTGGATCGCGGGACGGATCGTGATGAGATTGCAGGATGGATCATGATGAGATCGCGGGACGGATCGTGATGGGTTCGCGAGACGCTCGGCAATTTGGATCGCGAAGACGTTCGACTACATCAACCGTGTTTCTTAAAGCTTCCCGCTTAGCGATCTACAAGGGTATGTAGATCCACTCTCCCTCTCGTAGATGCTCATCACCATGGATAGATCATGCGTGTGTGTAGGAATTTTTTTGTTTCCCACGCAACGTTCCCCATCTGTGGCATCATGAGCTAGGTCTATGTGTAGATGAGATCTCGAGTAGAACACAAAAGGTTTGTGGGCGTTGATGCTTAGATTGCTTCCTCCCTTGGTCGTGTTTTGGTTCAGTGGTATTGTGTGATGAAGAGGCCCGGACCAACATTACTCGTACGCTTACGAGAGACCGGTTCCTTCAACTAACGTGTAACCTCATTGCACAAAGATGGCTGGCGGGTGCCTGTTTCTCCTACTTTAGTTGGATCAGATTCGACAAAGGCGGTCCTTGAGAAGGTTGAAAAGCAACTTATATCTTTGCACATTATGTTTTAGATTATTGGCTCATGTTGTAGCTCCCTTGTATTTTTATATGTTCCTAGAGAAATAGAGTTGAAAGATGATGCTAGCAATATTGCGGACTGGGTTCGTGATCTAAGGATTGTCCTCATTGCTGCATAGAAGGCTTATGTCCTTAATGCATCGCTCGGTGTGCCGCCCCCTCTAGCGTCATCTGTAGATGTTGTGAACATCTGACAGGCATGTTCCGATGACTACTTGATAGTTCAGTGCGTCATGCATTACAGCTTATAATTGAGGGTCCAAAACGTTTTGAATGTCATGGAACATATGAGATGTTCTAAGAGCTGAAATTGGGATCTCAGGCTCATGCCCGTGTTGTGAGATATGAGATCTCCAACAAGATTCTTTGCCAGCAAGATGAAGGAGAATAGCTCAATCGTTGAGCATGTGCTCTGGGTGGTACGATTGCTTGAATCGAGTGGGAGTTGATCTTCCAGATAAGATAGTGATTGATATAGTTCTCCAAGTCACTATCACTAAGCTACTAAAACTTGGCGATGAACTATAAAATGCCAGGGATGGAAATAATGATCCCTGAGCTGTTCGTGATGTTTGACACCGCGAAGGTAGAAATCAAGAAGGAGCATCAAGTGTTGATGATTAGTAAAACCACTAGTTTCGAGAAGGGCAAGGGCAAGGAGGGAAACTTCATGGATGGCAAGACAGTTGCTGCTCCAATGAAGAAACCCAACGTTGAACCCAAACCCAAGACTAAGTGCTTCTATTATGAGGAGAACGGTCGCTGAAGCAGAACAACCCTAGATACTTGATAGATAAGAAGACTGGCAACGTCGACAAAAGTATATTTGATATACGTGTTATTGATGTGTGCCTTGCTAGTACTCCTAGTAGCACCTGGGTGTTGGATACTGGTTCGGTTGCTAAATGTTAGTAACTCGAAATAAAAGAACGGAATAAACGGAGAACTAGCTAAGGGTGAGGTGGCAATGTGTGATGGAAATGTTTCCAAGGTTGATGTGATCAACATCACACGCTCTCTCTACCTTCGGGATTAGTGACAAACCTAAATAAATGTTATTTGGTGTTTGCGTTAAGGATAAACGTTATTAGATCATGTTTATTGCAACACGGTTATTCATTTAAGTTAGAGAATAATGCTTATTCTGTTTACATGAATAATACCTTCAGAGGTCATGCACCCAGTTAGAATGGTTTGTTGAATCTTGATCGTAGTAATAGACATGTTCATAACATTGATGCCAAAAGATACAAAGTTAATAATGATAGTACCACATACTTGTGGCACTACTGCTAAATGTCATATTGGTATAAATCGCATGAAGAAACTCCATGCTGATGGATCTTTGGACTCATTCGATTTCGAATCGGTTGAGACATGCGAACCATGCCTCTTGGACAAGATGACTAAAACCCCGTTTTTCGGAACGGGCAAGTGACTTATTGGAAATGATACATGTTGATGTATACGGTCCAATGAGTGTTGTAGCATGCGGTGGATATCGTTATTTTCTTACCTTCACTGATGATTTGAGTAGATATAGTGTATATTTACTTAATGAAACACAAAGTCTGAATCGTTTGAAAAGTTAAAGCAGAATCAGAGTGAAGTTTGAGATCATCATGATGAGAAGATAAAATGTCTACGATATGATCGTGGAGGTGAATATCCAAGTTACGAGTTTGGTATACAACTTAAGACAATGTGAAAAGTTGTTTCACAACACACGCCACCTGGAACACCATAGTGTGATGGTGTGTCCGAACGTCGTAGTCGTGCTCTATTGGATATGGTACGAACTATGATGTCTCTTATCGATTTGCCACTATCGTTTTGGAGTTATGCATTAGAGACAAATACATTCACTTTAAATAGGGCATCATCTAAATCCGTTGAGATGACACCGTGGTTTGATAGAAACCTAAGCTGCCATTTCTTAATGTTTGGAGCTGCGACGCTTGTGTGAAAAATGTTTTCACCTAATGAGCTCGAACCCAAGGCGGACAAATGCATCTTCATAGACTACCCTACGAACAGTTGGGTAAACCTTCTATCTCAGATCCAAGCATAAAGTGTTTGTTGCTAAAACGAGTCCTTTCTCGAGAAAGAATTTCTCTCGAAAGAATTGAGTGGGAGGAAGATAGAACTTGATGAGGTTGTTGAACCTTTGTTTCAACCAGAGAGTAGCGCAACACAAAAAAATGTTTCTGTGGAGCCTACATTAGTTGAAGAAGAAGTTAATGATGATGATCATGAAACTTCGGATCAAGTTACTATCGAACCTCGTGGGTCGACAAGGACGCGTACTACTCCTGAGTGGTATGGCAACCCTGTCTTAGAGGTCATGTTGGACCACGATGAACCTACGAACTATGGAGAAGTGATGATGGGCCCGGATTCCGACAAATGGTTAGAGGCCATGAAATCCGAGAAAGGATCCATGTATGAAAACCAAGTATAGACTTTGGTATACTTGCTCGTTGGACGGCAGGTCGTCGAGTACAAATGGACCTTTGAGATGAAGACATACGCTGATGGTAAATGTCACCATTTATAATGCTCGACTTGTCGCAAAGAAGTTTCCAACAAGTTCAAGGAGTTGAATGCTATGAGAATTTCTCACTCGTAGCGATGCTAAAGTTTGTTGGAATTATGTTAGCAGTTGCTGCATTTTTCAATTATGAAATCTGGCAGATGGATGTCAAAACATCGTTTCCTTCCTTGAGGAAAGGTTGTATGAGATACAACCAGAAGGTTTTGTCAGTCCTAAGGATGCTAAAAGGTGTGCAAGCTTCAGTGATCCTTCTATGGACTGAAGCAAGCATCTCGGAGTTGGAATACACACTTTGATGAGGTGATCAAAGTTTTTGAGTCTATACAAAGTTTGTGAGAAACTTGTATTTACAATAAAGTAAATGGGAGCACTATAGAGTTTCTGGTAAGCATATGTGGTTAACATATTGTTGATCGGAAATGATGTAGAAGTTCTGGAAAGCATAAAGGGTTGTTTGAAAAGAGTTTTTCAAAGGAAGACCTGGATAAAGCTACCTAATTGTTGAGCATGAAGATCTATAGAGATAGATCAATATGCTTGATGAGACTTTCAATGAGTACATACCTTGACAAGATTTTGAAAGAGTTCAAAATGGATCAGTCAAAGAAAGAGTTCTTGCCTGATTTGTAAGGTGTGAAGTTGAGTGAGACTCAAAGCTCGACCATGGCAGAAGAAAGAGAAAGGACGAAGGTCGTCCCCTATGCCTTAGCCATAGGCTCTATATTATGCCATGTTGTGTACCACACCTGGTATGTGCCTTGTCATGAGTCTGTCAAGGGGTACACGACTGATCCAGGAGTGGATCACTGGACAACGGTCAAAATTATCCTTAGTAACCAGAGGACTAAGGAGATGTTTCTCAATTATGGAGGTGATAAAGGGTTCGTCATAAAGAGTTACGTCGGTGCAAGCTTAAGACCAATCCGAATGACTCTTAGTAGCAATCCGGATACGTATAGTGGAGTAGCCATTTGGAATAGCTCCAAGTGGAGTGTGGTAGTAGTGATTACAGTAAGACATAGAGATTTGCAAAGTACACACGGATCTAAATGTTGCAGACCCGTTGACTAAAAGACCTCTCTCACATGCAAAGCATGATCGAGCCCCAGAACTCATTGAGATATAAGTAAGAACAACAAGACAAGTAACCACAAGTCGGAAGTTAGGGTTAGGAATAACCGCAACTTCGAGAGACGAGGATGTATGCCGATGTTCACTTCCTTGGAGGGAAGCTACGTCACCGTTTAGAGAGGTGGGTGTTACCACGAAGGCACACCAACGCCACGAAGGCTCACCCTATTCTCTCCTTGAGATATCACCACGAAGGCGATTCCCAACCACTAGTGGTAGACCTTTAGGTGGCCTTCAAACCCTCACAAACTTTCCAGGGGTAATCACAACGTTTGATTCCTCTACGAATGACTCCTACCGCCTAGGAGTCTCCAACCTCCAAGAGTAGCAAGAACGATGAGGAAAAAACTCAAGACTTTCTCAAATCACAAATTCCTTTGGTGCAAAGAAGGGGAAGGAGTGGATCTATCACTTGGGTGGACAACTTCTCTCAAATGCTTTCAAATCCTTTGTGGATCTAAGATTTGGTGTGTGAGAGTGAGAGAGAGTGAAATGTGTTCTTGGGTAAGCTCAAAAGTGAATGGTCAAAGCTCTCCAATGGGAGAAGAGAGCTATATATACTGTGAGAGCAAAGGTGACCGTTGTAGTGTGAGTGATCGGGTAGGCCGAACATCCGGCATGTCAGGAAAGCCCGGACATCCGGCAGATGGCCAGATATCCGGCGTGGTTATACAGGCCCTTGGTTTGTCGGTTAGGGTTGGCCGGACATCCGGGATGGATCCCCCACATCCGGCTTGGCAGTAGGGCCCGACATCCGGCAGACGGCCAGATATCCGGCGTGGTTATACAGACCCTTGGTTTCATGGTTAGGAATGGCCGGATATCCGGGACTGAGCCCGGACATCCGGCGTGGCAGTAAGGCCCGGACATTTGGTAGATGGCCAGATATCCGGCGTGGTTATACAGACCCTTGGTTCATGGTTAGGAATGGCCGGACATCCGCGATTGAGCCCGAACATCTGGCGTGGCAGTAGGACCCGGACATCCGGCTTTCAGCCCGGACATCCGGCAATCCCTAGAGGAAGAGACATAACCAAGGGAGAAATTCATAGATCCAAACAAACTTTTGAAGGTGGAATATGGTGGCATGAGCAGGTCTTTTAGTGACCCTATCGATCCCCTCTTAATAGTGTGGGATCCTATACTCAAGAAAGAAAAAATATGCAATCTTCTTGATACTTCTTCCTTAAGTAAGATTAACTTCATTTGTTCATGATCCACACCCTTTTGATAAACCAGGGACTAACACCTGAGATTTACTTGACAAACATAGTTAGTCCCCTACATGTATATTGTCATCAACATCAAAACATGATGTAAGGGAATGATTGCAGTTTCAATCTCCCCCCTTTTGTTTGTTGATGACAATCATACATGTAGTATCATAGGTACAATAAATAAATTTAGCATTGTAAATCATAAGAGCATAATGCATTATATGTTCCTATTTGCTTTTTGCTCCCCCTCATTGTGTGCATAGAGATGATTGTCCTTATTGGTATCATATGTAGCTCAAAGAAATAAAACAAATAGGGAAGTATGACGCACATATGATACAACCATAATAACCCATAACAACAATCTATAGCCATAAGGATAGCAATAGCAACATAGTCTCAAACACTGAAGTACCATATGTAGCATACATTAAGAGTTTGAATAACATCGAACACAAATAGATAGCATATAGTATGACCCGAACTAACATACTACTTTGGTATTCTCCCCCTTTGACGGCAACATGCAAAAAGGGGCGAAGAAGTAAAAAAGCACCATAGAAATCACTCCTGGCGGATGTCATCATCAACAGCAAGGAACTCGGCGTACTCGTCACGAGACGGGAATCAAAGGTGGAGGCGGACGGAGCCGCGGAAATAGGATCATCATCACTCACGGAACTCCCATGATCACGAAGGCGCTGCTTGAGCCGATTCTTGGAGATGATAAGGCTCTTCTGAACATCATGGTTTTGCTGACAGTTGAACGTGATCGCCTTCATAATAGCAGATTGAGCCTTGGCAATGAATGTGGCAAAGCGGTTCCGAGGAGTGGTCGAAGAAGAAGGCACAGGGGGCACTGTGGACCGAGCACCATCAGTGGACCTCTTGGGCTGAGCAGGAGCAGCAGACCAGGGAGTAGTTGTCACTCGCATATGAGTTGGAGGTTTCCAAATAGAGTGCACAACAGTCTTGGCAACCGCAAATGGGGCAGCATGATCAATCAGAGCCTGAATGAATGGAGCATGAGGGAATTGGCACGTCTAAATGAAACTTGCAAGACGGATCTCATGCCAAATGAAATGAGCTGTGTCCAGAGGCTTGGTAGGTGCGGCTTGCATACGAACCATCAAATCAATACAATAGTTGCGAACCCTCGAGCGATCTCCCTTATTGGGATAGAGAGTGCGAAGCACACGCTGATAGAGAATGTAGAAGGGAGCACGAAAGAGATATACCTCATTGGGAGGATACTCACGTTCCTCCAGAGTGAGCTGAGTGGGAGGTTTAATAAGAGAAGCGCAATCATCAATCCCCTTGGGCCTATGATGTGGACCACTGTTGTGGATCCTATGGCCAACACCAGACAAACCCAAAAACTGAACAAATTGGGCATAGGTGACACTGAGCTGAGTATTATCAGTCATCCAAGTGAGGGTGTCGTCTGGACCAAAGAAGCATGTGGCATAGAACTGGAGGATGGCAGCTTCATTCCAGTCACGCTTAAAGGTCATTGCCGGACCGAGAGTCATATCATCAATGATTTTGACTGGGCCTCCAAGGAACATGGTAGGATTATCATGCAAGAACTGAAGATCCACATAGGTATGAGGGGCAAGACCACGACCGCAGACAAAGCTGGAGAAGAGGTCCTACTGCATGCGAGTACAGAAATGTGGATCCTCAGCATCAGGCCTCATGTCAAACTGGTTGATGTCCTGGCGAAACTCAAGGTATGGACCAGCCCCCGTGGTTGTGAAATTGTGGACGGGGCGATCCCCACTGAAAGGGAGTTCCATGGAGATGTGAAGATCATGAGAAACAGGCATTGCAGAGCCCCGGACTTGAGGCACGGGCACCTTCCGTGTGCCTGGCTTCGACTGGCCAACAGAGGACCGTGGAGCAATGTTGGCCTCATCCTCCAAAACAAAATCTGCATCATCTGGATTAGAGGTCGATGGACTGGGGGAGGGATCCCTACACTTCTTCTTGGGTCCAGAGGTGGTCTTCTTCTTCTTAGGTCGAGCCCAGTCCTCGAAGTCGGTGGAGCCTTGCCGGCGATTGACGCGGGGAGAAGGAGGAGGACCACATTGCTTGGTACGCGCCATGACGAACTCGGGCAGCCGAACCTCAAGACAACACCCGAATTGGTCCCTCCCGAGTGATTCGCACCACAACCCAGGAAATGGATTGGGTGGAAGTGTAGATCGGGAGGAGATGAGGACGGGGGCAGAAGATCGGGGGTCGGAGGAAGGAGGAGATGGCCGGGGCAGCACCGGAGCACAGCCCGGTGGCGGCAGTTAGAGACAGATGAGGAGATAATAGGGGAACTGCCCCCATATCCCGAGCCCTCCCCTCTTTTAGCGAGTCAGCGGGCAACGGGTCGGACGTCTGGGGCCAAGCCCGGATATCCGGCGACCAAAGACCAGAGAGCAAAAATTTGCAGGCGACGCCCCGGACATCCGGGGCCGATCCTGGATATCCGGCTATTTGAGACCAGAGAGTAAATGCCAGTTCTCGGATGTCCGGCTGAGGGGTCGGATGTCCGGCAACTGGACAGAGAGACATGTAAGGGGAAGTTTTTGCAAAAAGGGCAAACGTAAGATATTTTGATATAGACTTCGCCAAGGAGATTTTAGAGATGGAAGGGATGAAAACCTGAGTAATCTAAGGCCATACTAAGATGTGCAATAATAATAAAAAGGTAAAGAAAGGTTCATATACACAATCCATAAGTGGTGACTTAAGTCACCATTTTTGAGCATATGAGACATAGTGCCGCAAAGATTTGAACCTTGGGTACACAGTCATGACTCCATCATTTTAAAGTACCATAGTTCGAAAACCGTGATTACTTTGAGAGTGTTTGTTTTATTTATGCATTGCATAGGGTGAGAGAATTCATGAATTGAATGTCTCCCCCTAACTATATGCCTACATCAAGACAAGACATGAAGTAAATTGCATACAGGGGTGCGGGATTTCACATAATGTTGTCAAGCTCCAAGATACCAAGTTCACGCCTAAGTTGACAGAACCTTGCTTCATCTAGTGGTTTGGTCAAAATGTCTGCAAGTTGCATATCTGTACCAACATGAGCAATATCAATGTCACCCTTTCCACACGATCTCTCAAGAAATGATACCTAATGTCAATATGCTTGGTGCGGGTATGATCTTTGGGTTTCTCAGCAATGTTGATGGCACTTTCATTATCACAATAGAAGAGGCACATGTCTATAGGTGATACCGTAATCCTTCAAAGTTTGCCTCATCCATAGTAATTGAGTTGCACAACTGGCGGTTGCAATGTATTCGGCTTCGGCGGTGGAGAGAGCACCACAATTTTGTTTCTTTGAGGACCAACTTACCAAGGATCGTCCAAGAAATTGACATGCACCGGAGGTGGACTTACGGTCCACTTTGTCTCCATCCCAATCCGCATCCGTGTACCCAATGAGATCAAACTTAGCATCCTTGGGGTACCATAGACCTAACTTAGGGGTGTGAACAAGGTATCTAAGAATATGCTTAACCGCCTTATGATGACTTTCCCTAGGGGAAGCTTGAAATCTAGCACACATGCATACACTAAACATGATGTCTGGTCTAGATGCACAAAGATAAAGCAACGAACCAATCATAGAGCGGTATTTAGAAGGGTCAAAAGGGATACTGTTTGTGTCTTCAGTGAGTACAATTTTGGTTGGCATGGGTGTCTTACATGGACTAGCATCAGTCATGCCAAAGCTTTCTAGGATATCCTTGAGGTACTTTGCTTGAAATAAGAATATCCCTTCTTGAAATTTTTGAATTTGGAATCCGAGAAAGAATTTTAAATCCGCATTGAGTGACATCTCAAAGTTCTTGGTCATGGAGGCCGCAAACTTCTTGCACAAATGAATGTTAGGAGAACCAAAGATGATATCATCTACATAGATTTGGCATAATATCAAATCACCCTTGTCCCTCTTAGTAAAAAGAGTGGGATCGATCACCCCTCTCACAAAACCATCATCGAGTAAAAGCTTCTTAAGATGATCATACCAAGCACGAGGTGCTTGTTTGAGGCCATACAAAGCCTTATGAAGTTTATACACATAGTCTTTGTGATAGGGATCAACGAACCCAGGTGGTTGTGATACATATACTTCTTCTTGTAGAGGACCATTAAGGAAAGCACTCTTCACATCCATTTGATGTAATGTAAAACCATTGAAAGCAGCATAAGCAAGTAAGATGCGAATAGATTCAAGACGGGCAATGGGGGCAAAGGTCTCACCAAAGTCCAAACCTACAACTTGTGAATACCCTTGTGCCACTAACCTTGCCTTGTTACGGATGATTAAACCATTATCATCTTGCTTGTTCTTGAAAATCCATTTTGTTCCAATGACATTGTGCTCCGTAGTTGGCCTCTCGACTAATGACCATACTTGATTACGTTCAAAATTGTTCAACTCTTCTTGCATGGCAACTAGCCAATCATTGTCAATCAATGCATCTTCTACCTTGAGAGGCTCAACACTAGACACAAACTAGAAGTGAGCACAAAAGTTTGTCAAATGTTTACGAGTGATTCTACCTTCCGATATGTTGGTGAGGATTTTGTCAACATCAACTGAACTGGCCACTCGAGGCATGATGGAGGTTAGGGTTTCGCGAGGTTCAACTTCATGTCCATCATCCGCATCCTCAAGATATGGATCATTAATGTGTGGTGGAAAATCTTCTTCTTCATATTGCATTTTTTGAGGTTCATCATCAATGATTGCACTTCCTTGTTCTTGCCCTTGACGATGATCTTGTTCTTGAGGAACTTGATCATCTTCTTGTTCTTGAAGTAAGGGCATTGGTTGAGCAATAGGAGCTTGTGGAGGTATGGTTGTTAAAGTGGTTTGATGATGTGTGAAGCTTTCATTTTCTTCTTCATCATGATGGGGTTCTTGTTCCATGGGAAGAAGAACACCAATGCCCATGGACAAAATATCTTGAGGCGAATCTCCTTCACCTACATCACTTAGATCAACTTCCTCCCCATGGGAGCCATTAAATTCATCAAACACCACGTCACAAGTTTCTACAACACATCCATTGGATTTGTTGTAGACTCTATAGGTGTGAGAGTTTGATCCATAACCAACAAAAATGCCCTCAGTTGTTTTGGATTGAAATTTTCCTAACCGTTCTCTTTGTTGAGGATGAAACATTTGCACCCAAATACACGAAAGTACTAGACATTTGGCTTGTTCCCGATTAGAAGCTCATATGGTGTCTTTTCCAATATTTTGCGGAGGAAGAGCCGGTTAGATGCATGGCATGGTGTTGACAGCCTCGGCCCAAAAACTATGTGGTGACTTGTACTCATCCAACATGGACCTTGTCATCTCTACAAGTGTACCATTCTTCCTTTCTGCAACACCATTTTGTTGTGGCGTGTATGGTGCATAATATTGATGCTCAATCCCTTCATCACTAAGAAATCCTTCCAAGGTGTAGTTCATGAACTCGAAGCCATTATCACATCTTATTGCCAAGATTTCTTTGTCAAACTTGCGTTGTGCTTGCTTGGCAAAATCAATGAAAGTGATCTTTGTCTCATCCTTGGACTTGAGGAAAAACACCCATGTATATCTTGAGTAATCATCAACAATGACAAGCCCATACTTTTTCCCAGCAAGACTGTCCGATGAAGGAGGCCCAAAGAGATCCACATGAAGGAGCTCCAAAGGCCTTGAGGTAGATAAAACATTCTTGGGTGGGTGCTCTGATTGATGTTGCTTCCCTGCTATGCATGCACTACACACACGATCTTTCTCAAATGATACATTGGTTAGTCCAAGGATGTGATTACCCTTTAAGAGATCTTGAAGATTTCTCATGCCGACATGGGCTAGCCGGCGATGCCATAGCCACCCCTTGTCGGCCTTGGCCATTAGACAAGTTGCATGGAATGTGCTCTCTTTCGAGAAATCAACCGTGTAAAGGTTGCCATCCAACTCTCCAACAAAGGCCACTTTGAGGGTATCTCTCTTAAAGACTTTCTCATCCGTTAGTCCAAAGAGTGTATCATAACCAACAGAAGCCAATTGGCGAACAGAAAGCAAGTGATATTTAAGGGATTGAACAAGCATGACATTTGCCAGAGACATGTCATTTGTGATAGCCACCTTGACCAATCCGAGTACCTGTCCTTTTGATCCTCCACCAAACATAATGCTCATAAATGGTTGAATAGCTTCCATGAAATCGTAGAGCAATTCGCTATCTCCGGTCATATGATTTGTGCATCCACTATCGATCACCCATTTTACTCCATCGGAGAAGGCAACCTACACACAATTATGACTTGATTAGAGGCACCCATTTTACAATGGGACCTCTCAAGTTAGTCACAAGGGTCCTAGGGACCCAAATATTATAGAACCAGAATGCATTTCGAGGACCAACAAATTTTGCATAAACTTCTCCATCCTTAGTCTTACGAAGTACATAGGATGGAGGCATGAACTCTTTTGTCTTGTTGAGAGTGGGCATGCCCCTTGTGGCCTTCCCACTAACAACCTTGACTTTCTCCGTGTGCCCTTCTCGTACAAATGTTTCTTTTAGAGGAGTGGTGCACTTTTGAGTAGACGTCTTCTTCTTGCTTGTGCTTGGGTCAAACCCGAGCCCCTCTTTGGCAAACACCTCATTGTGTTGTCTCAATACCTCATTAAGGTTCTTTTGTCCTTGAGCACATGTCATGAGACCTTTCTCGATTTGAGCCTTGAGTAGGCGATTCTCCTCAAGAATAGATGCTAGATCACTGCTAGAGTTAGTAGTACAAGCATGGACATTAATAATAGGAGAGGAGTAAGCCTTGGCTAGGGTTTCTAGATAAGTAAGCTTGAGTGTCTCAAAACTCTTTGTAAGAAGGGTGAGCTCTTCTTCCTTAGTCTTGAGGGACATGGACAGGAGCTCACAATCCTTAGATAGAGAAGCATGAGACTTCACAAGCTTACTTCTATCATTCATCAACTATGTGCAAGAGTCCTTAGCATTTTTCAAGGAGGCAAGATCGTTAGTATGAACATCAATGTTTGCACCAATTTTCAAGCATAGTTTATCATTTCGTGCTTCCTCATATTGGTCTTTCCGCTCAAGGATTTCATATTTTTCCTTTTCCTCGGTTATGAGGGTTTCGAGTTCCTTAATGGTGATAGTGTGCTTACCCACCATTTCCATAAGCATACGAAACATAGTGAGCTTCTTTCCTTTGAGGGAGCTCATGACCTTATTTAATTTAGCAAACATGGGGTCATCTATATCATTATTATCATGATTATCCTCTGCATCAAGGTACTCATCACTAGGAGTAAGAGAAGTGAGGAGAGAAGGATTTGATCGTGGGGTTACCTTGACCTTGTCAGGAGAGTTTTGGTCCTCTCCATCTTCTACCACGACCTTTGCCATTAGGCACTTGTGAGCGTTGCCCTTGTAGTCTTTCATATATTTGTAGGTGATAACATCACCACTCTTGTTGACTAGACTCAAAGTGTTTTTAGAATCTTGAGCAACACCGGCAACACCACTAACATCATCCGGATCGGATTCTTCATGAGCAACCATTGCTTCCCCATCTCTCTTGAGCTTTGAGTTCAAAGGGTTTGGTAACTTTTTCTGGGGAAAGGTCTTGGGAAACCTTGGTTTATCTTCTTTCTTCTCATAGGGGCAATCGTTGGAGAAGTGGTTTGTTTCTTCACAGTTGTAACATGTTCTCACTTTCTTCTTCTGGAATCTTCCTTTGAATTTTCCCACGCTAAACTTCTTGACAAAGAGGGCAATGTCTTCATATGAAGGGCTCTCATCAGAGTCAATATCATCACCATCTTCATCCTCATCATCTTCTTCTTCTTCACTTTGCTCTTCTTCATATACATGCTTGGCCTTCAACGCAAGACTGATTTTTGATGTTGAGGTACCATGCATGGCAAGATGTTTTGTAGCATTTGCCTTTGACTCTTCAAAGAGTTGGAAAGTGGATATGATGTCATATGGAGTCATTTCCTTGAATCCATGGTGTTGTCTTATGTCCCACGCCATTTGGTGATGATACGGAGCAAGAGCATGAAGCAACTTGTCCACGAGAAATCGCTTAGTCAAATTGAATCCATCTTGTGTCTTGTCACATTCACATGACTCGATATCGGCGGTGAGGGTCGTGAGATGCTCAAGGAGTTGCTTGGGGGATTCACCTTTCTCCATACAAAAGTTTTGCAATTGCCCCTTGGAAATTTCATATTGAGTAAGCCGGAGAGTGTAGGTACCGGTCTTGGTCCTCACAATGCTATCCCATAATTCCTTGGCACTTGTGATATGTATGTATGGTCTCCTTTGCTTGTCAGTCATACCTCTCCTTATGCACATCGTTGTCGTGTCGTTGAGATTCTTGTCATATACCTCTCTTGGAGTAAGATTCTTTGGATCAACAATTTTGTAGCCATATTCCAAGATCTCCAACATCTCATCATTTCCATATCAAAGATGATCCTACATAGCAACCCTCCACAAAGCAAAATCGGTAGTGTCATCAAGTAAAGGAGGTTTGCCTTGTGGGTTAAACTTTGGTTTCTCTATTTGAGGTCTTGCATAAAGCCAAGGAACACTGGAGTGTTCATTACTAGGAGGTTGTAGACCAAGTGAAGGAGTAGGCACAACTGGCCTTGATGTCGCACCACCAGAAAGTGGTGCAAGCATCATGGTTAGTGTGGCTAGTCTCATTTGGACCAAGGCCTCAAGAGAAGCATCATGCTCCTCTTTTTGCTTAGCAAGCGCCCGTTCCAGATCCTCAGAAGTGAAGGTCTTGACTTCCATGGAAGCCGTGCCCGTACTCTTCGGAGCCGCAACATGAGGAGTCCCATCGGGGTTCATCTCGCTCTAGGGCGGTTAAGCCACAAGAATAGAGCACGAGGCTCTGATACCAATTGAAAGGATCGAGATGGACCTAGAGGGGGGGTGAATAGGTACAATTACAAAATTTTAATTGTTACTTAGCAATTTTAGGCAATAATGCGGAATATGAAAGTGAGCCTAACAATTGCAAGTAGGATGCTAAGCAAAGTAAGCTACAAACACAAGTAGGCAAGTAAGCAAGCACAATGAGATATAAGTAAGAACAACAAGACAAGTAACCACAAGTAGGAAGTTAGGGTTAGGAATAACTGCAACTTCGAGAGACGAGGATGTATGCCGATGTTCACTTCCTTGGAGGGAAACTACGTCACCGTTTAGAGAGGTGGGTGTTACCACGAAGGCACACCAACGCCACGAAGGCTCACCCTATTCTCTCCTTGAGATATCACCACGAAGGCAATTCCCAACCACTAGTGGTAGACCTTTAGGTGGCCTCCAAACCCTCACAAACTTTCTGGGGGTAATCACAATGTTTGATTCCTCTCCGAATGACTCCTACCGCCTAGGAGTCTCCAACCTCCAAGAGTAACAAGAACGATGGGGAAAAAACTCAAGACTTTCTCAAATCACAAATTCCTTTGGTGCAAAGAAGGGGAAGGAGTGGATCTATCACTTGGGTGGACAACTTCTCTCAAATGCTTTCAAATCCTTTGTGGACTAAGATTTGGTGTGTGAGAGTGAGAGAGAGTGAAATGTGTTCTTGGGTAAGCTCAAAAGTGAATGGTCAAAGCTCTCCAATGGGAGAAGAGAGCTATATATACTGTGAGAGCAAAGATGACCGTTGTAGTGTGAGTGACCGGGTAGGCCGGACATCCGGGGCCAAGCCCGGACATCCAGCATGTCAGGAAAGCCCGGACATCCGGCAGATGGCCAGATATCCGGCGTGGTTATACTGGCCCTTGGTTTGTCAGTTAGGGGTGGCCGGATATCCGGGATGGATCCCGGACATCCGGCTTGGCAGTAGGGCCCGGACATCCGGAAGATGGCCAGATATTCGGCGTGGTTATACAGACCCTTGGTTTCATGGTTAGGAATGGCCGGACATCCGGGACTGAGCCCGGACATCCGGCATGGCAGTAAGGCCCGAACATCTGGTAGATGGCCAGATATCCGGCGTGGTTATACAGACCCTTGGTTTCATGGTTAGGAATGACCGGACATCCGGGATTGAGCCCGAATATCCGGCATGGCAGTAGGACCCGGACATCCGGCTTTCAGCCCGGACATCCGGCAATCCCTAGAGGTAGAGACATAACCAAGGGAGAAATTCATAGATCCAAACAAAATTTTGAAGGTGGAATATGGTGGCATGAGCAAGTCTTTTACTGACCCTATCAATCCCCTCTTAATAGTGCGGGATCCTATACTCAAGAAAGAAACAAATATGCAATCTTCTTGATACTTCTTCCTTGAGTAAGATTAACTTCATTTGTTCATGATCCACACCCTATTGATAAACCGGGGACTAACACCTGAGATTTACTTGACAAACATATTTAGTCCCCTACATGTATATTGTCATCAACATCAAAACACGATGTAAGGGCATGATTGCACTTTCAGGGTGTCTGTTGGGTTGGCATGGATCAAGGTTGGGATTTTTTACTCCGTGTGACGGAGAGGTATCTCAGGGCCCACTCGGTAATACAACATCACAACAAGCCTTGCAAGCAATGTGACTAAGTGTTAGCCACATGATCTTGTATTACGGAACGAGTAAAGAGACTTGTCGGTAACGAGATTGAGGAGGTGGGTGGGCTGGTGGAAGTCCCACAAGAGGCCCATGCGGCTGGAGGTGTTTGGGAAGGAAAAAAACACAAGGTGGAAAGAGTTTCCAAGTGGGAAGGAGGAGTCCTAATCCTACTAGGATTGGAGGAGGACTCCTCCTCTCCTCCTTGCGCAAAGGACAAGGGGTGGCACCTTGGTGCGCCAGCCTCCTCCCTCCCTCCTCCTATATATACTAGAGGTTTTCAGGGTTTTCACGCATAGAAAACAGCCACGTGCTGCCTCTCCTCTAGATCGTAGTTTCTCCTCTAGATCGGTTTTCAGCGGTGCTTAGGTGAAGCCTTGCTAGAATAGCTCCACCACCATCGCCGCAACGCCGTCGCGCTGCCGGAGAACTCTTATACCTCTCCGCTCCCTCTTGCTGGATCAAGAAGGCGGAGATCGTCATCGAGCTGTACGTGTGCTCAACGCAGAGGTGCCATCCGTTCGGTGCTAGATCGGAAGGACCGTGATCAAGATCGCGAGACGATTCGTGATTGGATCGCGGGACGGATCGTGATGAGATCACGGGATGGATCGTGATGGGATCGCGAGACGCTCGACGATTTGGATCGCGAAGACGTTCGACTACATCAACTGAGTTTCTTAACGCTTCCCGCTTAGCGATCTACAAGGGTATGTAGATCCACTCTCCCTCTCGTAGATGCTCATCACCATGGATAGATCTTGCGTGTGCATAGGAATTTTTTTGTTTCCCATGCAACGTTCCCCAACAGCGGTAAGTGACACGTGCGTTGGATTGAAAGCGCGAGAGTGGTGGGAGGGTTTATTGGATGGGCCACGGTTGTCACGCGCAAGCATCCCAGTAGTACAGATGCCTACAAAGCCCCCAATATTTTTCTGGTTTGCGGAAAAAATCACGTCCGAACCTGTCGGAGAACTGATACAGACTCGCATCGGATGACAAAACACGTCTGGATTGCATGGTCCGAATAATTGTCGGTGGTTTGGGTGTCAGCGTTGAAGATGCACTAAACTCAAGGTTTTGTTCCGTTGTGTTGCTTTTGCCCTTATTGAGAGCGATTTAGTCTGGCGAGTTTGTTCCTAAGTTGAGGGCTCCTCTGATTCAAAGGAGGACTTTTTTAAGGATTTGGACTCTTAGGGAATTTTTCATGTGATGGTCGTTTGATTTGTAAGATTAGAATCCTTAGGAGTTTTTTTAATAGGATCCATTTATACTATATTTTGAAGGAAAATTCATCCACTCAAAGCAATTTGCATGATTCCTTTGTTTTCCGTGCGCTATCAAACACTCTCTGTAGGTACTATAGGACATGTCACTATATTCCTCTATTTATCCTATTCCATCGTTTTGACAATCCTGCAAATCAAAAGAGACCCTTATTTTGGTTGTATTTTTCTGGGTTGTGAGCTTAATCTCTCCTATAGAACTTTGCTTCGATACACCTCCTAGTTTTTTTTTACATATTTTGATGCAGATTAAAAGTGAAGATTAGGAGTTATCCCTTCATTATTTTTAAAAGGGTGATATAGCCTTTTGTATCCAAATTAATCTATTTAATACATGTGATCTGCATGCTAATATGGCAATAATATTTTTAAGTAACTCTAAGATTCAGTAAAGTTTTAAGAAGGAGATGTGCCGAAGCAAAACTCTTATATTAATAAAATAGAAACAAAAGAGTAGACTGTACATAAAGCCCTAATTCTTTTTCAGATTTCATCTCCTCCTCTTCCCTTCATCAATGTCTATCCACCTTGTGATGGATCTTAGCGAGGCTTCATGAGTTGCTTTCGCCGCGGGAGATTCCCGCAACAAGATGGATCTTTGCGTGGCTTCGGTGAGCTGAATTCACTGTGGTGGATTCTCATAACAAGGTCTGCACTCTTGGTGGCTGTCCACACAGCCGCGCCCTGATGCAATGTAGCGGGGTTCATGCCAGTGGTGGTTGATCTCGTGGTGGCGGTCGATTGTTGTGTGACGGCTAGGCACGAGAAGGCAGACCTTCCTTCGTTGGCAGCTAGCGTGCTTTGCTCCTTCGTGCCGGAGTTGCTTGGCCAGATGTGTGGCCTAAGAATCTCCAACCTTTGGTAGCGGCCTCGCCATGGATTGCGGTGACCATCAAAAGGTCTTCGTGAGTGTTTCTCGCTCCATATCATGTGGTTGAGTTTGCAATGAGATGTAAAGTATAGGCAATGTCTTGGAGTAGAGGGATGATTATGCAGTGGTGGTGGTCCCACATCACATGTAGTCATCGGGGCCGCAAAAAAGTGGTGGCTACAACACACGAGTGACGTTGATGGTGGTGTTACTCAAGCGTCAAAGACTAGGTCTTGACCAAAGTTAGTTATACTGGGAATGACAATGTTGTTTATGTTGTTATCTTGTTAAAGACATTGCTCAAATATGTTCGAACCGGTTCTTCTTGGTGAAGATCTAGATTCTCACCTTGGTTGGTTGGATGGATCTAGTGAGGGGCCGTGCTTGAATGTCACTCCCTTCTTGAAGATGTTGAAGTTGAAGAATCTCATCGTTCATATGGTGTCATGAAATGTTGCCATGTTCGCCGATCACGAATTAATCACTTTGTTTTTTCTTTTTGATCCCCACCTATCCATAGCTTTGATTTTACCCGACTTTGCTATTTATTGATGTATTTTCCGTGTGTGTGTTGGTGTATGTTGTGTGTATCTTACTTATGCATGTACGTGCTTATTTTGTTGTATCCTTTTAATGCTTCACTTTAAGCCAATACAAATCCATTCTTTGTCATTTTTTTCTTCCAAAGATGTCAAGCTAGACTTAAAGCTTCAAAATTCATATCCTACGCAACCCTCGTCAGCATTGAATTAGACCCGTGCTAGGTTGGCCGGCATCACGCATTTCGCATAAAATCATCTACTCTGTATATTTCTTTTTAGTTTGCATATAAAATTTCTCAAAGTCAAACATTATAAAGTTTGACTAACTTTATAGAAAGAAATATCAATATTTACGATATGAAATCAATATTATTATGCATTAAATGGAGCCAATCCTCCCCGCTACCCCTAAGAGATTTTTTTCAGAACTAGTACTATTTTTGTAGCATTTTTGAAAAAAATGTTGCGAGTTATTTTTTTTCAGAACTAGTACCCTGTCGGCCGATTGTGGGCCGGCCGGACGCCCGTTGGCCTAAACGGGCCCGAAACAGGCCAGTCGGGCATAGCTAGGCCGACGCGCCGGGCAGTCGGCCCGCTCCTGGCCGAGGCCCCCCTGTCGGCCTCCTGTCGGCCAAAAGGTGGCAGGATAAGGCCCCGTCGGCCACCTCTCCTTCTTCCTCCTCCAGCTTTCATTTTAGCCTAGGCCGAAATCCCCCCCCCCCTTGATCTCCCATTCCGTCCACTCATTTGTCGTTTCAATCCGATGAAACGATAGATCGTGTGTTTCTCCTCCGCCCTACGATTTTATTTTTCGCAACGGTGTATTGGTTTGTTTGTGTGGAGGAGAAAATGGTGTGGTGGTGGAGGTTTCAATGGTGAGAAGGTGGAGTGGTGGAGAGGAAGAAGAAGGTGGAGACGAAGAAGGAATGCACTCATGCGTTGAAGGTATATTTTTTTGCTGTTATTTTCATTTTTTTGTTATTTTTGTAATGTACGTACAATTAGTTTATGTTATTTTTAGTAGCATAGTTATTTTAGGTTACTTGTGTTAGTGTAGTGATTTTAGTGTAGTCATATTAGTGTAGTTTTAGTTAGTGTAGTCATATTAGTATCGGGTTTTAGTTTATGTTTTAGTAGTGTAGGTTTAGTTAGTTTAGTAATAGTAGTGTCGGTTATTTTTTGTGTACCTCATTTTAGTGTAGGTTTTTTTAGGTACATTATAGTGTACGTTTTATTTTAGTGTCGATATATTCGTTGTGAATAATGAGAAGCTGGCATTGTCTGACAGGTTAAAATGTCTGAATCCGTAAATCTGACTGTGTATTACAGCCCTGGTACTATTCGATATAATGAGTTGGGGGTTGATCTTAGCGAGTTTAAAAGAGGCGAGATGACACTTTCAGACCCGGATAGACTGGACATTAGGCAGTTGAAGCACTGGTTGACTACTAGTTTTGGCCTCGATCCTGAAGTTTGTTCCGTCAGTATTCATGCCTTGTTGACAAAATCCTGTAAAAATGTGAAGTGGGATTTGATTTCGATAGATAGGAGCCAGCATTGGTTGTCTCTGTTAAGTCGTTGCAAAGACCGAAGAATCCATCTGTATTCCCTAGTGCGACCAGTGGCGAAGGAGGAGAATATCGTACCACCCAACGTGGGGTATGAACTAGGCCAGAGTAGTCAAGTGGCTAACGAGATTTATGTATCCGGGTCACATCCACCGGATGTGAATGCTACCCAAGCCGACAATGAGTCAGATTATGTTAGTGGTCATGCTGCTGGTCAGAGTATTCAATCGGTAGTATTAGCTGCCTCTGGTGTTGCTGATGGGGATGAGGAAGGCGAGGAAATGCAGAGGGTGATGGAGGAAGAGGACGAGGATGGGATCGCAGAGGAACTTGATTCTGAAAATTCCAAGGATGAGGAGGTACCAATTCCTGCTGCATGGGAGCAGGACATATCCGCCGGCTTTACTGTCAACGATGGCCATGAGACTCCATGGCAATATAATCTGAACCAAGTCCAGATCGGGGCTATGTTTGACACAAAGAAGAAAATAAAGTATGCGGTGATAAAGTGGGATATGTCTACCCAGAGGGTTTTCCGGACAAACATATCTAGTCCAACGAGATATACCGTCAAGTGTGTTTGAATCAGGTTGTCCTGCGAAGGTGCATGCCCACGTGCCAAAGTATCACATCCACTGGTTTGTGACAAATGTTGTACCGCATAATTGTGTTAGAAAAAACATGTTGGCTCGTCATCCAAACCTTACTTCAACTCTCATAGCGCAACTCATGTATACTGAGATAGTGACGAAGAAAGATATGGAAGCAAAGCACATCCAGACAATAGTGAAGGTCAGATGGAAGTATGACATTCCATGTGGGAAGGCTTGGAGAGCTAAGCAGAAGGCTATGGAGGAGAGGTTTGGGACGTTCTTCGACTCCTATGATAATGTTGTGCGTCTCCTTGACATACTGAAGGAGAGGAATCCCGGCACTTATGTTAACATTCAGCACACGAGGTTGGAAATCATACCGGATTACAAGGTGTTGAAACGAGTATTCTTCTCTTTTGGTATGTGCATCAAAGCTTTCAGGCATTGTCCTCCTGTGATGTTTGTGGATGGTACATTCCTGACTAGTCAGTACAAAGGGCAAATCCTGACTGCTATTGGTGTGGACGGGAACAACCAAATCATCCCACTAGCCATGGCATTTGTGGAGGGTGAGAACTTTCTGAGCTGGGTATGGTTCTTCCGTCAAATTAAAATTGCGATCGTGAAGGACCGATCAAATATGTGTCTCATTCATGACAGACATCCCGGTATATTGAAGGTCGTGAAGACACTGAGTAATCCAACTGCTGACGAGCCAACACCTTGGAAGGACTTGCAAAGCCGGTGGTGCATGCGCCATCTGGGTGCTAATTTTTTCTCACAGTTCAAGAACAAACGATTGATGAACTTGTTCAAGAAGTTATGCAAGCAGAACCAGCGGCGCAAATACGATTTTATTTGGTCAAAACTAGATGAGTTCACTAAGAAGCAGGTCGTTGCTAGGAAGAAAATGGAAAAAGACCAGGTTAAATTAACAGCACTCATTGCGGAGATGGAGGGGCCAGTTGGTCTTTGTGACTTGCCAGCAATTGACCCTCCTAATCTGAAGAGAAAGAAGGGCAGGGCAATAAAGAATTCTTCTGAGTGGATAGAGAAAGAGCCTCTAGTGAATTGGTCTTTGCTGCATGACACCCATGGAGATAGATATGGCCACATGACAACCAATCTTGCAGAGATCTATAACTTTGTTCTCAGAGGGAATAGAGCATTGCCACTGACAGCTATTATGGAGGGTGTATTCCATGGCACTGTGAGGTATTTTAGATAAAGGCATGAGTTAGCAAGGAAGCATATTGCAGATAATCAGAACACTCCTTACTGCAGCCGTGTCATGGAGTACATGGCTGAGAAGATAAAGAAAGCAAAAAAGCACACCGTCACACTCATAGGTAATCAGGAAAGGAGGTATGAGGTTCAGCTTCCTACTGATGGTTTTGGTTCTGCAAATGAGGTGAAGACGCATGAGGTTACAATCGGAGCAGAATTTCATCCAACTTGTGAGTGTACATGCAACAAGCCTCAGTTGTTGCACCTGCCTTGCTCACATGTGTTGGCTGCCTGTGGCCAGATTCAGTTGGACGCTATCTCCTTCGTGTATCCGTACTATTCAAAGGAGGCAGTACTCACTGTCTGGACAGGTGAGATGACAGGGTTTAGAGTCGTCGGCAATTTCAACAAGGTAAACGATGGTGATAGAGTATACATCCCGGATCCTGCACTACGGCGCACTAGCAGGGGCAGGCGTAAAGTAAAGCGCATACGAAACGATATGGACCAATCTGAAGCTGGTGGAGCAACCAAATAATGTTTGCTCTGTGCGGCTTATGAGCATAGGATGAAATATTGCCTCGACCTGAAGAAAGAGGTGCTTCCACATCGACGAGCGCTTCCACATTGACGACTGTAGCAACAGTTGCAAGAGGTGGTCCTGGTAGTCGTGGTGGACGAGGCTCTAGAGGCCGAAGGAGCGGACGAGGAATAAATAACTCTGAAGCTGCATAATATGTCGGACAATGTTTCTATTTGTAATAAGTCGGACTACTTTTTTATTTGTAATATGTGTGCACTATGTTTTTATGTGTAAGCAGCAAGCACTATGTTTTTATTTGTAATATGTGAGACTATGTTTTAATGCCTCTCGGATACTCAGTTTTTATTTTTAGTACGCAAACATCTATGTTTTATTTTGTAATATGTTTGTACTATGTTCTCATTGCAGATATGGCTTCGTATCCGATGCTTAATGCTAAGATCAATAGAGGGCACCGAGGCGCACTTATGGAATCGGGCACGAACTTAGACGGGTTGATCACTCGCACCCCAAAGTCTAACTGGATGATACACCCTGCATGGGTTGATAGGTATGTGTCGATACAATCACTTAGTACGTTCGACATCATTTTGATAGAAGCTAATTGTAAGCTACATTCTGTTCATTTTGTAGGCTGAATTGGGCTGGACTTCTACCCTTGGCACGACTGGTTGAGGGTACATTGGATGAGTGGGTTGATCACTCAGACTTGGATGACGTGGGTGAACCAATGCAGCTACGCAAGAGGCCAGTATCACGCTTCTCTTACGAAAGGTCACTCCTTAGCTGCTTAGTAGATAGATGGAGACCAGAGACACATACGTTCCACTTTCCTTGGGGAGAGATGGCTCCTACTTTACAGGACGTGTCTTACTTGTTAGGATTACCTCTCGCCGGTGCTACCATAGGACCTTTAGAGGTGGAAACTGGTTGGCTAGCATCTATGCATGCCCGTTTTCTGGCTGCGGTGCCAACTACGGTTACCCTAGACAACGAACGGCACGGGCCTCTTTTCAGGTGGTTGAGCCAGTTTCAGATTGTTGCCTTAGGATATCCCACTTATCAGTTGTCCGAGGCACAGATTGACCGGTCCCTAGAGGCATATATTATGTGGTTGTTTGGCAAGACTATGTTCACAAAGAACCACGTGACCATTGTAGATGCACGATTGATCGGCATTGCACGAGAGATAGCTGAGGCACGTTCCCCTGAAGACATTGTGTAGAGGAGTTTTGGTTCTGCCGTGTTAGCAGCTACGTATAGAGGCCTCTGCAAAGCTTGCCAGTTGAGGTCTAGGAAATCTAGTCTTCTCGGATGTCCACTTCTGTTGCAGCTTTGGTCTTATGAGAGATCCCTATTGGTCGACCCTACATGAGCGTTGACAAACCTTTTGGTAATGAGGACATGGATGGACATTACGTGCCTTCTATCGGTGACTTGCCTACTATGGGATCTGTTTGGGCACGGAGAGAGGTATTTTCATTATTAACAATATGAATTGGTAATGTTTATTTCTTGCTATTCAATATTATGTACTAATGTTAGTTTTCATGCACAGAGACAGTTTACGCCTAGCCAGGTGAGGGGCTGCTACCCCTCCTTCACGACGCAGTTTGATAGTCTGCACGAGGATCAGGTTATATGGGAACCATACACCCGTAAGGCTATTTCAGATAGGTACCCAGGTGGGATTTCTGGATACTGCACTAGAGATCAGCATTACTGGATGACCAAGGCCAAGTTGGTCTTCGATGTGACAGTTGAGGAGATGGCTATTAATAGGGTGATGAGACAGTTCGGTCTATTCCAAGAGCCTGACATTCCGGTTATTTCATGATTACCAGATCACGTGCACAAGTAAGTAATACTACTTTGGTTCTCATCTCTGCATTAATAGGTTATTGAGACTATTCGGTCTACTTATAGCTAATCATGCAACGTGCATTTTAATCTCAGGTACAGTCGCAGTGGAGGAAACAAGTCCCATACTTCTTGGGTTCGTGATATCAGACCTTACCTCGAGGAATGGAATACTGCCCCGACAAATATATGGGATGAAGTTCGTGTCTTCGACTGGGACATGTACGGCTTGTATCTGAAGCGTTACAGACAGAGCACGAGGATCTACTTGGTTCCATCATCTGCTCTGGAACATATCCCAGTTCCTCTCGCTAGCGATCTGTTCCCAACTTCCTCACTTGTGGGAACCAGACACCACGCGGTATGTCCTTAGTTGTTCTCCACATGCTACATTTTCCGCATACATGAACATGTACAATTGGTTAACTTTCTGTGTACAGGGTGAATTGTCAACTCAGGCGCTAGATGAGGTTACCGCTTTGGTGGACTGCTTTGAGAGAGGAGAAAATATCCCACAGCGAGATGCAGTATCAAGGTTGAAGAGTCTTCAGCCGAAGATACGCGGGATCGTCGCAACTGTTACATGTAGGCGATCTTCCGATGTTGTTGACACTCGAGCAGCACATCGTCTGCCACACCCCTCTCTGCAACGTTCAGAACCTCGGCCTTCACAGCCAAGGAGCTCCTCCTGGCAGCAGGCACCTTCTTCACAGCCAGGGAGCTCCTCCTGGCAGCAGGCACCTTCTTCACAGCCAGGGGGCTTCTCTTGGCAGCATGCACCTCCTTCATAGCTAGGGAGCTCCTCCTGGCAGCAGGCACCTCCTTCACAGCCCGGGGGCTATTTCTACCAACAGCCACCTCCTTCACAGCCCGGGAGCTATTTCTACCAACGGGCACCTCCTTCACAGCCCGCGGACTCTTCCTGGCTTCAGCAGATGGACCTAGGTAACTTAACTTTGTACATTATTTTACAAAATTTAGTCTCGTAAGTCATTCCTTACATGTTTTATTTCACCAGCAGGAGGCAGCCAGTCGCAACCGTTTATTACTTCAGTTCAGTCACCTCTATTTACTGGTCCTGGTTCGTACATACCTGGTGACGGCGAGGACAATGATCATGCTGCATGCACCTATGGTATCTCGGAGACAGTTCTTGCCACTCCACCGCCACCGTCGACGCAGGAGACGCAGACACCGACGAAAGAGGTGTTCTATGGTCGTGGTCATCGTGACACTCGTCCACCGCCTCAGCGCTTATCGCCTTCCGGTCCACGTCCGAGGAAGCCGAAGATTCGTCGCAAGCCCCAGGAGTGATATTGTCATCTACGTACGGGACATGACTATCTATTTATGTATGAGACATATGTAGCCTTTATGTATCGGACATATTCATGTATTTGTCATATTTAGCCTCTATGTATCGGACATATTTAGCCTCTATGTATTTGACATATTTATGTTTGAGACTTATTTGGTTTGGAGAGAGAACAATAGTAACGCAAACCAAATCCGTCGACATCAATTGCACGTTACAACTGGATTAAACGTTACAACTTAATTAAACCGCACTACATAGAACAACACTACAGAACATAGTACTACATGAAAAACGTATTACATGAATGCATCATCGTCATCCTCCGTCGATGCAGATCTCTTCCCTTTTGTTGTTGCAGAACTATTGCCTTTCGACGATGCGCTGGTCTTCACCTTGGTACTCGGCATGAAGACGTCGTCTTCATCCTCCGTCGCTGCAGAAGTATTCCCCTTCGTCGATGTAGAACTCTTGCCCTTTGTCGATGTAGAATTCTTGCCCTTCGATGCAGAACTCTTCACCTTGCTGCTCGGCATGAAGAGGTCATCCTCGTCCTCACTTTCTGCTGACCATAAACCTAAATTATTAACAGCAATCCTGAGATAAGCATCACCCTTGTGCAGTTGCTTCTGCCATCTGGCGTGCAACCTCAGAAGTTCTTTCCGTATCTCCTCAAAAGTCCTGGGAGGCCACCCAGCCCTAGCTAATTGGTGAGACAACTCATTCATTATGAAGTCACTACTAATGAGTTCCTCCCATGGTACTACTCTATCATTCATCTTGAAATTGGCAGCTAGACGAAGAAGACGGTCGGACATACCCTTGTGAAAACTACGATCAAAAGGATAGTGAGGATGAGGAGAATGAGACATCTCCACAAAAGAATTGCGAAAGCGGAAGGAAGGATGCGGGAGCGACAGGGAAAGGAAGGGCCTGCTCACCCTCCTTACTGCGAATGTGGTTATATAGGCGGGAGACAAAGTGGCGAGAGAGAAAGGCGGGAAAGACAATGGCGGGAATCAAAGTGGCGGGAGAAAATGGAAGTGGCGGGAATCAAAGTGGCGGGAGAGACTAGCGGGAGAGGAAGTGGCGGGAGAGGAACTGGCGGGAGAGAAAGTGGCGGGAGAGAATCAATGCACTTGCACAAGAGGCAAGTATCACGTTTCTCACTGAAATTAAGATACAATATGCTGAAATTAAGATACATCTTGCTGAAATTAAGATACAACTTGCTGAAATTGAGTTACTGCAATCTAAATCTACTGAGTCCAACGTGGATATTTTCCTTTTCCATCTCCAGCTTCTTCTGCTGCCTAGGCTGCACGAGCCCTTACTTTCTTTCTCTGCCTCTCAGCTTCACGGGCCTCCTCTCGCTGCCGGTAGACCTCCGCCAGTCGAAGTTGGTTTTCTTGGTTTTTCTTCTTCATCTCAGCAAGAAAAGCCCTCTGCTCCACATAGTGCTCTTGCCAAGCTCTCTCCTGCTCTGCTTTCTTCTCTGCTGCCGCCTTCTCGCGACGTTCCTCCAAGTCCAAATTTGCCCATGCACAATGACTTCTTTCACGAATCTCAATCACCGCCCAGTCCGGCATTTTCGTGTCTATCCAACGATAGTACTGGCACAGGGGCGGAGGAGACTACAAAAGAAACAGAAATATGAAAATCAAATAAACAACAATATGAACAACGTGTTTCATCTGTGTGACTAAAACATACCGAAGGCGTGATGTACGGTGAAGGACCAACGGGTGGATCTTCCTCATAATTAGCGCACATGAAAAACTTCATGCCCAACCAATCTGAAAAATCCGTCACCTCCTTCACCTTGCAGAGATCCCCGCACCAACAACGAACTGCTTCCACCCCTTGAGGCAACTTCGCACTCTTCCATTTGCTAGGCCTAATGCTTTGATCCAAAGAAGGCAAACTCATAATGACTACCGCGCTGGTTTTTACGAGTGTTGGTGGCCGATGGAGGAAGACAGATACAATGCCTCGTTTTATAGGCAGATGACAACCGCAATGGCGGGAAATCGGGCGGTAGAGAATGGCGGGACAGAGAATGGCGGGAGAGAATGGCGGGAGAAAATGGCGGGAGAGAATGGCGGGAGAAATTGGCGGGGGAGAATGGCAGGAAAGATAATGGCGGGAGACAATGGCGGGAAGGAAAATGGCGGCAAAGATTGGTGGGACAAAGGTGGCGCCACAGTATGACGGCAAATAAAAACGGGAATAGTACGGCTTGCTGAAATTAAGATACAACCTACTGAAATTAAGATACAACTTGCTGAAATTGAGTTACAAGAATATAAATCTACTTAGTCCAACGTGGATATTTTCCTTCTCCATCTCTAGCTTCTTCTGCTGCCCGGGCTGCACGAGACCTTTCTTTCTTTCTCACTGTGGCAGATAGCTGAAAACAATAGCTAGCTCCTGTTCACGTTGTTTGAATGTTATGAGCACCAAATTGTTGACTTCGATAGACGATGCCAGCAGAAAATTTCTGAAACCTTCCTTCTTCAACACCATTCGATCACCCAAGCCAATGAAGTAGGAACAAGGAATGCTCACAAATATATCATCATCTTCTGAATCCAAAGTAATTTCAAGAAGTAAAGAACCAGTCCTAGGAATAGCCACAAATTCCATCAAACTGCTCACAACCATGGTAGGAATAACCTGACAAAAACAAGCAAGTTATACGATCCATCCTATGAACCAGCAAAGAACAAACAAATAATAAAAACTAGATACCAAAGCTTACCATATGTTGGGAAATAACATTCATGCGATCCATCCTATGAACAAAAGGAGTACACAATATGTAGTTCTCATCAAAGAGCTGCCGCGACATGACATACATTTGCTAATAATTCAGAGTGACACCACAACTATAAAAACAGCTGTCAACAAGTTCCCTCTGAGTTTCACTCAGATCCTCAAGAGCTACAAAAAAATGATTTCACTAACTAAGATGAACCGCAAAACGTATAAGCTGAATCAAATCTAAAAATCAGTCAAACAAATATCTTACCAACATAGGGTAAAGGAAACAACATAACACCATCTCGGTGGAATTCGACACTAATATAAGTTCCATAGTGCTCAAGCATAACAGTCATCATGTCACTGTGGCGGAGACCATAATCATTCACGAGTTCCTCCCACGAAGGACCATGCAATTTACTGCTCATCCTACCATGTGTGAACATAACATGGTATAAGTTACCCTCAGTGTTGTGCAGAGCAAGATCAATATCTATGTCACCTCTCCGAATAGCTAAAGCTCTGCACTCCTCAATGTACCGAACAAGATGTGATCTAACACTGCAAGGAACATACTACAACAAGAATGGAAGCAAGGATCATAAACTTATAAACAAAGGCATTCGAATATGCCACTGTCAGATAATCAAGACATAGAATCTTACAACACGTCTAGAACATCGACGATCCAGCACCACAGTAAATACAGACGCACCGGAATCAACGGCATCACAAGGGCCACCTGGAGCTCGGCAAAATGGGCAAGCCATTACCTGCAGACGGACGGTGGCAAATAAGAACTAAATCCACTACCGACTTGAGAGTTCTCATTCGATTGAGTTGGAAGCCAAAAAAATTTATCGTAGGACGGTGGAGAACGCCCTGATCTATTGTTTACGCGGGTAAAATAACAAAATGGGTGGTCCAGCGAAGAGATCGGCGAGGCGGTGGAAGCACTGGAGAGCAACGGGAGTGAGATGTGAAGAGGGGCAGGCTACTAGACGGGGGAGGGTGAAATGACTGGTCAGAGGAGGAAGAAAGGAGGGATGGGCCTTATCCAGGGGCCCATCGGCCTCCCACTGGCCGACAGGTGGCCCTTCGGCCACCCTCTGGCCGACAGGCATCCTTCCTTGGCCTCTGATTGGCCGAGAGGGTCTCTTCGGCCTACTTGTGGCCGACAGGTCTCTGGTCGGCCCGGTGGTGGCCGACAGGTCCCTGCTCGGCCTGATACTGGCCGACAGGGTACTAGTTTTGATATTTTTTCAACTCAGACACCTGTTTTCAAAATTGCTACAAAATTAGTACTAGTTCTGAAAAAAATTCACCCATAAGAGGTAAGAACAAGGTAACAAACTAGCTACACATGGAGCTGGAACATGCATGGTGCTTAGAGATTATGATTGTTCTTATCTTCTGCTTCTGCCGATGCATAACTTCATGTGATGACGTGTTGAAAGCTGAACTTCTTGCATTAAATGAATGGATTTCTTTGGCGTTGCAGTGGAGTAGTTTAGCCGTTGATGCGTAAACAGATTGTATGGAGGCCGTCAGGATTATCAAAGAAGGACATAGGAACAAGTCTAAGTATGCTTTCATCATTAGAGAGATAATTAGTACTTCCTTCATCCGGAAATACTTGTCCTAAAAATGAATAAAATGAATGTATCTATAACTAAAATAAGTCTAGGTACATCCATTTCTAAAACAAGTATTTTCGGACGAAGGGAGTATTATGTAAGAAGGGAGTTCTTGCATTGCTCATGCTCGTCGTAGTTGTAATAACATTAGTCATGCCTTGACTAATTTTGAAAGGTGGACCGTGAGACTATGGTTTGGCTAGGCTCTGGACCAGCTGAGGCCATGGAACTAGTAGAACGAGATTGTAACATCTAAACTCTGAGTAATGCAAGAATTTATTCGCCAAAAAAATACTAGCTACACAAGGCACGAAAGTAGTACCCACAACCGCTTCTTCTTTGAGATTGGATTGCTTTTTCCCGGGCTAAGAAGAGCAACCACTGCACAGAATGATTCAGCCAAAAGCCATCCATATGTGCAAAGAAAGCCTCAGACACGGCACCATATAAAAAAGCTTGGTCTTTTTTCTCTTTTTTCCCCCCTCCTTGTGTCCATCGTTGACCAGCAGAGAGACAGGGAGAGGTTCCCAGGCCAACCAGCAAACCAACGAACCCAAACCGCCTCCACCTTCCTCCGCCGCGCCAAATAGCCCAAACCCAATCAACCCGACCGACCGCACGTGCGCCGCTCAAGCGAGCTCCTCGTTCCCTCCCATGGTCCACCCCCACCCCCACCCCCACCACCGCCGTGCTCATGCCGCGTCGTGCCGCCCCTAAACCAACGCCGCGGAGGTGAATTCTTTTTTCTCAATTCTCGGGAGCACGCCGCTGCTGTACAGGACAGTACGGGACAGTTGTCCGGGCAGAATAGATTAATTCTCCGGGCCGGGGGGGTGCGGGGCCGGCATAGGTAATGGCCGCCGTGCCCTCGACCGTGCGCCTGCAGACCCCGCCCCGGCTTCCAGGGGTCGTCGTCTCCGCGCCGCCGCTCCTCTTCCTCCTACCCACCCTGCCTTTCTTGTCACGGCCTTCCCTTCCCGGTGGTTAGGGGGAGGAGTCGTTGGGCTGCCTCCTTCTTGGCTTGCCCGCCCCAGGGCTTAATTTAGAGGAGGGCCCTGCGCCTCTGGTGGGCGGCGCTGTGGTGGCCGGATTTGCTGGTGGCGGCAAAACTGCTGCTGATTCGGTGGGTTCCTGGCCTCCTCACTGCTGTGATCTCTGTTCTGTTTCATCTCATGCTCTTCCCTCCCCTGTTCATCCCTGCCTCTGTTGCAATCTGCAATGTGCAGTGGATTCTCAAGATCCCGTGTGTCAGTCAGATAAGGCTACTTTTGAAAAGAGCATGTTCTCTGTGGATGTGGGGGCTGTTTTTGATGTGAAAGGTTTCTGTTTATTCTGGCTTGGGCTATATATCTCTTCTTCAAGTCTAGAGTGCAGGAATTTGAATTTGAATTTGAAGAACAGTTTAGATCCAGGAAGTTCTTTTCGGGCGTAACTATTCTCCTTTTTTTTTCCTTTTTTTCTTTTCTGGGACAAGTACGTACATGTACATGCTTTCTTTCCCCTATTCACTTGTGCTGATGACAGAGTTATCCCCCTGTTCATCTAATTAGTAAGTACTGTACTTCCTTGAGATGAACCGCGCAATCTTTAATTTCTACCAAATAATGTGGTCAGATTTGAGCCTGGAACAATAAGCTTCGGTTGTTTACGGCTGACTTCAAAGGGAATGGCGTTTCCAGATGATGAAAAGATGAAGGTATGTGTCTCTTGTTTCACCCCATTTTGCTCCTCTTTCTTAGTTTCAGAGATACATCATTGACTTAAGTATTTGCCTTTACATAATTCTACTCTAGGGCTGTCGTCCAAAGATATTTGGGGCGAAAGATAAGAAAGCCGCAAAGAAGACAGACCGCCCAAGCTCTTCCGCTGGTAGTTAATCTTAATTCTTTTGGAAGCTGAATAACTGAGTCACTGTCTTGTAGTAATAAATAGATGAGCATAATTTTATCAAAATTTAGCTCATTTGGGTTCAATTTTTTTTCTTAAGTTGGTTGTCAGTTCGTTAAGTCCATTGAGCCTCTGTCAACTTCATATAGTCAGTGCTATGAAGAAGCAGCCAGTTCAATAGAATATGCTAGAATTCATGTGTTCGAGATTCAAGAATTACACAATTTTGACATTTTGTATCTATTTCGGTACGATGTTAGTAGGATTTCGTGACGACACTGTTCCATGTCTTTTCATCTGCAGTTAAGTCTGCACCAAGCTCCTCCAAGGCACAATCTTCTTCCCCATTCAGACCACTTTCAGGTAGTTTTCTATCTGGCACTTTGCTGCACTGGACAATCTTTGGATGCTGCTGGTTTTGTTTGATTGGCTTATTCTTGTGTTTCTTTGGACTAATTGGAAGCAGAAGTTAGGAGCATGCGTGAAGTTAGGAGCATGCGTCTGAGCCATTTTCTAGCCCGTTCTCCAAGTGCCATAAAAACTGAATCTTTTAGGTCAGGTCAAACAGCCAAACTTGCATTTTCAGTTATGTGTCGCTCTATAGGTGGAAATCATATTGGTCTCTTGAATTTCATTGAAATTCACTCATTATACAGGGTATTCATTTCTACATGGAATGTTGGAGGAAACACGCCGACCGCTGAGTTGAATCTGGACGACTTCATTCCTGCAGATGACCACTATGATATTTATGTTTTAGGGTATGCAATCCATCTACTTCTCGCAGTTATGTACCCTTATCAATACTTGTAGTGCCGAAAATTCATAGAAGAATACACAGTGAACAACATACATACTTTCTGTACATTTTACTCCCCCTATTCTTAAACTCATACTAATGTAAATAAAATAATAAAAAACAGTAGGTTATCCTTTACTTTTTGTTTCTTACAGTCCTTTGGGTGTTGTTGACATTCTGGCATTTAATCTTTATCACAGTAAGCTGTATTTTCCTTGGATTTAAATTGGCTCGTTCCAATGAACAGACAAGACCCTTACGTCTTTTTTCTATCCTTCACACAGCTTTCAGGAAATTGTCCCTCTCAATGCTGGCAATGTGCTTGTGATCGAAGACAACGAACCAGCTGCAAGATGGCTTGCTCTTATAAACCGCACGCTAAACAGAACAGTTGACGGGGATGCTGATATCTTCTGTCACAAGCCATCTTTATCCCTTGATTCAACCTCTTCTCGATCTTCATCAAACCTTGACGCTTCTTTCTCCAACCGCTCTGGTTCTGCAATCTTCCAATCCTCCTTAAAATCTATCAGGAAGCCTTACATGCCAAATCACAGAAAAATGCTCAAAATCTGCAACTGCTCAGTCGAAATGCCCAGAAAATCCTACAAAGATGCTTGCTTTGGATGCCCACAAGCATACATTAATGAGACTGATTCATCGGAAGAAGATGAAGTTGATGACAAATCAAATAATGCTTCTGGTTATGTGGTTGACGGAGTGATTTCGTCCGCTTCTGCTTCCAGAGATCAGCTAAAATATAACCTTGTATCTTGCAAACGAATGGTTGGTATTTTTGTTACTGTATGGGCAAAGAAAGAACTAGTGCCGCATATTGGTCATGTGAGGACATCATGTGTAGGCCGTGGAGTAATGGGTTATCTTGGAAACAAGGTTAGAACTGAATCTTTATTCAAGTAATTCCTTTTGATTATGCAAGATGTAGTATGCCCTAAACCTTTTATGGAACTAAAGATGTGAGATAAATATTATGATAGTTGCAAAGACATTAACAAGGAAAATTGTGTAGTACTATGCCCATGCTCTGTTTCTCGTATCATGTTCTTTGTCGGCATTCAAATTTGGAAACAACAATAATAACTTAGTGCTCGCCAAAAAAACAGAACAGGAAAAAACTCTGAAGCATCCTGTATAGTAGATCCCTTAATTCTTTTATGACGTGCACTTACTTTTTGGCTTCAGGGATGTATATCAGTGAGCATGACACTGCACCAGACAAGCTTTTGTTTCATCTGTAGCCATTTGGCTTCAGGTGAGAAAGAAGGCGATGAGTTGCGGCGCAACTCAGATGTTTTAGAGATACTGAGGGCTACGCAGTTTCCAAGAATTTGCAGAAGAGCTGGGCAAAGAATCCCTGAAAAAATTATTGACCATGAGTAAGATACTAATGCTACAATTATTTTAAAGCTTTTATTTTATTGTGATATCATCTGATTATTGTGCTATTTTTTTTAGCCGGGTGATATGGTTGGGGGATCTGAACTACCGTATTTCCTTGAGCTATGAAGATACCAAGAAACTTCTGACTGAAAATAACTGGGATGCCCTTTTTCAAAAGGATCAAGTAAGCACCTCAAAAAATGGCGCCCATTTTTTATAATTAGTTGAGCGCAACTCAATTTCCCCAACGAGGAAATAAACAACTAAAGTAATGGAATGAGAAAAGACTTGATTTTCTAGAATTTTCATTTTCAGCTTAACACTGAGCGTGATTCTGGAAGGGTATTCAGGGGTTGGAGCGAAGAGAAGATATATTTTGCTCCCACATACAAGTACACTTTTAACTCAGATTCTTATTCTGGAGAAACTGCAACCTCAAAGAAAAAGAGGAGAACCCCAGCCTGGTATTTATCTTGTTCATATTAATTTGTTTAATCTTACAAATAACTCTCACTTTAACAGGTATGACAACCTTTAATACTATTGAAAATTAATTATGACGGTATGACCACAAGTTAATTATATATACAGCTGTGTGCGACTTCAATAATCATGCATGCCTGTTTTTGTGTGCCAGAAGAAGCTTAGGCATATATAATTTGTTCTCTTGAGATGAAACCAGGTATATTAGCACAAGCACATTGGTTAAAGTTGTGGAAGCAAAAACAATAGAACTATTCACATCACCATATAACTTGCCAAAAAGAGGTTTAAAAAATCTGAGTCTACAATTAAGTCGATGTATCTTTTTGTCTTGCAATTTAAGACCTAACTATACAATTAACTTTTAATGAGTTATCAGTTCGTGTAAGCTAAGTAGTTCAACTTGTTCAGGTGTGATAGAATACTATGGCATGGAGATGGGATTGCACAGTCATCCTACTTCCGTGGGGAGTCTAAATTTTCCGACCATCGTCCTGTCTGTGGATCATTTACTGTGGAAGTGTATTTACTGGATGGCAAATCAAAGAGGCGGGGATCTAATACTAATATCAGAATTGGTGCGGAAGAGCTCTTACCAACAAGTAAGAATAAGGCTACTAAAGGTATGCACCTTCTTTCTTTTCAGTCTAGGAGACTTTACATAAAGTTTAGAGTTTACATAAAGCAATGGAAACTAGTGTATGCATAGACAGGCTAATTAGTATGAGCATAACACTGCAGGTGCTGGGACCAAAAACACATAATAAATTGGTTCATGTGATGCCACTCATGGAGGAAGGTGCCGAGGAAACTTTCCGCGGCTGCCGCTTGCTATCTGTTTCCAGCTAATTGTTTTCTCACGAAGAGAAAGGTGATTATTATGTTGTACAGTAAATGTAATCACATGTAGTTTTCAAATGGCAAATGATTAGGTTATATACTTCAGAAACTTCCACGATTTTCTTTTTGTTGGTTCGGGTAGAGCAGGAAAGCACCTGCACAGTTTTGCAAGTTGTATCTTACAAACCACTGTAGTTGTAGATGTGTCAAGTTTGAGTTTTGTCTGGAACAAAGTTGTACTGAAACAAGGCATCCAATCAAAATGTACAATACATTATTTCTCATCATGATACACAACATCGGTTTGATGGTCATTTCTTGTGAGCACTATTCATATTCTTTCTTCTTTTTCCTCACTTTGTGTTCGTGATCTCATTTGGTTGAACACACGTGTTGTTGTTGCGTGTCTGCTGTTCTGAGCTGTCATTGGAGGAAATCTTTGCTCCAATGAAAAATAGAGGGAAAACTCCAAATAAACTACAGAGGTTTCTTTTCGGAGAGGAGGTATATAATTCTTGAATTTGGTTCATGACCTGTAAGCCGACAAAATAGCTAATGCAGAATGATAAAATGATTTGATTTCAGAAATGATTACTGCCACAATTCGTGTTCAACCATACCGATCTATTTTTACGAAAGAACAGTTCAACGTCTTTCTATTCTTACGAAAGAACAAATGCCTTACTAACACAATGCCATAAAGCCACTTGCGAATTTACACGTAAAACCACACAACCAGACAGGACGCTTCAACCCATATGTTTTTTATATGAAATAGTTAAATTCAGGCAATAAACAGAAATTTCCACAAACCATAGAGGCCTTTTAAACTGAAAATTGGGTCTATAAATATTGTAAGAATATATTGATAGAAAAAGCATCATATTATGCAGTCTTCAATTAAATACAGAGCCTGAACAGACATTGCGTCCAATCTTACGATAAAAACTTGCTAGCAATAGTAGTTACTTTAAATCGTCGGTTATGTCCCTTACTTTCAAACACAATTATTTCATCAAACGACCGGATGAGGCTGAGGTGCTGATTTCAAAGACCAGAAGTGTTTTTCTAGTTAGAAAGTCGATGTTCAACTCAAAGCTGTCACTATAATCCGTAGATTTGATGCAGACTTTTAATAACTTCCCTAACTTAAATACTCCACGGGGGCAGTGGAACAAGATAGATCTCTGTCATGTCAAAAAAAAAAAATGTCTGTCTGCCAGGCGGCACGTTCCGCGGTGCGTGCCTCCCATGATTTCGCCGTGTGTGCGGGCACGTTTCTTCGCTTCGTGACGGCCGTTGGATCGACGGGTCCTGCCACGTGAGCGGCGCAGATCTCTCCTGCGCCCCGCAGGCCGCAGCACAGCACCCTTCCCCTGAAGCGTGGCGACTGGCGACCACTTCCAAGCTCCACCTCGCCGCCGCCGTCGCCGCGGCCTCTTCTCCGCCTCACCCGCCTCCATTGGTCGCACGCGTCGGCTAGACGGAGAAGGAGAGGTCCACTTAATCGCGATGGCGCGGCCTCCCCTTCCCGGCCCCGCTCTGTCCCTCCTCTCCGTCATCCTCCTCCTAGTCGGCCGCCGCGGCGCTGCCGGGGCCGGCGGCGGCGGAGGCAGGGGAAGCTCCGTGTACCCGGCCCCCGTCGTCTACCCGCACCACTCCAGACAGATCTCCTGGCACCCCAGGTCAGCCAATTTTCGCACTGCCCCTGTTCTCCCCTTGCTTCATCTCGTCTCGATCTCGATTTGGGCGGGGTCGTCGACCCAGACGGCTGATATGTGCTTCATGCCGTGCGCAGGGCCTTCCTCTACCCGCACTTCCTCACCGACGACGAGGCCAACCACCTCGTCTCACTCGTCTGTGCTCCTTCCCCTGCTCCCAATCCCCATTGACACCAAGAGCTCTTGCTGTGGGGGCATATCTGATTCTGAGCTTCTCCTGCTTGTTTAGGCGAGGGCGGAGCTCAAGAGGTCCGCGGTCGCTGATGAAACGTCGGGCAAGAGCCAGCTCAGCGAGGTCCGCACCAGCTCCGGCACCTTCATCAGCAAGGGCAAGGTTGGCCATTTGCTTTTCAGCTCAATAGGCATTATGTTAGACAAGAAATCCATGAATTTGATCATATCTCTTGCATGTTTCATCTGAAATTTGAGCTCAGCATCTTATGTAGCACTACAATTTTCATGTCCCATAGCAGTTATTTCTATATGTACTCTGTTACAGGGCACTATCTTTATGTACTTTTCGTGTTCTTTTATTTCTTGAGGTAGTGACTAACTAGAACTGGGGTCCAGGAGTATATTCAGTTCAGGATTTTCTGTAGCTTACATTTTTTTAATCTAATGGCCAGTCATGTCCAAAATTGTAGGATCCAATTGTTGCTGGTATAGAGGACAAAATTGCCGCATGGACATTTCTTCCAAAAGGTTGTGAGACGGTAACACTGCACTCTTCTATTCATCCATTTCAGGGGTGCTAATTCTTCCAGTTGTACAAGACAAAAAAAAATGTTTCATTTGCATTTTGTTTTCTATAAAGTGTATGAATTGTATTTGATTTTGATAGGAGGGGCACCTTTTTTTAGCCAGTTAGAATATACTTCAATGTACCTAACCTAACTGTGGACACTGGACAGATCTTCATGGAAACATAAAAGTATATATATTTTCCAAAAGAGGCAGGACTTATTTTTCTTTTCATCAAGCTAGGAAAAGAGTATCCTAAAAGGTCAATAAAAGAGTAAGAAATATACAAAGCAACTTCACACTGAGCGGCGAGCGCATCTAGCGGCTCAAGATGTATGAAAGCAGCTGAAAATTCACATGTCGTAGTTACCCTACAGCGGTACATTCTACAAGTTGGCCAAATTCTGCGCTCAAACTACTACAACATGTCACATACTATGTTCATCATTTCTATTTTTTCCCAACTGTATTTTGTGCTTTGCACAATTTTACACGTCAGAGGTTAGAAGTTATGGTGTTTTTTTCTCTTTATCATGTGCACATTTCAGCTGAGAATCTGTAGAACAAGTACACATTCTTACTTGGACATATCACGTATCTATTGTGGCGTCAACCACAATGCACTACATCACCCTGAAATGACAATTATATGACCTAATTTGAAACTTAAATATTCCTTTGGACTTTGAACGGTATGCCATAAAAGTCCTCAGCTTGATAGGCGGGAAATTTTAGGATTGTTTGCTTATCATCAAATTCCATGTGTAGGTTAGGAGATTGAACTTCAGGATCTGAGAATTTTACCATTTTTATTGTTGCTTATAAGTGTTATGCGATGATCAGAGAACGGCGAAGATATGCAAGTTCTAAGGTATAAGCGCGGAGAGAAGTATGAACCGCATTATGATTTCTTCACCGACAGTGTTAACACTATCCGTGGTGGACATCGTGTAGCTACTGTACTTTTGTACTTAACAGACGTTGCAGAAGGAGGGGAAACTGTTTTCCCCTTAGCCAAGGTACTTTTCTTTCTTCACGGTGGTGGTGCTGAATAAGATGATAGAAAGTGTGTCAGCTTGCTGTTTTGTCATCTGAGCCAGTTACAAGTAGCCATTAGCACCATAGTGTTGTCCTGTACTTTTATTTTTGCGATGACTCCTGTACTTATTCGTAGGTATGCCTGTTCATTTGTCAAACAGGGACGTAAAGGATCACACCATAAAGGTTTGTCAGAATGTGCACAGAGAGGCATTGCAGGTATAACTTTGTGCTCTTTTCCTTTTTGGCGGTGGCAATTCCTGGGTTATTAACAAGACACCTGAAGCATTTTTTGACTGATATGCTTGGCCTGTGTCCATCGTGTTCCTTAGTGAAACCACGGAAGGGGGACGCCCTTCTGTTCTTCAACCTTCGCCCGGACGCCGCGACAGACCCGTCGAGCCTCCATGGCGGGTGCGAGGTCATCAAGGGGGAGAAATGGTCGGCCACGAAATGGATCCGCGTGGCCTCGTTCGACAAGGTCTATCACGCGCCGGGCAATTGCACGGATAACAGCAACAGCTGCTCGCAATGGGCGGCGCTGGGAGAGTGCACGAAGAACCTGGCCTACATGGTGGGAACCGCGGCGCTGCCCGGTCACTGTAGAAGGAGCTGCGACGTGTGTTAGCGCTGGAACGTGGAGTAGAACCCCTTGGAACGCCGCTTGTTGCTGGAGTTGAGGTTCATAGAGGAAGAGCAATAGCGGGTCGAACTGAGCTGAGGTTTGGTCGTCCAGATGGTATCAGTAGTTTCTTGTTACTCCCTGATGACAAGTTGGCTCCTGGCTACCATTGTTTATTTATTGATGAGTGGTAAACCTGGCTGCTAGTAGATAGTATCAGAGGACGGACCCTTGTTGATGAGTGCTCGTGATATGTGCTAGGCAGGCAGAGACGAGTTGATTGTTAGAGTTGGCTCATGGCGGATTTCATCAGCTTATGGTGCCATTTTTGTCTGTAGACTGTAGGGACCGTGATATCTTTTCTCACTCTTGTACTAGTATATATATGTAGCACCAACATGTATTCCCTGAATTCGACGAGCATTTCCAAATCCTTTGCTTCTGTGCTCATTTTTTGTACGTACCTACTACTCCCTCGAACTGAATCATTCATGTGCGCAGAAGAGAATGTCGTTGGACGCTTGCCCGTGGCGTGACGATGCCGAAGAAGAGGAGTGAAGAATACAGTAGAGAGTCTTTGCGGTTTGCACGGAACCGCTGCAGATGAGGTAATTGAATGCCTCTCGTCCCCATGATGCCTTTCATTAATTGCAATCGCGGAAAGTGTATCGACTCCTCCTCCAATCCTCGCAACCGCCTCTGAATTCAATGCTTCATCGCCCCCGAAATGCGGAACTGGCTCGCAGTCGGACTGTGCTTCAATCCATGTAGCTTTGTGTGCATGACATATGGGTCCAATAGGTGGCCGGCCCAACGTAGGTGCATACTACTACTCGGAGTAGTGTGTTTAGTAGGAACTTAGAAGGAATTTCGTGTTGTAATGGGGACACGGCGACCGGACGGGAGCACGCTTAGTTGATGCCAAGGAGAGGGGTGTTTGTTCGGGCCACGGCTCGGCGTCACGAGGAAGATGTGATATCAGGGCGCATGCGCCTACACATGACATGACAATGTTATCGATCGAGAGTTGCTATGCTTCACGTCACAAATGAGTTTATCAGCAACAGATTAATTGATTGATTAGCACACACATACAGTAACATATTGGCGGGAAATAACCGGTACTCCTGCATTATCTACTACCTAGAAATAGAATCATCATACTGGAGGGAAGGCTACACGCAGAGAAGCATGCCATTCCCGCGAAGGATTCTTTATCCAACGATCAACAGTGTCGCTGGCCTTGCCCTCCTAGAAGAACACCATCCCGACGGCCAAGGAGGCGGCGAGGACGCCGGCGGCGTGGAGGCGGCGCGCTGCGTGGCTGGGCTTGGGCGACTCCGGCGGCGAGGCGAACGGCGATGGACCTGCGATGGAGATGGCATACACAGATACAGTATATATTAGCTGTGCAGCTACTATACCACTACAGTACTGGGCTTCATGGCACTAGTAGTAGTATGTGATGACAAAACACGTGAACTGAAACTGTGTGTCTGTACTCTGTACCTACGGGCATACATATGGCCATGTACTAATGTTTTAGCATTACTTGTGTTTTTCTCTTCTTTTATTTATATATTTAACTAATACTCCTACTACCTAGTACCATCCATCAATTTCTTAATCCTTGCTCTTGGTCTTTGACTCTTGGGCAGATAGAATTACTCAAGCTACACCCGCAACTGAAATTCTACTACTGCATGTGGCGGCGTTTACCAGCAGGGTACTGTGGGCTGTCGCCGGGCAACATCGGCGAGGGAGATCCCGGCGCGGGCGCCGGAGATGGGCCCAGACGAACATTGTAGCCGAGTGCTGCAACAAGGAAAATATCCATACAAATCAAATCCACCTCAAGAGAGAGTGACATAATAAATAAATAAATAAAATAGAGCAAATCCAGCGGCAACCTGCAGCAGCAGGAGGAGTTGAGTTTAGTTTGTTACCTGCGCAGGTGCTGAGGGGCGGGGTGGCGACGCGGCAGACGCCGGGGAGCGCGAGCGCGCGGGCGTAGTCGACGGCGATGCCGAAGGAGTCGGCGGCCCCGGAGAGGAGCTCGCAGAGGCAGACGGGGTTGGAGCCCACCATCCCCGCCAGCTCCGGGCAGCACGGCTTGTCCGGCGCCCGCGCCTTGCTCCCGGCCTGCACGTACGGCAGGCAGTCCGACATGTTGAGCAGCGAGTTGAGGCACGCCGCGCTCATCCCCGCGGCCGGCCCAGGCGCCGCCGCCGCCGCCGAAGGTGGCACCGCCACGTGCTGCGCCCCCGCGAGCGTCATCGACAGCGAAAGCGAGAGCAGCACCGCCGCGACCGGCACGGCCCACCGCCGGTGTGGTGTCACTGCGAGCGCCATGGTCAAGGGTGGGCGGCGGGTTTGTTGGGAAGCGGTGGGAGCGAGTTAATGCGGTGGCGGGCGAGCGGTGCTTCTTGGACTGTAGTACTCCACCACACCACTGGGTAGGATCGGAGCCGGAGGCGGTGTTCTCTTTATATAGCCGTGGAGCGTGGGAGAGGTGGCAACTGGAGGACTGCACCAGATGTTGCGTGCGATGGATTGGAATGAATGAGCAGACTACGTGGCGACCGGCGGCTGCCAAATTTCGGCGCTAGCTTTTGTTGCATTTCAAGGGCATGTATATATACATAGGATTCTCATGAATTTCACGTGAATTTGGCGAGAATTTACTACTACTATTGCTACTACTAGCAAAAAAAAAGAATTTGGTGAGAATTTGGCATGGATGAAACGGCCGCGATTCCTGCAGTATGCATACAAGGATTCACCTCCCATCATCAAGCTTTACTACTACTAGTAGTACGCAGAAAGCTCTGTTGGTGCCGACTTTCCTAAATCAACTTTGTGTGTCAACAATGGACACTGAATACTTTTGAGTTCATTGGCGAAAGAACGTTGTGCCCTACACTACGTGTTTGTGGATGAGGACGGTGTCCTATAGCTAGCGTTGGAGGCTGTTTGTTAGCAATGACGACGGCAGCAGGAGCACCGTTAGAACCAGTCCGTTGGTCAGAACGATCGATGATCTATCTATCTATCTATCTATCTATCTATCCCATTACTAATGGAATGGAATGGTACGTCCATCTTCTTCTTCGTCCGGCGATAATAATGCGCTCGCATGCGGCCGAGGAAGATGAGGACGACAGGCACGGTGTGACTTTGGCATGCGTGCGTGGCATTGGCAGTCCACAGTTCCACACACAGCTGTTGTTGCTCACACGGGCGGGCATTCATTAAGATGGAGCGAAAACCATCAGTTTCCAAGCGGACGGTGCACGGCTGAGGCGATGGCAGATGAGGCCATCAGGGGAGGGCATTTACGTTACTACATGCTTCACCCAGCTTGCAAACAAAATCCCCTGCCGTAGTAGTACTGGTAGTAGTAATAACCTGCAACACAGGGCCCTCCAGAAGCGAACGCCCTCTCTTCTGCGCGATTCCATCAACCTGTCGAAGACAGCTTAACGACATCAGAATGGAATTACAGAATCTTCTTGGCATTCATGGGAAAATTTAACGGCTCGAGTTGCCCATCTTATCAACAGCAGTGAACTCGTCTCAAGCCGGCATTATAACATCGCCATCGCTGACATTCATATTTGCACAACAAACTACACACAGCACCTAGTATGAATCTGTATACTAGTAGTGCGTATTACTCCGGGATAGATACTAGCCTATATCCAGCATATGCCTTTCCTCGCACCCCAAAGAATTTGATGGCTGTATCACGCTTTTTTCTTTCGAGAATGAACAGATATTCAACATTAATGACAATGCCTTTCAAGTTTGAACCACATAAGCGCTATCGTACCTAAATGCCAAAATGAGTCACTTCATCATCTTCTCCTGCGTCTTCATCTTCATCATCATCATCATCGTCATCATCGTTATCAATCTCGGAAAATCTGAAATCCTTCACCGCCTCCTCTTCCTCCTCCTCGTCAACGTCACCCATCATTTCTGAAGAGGGAATTCTGTCCCTCAAACCAGTGCTGAGCACCACAGTTTGTCCTTTGGACTTCTCCATATCTCTTCTCAGTCTTTCCATGTTCTCGTTCCTGCGCTCAGCCTCTAGTTTCTCCTTCTCAACAATCCTCTTGTCAAGATCAGCCCTGATAAAAGATTGTTATATGAGAGCAACTGATAAGTTTTTTGGCATCGACGTTCCGTTCAGCAATTGTACGACTGTGTCATTAAGGACAAACCTGTAGGTCTCCATGTATTCTTTGGCACTTGCTTCTATAGCTTCAAAAAATGCATCAACTCCAGTGCCAGATACCGCCGAGACTCCAACAGAGCGTAGGTTCTTGTAGAATTCATCCAACACAAGGGAGAGACTCCGGGTAAAGGAAGAGGAGTATGATGAGTCGGCATCCAAAGCCGTCTGAAATGCTTCAAAGTCTTGCATCCACTGCTCCAGCAAAAAATGAAGGCCAAGTTACTTTTTTTTTTTTTGAAGAAGGAAACATCATGTACTAAAACACTGGCTGTGCAAGTATATTTCCACTTTTCAAAATATGCATGTTCAATAAGGCTCAATCGTACACCTCAGCATGACAGCTCAAATGTGACATATTGACAGAAGTATACCCAAAAGAGAACCAGTACATACTGCATACACCGCAATGTGAATACATTATAGATAGTAGCCAGTTGATATAATCATCATAAGGGTGTACCTACCTCAAGAGCAAACTCGTGCTTAGCTACATCAACCTTGTTAAATGTCAGCACCAGAGGCAAACGGGTCTTGTACAGGATACTGCACGCATACATCATGTTGCTCATAAAGGTTACGGGGTTTGTCGACCTGGGGGTGTCAACCACATATGCAACAACTGTTGGAAATGTTGATGCAAAAGCTTCAGTTATGATAGCTCCTGAAGCCGACCAAGTGAAGATTTCAATTTCCCCTGGGGTATCCACTAGCACATAATCCAGCTGGTCTGCCCGGCTTTCAATAACAGATATAACCTGCAAGGATGAATATTGGACATATACATTAGCTAAATGGTAGTACAAGAATAGAGGAAAAAGTCATGTCCCAAATACCAGAAAATATAGCATACAATTTTTGCAGAAAGAAGTCGGCATTATTCAACGCGCAATCAAATAATTTTCTATGAGCTCAGCATTAAGCTATAAATTAAGTACAGTTTCATGCAACATTTTACACTGAATGGTAGAAATTGACATGAAACCAAGTACCAAAAAGAAGACATGAAACAGCTCGGTTATCTTCCATTTTATAGCTTAACAGAGGATTTCAATGATGCACATTACCATTATGAGATCCATATAGGATGGGTACCTCATCAAACTTGGTTGAGAAGAGGTTGAGTGAGGTAAGAATGCCACCATTGGGGCCAAGCCCGTACTCTTTCATCACCTCCTTGTAATGCACGGTGTCACGGATGTCAATGTTGGCCCCGAATGGCAGCGTCATCACCGCAGGGTCAAGGTTAAGCACGTAACCCCTCATGTTTGTCGATGCCTGCATATGGCACACCAGACGGTGCACGAAGGTGGTCTTCCCCGTCCCTGCATTGTAGAGCAGAACAGTAAGCTTCCAATTCCAAAATCTCTCAGCAAAACCTAACATGTCACAGGTTCGCTGGGCCATCCGTACTATTATAATTGAAGCAATTAGATAGCGGCAAACGAAATCGAGCGTACCGGCCATGCCGATGACGAGGACGATCACCGGCTTCTTCTTGAAGTTTGTGCGGCCCGGGGCGATGGATAGGCCCCCGATGGAGTCCGCGAGCTCCTCGTCCTTCCCCTTACCCTCGGCGTCCACCTGCTCACGCCATACAGGAAGCCCAGAGTCAATCAGAAACAAAACCCTGAAAAAAGGGAGGGGGGAATTCCCCCAAGAAAAGGTTGGGCGGCGGCGGCGGCTTGCCTGGTCCTCGAGGTCCATCTGGGTGGGCTTGCTCTCGGCGGGCGGTTCGGAGTCGATGTCCATGGGCGGCTCGGGGGTGCCGAGAGACGGCGGCCGGAATCGAGGAGGTTGACGGGGACGGGGGGCGGCGGCGACGAACCAATCGGGGAACGGACTGCGGCGTGCGGGACGGGAAGAGAGCTGTTTTTTTTGTTTTTTTTAGAAGATGGGAAGAAAGCTGCTGTTCGTGACAAGGGTGGGTTGGAACCGCAGCCGCACCGCACGGTTCCTAAATGGCCCATCTAGCCTACATAAACCTGGCCCATTTGCTCGCTCAAGCTCTGCCGGTGCTTTAGCACAATGACCCGAAATCACTAATTGGCAAGTACGCCTTTAAAAATCATTTTTATCATCTAGGTTGCGACAAGTGACGTACTGCACGTGTGTCATTTATCGTAACCTGATAGTTTTGACTTTTTTTTTAGATTCGTATTCTTAAAACGTTTTATTTCTTAAACCATTCGTTCAAATCTTGAACCGTTTTCATCATATGAGTTTTTTGCGTCGAGATCTTCAAAACTAGATCCCATGTTGATAGGTTTTGATAAACCATTTTTTTCAAAAGAAAACCGGATGAAAAACCGGAACGAAAAACCGTGCCTCCCGCGATAGAAAAACAACAACAGAAAACGTGTTTTTCCCCTTTTCGAGAGGCATGTCGTGCCTCTCGCAAAACCGTGCTTCTCGTGAGAAAAAACGTGTTTTTCCCTTTTCGAGAGGCACGGTCGTGCCTCTCGCGAAAGCAAACCTGTGCCTCTCGCGAAAGCAAAACCGCGCCTCTCGCGAAAAAAACAGAAAACACGTTTTTCCCCTTTCCGAGAGGCACGGCCGTGCCTCTCGCGAAAGCAAAACCATGCTTTTCATGGAAGCAAAACCGTGCCTCTCACAAAATACGTGTTTTTTTCCTTTCTGAGAGGCCCAACCGTGCCTCTCGCGAAACGCGTTTTTTCACGCAAAAAAATTCTTTCGAAAAAAGTGTCCAAAAGCTAAGAAACCCCGGTGAAAAACTGAAACACCAAAAAAAACCCGGAAAACAAGCAAACTAAGAAGCCGAAAATGTGTGCGAGAAAAAAAAATCCGAAGGAAATGCTCAGAGTGTGACGCGTGAAGACAGCTGAGAACGCGCCAAGTGACGGCGCGTGAGAATGATTGTTGGAAGGCTTTCGAGAAAGTGCTCTCTAATTAGTTGCTCCCAAAATGACCAGACCTAAGTACTACGGAGGACTGGGATTCCATGACATCGAGCTCTTCAATCTAGCCCTTCAGGCTAGACAGACATGGAGAATCCTAATGGATCCGGCGTCTCTTAGTGCACGTGTACTGAAGGCAAAATACCACCCCAACAACAAATTTTTGTCCTCTGAGCTAGACTCGGCTCCATCACAAATCTGGCAAGCCATTCTAGAAGGTCATGACGTTATGAAGTAGGGTCTGATTCGGCGCATCGGTGACGGAACCTCAACGCACATTTGGCAACATAACTGGCTGCCGAGACCAGCCAACATGCGACCCATCGTAAGCAGGGCTGTAAACCCACCGTAGCTAGTTAGCCAACTAATTCTGCCTAGTGTTGAATGGGACTGAACTGCTATAGAAGAGATTTTCATACGAACGGATGCTCAGTCGATCATGGCCATACCTTTGTGCACAAGACAGATTAACGATTTTTTGTCTTGGGTACATGAGAAGAACGGAGTTTTCTCTGTTTGATCCGTGTATCGCATGCTTGTGCATACTAAAATCAGGAGGGAAGCATGGCTCGAGGGCCGTAGTAATTCTTCAGAAACATATAGAGATACCAAGTCATGGGAGAAGTTGTGGAAAGTTAAGGTCCCTTCAAAAGTTAATATTTTCTTACGGAGGCTTGCTCAGCAGTCGATTCCCACTGCAGATTTACTACACCATCGCAATATGTTAACCAGTACGAGATGTGGACTCTGTGGAGCCGAAGACTCATGGCAACATTCATTGCTCCATTGTACAGTGTGTCGTTACGTCTCGGCGCTGCAGGAGCAGGACTTGGTGGAAGCTTTGAGCAATACCAGGGAGTCAGATGCGAGACGATGGGTCTTTCCCCTTCTAGATATGCTCTCGGCGGCGGAGATGATCCATGTGGTTATAACGATGTGGACTCTTTGGTATGCACGGCGGCAAACACTCCATGAAAACAATTTTCAAAGCCCGCTCTCAACGCTCAATTTCATCATGAGATATATAGAGAAATAGATGGAATCGAGCCGAGGAAAGCACCAACAGCTGCAGGTGTTGCCGAGGCATGCTCACAGCCTCGATGGATTGCACCGCCATAGGGTACTGCAAAAGTTAGAGTGGACGGGGTTGTTTCTAGGAGCAGTTTGGAAGGTTCAGTCAATGCTATTTGCGCATGAACTCTGCTGGCCTATTCTTAGGTGCCTCGACCATCAAATTTCGAGGAATTATAGATCCTCCTACCTTGAAAGCTCTAGCATGTCGTGAGGCGATGGCACTTGCCGCGGATATCTCACTGCCACATATACCCATTGCCTCTGATTGCAAAGGGGTCGTCCATGACATCAATCAAAGAATGAGGGGGGGGGGGGGCGCCTACTCAAGTACGCCTTTAAAAATCATTTTTATCATCTAGGTTGCGACAAGTGACGTACTGCACGTGTGTCATTTATCGTAACCTGATAGTTTTGACTTTTTTTTAGATTCGTATTCTTAAAACGTTTTATTTCTTAAACCATTCGTTCAAATCTTGAACCGTTTTCATCATATGAGTTTTTTGCGTCGAGATCTTCAAAACTAGATCCCATGTTGATAGGTTTTGATAAACCATTTTTTTCAAAAGAAAACCGGATGAAAAACCGGAACGAAAAACCGTGCCTCCCGCGATAGAAAAACAACAACAGAAAACGTGTTTTTCCCCTTTTCGAGAGGCATGTCGTGCCTCTCGCAAAACCGTGCTTCTCGTGAGAAAAAACGTGTTTTTCCCTTTTCGAGAGGCACGGTCGTGCCTCTCGCGAAAGCAAACCTGTGCCTCTCGCGAAAGCAAAACCGCGCCTCTCGCGAAAAAAAACAGAAAACACGTTTTTCCCCTTTCCGAGAGGCACGGCCGTGCCTCTCGCGAAAGCAAAACCATGCTTTTCATGGAAGCAAAACCGTGCCTCTCACAAAATACGTGTTTTTTTCCTTTCTGAGAGGCACAACCGTGCCTCTCGCGAAACGCGTTTTTTCACGCAAAAAAATTCTTTCGAAAAAAGTGTCCAAAAGCTAAGAAACCCCGGTGAAAAACTGAAACACCAAAAAAAACCCGGAAAACAAGCAAACTAAGAAGCCGAAAATGTGTGCGAGAAAAAAAAATCCGAAGGAAATGCTCAGAGTGTGACGCGTGAAGACAGCTGAGAACGCGCCAAGTGACGGCGCGTGAGAATGATTGTTGGAAGGCTTTCGAGAAAGTGCTCTCTAATTAGTTGCTCCCAAAATGACCAGACCTAAGTACTACGGAGGACTGGGATTCCATGACATCGAGCTCTTCAATCTAGCCCTTCAGGCTAGACAGACATGGAGAATCCTAATGGATCCGGCGTCTCTTAGTGCACGTGTACTGAAGGCAAAATACCACCCCAACAACAAATTTTTGTCCTCTGAGCTAGACTCGGCTCCATCACAAATCTGGCAAGCCATTCTAGAAGGTCGTGACGTTATGAAGTAGGGTCTGATTCGGCGCATCGGTGACGGAACCTCAACGCACATTTGGCAACATAACTGGCTGCCGAGACCAGCCAACATGCGACCCATCGTAAGCAGGGCTGTAAACCCACCGTAGCTAGTTAGCCAACTAATTCTGCCTAGTGTTGAATGGGACTGAACTGCTATAGAAGAGATTTTCATACGAACGGATGCTCAGTCGATCATGGCCATACCTTTGTGCACAAGACAGATTAACGATTTTTTGTCTTGGGTACATGAGAAGAACGGAGTTTTCTCTGTTTGATCCGTGTATCGCATGCTTGTGGATACTAAAATCGGGAGGGAAGCATGGCTCGAGGGCCGTAGTAATTCTTCAGAAACATATAGAGATACCAAGTCATGGGAGAAGTTGTGGAAAGTTAAGGTCCCTTCAAAAGTTAATATTTTCTTACGGAGGCTTGCTCAGCAGTCGATTCCCACTGCAGATTTACTACACCATCGCAATATGTTAACCAGTACGAGATGTGGACTCTGTGGAGCCGAAGACTCATGGCAACATTCATTGCTCCATTGTACAGTGTGTCGTTACGTCTCGGCGCTGCAGGAGCAGGACTTGGTGGAAGCTTTGAGCAATACCAGGGAGTCAGATGCGAGACGATGGGTCTTTCCCCTTCTAGATATGCTCTCGGCGGCGGAGATGATCCATGTGGTTATAACGATGTGGACTCTTTGGTATGCACGGCGGCAAACACTCCATGAAAACAATTTTCAAAGCCCGCTCTCAACGCTCAATTTCATCATGAGATATATAGAGAAATAGATGGAATCGAGCCGAGGAAAGCACCAACAGCTGCAGGTGTTGCCGAGGCACGCTCACAGCCTCGATGGATTGCACCGCCATAGGGTACTGCAAAAGTTAGAGTGGACGGGGTTGTTTCTAGGAGCAGTTTGGAAGGTTCAGTCAATGCTATTTGCGCATGAACTCTGCTGGCCTATTCTTAGGTGCCTCGACCATCAAATTTCGAGGAATTATAGATCCTCCTACCTTGAAAGCTCTAGCATGTCGTGAGGCGATGGCACTTGCCGCGGATATCTCACTGCCACATATACCCATTGCCTCTGATTGCAAAGGGGTCGTCCATGACATCAATCAAAGAATGAGGGGGGGGGGGGCGCCTACTCAAGTACGCCTTTAAAAATCATTTTTATCATCTAGGTTGCGACAAGTGACGTACTGCACGTGTGTCATTTATCGTAACCTGATAGTTTTGACTTTTTTTTAGATTCGTATTCTTAAAACGTTTTATTTCTTAAACCATTCGTTCAAATCTTGAACCGTTTTCATCATATGAGTTTTTTGCGTCGAGATCTTCAAAACTAGATCCCATGTTGATAGGTTTTGATAAACCATTTTTTTCAAAAGAAAACCGGATGAAAAACCGGAACGAAAAACCGTGCCTCCCGCGATAGAAAAACAACAACAGAAAACGTGTTTTTCCCCTTTTCGAGAGGCATGTCGTGCCTCTCGCAAAACCGTGCTTCTCGTGAGAAAAAACGTGTTTTTCCCTTTTCGAGAGGCACGGTCGTGCCTCTCGCGAAAGCAAACCTGTGCCTCTCGCGAAAGCAAAACCGCGCCTCTCGCGAAAAAAACAGAAAACACGTTTTTCCCCTTTCCGAGAGGCACGGCCGTGCCTCTCGCGAAAGCAAAACCATGCTTTTCATGGAAGCAAAACCGTGCCTCTCACAAAATACGTGTTTTTTTCCTTTCTGAGAGGCACAACCGTGCCTCTCGCGAAACGCGTTTTTTCACGCAAAAGAATTCTTTCGAAAAAAGTGTCCAAAAGCTAAGAAACCCCGGTGAAAAACTGAAACACCAAAAAAAACCCGGAAAACAAGCAAACTAAGAAGCCGAAAATGTGTGCGAGAAAAAAAAATCCGAAGGAAATGCTCAGAGTGTGACGCGTGAAGACAGCTGAGAACGCGCCAAGTGACGGCGCGTGAGAATGATTGTTGGAAGGCTTTCGAGAAAGTGCTCTCTAATTAGTTGCTCCCAAAATGACCAGACCTAAGTACTACGGAGGACTGGGATTCCATGACATCGAGCTCTTCAATCTAGCCCTTCAGGCTAGACAGACATGGAGAATCCTAATGGATCCGGCGTCTCTTAGTGCACGTGTACTGAAGGCAAAATACCACCCCAACAACAAATTTTTGTCCTCTGAGCTAGACTCGGCTCCATCACAAATCTGGCAAGCCATTCTAGAAGGTCGTGACGTTATGAAGTAGGGTCTGATTCGGCGCATCGGTGACGGAACCTCAACGCACATTTGGCAACATAACTGGCTGCCGAGACCAGCCAACATGCGACCCATCGTAAGCAGGGCTGTAAACCCACCGTAGCTAGTTAGCCAACTAATTCTGCCTAGTGTTGAATGGGACTGAACTGCTATAGAAGAGATTTTCATACGAACGGATGCTCAGTCGATCATGGCCATACCTTTGTGCACAAGACAGATTAACGATTTTTTGTCTTGGGTACATGAGAAGAACGGAGTTTTCTCTGTTTGATCCGTGTATCGCATGCTTGTGGATACTAAAATCGGGAGGGAAGCATGGCTCGAGGGCCGTAGTAATTCTTCAGAAACATATAGAGATACCAAGTCATGGGAGAAGTTGTGGAAAGTTAAGGTCCCTTCAAAAGTTAATATTTTCTTACGGAGGCTTGCTCAGCAGTCGATTCCCACTGCAGATTTACTACACCATCGCAATATGTTAACCAGTACGAGATGTGGACTCTGTGGAGCCGAAGACTCATGGCAACATTCATTGCTCCATTGTACAGTGTGTCGTTACGTCTCGGCGCTGCAGGAGCAGGACTTGGTGGAAGCTTTGAGCAATACCAGGGAGTCAGATGCGAGACGATGGGTCTTTCCCCTTCTAGATATGCTCTCGGCGGCGGAGATGATCCATGTGGTTATAACGATGTGGACTCTTTGGTATGCACGGCGGCAAACACTCCATGAAAACAATTTTCAAAGCCCGCTCTCAACGCTCAATTTCATCATGAGATATATAGAGAAATAGATGGAATCGAGCCGAGGAAAGCACCAACAGCTGCAGGTGTTGCCGAGGCACGCTCACAGCCTCGATGGATTGCACCGCCATAGGGTACTGCAAAAGTTAGAGTGGACGGGGTTGTTTCTAGGAGCAGTTTGGAAGGTTCAGTCAATGCTATTTGCGCATGAACTCTGCTGGCCTATTCTTAGGTGCCTCGACCATCAAATTTCGAGGAATTATAGATCCTCCTACCTTGAAAGCTCTAGCATGTCGTGAGGCGATGGCACTTGCCGCGGATATCTCACTGCCACATATACCCATTGCCTCTGATTGCAAAGGGGTCGTCCATGACATCAATCAAAGAATGAGGGGGGGGGGCGCCTACTCAAGTACGCTGAAGGAGATAATAAAGACTGCAAGAACGTTCCACCAGAGTACCTTTATTTTCGAAGGTAGATCTACCAATCTTGAGGCGCATTGCCTCGCTAAGCATGCTCTAGGTTTGGATTATGGGTGCCATCTGTGGCTTATTAACCCACCAAACCTTTTTTGTATCCCTATGAACATTACTGAGCAATAAATAAAATGTGTTTAGACTACAAAAACATAAACACTCTCAATAAAAAAATTAAAAGGTCATGGAGGCAAATGTAAAGGGAGTCCATACAATCAATAATACTCTGCAAATGCATGAGGAGTGTTCAGATCAAGTGATTAATTGAGAGAAGTCTTTAGTAATGTTTAGTACAAATGCAAGCCAAAGTTTAATTTTTTTAATCATACAAGAATTGCAAATTGAAAGCGAAGCAAGTGGGGGAAAGTACCTTGGGCTGCCCAGATATATTTGGAAGTCAAAGAAAAAAATGTTTTGCCTACATTAAAGATGATATTATTACTTGGCTATAGGGAGGCTGTGACAGATGTCTTTGTATGGCGGGTGAGATAGATGTGAAAGTTGTGGCTCAAGCTATATGCACGTATCCAACATCGTGCTTTGATCTAACAAAGTCCTTGTGCGATGAGATAAGCGAGCTGATATGTCATTACTGGTGGAATATGGATAGAATAAAGAAAATAAGATGCATTGGGTAGGTTGGAAGAAAAGGAAGTTGCCAAAAGCTGAAGGAGGTCTGGGTTTCTATGATCTTCATTCCTTTAAAATGGCGATGCTAGCCAAACAAGGGTGGTGGTTGATACAAGCACACGAATCCCTTTGTGCACAAGTTTTGAGAACAAAGTATTTTCCTCATGGCAATGCCCTTGCTATAGAACCAATTATTTGTATGAGCTATATGTGCGTAGTATTTTGAAAGGCATCGAGCTTCCCAAAGAAGGGTTGATTTTGAGAATCTTGGATGGCATAGATGTTCGAATTTGGGATGATAGATGGATTCCTAGATGTAAGGGCATATTTCTACCCTAGTGGTTTTGGTGATTGATCACAATGCATTTGCACACGAATCGTGTGCATTAAGCCTTTCACACAATTCATCATATGGCACAAGATGATTCTAGCCCTTCGGTGGATTAGAGTGAAGACGGTTCCTTCGTTGTATTTCATTTTTGATGGAATTGAGTCGTAGGAGAACTGTACTATTAAGAGGGGGTCCGCATCGAAAATTTTTGGGTGGAATCAACATGTACACTTTCATTTGCACCCCTTGTTCCTTCCCCTCATATATGGAGTTTCCGATGTTGCCTTTGTTCTGGTCTGGAAAGAGCCAAGTGGAAGTAGTGCGCATGGCAGCGGTAGTACCGCCTACTCCAATAAGCGGTAGTATCGCTCTGGCCAGGGGTAGTACCGCTTATGGGTGGTAGTGTCACTGCCCAGTGCCGCGCGCTGCACCGTCGGCTCGGGACTCTCAACTTTTCATGTCGGACTGAGTTGTTTCTAGATGGTAGTGTGACGCAGTAGCACCACTTATTAGCGGTAGTATCGTTTGTTACTAGTGTGCCACTGTCGCTCTTCTTACTTGGCCTGGACCTCTCAGCAAACTCCGAGGGGCAGTAGGACGAGGTAGTACCGTTCTCGTGGGCGGTAGTACCGTTCATGTGGAACTACCTTCGCTCCTACCACCCCTTCGTGTTTGTAGGGCTTGCACTGCAACCCAAGCAGTAGTACCGCTTGGGCTAGCGGTAGTACCGTTTTGGCGACACTATCGCCTCGTGGCTTCGTGCCATTGCCTGTGTGGCTGGTTCAGCCACCCAAACGGTAGTACCGCTCCCTTGAGCGGTAGTGCCGCTTGTGTGTGGGCTGAGAGGGGATAACGGTTAGATTTGTTCTCCCACTATATAAAGGGTATCTTCTTCCCCAAGAATACCACCTCTTCCTACCCTAAGCTCCATTGTTGCCCCAAGCTCCATTTTTGTCCGATATCTCTCCCTAGCCAACATAACTTATTAATTCCCTAGGGTTTGGTTGAGAGGGCCCTGATCAACACTTCCACCAAGAGAATTTTGATCCCCCCACTAATCCCTTGTGGATCTTGTTAATCTTTGGTGTTTGAGCACCCTAGATGTTGAGGTCACCTCGGAGCCACAATCCATTGTGGTAAAGCTTTGTGGTGGTGTTGGGAGCCTCCAATTAAGTTGTGAAGATTGCCCCAACCTTGTCTGTAAAGGTTAGGTCGCCTCCTTCAAGGGCACCACTAGTGGAATCACGACACCTCACATTGTGTGAGGGCATGAGGAGAATATGGTAGCCTTAGTGGCATCTTGGGGAGCATTGTACCTCCACACCGCTCCAACGGAGACGTACTTCCCCTCAAAGGGAATGAACATCGGTAACACATTCTCGTCTTCATCGGTTCCACTTGTGGTTACTTCTTACCTTTACTTTGTGCTATTATTATTTGTATGATCTTTGTGCTTGTTTTATTGTTGTTGTTGTTAGCATCATATAGGTTGTTCACCTAGTTGTATATCTAGAAAACATATTTGTTGCTAAACCTAATTTGACAAGAAAAGCTAAAAATTGGTAGTTGCCTATTCAGCCCCCCTCTAGTAAACCATATAGATCCTTTCACTAGGGGAGTGACCCGACAACCATCTGCACCATGTGGACACATAGCCTCCTAACTAGGGTGTGAGTTAATTGATCCAGATACGAGCTACCGGGATTGAGCTCTCATTGAAGGGTGTCCCCATCAGGATAATGTGCCTTACATTATGAGCATCCCGGTCCATGATCAAGCTCAAGGTTTCTTAGCTTGGCATCTTAACAGTAAGGGCATTTTCTCAGCCAAATCAGCATATCAAGCACATGTGGCCATGATAAAAAGGGAGGCTAACAAAAAATGAGGTGGCAGCTCATGAAATGAATGGCGTGATTCGAAAATGTTCAAGGCTATTTGGAAACAGAAGTGTCCTCCAAAGGTGCATCATTTCTTATGGAGATTTGCGCATAATAGCCACCCAATGTATATGCATATCAATAGAAGTGATGCTGGAGGAGGTGAGAGTGTAGCTATTACAACAATTTTCAGCAAGTGAAGTAGTACATGCAATCTTACATCTTTCAGAGGAACAGAGAATGCTTAAAATTGCTCTCCTTTGGTCATGGTGCCATGAGATAAATCGTGGAAATAATGATGAACACAGAGCCACGATAGAAGAATTTGAACATGTTGTTCGTTTTCATGCGCATGAATGGAACGAGTTCCTGAATAAGAAGCCGTCTACTCACGCGATCATACATAGAACTTGGAAGCCACCATCGACCGGTTTTGTTAAAATTAATATTGATGGAGCTTTCTTAGAATATAATGGATATAGTGGATGGGAAATAATATGCAGAGATGCCACCCGTGATGTCTCTTTTGCTGCAGTTGGCTGATACTTGTGATCTACGTTGGGTTTTCCGTAAAGAGGAGCGGGTGATGCAGCACAGTATAGATAAGTATTTCCATCAGTTGAGAATAAAAGTTTATCGAACCAATAGGAATGGCACGCAACCCCATCTTTAGCGACTGCACACAAAGCAAAAAAAAAACTTGCACCCAACACGGGCAAGAGGGTTATGAATCCCCTTGGACTCGTTACTTGCAAGAAAATGAAGTGTGTAGATGATAGTAGATAATTGTAAATTAAAAAATGAAATAAAAAGTAAATAAGAACAAGAAGGTAATATAAGTTTTTGTAAATGTGTAAGCAGATAGACCCGGGGCCATAGTTTTCCCTAGTGGCATCTCTCATGAAGTAAGCATACGATGGGTAAACAAATTAATATTGGGAAATTGATAGAAAAGCGCATAGTTATGCAATATTTGTTTATGGAAATGATCATTACATGTAGGCATCATGTCCGTAAGCAAGTAGACAGACTCCTGCCTGCATCTACTACTATTACTCCACCCGTCGACCGCCATCCAGCATGCATCTAAAGTAGTAAGTAAAACAAAGTAATGCTTGGAGAACAATGACATGATGTAGATCAAGTAAATCCAATTAATATGAATGAATCCCCGTCGTTTTATCCTTAGTGTCAACAGTACAAAGACGTGTCTTGTCCCTTTCTATTACTGGAATATAGAACACTGCCATGTTGAACCCACTACAACACACCTGTCCCACTAAAGAAATATCAATCTAGTTGGCCAAACTATTTCAATAGATCGGAGAGAATTACAAAGCTATCATATAATCATGCATATGTAAATAAGGACTAGCAAGGAACTCAATATTATTTCGTGATCAATCCAAACATAAACCCACAATTCATCAGATCCCAACAAACGCAACACACAAGAAGATTACATCAAATAGATCACCACGAAGATGCAGTGAACTTTGTTTTGAAGATCAAGAGAGAGATAGACATCTAGGTACTAACTACAGACCCTTAGGTCAGTGGTAGACTACTCACACATCACCATGAGAGCGAAAGGTTTATGTAGAGGCCCTCCGTGATCGACCCCCCCTCTCCGATAGGGCACCGGAACAGGGCTCCGGATGGGCACACGATGGAACAGAGACCCGCGGCTGCGAAAAAGTGTTTCAGGAGGCCCTCTAGGGTTTTGGGGATTTATTGGAATTTATAGGCCAGAGAAGGGTGTAGGAGGCGCCTGAGGGGGCACCACATAATAGGGCGTGACCACCCGTTGGGAGCGCCCTGTTGTGTGCTTACTCCCTCGTGTGGCCTCTGGTCTTCTCTAGAAGCTTACAGGTCTTCTTTTGGTCTAGAAAAAATCATCAAAAAATCGTGGCAATTGGACTTCGTTTGGTACTGTAAACATGAAAGCTTAAAACACGTAGAAAACAACAACTCACACTTGGCACTGGGTTAATATGTTAGTGCTAAACAATAATATGAATTGACATATAAATGACTAAAAAAGTATTCTAGAATGATAATATCATAGCATGGAACCATAAAAAATTGGCGATACGTTGGAGACATATCAACATCCCCAAGCTTAATTCCTACTCGTCCTTGAGTAGGTAAATGATAAAACGGAATATTTGATGTGACATGCTACCCAACATGGATACGTATCACTGGCTCATCCCAATCCATCTCCAATGCTTTACATGCTGAGACGGTGGCCCTTTGCATTGCTGTTATCTAGGCTGATCAAATGGGACTTGACAGGGTCCAATTTGAGACTGGTTGTCTAGTGCTACAACAAGCTATGTCATCGGATGATTATGACATGTCTTCTATGGATCAAATGTTCATATAACTTCTGGTGAAGCTTGCCACACAGCTTATTTAAGCTACGGTAGTACATACACCACGAGAATGTAATAATCCAGCACATGTGCTGGCAGCTATTGGTGCGGGATTAGCTGCTGGAGAGTCTAACCAGTGGTACTCTAACATCGTGATGATGTAACCCATGTGTGTAACTGGTGATTTAGCCATGCCTTAATGGAATACGAGTATTCCATTTCAAAAAAGCCAAGCTAAGGAAAAACAATGTAAAATAAATACACACCAAGGGCATCTCCCACATCGGAATTACTATCTGTTAGCGGACGCATTCACGGACATGGATACAAGAGCCGACCATCCAACTTTGTCGACCAAGTTTTGGCCTCTGTTTTTTTGCTATCTCCGGAGCATTTCAAATAATTACAAGAAATAGAAATAACATAATTCTTCTATAATTAACATGTCAATATCTTAGTACAAAAATAGTTCAAATATAAATATTACATCCAAAGTAACCGGGTGTTCAATAAGTTTTCCAAATTCATTGATCCAAATTGAACATTGCTTGAGTCCAAAAAATGCATCAGTATGCACAAATGTTGGTCATCCAGGCGTCGCGCCCCTTGCGCTTCGTCCAAAAATGCATCAAACTTGAATGGTTTGCCATTTTTTGTTTGTACGACGCGATAAATCATCCAGGTTATACAACATGACGATCATCAAACTGCAACATTGGGTGAATCAATGAAGTTATCAACATGTATAGCAACAAGAAGGAAAATTATAAACCGCGACATTGGGTGAATAAATGATTAATCTCTAATCCCTAGCCGACCGAGGCGCTAAGGACATCCTCAACATTGATCAGAACAACACCACATAGTCATAAACAACAACACGTAGTTATACATTTTGAGGTTCGTAGATTCACGAAAATTATAGATTGTAGAGATAATTTTGAGGTCACCTAGATTTTATATGAGTACATGTGTATCTGGGTATGGGTTATACAATCTCATACCCGTAACCACTCCATCAGATGTTTTTGAAATGCAAGTGGGTGAAGCAAAAATGGAGAGCATTAATGCTGAAGGAGGTGAGAGTGCAGCTATTACAGCAAACTTCGGCAAGGGAAGTAGTACATGCAATCTTACATATTTGAGAGGAACAAAGAATTCTTACCATTTCTCTCCTTTTGTCAACGTGCCATGGGATAAATCGTGAAACCATGATGAACACAGTTTCTTTACAAGTATCAGGGGGTGGCCATGCCAAGAAATCCTTCTTGATACTTGTGATCTGCGTAGGGTTTTTCCTTGAAGAGGAGGGGATGATGCATCTCAATATAGATAGATAACTAAGGTTATCAAAACCAATAGGATAATCATGCAATTTCTCGTCTTCAACTCTTATACACAAAAGAGCACACACTCACCCAATGCGGACAAGAGGTATCTGGAAGGATTTCTGGCGCCGTTACCGGGGATTATCACCAATTTCTGACCAAGTACCTTCTCATAAATTATCATTCAATTGTTCTACTTTTTATTCCTCTTATATTTTGCTTCCTATAAATATCAAAAATATATTTTTTTATCTTTGCTAGTCTACTTATTTGCTTGCTATACTTGCTAGTTTACTTGCTTCGCTTGTTACTTTGCTTGTTTGATCACCATGTCTGAAGATAACACCAAGTTATGTGATTTCTACAATACTAATAACGATGATTTTATTTAGTACTCCTACACCACCTGCCGCTAGTGTGGAGTTTTATGATAATAATGCCGCATTGCTAATTCTTGTGATGAAAGAACAATTTTCCGTAAGTCCTAATGAGGATCTGGCTATGCACCTCAATACTTTTGTTGAACTGTGAGATATGCAAAACAAAAAGGATATGGATAATATTGTATTCAAATTACATTTATTTCCTTTTTCACTGCGAGACAAAGCTAAAGCTTGGTTTTCATCTTTACCACGTAATAGTATTGGAACCTGGGATAAATGTAAAGATGCTTTCATTACCAAGTATTTTCCTCCTGCTAAGATCATCTCTCTTAGAAATGAAATTATGAACTTTCAGAAACATGAGCAATAACAGATTGCACAAGCTTGGGAGAAAATAAAATTGATGATTAAAAACTGCCCTACTCATGGTTTGAACTTATGGATGATTATACAAAATTTCTATGTTGTACTAAATTTTGTATCTAAAAATCTTCTAGATTCTGCTGTAGCTGGTACCTTCATGGAGGTGAAATTAGGAGAGTCCACCAAACTTCTGGACAACATCATGACTAACTACTCTCAATGGCATACCGAAAGAGGTCCAACTGGTAACGAGGTAAATTCTGTTGAGGAAATCGCTACTTTGAGTGAGAAAATGGATGCTCCTATGAATATGGTTGCTAGTAAACATGCTCATGTTGATCCCAATGATATGCCCTTGTCTACCCTGATTGAGCAAAATGATGATGCTATTTATGTGAACTTTATCTTGCGAAACAATATCAACATCAATGCTTATAGAGGAAATCAATGTTAAACCGTACCCCAGTAATTCCGCTAATAATTATGGAAATTCTTCTACAAATAATAATAGGTTATCCTATGATCTTGAGAACACCATTAAAGAATTCATTAGTTATCAAAAGATTTTTTAATACCATGGTAGACTAAAAGTTGCATAAAGTTGATGATTTGGCTAGGAATATGGATGAGATTGCTCTTGATGTGGAAACTCTTAATAATAAAATATATCCACCAAAGCATGATATCAATGATACCATTAAATCCATCCAAATATCTATTAATGAAAGTAAGGATAGGACCGCTAGGTTGAGATCCAAGGGGGGATTCTTACAAAAAGCTCTTCCACCCGTTTTTTACCGTAATCATGTTGAAGATCTTCAAATGATTGGTACTTAATTTCCTTTGGTTATTTTGTAAGTGCATCTAGTGCTCCTTAGTGATTTTGGTGTATTGAATACTTATAGGTTAAGGAACTAATGTGTTTGTGAGTGTACAGAGGCTCTATAAGTTGATGAGGAGTTTGATATATTCGAAGATTATCGACCCCTAAAAATGTATGTCTTCAACTGAAGACTTTGTGAAGACTTTGCTGAAGACTTTGGCATTCTCTGAAGACTTTGAAGACGAAGAAGTTGGTGTGACCTTGAAGATATGAATGAGGACTATGAAGCGTGAAGACTTTGTTTTCGTAGTTTCATTTCCTTTCTTTGAGTCATAGGAAACACCGTACTGTTAAAGGGGGCCGAGGTAATACTAAGGAAAATTTCCAACTGATGCTCAACTACAAAAGCCTCAACCTATCCAATCCTTCGAGTGAAACGTTTGGAAATCTCTTGCAGTTCACTCAAGTTCTTCAGTGAGAGAGACGATGTTCTTCTGGTCTCTGATGAAATTGATCTAACCGAGGAGTTAGGATTTCGCAAGTGCGAACTGTCTACAAGTGAGGAACATGATATGTCTGAGGACTTTCATAGTTCGAAATTCTGACCATTGATGTGCTTAGCGCCAGCTGTCCCCCATCATAATATCCACATAACGGTCATATCATTGGGGGCATTTATGTCTTATCATGTCAGGTTGCACCCTGGCGATAAATAACCACCCCCACAACCACTAGTTGGTCGGCTGCTCCGAGAGAGAACTGACACTTGTCATTTGAGAGCAACCCATCCTCCAAGGACTTTGAGAGAAAATCATCAGTGAGGAAAAACCCACAACCAAACCACCAAAGCCAAAGTGATTGAGCATCACTGAAGAAATTCCTGTGTGGAACCGACGCTTGTTACCTTTGAGGACTATGCATCCTCCAAATGGTTAGGCGTCATGGTCTAGTGCATCCTACAGTCAATTGGGGATCACAAAGTGACCTTGGTCTAGAGCATCCAACAGTAAATTGTGGATCGCCGGGTGACCAGTTTGTGAGGGTTTTGGAAGTCTACCCTGAAGACTTACCACGAGTGTTGGGCGAGGACCGTGTGACCTTAGCTCAAGGAGAATACGGTAAGGACCGTGTGTCCTCTGGTTTAAATACCAGGTCACTCCAAACCAGACGTACGACTATCACAGCAGTTGGAATTGGGTCATCAAACCATTGTCTTCATCGAGCTACCTGGTTCTATTTCCTCAACCCCTCTATTCCTCATATACTTGTTGATGAAATTGATCGTTACTGTTTGAAGAATTTGACTGAAGACTTTCACAATTTCCTCACCTCAAATTCTTAAAGTTACTTTGTTCCTCACCTTCTTATCCTGTATCACGCTACTTGTAATCTGTGCATGTTTCATTTCATCATGATGACTATGCAATCACTATGTTCTTCATGCACTTGAGTACTCATTCCGCTGCTAGTTATTCATCACATTTCAAATTCCTCAAGTGATGAATTTGTAAAAATCGCCTATTCACCCTCCTCTAGTCGATATAACGCACTTTCATATTTAAGCATCAAATTATTTGGATGTTCTATAATGTGATGCCTTGCATCCTTTTCTCCCTCCGATTGAGTACCGATACTCACATCAGGTCCTTTGTGGATCGCCAGACCCATTGTTGGTTTATTATCCGATAGCATCCTTCACATTCAAAATTCTTGTGGTGTTCTTCCCCTGATACATGATGCCATTGGTAAATTGTGTCTTCTGCCTATGATAAGTCGTATCCTATACTTTTATCAGCCATGCTCTATTGTCAATAATGTGTTAATTACCCTTGAAGTTTGTGGTATATGTTCGTAAGATGTACCGATGGGTTGAACCTATGCCTTCCTTAATCTGTGTGAACCCGAGAGTTTACACGAGTCATACTCTTCTGGTGCTTTGCTAGTTAAACTTTCAAAACTACAACTTCATCAAAGGTGAGGAGTAAATGGGAGGTGATGCATTGATGAAGTGGGAGTCGACCTTGAACTTTGTGTTCATGCCCATGGAAACGATGTTGATCTTATCATAGAAGTTTCTTGTAACAATAATCATTCACTTTGTATGATTTGATCTTGTATCTGTGATTTGGTACTTGGCAAACATGGTTCTGACCATGATTGTTCTTCCTTGATCCCATTTTAGAGAAGTTAAAGTACTTGTCATCTACAGATCTATACATCGGGCCAAGGCTTAATTCTGATCTACCTCCCAGTATTATCCTTGGTATATCGAGAATATCACGGAGCTACATAGATTCTTATGAGATCCTCACGAGCTATGTTTTCTTTTCTTGGTTCCAGTTTCCTCGTGTTTTGAGTTTTTGGACACTCAAGGACATCGATAACTGAATTGGGTATGCATTGCGATTCAATAATTCTTTGTAATCTCATTTGCTTATGAGTTGGTACTCAATCATGGCATTCCAAGCTGTTAGGCCGCATCATCATCGTCATGCTAGGGCTTGACCATGCTATCTGTGTCCTTCATCTCGAAACACAATTCCAAAAGTGCACTAAGCTTAGATCGAGATTTCAAGGTCATGATGGTTGTCTTGAAAGGCAATTTCAATTCTGAGCTAGCACTGTAACCTATGGTTCCGACAACTTGTCTCTTCACCATTTCTTTGCTTGATGTTGTCGCTGATCGATTACATCTTCAAGAGACTTCTTGACAATTGTGTCGTGATCATCATCATCATTCCGAGCTCTTCCAGGGTATCAATTAAATTCATGATGAGAAGTAGCATCCTTGCCTTCCTTCCAATCGCATACTGGGTCTTGTTTTGGTTGAACCCTAGGTTCCTTTTTAGCCATCTTGTGTTATGTTCTATCGTGGAGTATTACTATTTTTTGTCGAGAATGTCGTGAGAATTGCACATGTCTTAAGAATTCTTGATATAGTGATACTTCTTGCCATCACCTTTCATTTCTTAGTTCCCGTGTTCTTTCTAACCGGACTACCGACAAATGGACTGTGATGTGTAAATTTAACACTTATGGCATACCAACTCTATTACCTTGGAGTAAATGAACAATAAGTCCATTTATAGTGCGTTGGTTGTTGAATCAACACTCTAACATTGGTCGTGCTACATAGTCCAGATTTTGGGTGCACCTTTCGATTAATGTTTAATTGTGGAATGTGGATGTTTCCCTTAGGCATACCTCAATATATCATCTTGTTTGACCAATGCTATCACCTTGTTCACTCAATCGTGGAAATCCATCTTTGTGGAAATCTCGACGAATTGTTGTTGAGCTCATCAGTCACATCCTCATCTTCTTCGTGGTTCATGATGAACATTTAAGCTAGTGTTGGGAGCCTTGAAGGCATTATCTTGGGGTCTAGCTCATGAAGAATATGTTTGGTAAAAGAAGTGTTCTTCTCTAAGTTCACGTGCATTTTGCCGCCATGATTATAAAATTTTATTTTCCTTCCTCCGGAATTGCTCCAATTCATCCATGCGTGTGCGTAGTATTCTATGTTTTGACAGATTTGCTACCTTCACTCCATATGTATTTCCTAGCACGCTAAGCCACTGATTGATTTGATCTGGGAAAAGAAGTTTCGCGTAAGTGCTAATTCGGACTTGCACCAGTACTTTGATGTCCTTGATGATGTTTCCCAACCTTAATTTGGTTGCATTTCATCGTAAGACTTGCATGTCATCTTGATTTTCTTGGATAATGTATTCATGTGTGTCTTGTAATCCAGCTCAATATTTTGGAGGCTCACATTCCGTATTCCATGTGCTGAGAATATTGCAACGTGATCCCGTTGATGTGTGTTGCATCCTTTTTCCTCCTCGAGCCTGCTAAGTCCGGGGTATTCTGACACCAATCAGATCTGAATCTCGGGCAGATATGATGGATGGAGCATTTTTCCTAGAATTATAATATTTATCCTCATGTAACCCGGTAAGATGATGTCATGCCTAGCACACATGGCGGGAGGACTTATTGTTATAGTATCTTGTTCAGCAAGATTATCCATTATTCCAAGGGGAAAATCGTATGACCTATTTTAGAAGTTGTTCTTGATGGTTCCTTTGTGTTCCCAGGGTCCGACCTTTACCTGGTGACCATGTCGATACTTCCCCGAAGCATGATTGTGGTACTTCGATCCTCAAACTAGAACATTGGAAGCACAATGCTAAATGTTTCCTGATCAATTATCCAAACATCATTGTATGGGTAAACATCATGATTCTCCTTCCTCCTTTTATCCAAGGGATTACACATTTGTTAGCCTGTCATGTTTATCAAGCTCTGCTTTTCCTTGGGAAAGTTATACTCTTAATACATGTGTATAAACACATTCTCATTTTCATTGGTCTATTTAACCTTTCTTGAGATTATATGATCTAAGCAATAATGATTCCCTGCTTAGGTAAACACCTTGGTGAACAACCCTATCAATAAGACCTTGCTACTATTATTCTTTATATTTTGGTAACCGTCGGTGGATGAGAACTTTGCCTATTGGCCCGCCTCGTTTCAACGAGCGGGGAAATGGTTCTATTCATCCCCCTCCCTTGGTACTGGCGTTGTTGACAACATAAATGGCAGACTTTCCTCTAACATGTCTTGCTACCATGACCGTGCAAGATGTCATCGCTCTTCCTATTCTTAACCCACATGATGGGCACCCACAGTTCCACACGATCAAAACTTGACTCTCATGTACATCTTTGATTCCAAAGTATCTTTTGCACTTGGCTTCACATGTAATTCCTGAGCCGCCGACCAAGGGATGATCTATTCTAGTGTCGTATGCAATATTTAATTTTGCTCTCACCTCTTCCACCTTTCGATTAGGCACCGAATGTTTGCCTACCCGTTTGAAACTTTTTGTTCCATCACATATTACTCTCAATGAATTCCCTGACTTACAACTCAAGAATTAATTCATGTTTTCTTCCATGAGTTCCCCGTCGGATGCCCAACCTTGTGGAGATACGTTCTTCTAGAGTTTTCCCTTTTATCGCATCCGTAGGACGATGAAAATCCCAAAGAAAGGATGGCGACTTCATCAAGAAGACCTGAAACGGAGAATTGAAGATATCAACGAAAGGGATCGACTTCTCCGGGAAGAGCAACCAAGAACGAGAAGATCTGTTGGAATTTCTTAACCAGAACTGCCTCTTAAATCTCGGGTCGAGATTTCTTGTAGTGGAGGAGAATTGTAACACCCCAAGTGTTAGGCTACAGTAAACTCATGCTAATGTGCTGTGTCATCATGATCATCATAGTTAAGTGTCATTTGGAAAATAATCCCACTCTCAAATTGGGTCAAATTCAAATTTAAAATATAAAGTCCATAAATTATTTCACCAAACATTAGGACAAAAATGTGTATAATATTATAAATAATATCCTTGCTATTTTCCAAGTGAAATAAACATCAATGAGATAGTTAAATAAACCACACATGCAAAATTAGTTGAACATTAACATTTAAATTGGCCTCTTTAAAATAAAAAATTATTTAAAACCACTACAAATGACGTGGAACTTTTTTTCAGATTCATAATGTTGCTATATTTTTTTTCAAAGTGACACATAACAAAAATATTTTAGTAGCTCATTAAAAGGAAAATACTTTCCCTCAACCGACGGATAAGTCAGCTTCGTCCGCCACCTCTGTCGTGCGACGCTTGTCCAGTGGGAATCCACCATCGCTGTCACACCTAACCTTATCCCAATAGATGTGGCTAGCAAAGCTCGTGTCGGACAAACGACTTTTTTCTTGCAACATCTTTCCTGTTGCAAGAAATTTTCCGTAACATGAGCGATGTTGCAAAGTTTCTTCCGAAACACCTATATAAATTTATAGGAAAAAATCTGCAACATTAGCTCTGCTGTAAAAAATTCTACAGACATTTTTGTAACATGATCTTTGTTCCAAAAAATTTGCAACATCACATCTGTTTCAGAGATTTCTGCAACACGACCCATGTTATAAATGTTTCTGCAACACCATGCTTGTTACAAGAGAGGTGGCGCACGTGAACACATAGATCGGACGGTCATCCTCGCATCCATCCAATGATCATCCAGGCGGAGGATGCTTTCCACTTATCCGCCGGCTGACGCGTAGCACAACCCTCATTAAAATGGAAAACAGTAGCTAAATAAGGTAACAGAAAAGAATAAAGAGAGGGATAGGGCATACCTGTTCACCTGGGCTTCTAGTACACAGTAGAGGCCCAACCCACCAGAAGGTCTTCTCCTTCCTCTGTTCACCAGAGCCTGCGTGGACGCTGCACCCCCAGCCATGGATGGCCACGTGCCGAGCATCCAGGCCCTCCCTGACGCCTACAAGACCTGCGTCGCCCCCCCCCCCCCCCCTCAACTCTAGCCTCTCCTCCCTCAACCCCGCTCACACCCACCGCCGTCCACGACCCCCATGGCCGCCTCGCCGTGAAGCTCACGCCCTCCGTCGACCCTGTACCAGGAGACCATGTGCCGCAGCTCTGCCTGCCTCATCTACGTCGTCTACGACCACCACCTCGAGCTCTACGCCTCTGCATCGTCGGGATCGACGTCATCTTTCGCACCTACGGCCGCCGTTGCCTCGCCCGATCTACCTCACCGGAGCTCCTCCGCCCCGTCGTACGCGTCCTCCGCCTTCCCCTGTGAGCGGAAACCCCATTCCCCTTGTCTCCCCCTTTGTTCATTGCTCCGTGTTGCCGTACCATGCCGCATGAGTTCCGGTCGGTGGCCACGGGCCACGGCCACCGCGACCGCGCCCACCCCCCGAGCCCGAGTCCCGCGCGTCCTGCCTCGCCTCTGACCGTGCGTCGCCGCGTCCGTGCTGCAACCCGCCGCATGCGCCTGCTGCCGCACGCGTGCCCGTCCTCCTGCGGCCGCCTCGCCTGCTTGCCCCCATCGCTGCCGTTGCTGCGCCCGCGTGCTGCTGCTGCCGCTAGCTGCTACTCTTGCTAAGTTGCTAGGTGCAGCTGTTGTGCTGCTTGCTACGTACGACTGCTTCTCTACGAAGCTACTGCTGCTCCATGCCGCTTGCTGCTGCCATTTGCTGCTGCGTTGTTTCTTGCCGTTGCTACTGCTCTCTGTTGCCGCTGCTCTGCTATACTGCTGCTGGATGTGTTGTTGCTGCTCCACCTCCGCGCATTGCTGGCACGCCCGCTACGAGCCGCTCCCATGTGCACCGCCGATGGCCATGGCCGCCGGAGCATCTGTGCGGGAACTTCAATATCGACGGGCTTGCTAGCTAAATGGCAATTGGCACATACAATTCGTCCTGCATGCACAGCCATGGCCATAGCCGGCTGTGTAGTATACGTGGGTTGGCTTATTAAGTAGTACTAAGATTTAATTAGTGAGGGCTTAATTTTAGTGTTAGCTAGACTATTGCATCAATGGCCAGTGGGCCCGATCTGTTTAGGATAGACCTCTTTTAATTTATTAGTGGCGTGTTTATGACATGTGGGCCACCTCCCTCCCTATTTGACCAGTCAATTTGGCTTGGTCAACCCGAATTAAAATAATTTCAGAAAATCTTTAAAACTTTAAAAAATCATATAAAATAAACTGAAACTCGTATGAAAATAACTTATATATATGAAAGTTGATCAGAAAAATCCCACGAATTCCCATACGCTGTTCGTTCATTTGTCACATGCTCCTAAAATGATGAACAAGGACATTTTGCATTAGGATCATATGTCCGATAAATACCTGGAGCTGGGAAATATTAGTGGATATTCCCCCCTTCTTTTAAAATGCTTAGGGATGCATTAGAGCATGTCATCCACACATCTTACCGTGCCATTGCATTTATGTTGCATTTGATTGCCCTGTTATTTATTATTTCCCCCTTCGTTACTTCGTTCCGGTAGACCCTAAGACCGATGTTGATCCGGTGATCGACTACTTCACCGTTGAGGATCCGCTTCTGTCTGCAGAGCAACAAGGCAAGCAAACCCCCTTGAACATTCCGACATCGCCCATTCTTTCTCTCTTATGCTTGCATTAGATTTTGCTACTGTTATATATAGCTCCTATTCTGATGCATAGCCTGTTTTTGATAAAGTGCTAATGCCTGCTACTTCATTAAACTGCTTAGCATAGGTTGATAGTGACCCCTATGACCCCTTAGTCCCAGTTGCCCCGCTTTAATTATCAGTCACTCGGTCATCATGATCGACGAGCCAGGCCCGTCACATCACCGTACACCCCCCTTAGTTGTACGACTCTACATAACTACTATTGAGTACCGAGGGTGACACCTCGTGAAGCACTCATGATGTTAGCTATGTGGTGTAGCTTGTTGGTCCTGGTAAATCGAGGGTGATACCTCTCTGCCACTCCCGATATTGACTCTGTCGTGCACCCCCCCTCGAGTGTGGGACCCCCGAGGGTAATTCCTCTTACACCACCTTGACGATTGCATTGAGCCGGAACCATTGAGGGTGATTCCTCAGGTCCCGCCTTGATGTTTTATACACACGATTACTATGACTTGATTACAGAAAGATGTTGGTGATGGGTCGGTCCTGAAGGGTATCCACGGATTGATGACGACGAGGCGTGGCCGGGCAGGTGAGGCCCTTGCCACAAGACCTCGAGACGGGTCGACGGGACCACACATTGTGGGTCGCGCTCATCACCATGCTTAATAAAATACTAAGAGTTTGGGTATTTGATCTGAGTTGGTCGTTTGACCTTTTTCTCACTAAACTTCACATGGGACAAGTTATCGGTACTCAGCTTCGTTGTATCAACCGAAGCTCTTCGGATGTCAGCAATGGAGTGGCGCGTGCCCGAGTGGTCCATGGCAGCATTGTTCTTGTATTCGAGATGCTAGGACTGATCTCGACCGCCCACGCATTGTGCAGGAGTGCAAAGGGTAAGTGGGCCCATGACCCCCGTGCTTTGGATTTAGACCGACGGGCTGGCCTTTTTGTTGAGCCTAGGTAGGGCGATGACGTATTGATTTCCCAAGGCCAGGTATGACCTATGAAAGTGTGACCAGACGAAGATGATCAAGCGTGTTAGAAATGTGGTGCAACCCTGTAGGGAAGAATTCAACTATTCGAATAGCCGTGTCCACGATAACAGGACGACTTGGAGTTGTACCTCGATCTAATACAACTAAAATTGTGATTTAAATTGAAATGAATGTTGGTTCCGAGATTGCTTTCTCGCAGGGACTCGAGGAAGAATCTGTGGGCATGGTTACTTAATAAAATTGTACAATAATATTGTTACATATGAGTTACCAATCTACACTCTTCTAATGCTGCAAGATGTTGAAGATGCTAGTCTTTGATAGGATTAGGTCTTTCCCCTATTCTTGCTTTTCTACAGTCAGTCCAAAGATATAGTCCCATTCCTTTGATACTGATGCATATTTTAGTATAGTTCTGATGTAAGACTTGCGAGTACTTTGGATGAGTACTCACCGTTGCTTTGCCTCCTCTTTCCCCCACGATACAATTACCGCGTTGAGAGGACGGAGCCCAGGAGATGGAGTACGCCGCAGATGACTACTACAACACCGCTGGAGCTTACTACTACGTGGAGAGTGCCGACGCTCAAGAGTAGTTAGGCGGTCCCCAGGCAGGAGGCCTCGCCTCTTTCGATCTGCTGCTTATGTTTGTGCTAGCCTTCTTATGGCAAAACTTGTTTACCTTAGGTCTGTACTCAGATATTATTTGCTTCCGCTGACTCGTTTGTATGTCGAGCTTATTTATTCAAGCCCTCGAGGCCCTGGCTTGTAATATGAAGCTTGTATGACCTTAATTTGTGTCTAGAGTTGTGTTGTGATATCTTCCAGTGAGTCCCTAATCTTGGTCGTACGCATTTGCATGTATGATTAGCGTACGAACAAAATGGGGGCGTCACAATTGTGTCCATCGGAGAGATTTTACTAACTCTAACATTAGGTTCTCGTGATCACATCCACCGAAGAGTTGCTTTATCGACAATTGTGTCCTTTGAAGTTATGATACACACACCGTCATTTGACATCTTGAATCTCCTTGTTACAGATGCGTCCCTCAAGGAAGCTCGTTTGCCTGACTATGGCTATCGATACCCTGGATTCTTGGCCATTTTGATCAACCTCTTGACCAGGCTGGGATATCGCTGGTACCCCGAGTACACTGCCTACAAGGACTTTTGCGATTTCAACCAACAGTGGTACCAGGCTGAGGTTGTCATCTGGGATCGGCGTGATCGCTCCATCACTGAGTTGCACACCTATTGCAGTGTTGGAGTGACAGTGGAGATGGCAGTCCATGATGCTGCCTATAGAGATATCACTGACCTCCGTAGAGAGCACCCTCGCTTGGAGGAGACTAGATTCAGATACATTATGTATGTCCCTGCTGGGGATGAGACTAGATCCGACACCGTTGCCTTCACCCATCTCGTGTGGCAACGCAACGACCGGTCCTACACTGCAGTCTGTACCCCTTATGTGAGTCATATCTACGACTCATAGATTCTGGTTCAGTACACTGAGGCACTGGATCGTGTTATCTGAGCTCTGACGTTTGAGTTGTACGCCATTTGTACTCATATTTACGACGCCTTGGATCAGTTGGTACCAATGGTCCATGTAGGGATGTATCCAATGTTCATCCTTTATGCGCGCCGGACGGAGCTACCACCAGGTCTTGAGTGGCCAGTTGTTGGAGATCGCACACCTGCATGTGGACCTCGGGTCCCCAGTTTGGACCAGTACCCACATCAGAGTGCTCATGGATTGCAGAATATGATTCCCAGGTTTGACATACTTGATCATCGTCAGCTACCTGGCTTTTGTGGTTGTCCCCGATGTTGATGTAGCGTATCATTGTGCCTCGTTGTTATATCCCTCTATCACGTGCATGCGTGCCGTCTAGTTGTCTAAGTTAATTTCATGCTAGGCCTATCGTCTATTTGTAACAGACTTATGGTTTGCAACATACCTATGTATGGATCTGTATGTTGAATTTGAACTACTATGTCGTATCTATTGCACTTCCTTCTTTGTGCAATTTACTTCATGAATGATTCATTGTCTTTGCAATTACCCAATGCTAAACTACTACTATTAAAATTTTGACAGAATGGTTAGGCCTGTTGGACATGGTCATGGTGCCGATCACCCACCACCACCTAAATACATGGCTGGTATGATGCAACAGTTTGAACTGAATTGCCAGTTTATGCAAGGGCTTATGGACCAGTTCCCGAGGTCGAGCATGAATCAACAACCAACTCCAATGAATCTGTAAGACTTTATGCGCCTCAACCCTGCTATCTCCCCCAGCTCAACTCAGCCGCTTGATGTCGATGACTGGCTCCGTGACATCACCTATGAACTGGAATCTGCTGGCGCCCCAATGGCTAGCTATGTCACCTTTGCCTCGTACTTCCTGAAGGTTCCCACTGCTCAATGGTGGGACGGTCACAGGCGCTCACAGCCTGTTGGAACAATCATCACCTGGCCGGAGTTCTAAGTTGCATTTTTGTGCTCGCCACATTCCTCAAGGAATTATGGATAGGAAGAAGTGTGAGTTCCGCAACCTCGTCCAGGGTAACAAGACTGTGGATGATCAACGGGAGTTTCTAGACTTGTCCCGATATGCTGAAGAAGACGTTGCAATTGATGCTCGTAGGCAGGAAAAGTTTCACGAAGGCCTTCACCCTGATATCAAGTTGGCGCTCCTTGTTTAGGACTTTGACAACTTTGCCATCTTGGTGAACAAGTCCATTCAAGTGGAAACTGGTCTGGAGAACTACAAAGACAGCAAAAAGCGCAACTATGACATGGGCTCATCTTCGGGCTGAACAAGACAGAAGCGCAAGATCTGGATCCCCCACAACATGTACCATGCTCCTACTCCTGCTCCAAGGTCGTCCTATGTTGCACCTCGTTTGCCTCAAGTGTGGTCGTGCAGGCCACCAAGCTCCTATTCCCCCTTCTCGTCCTGAGGATGGGTTGTGCTTCAAGTGTGGTCGTGCAGGACACCATGCCATAGAATGCAGGCAGAATCTGAATCAACTTGCACTGCCTTCCAACTAGCCCCGCAACAACAATGCGAGGCCCGCTAATGGTCGTGGCCAGGCTAACAACATTGAGATGACTGAATCTCAAGACCAGCCTACTACTGTGATGGGTACACTTCTTGTTAACTCATTACCAGCTTATGTATTGTTTGATACAGGAGCATCACATTCTTTCCTGTCGGAAAACTTTGCATACATGCATGACATTAAGAGTGATGAGATGGACGTTCCAATTGTGGTAAACACCCCCACGGGCCAATGTCGAACCTCGGTTATTAGCCACAATGTCCCCATTGAAATGGAAGGGTTGGAATTCTTTGCCTCCCCCATAATGCTGAAGTCTTCCAATATCGATCTCATTCTCGGAATGGATTGGTTGAAGGCTCATACCGCGTCAATAATTTCTGTCACCAAAACCGTCTACCTCCTACATCCTTCGAATGAGATAGCAAGCTATTGTTGGGGAAGTTGCATGGGAAACAAAAATTTTCCTACGCACACGCAAGATATATCCATGGTAATGAGCATCTACGAGAGGGAGAGTGGATCTACATACCCTTGTAGATCGCTAAGAGGGAAGCGTTAAGAAACGCGGTTGGTGTAGTCGAACGTCGTCGCGATCCAAATCACCAAGCATCCCATGATATCATCACGATCCGTCCCGCGATCCAATCACGATCCATCCCGCAAACTCATCACGATTCGTCCTGCGATCTCATCACGATCCGTCTCGCGATCTTGATCACGGTCCTTCCGATCTAGCGCCGAACGGACGGTACCTCCGCGTTCAGCACATGTACAACTCGATGACGATCTCCGCCTTCTTGATCCAGCAAGAGGGAGCGGAGAGGTAGATGAGTTCTCTGGCAGTGTGACGGCGTTGCGGCGATGGTGGTGGAGCTATTCCAGTAGGGCTTCGCCTAAGCACCGCTAAAACCGATCTAGAGGAGGAACTGCGATCTAGAGGAGAGGTAGCACGTGGCTATTAGGGTTAGCTTTTTCCTCTAAATCCTCTTGTATATATAGGAGGGAGGGAGGGGAGGAGGCAGCCTCAAACCCTCAAGGTTTGGTCGAAATTAGAGGTGGAGGAGTCCTACTCCAATCCTATTAGGAGTAGGATTCCTCCTTTCCACTTGGAAACTCTTTCCACCTCTCCACCTTTGGATTTTTTTCCTTCTCAAACCACTCCAGCCGCATGGGCCCTTAGAGGAGGCTTAGGCCAGCCCACCAGGGGCTGGTTTACCTCCTCCCACAGCCCATGTAGCCTCTTGGGTCGAAATACTTCTCCCGATGGTCCCCCCGTACACTACCGACACTCCCGGTACACTACCGATGAGCCCGAAAATTCCGGCGACCAAAATAGGACTTCCTATATATCAATATTTACCTCCGGACCATTCCGGAGCTCCTCGTGACATCCGGGATCTCATTCGGGACTCCGAACAACCTTCGGTCACCACCATACATAACTCTATACTATCGAAACGTCACCAAACCTTAAGTGTCCAGACCCTGCGGGTTCGAGAACTATGTAGACATGACCGAGACACCTCTACGGTCAATAACCAATAGCAGGACCTGGATGCCCATATTGGTTCCTACATATTGTACGAAGATCTTTATCGGTCAAACCTCTATGTCAAGGATTCAGTTAATCCCGTATGATGTTCCCTTTGTTCTTCGGTATGTTACTTGCCCAAAATTCGATCGTCGGTATCTTCATACCTAGTTCAACCTTGTTACTGGCAAGTCTCTTTACTCGTTCTATAATACAAGATCCCGTGACTAACACTTAGTCATATTGCTTGCAAGGCTGTTGTGATGTTGTATTACTGAGTGGGCCCTGAGATACCTCTCCGTCACACGGAGTAACAAATCCCAGTCTTGATCCATGCCAACCCAACAGACACCCTCGGAGATACCTGTAGAGCACCTTTATAGTCACCCAGTTACGTTGCAATGTTTGATACACACAAGGCACTCTTCCGGTGTCTATGAGTTGCATGATCTCATGGTCATTGGAACATATACTTGACATGCAGAAAACAATAGCAATAAACTGACACGATCATATGCTACATTTGTAGTTTGGGTCTCGTCCATCACATCATTCTCCTAATGATGTGATCCCGTTATCAAATGACATCACATGTCAATGGCTAGGAAACATTGACCATCTTTGACCAACGAGCTAGTTCACTAGAGGCATACTAGGGACAAAGTGTTGTCCATTTACACACACATGTAATGTGTTTCCAATCAATAAAATTATAGCATGGATAATAAACGATTATCATGAACAAGGAAATATGATAATAAGTAATTTATTATTGCCTCTAGGGGATATTTCCAACAGTCTCCCACTTGCACTAGAGTCAATAATCTAGTTCACATCACCATGTGATTCACATTGTTATGAATCTAACACCCAATGAGTTCTGGGGCTCGATCATGCTTTTTATGTGAGACATGTCTTATAGTCAACAGGTCTGCGACATTTCGATCCGTGTGTACTTTGAAAATCTCTATGTCAAACTGTAAACACTGCTACCACACTCCACTTGGTACTATTCCAAATGGCTGCTCCACTATACGTATCCAGATTTGCTACTACGAGTCATCCAGATTGGTGTTAAAGCTTGCATCAACGTAACTCTTTACGATGAACTCTTTATCACCTCCATAATTGAGAAAAATCTCCTTAGTCTTTTAGTTACTAAGGATAATCTTGACCGCTGTCCAGTGATCCACTCCTGGATCACTCTTGTACCCCTTGACGGACTCATGGCAAGGCACACACAAGTGCGGTACACAGCATGGCATACTATACAGAGCCTATGGCTAAGGCATAGGGGATGACATTCCTCCTTTCTCTTTCTTCTGCCGTTGTCGAGCTTTTAGTCTCACTCAACTTCACACCTTACAAATCAGGCGAGAACTCTTTCTCTGAGTGATCCATTTTGAACTCTTTCAAAATCTTGTCAAGGTATGTACTCATTGAAAGTCTCATCAAGCATTTTGATCTATCTCTATAGATCTTGATGCTCAACAATTAGGTAGCTTTATCCAGGTCTTCCTTTGAAAATCACTTTTCAAACAACCATTCATGCTTTCCAGAAATTGTACATTATTTCCGACCAACAATATGTCATCCACATATACTTATCAGAAATTCTATAGTGCTCCCACTCACTTTATTGTAAATACAAGTTTCTCGTAAACCTTGTATAAACTACAAAACTTTGATCACCTCATCAAAGTGTGTATTCCAACTTCGAGATGCTTGCTCCAGCCCTTAGATGGATTGTTGGAGCTCGCACACCTTTTAGCATCCTAAGGACTGACAAAACCTTATGGTTGTATCACATACAACCTTTCCTTAAGTAAACTGTTAAGGAAACAATGTTTTGTCATCCATCTGCCAGATTTCATAATTGAAAAATGCAGCAATTGCTAGCATAATTCCAACAGACTTTAGCATCGCTACGAGTGAGAAAGTCTTATCACAGTTAACTCCTTGAACTTGTCGGAAACTTCTTTGCGACAAGTCGAGCTCTATAAATGGTGACATTTACCATCAGCGTCGGTCATCATCTCAAAGGTCCATTTGTACTCGATGACCTGCCGTCCAACGAGCAAGTCTACCAAAGTCTATAATTGGTTTTCATACATGGATCATTTCTCGGATTTCATGGCCTCGAACCATTTGTCAGAATCTGGGCCCATCATCGCTTCTCCACAGCTCGTAGGTTCATCGTTGTCCAATAGCATGACCTCCAAGACATGGTTGTCGTATCGTTCAGGAGCAGTACACATCCTTGTCAACCTACGAGGTTTGATAGTAACTTTATCCGAAGCTTCATGATCATCATCATTAACTTCCTCTTCAACTAACGTAGGCTTCACAGAAACATCTTCCTGCGCTGTGCTACTCTCTCATTGAAACAAAGGTTCAACAACCTCATCAAGTTCTATCTTCCTCCCACTCAATTCTTTCGAGAGAAACTCTTTCTCGAGAAAGGACCTAGTTTTAGCAACAAACATTTTATGCTTGGATCTGAGATAGAAGGTTCACCCAACTGTTCTTAGGGTATTCTATGAAGATGCATTTGTTCGCTTTGTGTTCGAGCTCATTAGGTGAAAACATTTTTCCACACAAGCGTCGTAGCCCCAAACATTAAGAAATGACAGCTCAGGTTTGTATCAAACCATAATTCACACGGTGTCATCTCAACGGATTTAGATGGTGCCCTATTTAAAGTGAATGTAGTTGTATCTAATGCATAACCCCAAAATTATAGTAGCAAAATGATAAGAGACATCATAGCACGCGCCATATCCAATAGACCACGACTATGACGTTCGGACACACCATCACACTATGGTGTTCCAGGTGGCGTGAGTTGTGAAACAATTTTCACATTGTCTTAAGTTCTATGCCAAACTCGTAGCTCAGATATTCACCTCCACGATCATATCATAGACATTTTTATCTTCTTGTCACGATGATCTTTAAACTTCACTCTGAATTTGCTTGAACCTTTCAAACGATTCAAACTTGTGTTTCATTAAGTAAATATACACTATATCTACTCAAATCATCAGTGAAGGTAAGAAAATAACGATATCCACCGCACACTACAAGACTCATTGGATTGCATACATCAACATGTATCATTTCCAATAAATCACTTGCCCGCTTCATCAAACCAGAAAACGGGGTCCTTAGTCATCTTGACCAAGAGGCATGGTTCGCATGTCTCAACTGATTCGAAATCGAATGAGTCCAAAGATCCATCAGCATGGAGTTTCTTCATGCGTTTTATACCAATATGACATTTAGCGGCAGTGCCACAAGTATGTGGTACTATCATTATTAACTTTGTATCTTTTGGCATCAATGTTATGAACATGTGTATTACTATGATCAAGATGCAACAAACCATTATCACTATGTGCATGACCATTGAAGGTATTATTCATGTAAACAGAATAACCATTATTCTCTAACTTAAATGAATAACCGTGTTGCAATAAACACGATGTAATCACGTTCATGATTAACGCAAGACACCAAATAACATTTATTTAGGTTCGTCACTAATCCCGAAGGTAGAGAGAGCGTGCGATGTTGATCATATCTACCTTGGAAACATTTCCAACACACATCGTCACCTCACACTTAGCTAGTTCTCCGTTCATTCCATAGCTTTTATTTCGAGTTACTAACATTTAGCAACCGAACCGGTATCCAATACCCAGGTGCTACTAGGAGCACTAGCAAGGTACACATCAATAACACGTATATCAAATATACTTCTATCGATGTTGCCAGCCTTCTTATCTACCAAGTATCTAGGGTTGTTCCGCTTCAGCGACCGCTCTCCTCATAATCAAAGCACTTAGTCTCGGGTTTGGGTTCAACTTTGGGTTGCTTCACTGGAGTAGCAACTGACTTGCTATCCATGAAGTTTCCCTCCTTGCTCCTGCCCTTCTCGAAACTAGTGGTTTGACTAACCATCAACACTTGACGTTCCTTCTTGATTTCTACCTTCGCGGTGTCAAACATAATGAACAGCTCAGGGATCATTATTTCTATCCCTGGCATTTTATACTTCATCACCAAGTTCTAGTAGCTTAGTGACAGTGACTAGGAGAACTATATCAATCGCTATCTTATCTGGAAGATCAACTCCCACTCGATTCAAGCGATTGTAGCACCCAGACAATCTGAGCACATGCTCAACGATTGAGCTATTCTCTTTCATCTTGCAGGCAAAGAATCTTGTTGGATATCTCATATCTTGCAACACGGGCACGAGCGTGAGATCCTAATTTCATCTCTTAGAACATCTCATATGTTCTGTGATGTTCAAAACGTCTTGGAGCCTCAGTTCTAAGCCATAATGCATGACGCACTAAACTATCAAGTAGTCATCAGAACGTGCCTGTCAGATGTTCACAACATCTATAGACGACGCTAGAGGGGTTGGCGCACCGAGCGGTGCATTAAGGACATAAGCCTTCTGTGCAGCAATGAGGACAATCCTCAGATCACGGACCCAGTCCGCAATATTGCTACCATCATCTTTCAACTCTATTTCTCTAGGAACATATAAAAATTCAAGGGAGCTACAGCGCGAGCAAGTAATCTACAACATAATTTGCAAAGAAACTACTGACTATGTTCATGATAATGAGTTCAATTAATTATATTACTGAAGTACTCCCACTCAAATTGACATCCCTTTGGTCATTCGATTGATACATGATCCAAATTCACCAACTCAAGTCCGATCATCACGTGAGTTGAGGTGGTTTCAATGGTGAACATCATCATGTTGATCATATCTACTATATGACTCATGTTCGACCTTTCGGTCTCTTGTGTGCCGAGGCCATGTCTGTACATGCTAGGCTCATCAAGTTTAACCCGAGTGTTCTGCATGTGCAACACTGGCTTGCACCTATTGTATGTGAACGTAGAGTCTATCACACCTGATCATCACGTGGTGTCTCGACACGACGAACTTTCGCAACGGTGCACACTCGGGGAGAACACAATTTATCTTAAAATTAAGTGAGGGATCACCTTATAATGCTACCATTGTCCTAAGCAAAACAAGTTTCATAAAAGGATTAACACCACATGCAAATCATAAGTGACATGATATGGCCATGAACTTGTGCTTTTGATCTCCATCATGAAAGCACCGACATGATCTCCATCGCCACCGACACGACACCATGATCTCCATCATCTTGATCTCCATCAACGTGTCGCCATCGCGGTTGTCGCGCCCATCATGCTTCTACTACTATTGCTACCGTTTAGCGATAAAGTAAAGCATTACATAGCGCTTAATGATTGACACGCAGGTCATACAATAATTAAAGACAACCCTATGGTTCCTGCCGGTTGCCGTACTCATTGACATGCAAGTAGTGATATTCTATACAACACATGATCATCTCATATATCACATATATCACATCATGTAATTGGCGATATCACATCACAACATACCCTGCAAAAACAAGTTAGACGCCCTCTAATTGTTGTTGCATGTTTTACGTGGCTTCTACGGGTATCTAGCAAGAAAAATTCTCACCTACGCATAAACCACAACAGTGATACATAAGTTGCTTTTCAACCTTATCAAGGACCGCCTTTGTCGAATCCGATCCAACTAAAGTAAGAGAAACAGACACCCGCCAACCATATTTGTGCAACGAGGTTACACGTCAGTTGATGGAACCGGTCTCTCGTAAGCGTACGAGTAAGGTTGGTTCGGGCCGCTTCATCCCACCATACCGCTGAACCAAAACACGACCAAGGGATGAAGCAATCTAAGCATCAATGCCCAAAAACTCTTTGTGTTCGACTCGAGATCTCATCTACACATAGACCTAGCTCTGATACCACTATTGGGGAACTTTGCATGGGAAACAAAAAATTTCCTACGCACACGCAAGATCTATCCATGGTGATGAGCATCTACGAGAGGGAGAGTGGATCTACATACCCTTGTAGATCGCTAAGCGGGAAGCGTTAAGAAACGCGGTTGGTGTAGTCGAACGTCATCACGATCCAAATCACGAAGCATCCCGCGATCTCATCACGATCCGTCCCGCGATCCAATCACGATCCGTCCCGCGAACTCATCACGATCCGTCCCGCGATCTCATCATGATCCGTCTCGCGATCTTGATCACGGTCCTTCCGATCTAGCGCCGAACGGACGGCACCTCCGCGTTCAGCACACGTACAACTCGATGACGATCTCCGCCTTCTTGATCCATCAAGAGGGAGCGGAGAGGTAGATGAGTTCTTCGGTAGCGCGATAGCATTGCGGCGATGGTGGTGGAGCTATTCTAGCACGGCTTCGCCTAAGCACCGCTGAAAACCGATCTAGAGAAGAAACTGCGATCTAGAGGAGAGGTAGCACGTGGCTATTAGGGTTAGCTTTTTCGTCTAAATCCTCTTGTATATATAGGAGGGAGGGAGAGGAGGAGGTAGCCTCAAACCCTCAAGGTTTGTTCGAAATTGGAGGTGGAGGAGTCCTACTCCAATCCTATTAGGACTAGGATTCCTCCTTTCCACTTGGAAACTCTTTGCACCTCTCCACCTTTGGATTTTTTCCTTCTCAAACCACTCCAGCCGCATGGGCCCTTAGAGGACGCTTCGGACAGCCCACCAGGGGCTGGTTTACCTCCTACCACAGCCCATGTAGCCTCTTGGGTCGAAATACCTCTCCCGATGGTCCCCTGGTACACTACCGGCACTCCTGGTACACTACCGATGAGCCCAAAACTTTTCCGGCGACCAAAACAGGACTTCCTATATATAAATCTTTACCTCTGGACCATTCTGGAGCTCCTCGTGATGTCTGGGATCTCATCCGGGAATCCGAACAACCTTCGGTCACCACCATACATAACTCTATACTATCGAAACGTCACCGAACCTTAAGTGTACAGACCCTGCGGGTTCGAGAACTATGTAGACATGACCGAGACACCTCTACGGTAAATAACCAATAGCGGGACTTGGATGCCCATATTGGTTCCTACATATTCTACGAAGATCTTTATTGGTCGAACCTCTATGTCAAGGATTCAGTTAATCCCGTATGATGTTCCCTTTGTTCTTCGGTATGTTACTTGCCCAAGATTCGATCGTCGGTATCTTCATACCTAGTTCAACCTCGTTACCGGCAAGTCTCTTTACTCGTTCTGTAATACAAGATCCCGTGACTAACACTTAGTCATATTGCTTGCAAGGCTTGTTATGATGTTGTATTGCCGAGTGGGCCCTGAGATACCTCTCCCTCAGACGGAGTAACAAATCCCAGTCTTGATCCATGCCAACCCAATAGACACCCTCGGAGATACCTGTAGAGCACATTTATAGTCACCCAGTTACGTTGCAATGTTTGATACACACAAGGCACTCTTCCGGTGTCCGTGAGTTGCATGATCTCATGGTCATTGGAACATATACTTGACATGCAGAAAACAGTAGCAATAAACTGACACGACCATATGCTACGTTTGTAGTTTGGGTATTGTCCACCACATCATTCTCCTAATGATGTGATCCCATTATCAAATGACATCACATGTCAATGGCTAGGAAACCTTGACCATCTTTGACCAACGAGCTAGTTCACTAGAGGCATACTAGGGACAAAGTGTTGTCTATTTACCCACACATGTAATGTGTTTCCAATCAATACAATTATAGCATGGATAATAAACGATTATCATGAACAAGGACATATGATAATAACTAATTTATTATTGCGTCTAGGGCATATTTCCAACAGCTATCATGCTCATCTTGTTCGTAATATTGAAGCTCAACTATATGCCTTGAATGCATTAAATGAGTCATCTCTTGAGGGGGTTGAAAACATTCCAGTTGTACGGGATTTCCAAGATGTCTTTCCAGAAGAACTTCGAGGGGTTCCCTCTACTAGAGTTGTCGAGTTTGTCATCGACTTGGTACCTGGTACTAGTCCTATAGCCAAGCGTCCATATAATATGCCACCATATGAACTTCTTGAACTTAAGCAAGAAATTGAAAATTCGCTCTGTTTGGGTTTCACTCGTCCAAGTTCCTCTGCTTGGGGAGCACCTTCTCTCTTTGTTAAGAAGAAGGATGGGACAAATCGTCTGGTCTAAGATTATCGACCAATCAACCAACCTACAATTCAGAACAAATATCCGCTCCCTTGGATCAATGATTTGTATGATCAACTTGCTGGTTCCTCGATATTCTCTAAACTCAACTTGAGGTTGGGTTACCATCATATCCGTGTTCATGAAGAAGATATCCCCAAGACTGCATTTGTTACTCGCTATGGTTCATACGAGTACACCGTCAATTCATTCAGTTTAACAGATGCTTGAGCAACCTTCTCTCGTTTGATGAATTGAGCTTGGGGGTGTTGATACGTCTCCAATGTATCTATAATTTTTGATTGTTCCATGCTATTATATTATCTATTTTGGATGTTTTATATGCATTAATATGCTATTTTATATTATTTTTGGAACTAACCTATTAACCTAGTGCCCAGTGTGAGTTTCTGATTTTTCCTTGTTTTTGAGTATTGCAGAAAAGGAATATCCAACGGAGTCCAAATGGAATAAAATTTTACGATGATTTTTCTTGGACCAGAAGAAACCCACATGACTTGGAGAAGAGGCCAGAAGAGCCACGGGTGGGCCACAAGCCACCCTGGCATGGCCAGGGGGGCTGCACCCCTGGCTTGTGGGCCCCCTGTAGCTCCTCTAACCCTAATCTTCAGCCTATAAATTCAGAAAAATTCCCCCAATACCAAAAAGAGACATGATAATACTTTTCCGCCACCGGAAGCCTCTGTTCCTGAGAGATCCAATCTTGGAGCCTTTTTCGGTAATCTGCTGGAGGGGGATTCGATCAAGGAGGGCCTCTACATCTACTCCATTGCTCCTCCGATGATGCATGAGTAGTTCACCACAGACCTACGGGTCCATAGCTAGTAACTAGATGGCTTTTTCTCTCTCTCTTTTCTTTAATACCATGTTCTCCATGATCTTCATGGGGATCTATCTGATGTAATACTCTTTTGCGGTGTGTTTGTCGAGATCCAATGAATTGTGGGTTTATGATCAAATTATCTACGAATATTATTTGAATCTTCTCTGAATTCTTATATGCATGATTTCATATCTTTGCAAGTCTCTATGAGTTATTGGTTTGGTTTGGCCAACTAGATTGGTAATTCTTGCAACGGGACAAGTGCTTGGTTTTGGGTTCAATCTTGCGGTGTCCTCACCCAGTGACATAGTAGGGGTAGCGAGGCAAGTATTGTATTGTTGCCATAAAGGATAAAAATATGGGATTTTCATCATATTGCTTGAGTTTATCCCTCTACATCATGTCATCTTACTTAATGTGTTACTCTGTTCTTCATGAACTTAATACTCTAGATGGAGGCAGGAGTCGGTCAATGTGTGGTAATAGTAGTAGATGCAGAATCATTTCGGTCTACTTGACATAGACGTGATGCCTATATGCATAATCATTGCCTTGGATATCTTCATAACTTTGCACTTTTCTATCAATTGCTTGATAGTAATTTGTTCACCCACCGTATTATTTTCCTTCGAGAGAGAAGCCTCTGGTGAAACCTATGTCCCCGGGGTCTATTTTCCATATCATATTTTCAGATCTATAAATCAAAAATACCTTGATGCAATTTTATTTACTTTTACTTCTCGCAATCTTTCATATCTCTATCAGATATAATCCTTGCAAGTAACCGTGAAGGGATTGACAACCTTTTTATAGCGTTGGGTGCAAGTGTTTGATTGTTTGTGTAGGTGCATAAATTGGTGCCTGGCTTGTTCCTCCTACTAGATTGATACCTTGGTTCTCAACAACTGAGGAAAATACTTATCTACTTTGTTGCGTTACCCTTTCCTCTTCAAGGGAAACCAACGCAAGCTCAAGAAGTAGCAAGAAGGATTTCTGGCGCCGTTGCCGGGGAGGATACACATCGAGCCTACCAAGTACCCATCACAAAGTCATCTCTTGCATTTACATTATTTACCATTTTCCTCTAGTTTTCCTCTCCCCCACTTCTAAAACGATTTTCAGAAAAAAACAAAAAGATTCGCCTTTTTATTCGCCCTTCTTCCGTTTGCCTTTTTGTTTGCTTTTTGTTTGCTTGTGCGCTAGATTGCTTGCTTTGTCACGATTTCTGAGAATACCAAATTGTGTGACTTCTCGAATACTAATAATAATGATTTTATTATTAATCCAATTGCTCCTGCCACTAGCGGAATCTTATGAAACTAATGCCGCTTTGCTTAATCTTGTTATGAAAAAACTATTTTCCGGCCTTCCTAGTGAAGATGCCGCATACCATATAAATACTTTCATTGAGTTGCGTGACATGCAAAATAATAAAGATGTGGATAATTATATTGTTAAATTGAAGCTATTCCCATTCTCACTACGAGATCGTGCTAAAACTTGGTTTCATCTTTGCCTCAAAATAGTATTGATTCATGGAATAAGTGTAAAGATGCTTTTATTTCCAAGTACTTTTCGCCCGGTAAGATCATCTTCCTTAGGAACGATATAATGAATTTTAAGCAACTTGATCATGATCATGTTGCACAATCTTGGGAGAGGATGAAGTTAATGATTAGAAATTGCCCCGCACATGGTTTGAGTTTATGGATGATTATACACATTTTTTTGCGGGATCAAATTTTGCATCTAGGAATCTTTTCGATTCAGCCGCGGGTGGTACTTTTATGTAAATCACATTAGGATAAGCTACTAAACTCCTAGATAATATTATGGCAAATTACTCTCAATGGCATACCGAAAGATCTCCTACTAGTAAAAAAGTGCACGCTATTGAAGAAATAAATACTTTGAGTGAAAATATGGATGAATTAATGAAATTGTTTGCTAGTAATAGTGCTTCTATTGATCCTAATGATATGTCTTTGTCTTCTTTTATTGTGAATAATAATGAATCTATGGATGTGAATTTTGTTGGTAGGAACAATTTTGGTAATAACGCTTATAGAGGCAATTTCAACCCTAGGAAATTTCCTAGTAATTCCTCTAATAATTATGGTAATTCCTACAACAATACTTATGGAAAATATAATAATATTCCCTCTGATCTTGAGAATACTATTAAAGAATTTAAAGTTCTGAAAAGGTTTTCAATGCTTCGATTGAAGAAAAATTACTCAAGATTGATGATTTGGCTAGGAATGTTGATAGAATTTTGCTTGAGATTGATTCTTTGAAAATTAGATCTACTCCACCCAAGCTTGATATTAGTGAGTCTTTAAAAGCTATGAGAACTTCTATTTATGAGTGTAAGGAAAGAACCGCTAGAATGCCTGTTAAGCGTGAATGGCTTGAAAAGGTGTGTTCTCGTGATAATAATGATTAAGATCTTAAAGTGATTGATGTGACTCCTATTGAATCTTTGTTTTCTACTTTAAATATTGATAAATATGGTACTTGAGATAAGTCAACTTTACTTAAAAGTCATCCCAATGATTCGGAGGTTATAGATCTTAATGCTAAATTTGATAAAAGTGGGATTGAAGAGGTCAAAACTTTAAATAGCAATGAACCCACTCTTTTGGATTTTGAGGACTTTAATTATGATAGACGCTCTTTGATTGATTGTATTTCCTTGTTGCCATTCATTTTGAATTCGCCGCATGCTTATAATCAAAATAAGGCTTCTACTAAACATATCATTGATCCTATGATGAAATCTTTTGAAGAAAAACTTGAGTTGAAAGTTTCTATACCTAGAAAGATTTATGATGAGTGGGAACCTACTATTAAGATTAAAATTAAAGATTATGAGTGCCATGTTTTGTGTGATTTGGGTGCTAGCGTTTCTACGATTCCGAAAACTTTATGTGATGTGCTAGGTTTTCATGAACTTGATGATTGCTCTTTGAATTTGCATCTAGCGGATTCCACTATTAAGAAACCTATAGGAAGGATTAATGATGCTGTTATTGTTGCAAATAGGAATTATGTGTTCGTAGATATCATTGTTCTTGATATAGATTGCAATCCTACATGTCCTATTATTCTTGGTAGACCTTTCCTTAGAATGATTGGTGCAATTATTGCTATGAAAGAAGGAAACATTAGATTCTAATTTCCGTTAAGGAAAGGCATGGAGAAATTTCCTAGAAATAAAATAAGATTACCTTATGAATCTATTATGAGATCTACTTATGGATTGCATACCAAATATGACAATACATAGATCTATTGCGGTATGCCTAGCTAGGGGCGTTAAACAATAGCGCTTGTTGGGAGGCAACCCAATTTTATTTTTTATGTTTTTGTTTTTGCTTCTATTTTTGAGTTTTTCACACAATATTACCTCTTTAGTAATTGTGTTTTGGTTTTTTAATTAGTGTTTGAGCCAAGTAAGACCTTTGGGATGGTCTATGGTGATTGTTGATTTGATCTTGCTGAAATACAGAAACTTTTGCGCTGAGTCCACGAATTTTATAACTTTACTAGACCTCCAAATGAGTCTGAAATTCTTACACAAGATTTATATAGAAAATTCCCAGATTTACCTAATTTTTCAGAATTTTTGGAGTTACAGAAGTATTCGAAGTTTACAGATTTCTACAGACTGTTCTCTTTTTGACAGATTCTGTTTTCTTTGTGTTGTTTACTTATTTTGATGTACCTATGGGTTGTATCGGGGGGTATGAACCATGGAGAAGTTGGAATATAGTAGATATTAAACCAATATAAATAAAGAATGAGTTCACAACAGTACCAAAATTGGTGATTTATTTTTCTTATACTAACGGATCTCACGAGTTTTCTGTTGTGAAGTTTTCAAGTTTTGGGTAAAGATTTGATGGACTATGGATTAAGAAGTGGCAAGAGCCTAAGCTTGGGGATACCCAAGGCACCGCAAGGAATCAAGGATGCCAAAGAGACTAAGCTTGGGGATGCCCCAGAAGGCATCCCCTCTTTCGTCTTTAATCCATCAGTAAATTTACTTGAGGCTATATTTTTATTCACCACATGATATGTCTTTTTCTTGGAACGTCTTGTATGATACGAGTCTTTGCTTTTTAGTTCTCCACAATTATCCTTGCTGCACACACCTTTTGAGAGAGACATGCATGAATCGTGAATTTATTAGAATACTCTATGTGCTTCACTTATATCTTTCGAGATAGGCAATTTTGCTTTAGTGCTTCACTTATATCTTTTTAGAGCACGGTGGTGTTTTATTTTATAGAAATAATTGAACTCTCGTACCTCACTTATATTATTTTGAGAGTCTTTAAACAGCATGGTAATTGGTTTAGGTTATGAATTTAGTCCTAATATAATGGGCATCCAAGAGGGATATAACAAAAACTTTCATATAAAGTGCATTGAATATTATGAGAAGTTTGATTCCTTGCATAAAGTTTTGAGATATAAAGATGGTGATATTAGAGTCATGATAGTGAGTAATTGTGAATTGGTAAAAATACTTGTGTAAAGGTTTGTGATTCCCGTAGCATACACGTATGGTGAACCGTTATGTAACAAAGTCGGAGCATGATTTGTTTATTGATTGTCATCCTTTGTGTGAGGGTCAGGAGCACGCGATGGTTAACTCCTATCAACCTCTCACCTAGGAGCATGCTTATAATACTTTGCTTCGATAACTAATAGAATTTTGCAATCAGTATGTGAGTTCTTTGTGACTAATGTGAGTCCATGGATTATACGCACTCTCACCCTTCCAACTTTGCTAGCCTCTCTAGTACCGCACGCCTTTCGCCGGTGCATTAAACGCACCATATACCCTTCCTCAAAACAGCCACCATACCTACCTATTATGGCATTTCCATAGCCATTCCGAGATATATTGCCATGCAACTTCCACCGTTCCGTTTATTATGACACGCACCATCATTTTCATATTGCTATGCATGATCATAAGATAGCTAGCATGATGTTTTCATGGCTTGTCCATTTTTTATGTCTTTTGCTATGCTAGATCATTGCACATCCCGGTACACCGCTGGAGGCATTCATATAGAGTCATATTTTGTTCTAGGTATCGATTTGTAATTCTTGAGTTGTAAGTAAATAAAAGTGTGATGATCATAATTATTAAGCATTGTCCCATGTGAGGAAAGGATGATGGGAGCTATGATTCTCTCGCAAGTTGGGATGAGACTCCAAACTTTATGAATAGTAAAAGAGGCCATTGAAGCCCAAATAAAAAAAGTCCAAAGATGCCCACCAAAATAAAAAAGAGAGAGAAAAGAGAGAAGGGACAATGCTACTATCTTTTTTCCACACCTGTACTCCAAAATAACACCATGATCTTCATGATGGAGAGTCTCCTATTTTGTCACTTTCATATACTAGTGGGAATTTTTCATTATATAACTTGGCTTGTATATTCCAATGACGGGCTTCCTCAAATTTCCCTAGGTCTTCATGAGCAAGCAGGTTGGATGCACACCCACTTAGTTTATTTTTGAGCTTCCATACACTTATAGCTCTAGTGCATCCGTTGCATGGGAATCCCTACTCACTCACATTGATATCTATTAATGGGAATCTCCATAGCCTGTTGATATGCCTAGTTGATGTGAGACTGTCTGCTCATTTTTCTTCACAACCTCCACCATATTCTATTGCACCTATAGTGCTATATCCATGGCTCACGCTCATGTATTGCGTGAGAATTGAAAAGGTTTGTGTCGGTGTACTAAAGTATGGGCTTTTTAGTACCCCATACTTGTGCACGGGCAGTCGTAGCCATACTAGTGGTAAGGCCGGCCAGGGAGCTTCTAAGTATAAAATACAACAACATCGAGAAGGCATTCAAGTCGACAGACCCAAGACCAAAGGCTGGGACCCCGGCAAGATCTTGTCAGGATGGCCTACGGAGCCCCAGCAAGAAGTGCACCCGGCAAGGCCCCGCCATCCTGCCAGCACAGAGGCGAAGCCTCGGCAAGCCCCCGCTAGCGCAGAGGCCAGGTGTCGCCTCACCTGGGCATGTGTTGAGATGCCGGCGATGGAGAGGCTAAGTAGTGCCGATGGGACGGGCTCCTGTCCCGTCCTGCAGACGGTCAAGGACGCCTGATGGAGCATTAAATGCGTTTGTCCCGCACCGTTAGTGTTAGGTTTAATAACACTGTAGCACTGTACACCCCGTGTATGTACTGTATGCCACTGTTGGTGACCCCTTCGAGAGTAAGGAGGCCCAAGGAGTTATGGTAGAGGACTTTTTGACCTTTTCGAACTCCAAGACTTTTGGAGCTCCTCTAGCCCGTCCTGCATGAGTAGTAGTTGTGTACTGTAGTGCTTCCATAACCTGAGCTAGAACTCATCCAATACAACCAAGCAGGAGTAGGGTTTTACTCATCTTTGCGGCCCGAACCTGGGCAAATTCCCACGCGCTAGCCATCTGATCTGCTCTTTGGGCGAGCCTTCTGATACATCTCCAACGTATCTATAATTTATGAAGTATTCATGCTGTTATTTTATCATTCTTGGATGTTTTACAATCATTTTATAGCAACTTTATATCATTTTTTGGGACTAACCTATTGACCTAGTACCCAATGCCAGTTGCTGTTTTTTGCTTGTTTTTTACATCGTAGGAAATCAATATCAAATGGAGTCCAAACAGCACGATAATTTTTGGAGTTTTTTTTGGACCAGAAGGAACCCAATGGGCCAGAGCTGCACCTGGGGGTAACCCGAGGGGGCACAACCCACCAAGGCGCGCCAGGGCCCCCTGGCGTGCCCAGGTGGGTTGTGCCCACCTCGGTGGCCTCCCGCACCCCCTCTTTGCACTATAAATTCCCATATATTCCGAAACCCTCCGAGGTAGCCCTAGATCGGAAGTTCCGCCGCCGCAAGCCTCTGTAGCCACCGAAAACCAATCGGGAGCCCGTTCCGACACCCTGCTGGAGGGGGAGATCATCACTGGTGGCCATCTTCATCATCCCGGCGGCCACCACGATGAGTAGGGAGTAGTGCAGCCTCGGGGCTGAGGGTTTGTACGAGTAGCTATGTGTTTAATCTCTCTCTCTCTCTCTCTCGTGATCTTGAGATGTCACGATCTTGATATATCATGGGCTTTGTTAACATAGATGGATCATATGATGTTTCTCCCCTCTATACTCTTCTTGTGATGAATTGAGTTTTCCCTTTGAGATTTCGTTGTTATTAGATTGAATACTTTAATGGATTTGAGAACACTTGATATATGTCTTGAAATTGAATACTCGTGGTGACAATGGGGTATCGTATTGATTCACTTGATATGATTTTTGGCATTCAACTTGCGGATTCCTGCCGTGACATTGGGGTAATCTATGCATAGGGGTTGATGCACGTTCTTGTCTTTCTCCGGTGGAAATCTTGGGGTACTCCTTGAAGTTCTTTGTGTTGGATTGAGTATTATGAATATGAAATTATTTGGTGTTGTTTTAGTACGAACTCTTGATTAGATTGATCGGAAAGAATAGCTTCTGTTATTTTAGTATGAACTCTAGGATAGATCGAATAGAAAGAATAGCTTTGAGGTGGTTTCGTACCCTACAAACAATTTCTTCTTGTGTTCTCCGCTAGATAGGAACTTTGGAGTGATTATTCATTGCATGTTGAGGGATGGTTATATGATCCAACTATATTAGCATTGTTGAGAGTTTGCACTAGCGAATGTACGGACCCTAGGCCTCATTTTCAATCATTGCAATATCATTTGTGCTCACTTTTGTTATTTTCTACCTTGCTGTTTTTATTTATTCAGATTATAAAAATATATTTCTACCATCCATATTACACTTTGCCGAACTAGTGCACCTATAAAATTTGCCATTGTATTGGGTGTGTTGGGGACATAATAGATTTCTTGTATTTGGTTGCAGGGTCGTTTGAGAGAGACCATCTTCATCCTACACCTCTCATGGATTGATAAACCTTAGGTCATCCACTTGAGGGACAATTGCTACTGTCCTACAAAACTCTGCGCTTGGAGGCCCAACACGTGTCTACAAGAATAAAGTTGCGTAGTAGACATTAAGCTCTTTTCTGGCGCCGTTGCCGGGGAGGTGAGTGCATGAAGGTATATCTTTAGATCTTGCAATCGAATCTTTTAGTTTCTTGTTTTATCACTAGTTTGGTTTATTAAAGAAAACTACAAAAAATGGCATTGAGGTTGCATCATATTATTGATCATCTTTATAATATCTTTCTTGAAAATGATGGATCGGAAAATTGTGCTCAATTGTTAGAAGAATAAGTCAATAAAATGTTTGGCACAAAATATTTGAATGATGAGCATGATTGCAATGTTGTTAGTATGAATTCTTTGATTATACAAAATGTTAATGATGATTGCACAAGTCATGACAAAATGTTTCTTATAAGCATGTCAATTTTTGTTGAGTGAATTGGGAGTTCAAATGCACACCAAAAAGGGAAGATAGATTTTGTAAGAAGCATAAATATTTAGAAACGAAAAAGTTGCAAGAGAGGCTAGATGATTGTGCTGAAAGATGTAATTTCTTTTGCCATCCTTGTGAACTTTGCAATGAACGTGGTCATTTAAATCTCTAATGCAAATTATTTCATGATCAAATCGTGTCCAAAAATTGTGACAACTTGATTACCCTTGAGCATCATAAAGAGCTTAGTCTTCTTTTGGGGGTATGAAGAAATGAAACGTATAACTAAGGGTTTTCCAAATCCCAAGAGATTCTTAATTTTGATCTAGAGAAAATTTATATGTTTTGTGGGGTAAATTGCATTGATAATCCTTATATTTCCAACTATCTAAAGACAAGAAAACAAATAGAATATTAAGAGAGTACTAATGAAAGGGAAAATATTTCCCAATACCCTCCTAGTGTTTATTATGATGAATCAGGTAACGAGGAGGAGCTTCCTATCCAATCAATCTCTTCAACAAGAAGCTTGAAAAAAATTAATTAAACCCACACATGATGTGGTGAAGAAGAAAATAATAAATAATAGAGGTAAAAAGGTATCTCTCCCAAATAATGTTGCTCCTATCACCATTGTACCTCATGAAAGTGAATCAAATATGTTGATGGATGATGATGATATTGGGTATGATTTTGTGATACCTACTACTTGTTGTAATGATTATGATTGGGAAGGAAATGATGTCCCTTATGATCTTGAGAATATTTTTAGCACTTGCTTGAAAGAATATGATAATAATATTTGCTATACTATTGGTGCCATTCATGCTATTGATAAGAATGATTGTGATGATATGCAAAACCACAAGCTTGGGGATGCTATGTTTAATGAGTATGATATGTTTGAAGATTTATGTGCTGGAAATAATGCTTGTTATAAGCTTGGGTATTATTTGCTTAATGAATATGATCCTTTGATTCCCTCTACTTTCGATAAGAAAATTTATTATGATGATAGCATGCCTCCTATTTGTGATGATCACATTGATGAAAGTGGGTTTGGAAGAGTGTCAACTCTAGGTAGTAGTGATCCAACTATTTTGGAGGATGTTGAATCTTATTACAATATTGATGAAAGTGGATTTGGAGAGGTCATGACTTTATTTAGTGATACATCCACTATTTTGGAAGAGGTTTCAATTGACTATGACAATGAAGTTGCTATCTATGATGATTATTATGATGACATGTATGCCATAAAGATTAATAAATTTTCTATGCTTGTGCATCATGAAAAGAGTGCTGTATGTTATAGTTATATTGTTGAATACATTCATGATGCCTCTAAAAATTATTATGAGAGAGGAACTTAGGCTCTTACATATCTCAGTAATATCAAGTTTGTTCTCTATGTGTTGATTGTTTTGAAGTTGTACTTGTTTTGCCTTCCTATGCTAGTTGGTTCTTGTTTTCATGGGTTGATTTCTCACAAAATCCCTATGCATAGGAAGTGAGTTAAACTTAAATGTGCTTGACATGTGTTTCATAATGCTCTCTTCATGTTTCAATTGTTTTCTTTTATGCGAGCATCATTGAAATCATCATGCCTAGCTAAAAGGCATTAAAGAAAAGCGCTTGTTGGGAGACAACCCAACACTTTTACCTACTGTTTTTGTGTGTTCACATGATTAATCATGTTTTATAGTTTTTGTTTCAATAAAGTGCCAAGTAAAGCCTTTGGGATAGTGTGGATGATAGTTGACTTGATTCTGTCCAAAACAGAAACTTTTGCACCTAGTCCAGGAATTTCTATAATTCACTGGAACGTGATTTTGACCTGATATTTTTACAGATGATTTATACACAAATTATCTACGCTTTTCTAATTTTTCATAATTTTTAGAGTTGCAGAAGTATGAGAACAATTCAGATCTTTACGGACTGTTCTGTTTTTGATAGATTCTATTTTCAATGCATAGTTTGCTTGTTATCTAGTTTCTATGGCTTATATTACTCAATATAAGTTGTCGAAATGATATGCTACAATAGTCATTGTGTGAGAACAATTATGGATCTTGTCTTGACAGTACCAAAGTGAGTGGTTTGCTCTTTATCATACTAACTCATCTCACGAAGTTCCGTTAAGTTTTGTGTGATTGAAGTTTTCAAGTTTTGGGTGAGATATCAATATGAGTAAAATAAGGAGGTACTAGGCCCTAAGCTTGGGGATTCCCAAGGCACCCCAAAGGTAACATTCAAGGAATATCCAAGCAACTAAGCTTGGGGATGCCTCGGACATTATCGGTAACCTCACTTGGAGCTATATTTTCATTCGTCACATGATATGTGTTTTGCTTGGAGCATCATTTTACTTCACTAGGATTTGCTTTCTGTTATTTATAATAATGTTTTTCATCTTTATTTTCAATAAAAATGTCAAGGATAGCCTTTACCATACTTATTTTGCAAGTCTACATGTTGCTGTTTGAAAACAGAAAGTTTATCGCTGTTGCAAAAATTTCCTAGAAAAGTAAGAATGTGATAAATTGTTGAAACTTTTTGAAAAATAAGCTCTGATAAATTTTATACAGTGTGTTAAAATTTCAGAATTTTCAAAGTTGAATAAGTATGGATACTCTTGCATTCTTTACAGACTGTACTATTTTGGCAGATTGCTGTTATGTTTGCATTGTTTGCATATGTTTGCTTGTTTAATGATTCTATTTGAGGATAGGAGTATTAAATATTCAGAGGTATTTAGTATTCAATGTTTAATAATAATTTTAGTGATTTTCTACAGTATATAGTGATAAGGTTTTTGCGTTAGTTTATACTAACTTATCTCACGAGTTCTTGTTGAGTTTTGTGTGGATGAAGTTTTCACTATTAGGTAAACCGTGGTATGAAAGGAATTAAGGAGACACAAAAGATAAAGCTTGGGGATTCCCAAGGCATCCTAATATAATATTTCAATAAGTATCAAGCATCTAAGCTTGGGGATGCCCCAGTAGGCATCTCACCTTTCTTTATCAACAATTATCGGTTAGTATCGGTTGATCCTAAGTTTCTGCTTCTTCACGTGATGTGTGCTATTCTTGAAATGTTATTTTGTTTTATTTTGCTTGCTGTTTTAATAAAATAATTATATCTTAAAGTTTTTAAATAAAATCTTGTCCTCATGTAATTGCCAGGGAGGCTAAGTAAGCGGCATTCGCATCCCGTCAACGAACCTCTTTTCTATGTTATTTACTCTTGTGATTCACTTATATCCTATGAGTAAATTGTTGAATAAATTGAATGTCATGAAGTTTAAACCCCTATCATGCCTAGTGGTAGCTTCACATTGGGTTTAGAAAGTTCAATCTTTTGTGGCTTGACAATCACAATATTGGTCATACAAGCAATTCACGAATAATTAGTATAAGGAAGAGAACTTTCACATGCAGATACACTATCCTGGAAATCTTTTGTGATTGTGAGCTCCCATCAAAATATTATATGCCAAATTTTTTGATGTTGGACAAGGAAGACAATGTAATGATTCATGTTTGTTCATATTCACATAGAAGTTATATTGTCATAGATCCTTCAACATGTGGTGCTTTCCCCTATCTTTGCTAGCCAAAAATTCCGCACCAAGTAGAGATACTACTTGTTCATCCAAAAGCCCTTAAACCCAAATATTATTTTCAAGAGTCCACCATACCTACATAAGGATTGAGCAAGATCCTTCAAGGAAGTTGTCATCGGTGCAATAAGGCAATAAAAATTGCTTCTAAAAGTGTTAGATCATTTAGTGTAAGAGAAAATTGAGTGTTGTACGAACTTGGGATGGCAAATTAATAAAAGCGACTGACTGCATAATAAAGGTTTCTATCATAAGGGGCAATATAACATGACGTTCTTTTGCACTAAGGGGTTGAGCATACAAACAAATAAGCTCATGGCAACATCTGCTTCCCTCTGCGAAGGGCCTATCTTTTACTTTTCGGTATTTACTTTTATGCAAGGAGTCAAAGTTTTCTCTCTATTCCTTTTTATTTTTCTCCTTTGGCAAGCATCATGTGGTGAGGAAAGAACTAGGAACATATGTCCAGTTGAATATGGGTAGCATGAGTTATTATTGGTGACATCACCCTTGAGGTGAATACGTTGGGAGGCAAAACAATAAGCCCCTATCTTTCTATGTGTCCGGCTGAAACATTTTGGTCATGTGTACACAGTGAGTGTTAGAAATCATAAAATACTATATGATGGTTGAGTATGTGGAGCTCTTACTTAAACTCTGTTGAATAAGTTGAATTGCAATTGCTTGGTGACTGAGAACATAGGTTGTTGAGTTTCAAGAGAATTCATGGTTTGAACCTTAACATGTGAATTGGTTGCTAATTTAACATGAGAAGTTATATAAGAAAGAATTGATATTATGATGCTAGGAAAAGTGATTGAAATTATCATTGATCAAACTTATGCACTTTTCTAGCATTCACACTTCAGAAATTATTTCTTTTATCATTTAGCTACTTGAGGACGAGTAGGAATTAAGCTTGGGGATGCTGATACGTCTCCAACGTATCTATAATTTATGAAGTATTCATGCTATTATTTTATCATTCTTGGATGTTTTACAATCATTTTATAGCAACTTCATATCATTTTTTGGGACTAACCTATTGACCCAGTGCCTAGTGCCAGTTGCTATTTTTTGCTTGTTTTTTACATCACAGGAAATCAATATCAAATGGAGTCCAAACACCACGAAACTTATTGGAGATTTTTCTGGGACCAAAAGGAACCCAATGGGCCAAAGCTGCACCTAGGGGGTGCCCCGAGGGGGGCACAACCCACCAGCGCGTGCCAGGGCCCCCTGGCGCGCCTAGGTGGGTTGTGCCCACCTCGGTGGCCTCCCGTGCCCCCTCTTTGCACTATAAATCCCAAAAATTCCGAAACCCTCCAGGGTAGCCCTAGATCGGAAGTTCCGTTGCTGCAAGCCTCTGTAGCCACCGAAAACCAATTGGGAGCCCATTCCGGCACCTTGCTGGAGGGGGATATCATCACTGGTGGCCATCTTCATCATCTCGGCGGCCACCACGATGAGGAGGGAGTAGTCCACCCTCGCGGTTGAGGGTTTGTACTAGTAGATATGTGTTTAATCTCTCTCTCTCTCTCTCTCTCTCGTGATCTTGAGATGTCATGACTTTGATATATCATGGGCTTTGTTAACATAGATGGATCATATGATGTTTCTCCCCTCTATACTCTTCTTGTGATGAATTGAATTTTCCCTTTGAGATTTCGTTGTTATCGGATTGAATACTTTAATGGATTTGAGAACACTTGATATATGTCTTGCAATTGAATACTCGTGGTGACAATGGGGTATCGTACTGATTCACTTGATATGTATTTTGGCGTTCAACTTGCGGATTCCCGCGGTGTAATTGGGCTAATCTATGCATAGGGGTTGATGCATGTTCTTGTCTTTGTTTCTTCGGTAAAAATCTTGGGGCACTCCTTGAAGTTCTTTGTGTTGGATTGAGTATTATGAATCTGAAATTATTTGGTGTTGTTTTAGTACGAACTCTTGATTAGATTGATTGGAAAGAATAGCTTCTGGTATTTTAGTATGAACTCTAGGATATATCAAACGGAAAGAATAACTTTGAGGTGGTTTCGTACCCTACAAAAAATTTATTTTTATGTTCTCCGCTAGATAGGAACTTTGGAGTGACTCTTCATTGCACGTTGAGGGATGGTTATATGATCCAACTATCTTAGCATTGTTGAGAGATTACACTAGCAAAAGTACAGACCCTAGGCCTCATTTTCAATCATTGCAATATCGTTTGTGCTCACTTTTGTTATTTGCTACCTTGCTGTTTTTATTTATTCTGATTATAAAAATATATTTCTACCATCCATATTACACTTTGCCGAACTAGTGCACCTATACAATTTGCCATTGTATTGGGTGTGTTGGGGACACAAGAAATTTCTTGTATTTGGTTGCAGGGTCGTTTGAGAGAGACCATCTTCATCCTATGACTCTCACGGATTGATAAACCTTAGGTCATCCACTTGAGGGAAAATTGCTACTATAACTCTGCGCTTGGAGGCCCAACACGTGTCTACAAGAATAAAGTTGCGTAGTAGACATCACCTTCTTCCCCAACAAACCATAAAGGGATCTCTCCGATCCCATAGGTGTTGTTTCCCCCGACATCTTTGGCGCGCTAGGTAGGGGCAAAGGTCGCGTGAACCTGATCTTGTGACTAGCGCGTTAGTTCCTTCATCATAATCGTCATCGCCATGGCTCCCAAGAAGAAAGGTTTCACGGTGGTGGAACCCTCCACATTCGCTGTGCCCGTAGCCGCCCAGGAGGGCGATGGAGTGGGTGAGGGCGGAGGGAGCAGGGACCCTGCACCCACGCGGCGCTCTGATGATCAAGGCCAAGAAAGCAGCGATGCCCGCTGCTGAGACGCTCACGGCAGTGGTGGAAATCCCCACGCCGCTGGGTCTCAGGACGGAGTTGTACCTCCTGCGGGCGGTACGGTGAACTCCAAGGACGGAAGGGCACCATCTAAGGCACCCACGTCGGCACGTACGCCGCGACCTTCCTAGGACGCACGCGAAGAGCAGCACCGTGGGGTCGGTAGTTCCCAACGTCCCCACGGAAAAGCTCCTGTGCATCGCGCCAAAGATGCGCGGGGCCAGCATGCGCGCCAGCATGCTAGTGGGAGTGGCATGTAGTCACGGGACCACGACGGAGCTCCTTATAACACAGTTTGGAGTCAGAGTACCTCTCATTTTTCGTGTCGTTCTTTGCCGACCACATCGGAATAAGCAATGGCACGAGCACAACTATTCTTGAACTTCCCTCCTGTTGCGGAAAAACTTGACGAATGGAGAGCCACCATTCAGATCCTCCTCAGCCTCGCTGAGAAGTTTTGGTCCACCGTGACGGCTCACGCCAGTGGTGAGAAGGCCAGAGGTGGTGCTGTTGGAAATATGCCCTAGAGGCAATAAATAAAGTGTTTATTATTATATTTCCTTGTTCATGATAATCGTTTATTATCCATGCTATAATTGTATTGATTGGAAACACATTACATGTGTGGGTAAATAAACAACACTCTGTCCCTAGTATGCCTCTAGTGAACTAGCTCGTTGATCAAGGATGATCAAGGATAATCAAGATTTCCTAGCCATTGACATGTGATGTCATTTGATAATGGGATCACATCATTAGGAGAATGATGTGCTGGACAAGACCCAAACTACAAACGTAGCTTATGATCGTGTCAGTTCATTGCTACTGTTTTCTGCATGTCAAGTATATGTTCCTATGACCATGAGATCATGCAACTCACGGACATTGGAGGAGTGCCTTGTGTGTATCAAACGTCGCAACGTAACTGGGTGACTATAAAGGTGCTCTATAGGTATCTCCGAGGGTGTCTATTGAGTTGGCATGGATCAAGACTGGGATTTGTTACTCCGTGTGACGGAGAGGTATCTCAGGGACCACTCGGTAATACAACATCACAATAAGCCTTGCAAGCAATGTGACTAAGTGTTAGTCATGGGATGTTGTATTACGGAACGAGTAAAGAGACTTGCCAGTAACGAGGTTGAACTAGGTATGGAGATACCGACGATCGAATCTCGGGCATGTAACATACCGAGGAACAAAGGGAACATCATACGGGATTAACTGAATCATTGACATAGATGTTCGACCGATAAAAGATCTTCGTAGAATATGTAGGAACCAATATGGACATCCAGGTCCCGCTATTGGTTATTGACCGTAGAGGTGTCTCAGTCATGTCTACATAGTTCTCGAACCCGCAGGGTCTGCACACTTAAGGTTTGGTGACGTTTCGGTAGTATAGAGTTATGTATGGTGGTGACCGAAGGTTGTTCGGAGTCCCACATGAGATCCCAGACATCACGAGGAGCTTCGGAATGGTCTAGAGGTAAAGATTCATATATAGGAAGTCCTGTTTTGGTCGCCGGAAAAGTTTCGGGCTCATCGGTAGTGTACCGGGAGTGCCGGTAGTGTACCGGGAGGCCTCCGGGAGGGGTATTTCGACCCAAGAGGCTTCATGGGATGTTTTATAGTGAATATAAGCCCTTAGTGGGCTGGTGGAAACTCCCACACAAGGCCCATGTGGCTGGAGGAAAAAACCCAATAGGAAAAGGTGGAAAAAAAGGCAACAAGGAGCAATCCTAGTCCTACTAGGATTGGAGGAGTCCTCCTCTCGTAGTAGGTTCGGCCGAACCAGCTTGGCTTGGAAGCCAAGGCTGCCTCCTCTCCTCCTCTCCTCCTATATATATACTAGAGGGTTTTGGGTTTTTGCACTAGTTTTACAGCCACATGCTACCCGTTCCTCTAGTGCATAGTTTCTCCTCTAGATCGGATTTCTGCAGTGCTTAGGCGAAGCCCTGCCGGAATAGCTCCACCACCATCGCCGGAGCGCCGTCATGCTGCCGGAGAACTCTTCTTCCTCTCCACTCCTTCTTGCTGGATCAAGACGGTGGAGATCGTCATCAAGCTATACATGTGCTGAACGCGGAGGTGCCGTCCGTTCGGCGCTAGATCGGAAGGATCATGATCAATTTCATGGGACGGATCGTGATCAAGTTCGTGGGACGGATCGTGATCGGATCGTGGGACGGATCATGATTGGATCGCGGGACGATCGTGATTGGATCGCGGGACGCACGGTGATTTGGATCGCGAAGACGTTCGACTACACCAACCGCGTTTCTTAACGCTTCCCGCTTAGCGGTCTACAAGGGTACGTAGATCCACTCGCTCTCTCGTAGATGCTCATCACCATGGATTGATCTGCGTGTGCATAGGAAATTTTTTGTTTCCCATGCAACGTTCCCCTATAGTGGTATCAGAGCTAGGTCTATGTGTAGATGAGATCTCGAGTAGAACACAAAAGGTTTGTGGGCATTGATGCTTAGATTGCTTCCTCCCTTGGTCGGATTTTGGTTCAGCGGTATTGTGAGGTGAAGAGGCCCAGACCAACATTACTCGTATGCTTATGAGAGACCGGTTCCCTCGACCGCAACTTGTTGCATAGATGGCTTGCGGGTGCCAGTTTCTCTCACTTTAGTTGGATCGGATTCGACAAAGGTGGTCCTTGAGAAGGTTGAAAAGTAACTAGTGTATCACCATTGTGGTTTTTGCATAGATGAGAATTTTTCTTGCAAGATACCCGTAGCAGCCACGTAAAACATGCAACAACAATTAGAGGACATCTAACTTGTTTTTGCAGGGTATGTTGTGATGTGATATGGCCAATTACATGATGTGATATATGTGATGTATGAGATGATCATGTGATGTATAGATTATCACGACTTGCATGTCGATGAGTACGGCAACCAGCAGGAGCCATAGGGTTGTCTTTAATTATTGTATGACCTACGTGTCAATCATTAAGCGCTATGTAATGCTTTACTTTATCGCTAAGCAGTACCAATAGTAGTAGTAGCATGTTGGGCGCGACAACCCCGATGGCGACACATTGATGGAGATCAAGATGATGGAGATCATGGTGTCTTGCCGGTGACGATGGAGATCATGCCGGTGCTTTCTAGATGGAGATCAAAAGCACAAGTTCATGGCCATATCATGTCACTTATGAATTGCATGTGATGTTAATCCTTTTATGCACCTTGTGTTGCTTAGGACGACGGTAGCATTATAAGGTGATCCCTCACTTAATTTCAAGATAAATTGTGTTCTCCCCGAGTGTGCACCATTGCGAAAGTTCGTCGTGTTGAGACACCACGTGATGATTGGGTGTGATAGACTCTACGTTCACATACAACGGGTGCAAGCCAGTGTTGCACGTGCAGAACACTCGAGTTAAACTTGACGAGCCTAGCATGTACAGACATGGCCTCAGAACACAAGAGACCGAAAGGTCGAACATGAGTCATATAGTAGATATGATCAACATAATGATGTTCACCATTGAAGCCACCTCAACTCACGTGATGATCGGACTTGAGTTGGTGGATTTGGATCATGTGACACTCAGATGACCTGAGGGATGTCAATTTGAGTGGGAGCTTTAGTAATTTGATTAACTAAATCATTATCTTGAACAATAGTCTAAGTAAACTTTGCATATTTATGTTGTAGATCAATGGCTCGCGTAGTAGCACCCCTGAATTTTAATACGTTCCTAGAGAAAGCTAAGTTGAAAGATGATGGAAGTAACTTTGTTGACTGGGCCCATAATCTGAGGATTATCCTCATGGCTTCCCAGAAATCATATGTCCTTGATGCACCGCTTGGTGACCAACCATAAGACATGACCTCCGAAGACGTTAAGAACGCTTGGGAGGCACGTACTGGAGATTACTCGATAGTTCAGTGTGCGATATTGTATGGCTTAGAACTGGGACTTCAAAGACGTTTTGAACGTCATGGAGCATATGAGATGTTCCAAGAGTTGAAGTTTATCTTTCAGAAGAACACCCGGATCGAGAGGTATGAAACCTCCGATAAGTTCTATGCTTGCAAGATGGAGGAGAACGGGTCTATCAGTGAACATATACTCAGAATGTCTGGGTATTCAACTCGTCTAGCGGAGCTGGGAATTGCCCTTCCGCCAGAGGCGATCACTGACAGAGTTCTTCAATCACTGCCACCTAGTTACAAGAGCTTTGTGATGAACTATAACATGCACGGGATTAACAAGTCAGTTACTGAGCTGTTTGCGATGCTAAAAGTCGCTGAGTCTGAAATCCAGAAAGAACATCAAGTGTTGATGGTCAATAAAACCACTAGTTTCAAGAAAAATGGCAAAGTCAAGGGCAAGGGCAAGAAGGGTAAAACCAAGAAGGATGGCAAAGCAGTTGCTACTCCTATAAAGAAGCCCAAGCATGGACCCAAGCCAGAAACTGAGTGCTTTCATTGCAAGGGAACTGGTCACTGGAAGCGGAACTGCCCCAAGTACCTGGCTAACAAGAAGGTGGCCAACGACAAACAAGGTATATATGATATACATGTTATTGATGTGTACCTTACTAGCTCTCATAGTAGTGCCTGGATATTTGATACCGGTTCGGTTGCTCACATTTGCAACTCAAAGTAGGAACTACGGAATAAACGAAGGCTGGCGACGAAGTGACGATGCACATAGGAAATGGTTCCAAGGTTGATGTGATCGCCGTCGGCATGCTCTCTCTTTGATTACCATCGGGATTAGTGATGAACCTGAATAATTGTTATTTAGTGCCTGTGTTAAGCATGAACATTATATCTGGATCTTGTTTATTGCGAGACGGTTACTCACTTAAATCAGAGAATAAAGATTGTTCTATTTATATGAGTAATATCTTTTATGGTCATGCACCCAATGTGAGGGGTTTATTCATATTGAATCTTGATAGTGATGATACACATGTTCATAACATTTATGCCAAAAGATGTAGAGTTGATAATGATAGTACCACTTTCTTGTGGCACTGCCGTTTAGGTCATATTGGTGTAAAACGCATGAGGAAGCTCCATGCTGATGGACTTTTGGAGTCACTTGATTTTGAATCACTTGACACATGTGAACCATGCCTCATGGGCAAGATAACTAAAACGTCGTTCTCGGGAACAATGGAACGGGCAAGTGACTTATTGGAAATCATACATACTGATGTGTGCGGTCCAATGAATGTTACAACGCGTGGTGGATATCGTTATTTTCTCACCTTCACTGATGACTTAAGTAGATATGGGTATATTTACTTAATGAAACACAAGTCTGAAACGTTTGAAAAGTTCACGCAATTTCAGAGTGAAGTTGAGAATCATCATAACAAGAAGATTAAGTTCCTGCGATCTGATCGAGGAGGTGAATATCTGAGTTATGAGTTTGGCAGTCACTTAAGACAATGTGGAATTGTTTCACCGTTGACACCGCCCGGAACACCACAGCGTAATGGTGTGTTTGAACGTCGTAATCGAACCTTATTAGATATGGTGCGTTCTATGATGTCTCTTGCTGATTTGCCACTATCGTTTTGGGGTTATGCATTAGAGACAACTGCATTCACTTTAAATAGGGCACCATCAAAATCCGTTGAGACGACGCCATATGAACTATGATTTGGCAAGAAGCCAAAGTTGTCGTTTCTTAAAGTTTGGGGATGTGATGCTTATGTCAAAAAGCTTCAACCTGAAAAGCTAGAACCCAAAGCGGAGAAATGCATCTTCATAGGATACCGGAAAGAGACAGTCGGGTATACCTTCTATCTCAGATCTGAAGGCAAAGTGTTTGTCGCTAAGAACGGAACATTTCTTGAGAAATAGTTTCTCTCGAAAGAATTGAGTGGGAGGAAAATAGAGCTTGATGAGGTTATTGAACCTTTACTTCAACTAGAAAGAGCGCAGCGCAGAAAGATGTTTCTATGGAACCTACGACGGTAGAAGAGGAAGTTAATGATGATGATCATGAAGCTTCAGATCAAGCTGCTATTGAACCCCGTAGGTCGACAAGGCCGTGTACTACCCCTGAGTGGTACGACAACCCTGTCTTGGAGGTCATGTTGTTGGACAACAATGAACCTATGAGCTATGGAGGAGCAGTGATGGGCCCGGATTCCGAGAAATGGTTAGAGGCCATGAAATCCGAGATGGGATCTATGTATGAAAACAAAGTATGGACTTTGGAAGTATTACCTGAAGGGCAAAAGGCCATTCAGAACAAATGGATCTTTAAGAAGAAGACGGACGCAGACGGTAATGTCACCGTCTATAAAGCTCGACTTGTGGCAAAGGGTTTTTCACAAGTTCAAGGAGTTGACTACGATAAGACTTTCTCACCCGTAGCGATGCTTAAGTCTGTCAGAATCATGTTAGAAATAGCTGCTTATTTCGACTATGAAATTTGGCAGATGGATGTCAAAACAACGTTCCTCAACGGTTTCCTTGAGGAAGAGTTGTATATGATGCAACCCGAAGGTTTTGTCGATCCAGAGAATGCTGACAAAGTTTGCAAACTCCAGCGATCCATTTATGGACAGGTGCAAGCATCTCGGAGTTGGAATAAGCGCTTTGATGAGGTGATCAAAGCATTTGAGTTTATACAAGTTTACGGAGAAGCTTGTATTTACAAGAAAGCGAGTGGGAGCTCTATAGCATTTCTAGTATTATATGTGGATGACATATTGCTGATTGGAAACAATATAGAAATGCTGGAAAGCGTGAAGGAATATTTGAACAAGAGTTTTTCAATGAAGGACCTAGGAGAAGCTGCTTTCATATTAGGCATTAAGATCTATAGAGATAGATCGAGACGCTTAATAGCACTTTCACAGAGCACATACCTTGATAAAGTTTTGAAGAAGTTCAAAATGGATTAGTCCAAGAAGGGGTTCTTGCCTGTGTTACAAGGTGTGAAGTTGAGTAAGACTCAATGCCCAGTAACTGCAGAAGATAGAGAAAAGATGAGTGTCATCCCCTATGCTTCAGCCATAGGCTCTATCATGTATGCAATGCTATGCACAAGACCCGATGTCAGCCTTGCCATAAGTATGGTCGGAAGGTTTCAAAGTGATCCTAGAATGGAGCACTGGACAACGGTGAAGAATATCCTTAAGTACCTGAAAAGGACTAAGGAAATGTTTCTCGTTTATGGAGGTGATGAAGAGCTCGTCGTAAAGGGTTACGTATACGCAAGCTTTGACACTGATCCGGATGACTCTAAGTCGCAAACCAGATACGTATTTATTCTCAACGAGGGAGCGGTAAGCTGATGCAGTTCCAAGCAAAGCGTGGTAGCTGATTCTACGTGCGAAGCGGAGCACATCGCAGCCTCGGAGGCGGCAAAGGAAGGTGTCTGGATGAAGCAGGTCATGACAGATCTTGGAGTAGTGCCCAGTGCACTGAATCCAATGAACCTGTTCTGTGACAACACTGGTGACATTGCCCTGGCCAAGGAACCACGGTTTCACAAGAGGACCAGACACATAAAGCGACGCTTCAAATCCATCCGCGTTTACATCGAGGAGAAGGACATAAATATTTACAAAGTGCACACGAATCTGAATGTTGCAGACCCATTGACTAAACCTCTTCCAAGGGCTAAACATGATCAACACCAGAACTGCATGGGTGTTCGATTCATTACAATGTAAATCACATAGTGATGCGAGCTAGATGATGTTGGGGAACGTCGCATGGGAAACAAAAATTTTCCTACGCACACGCAAACCTATCCATGGTGATGAGCATCTACGAGAGGGAGAGTGGATCTACGTACCCTTGTAGATCGCTAAGCGGGAAGCGTTAAGAAACGCGGTTGGTGTAGTCGAACTTCTTCGCGATCCAAATCGCCGAGCGTCCCGCGATCCAATCACGAACCGTCCCGCGAACCAATCACGAACCGTCCCACGATCTCGTCACGATCCGTCCCACGATCCAATCACGAACGTCTCGTGGCCTTGATCACGATCCTTCCGATCTAGTACCGAACGGACGGCACCTCCGCGTTCAGCACACGTGCAGCTTGATGACGATCTCCACCGTCTTGATCCAGCAAGAGGGGTGGAGAGGAGAGAGAGTTCACCGGCAGCGTGACGGCGCTCCGGTGATGGTGGTGGAGCAATTCCGGCAGGGCTTCGCCTAAGCACTGCGGAACTACGATCTAGAGGAGAAACTATGCACCGGTGGAACGGGTAGCACGTGGCCGGAAATTCTGTCCAAAAACCACCCAATCCACTAGTATATATAGGAGGAGAGGAGAGGAGAGGCAGCCAAGGCCTTTGGGTCGGCCGAAATAGGAGGTGGGAGCAATCCTACTTCACCTCCAATCCTAGTTGGAGTAGGATTGCCTCCTATTGGCTGATTTTCCACTTTTTGCTTTAGGACTTTCTCTCCTGCGCCATGGGCCTTTGTGGCTGTTTTCCCAGCCCACTAAGGGCTGGTTATTATTCTCCCACAGCCCATGGACCTCTTGGGGTCGAAATACCCCTCCCGGAGGTCCTCCGGTACACTACCGGCACTCCCGGTACAATACCGATACTCCCGGTACACTACCGATGAGCCCGAAACTTTTCCGGAAACCAAACTGGGACTTCCTATATATGAATCTTTACCTCCGGACCATTCCGGAGCTCCTCGTGACGTCCGGGATCTCATCCGGGACTCCGAACAACCTTCGGTCACCACCATACATAACTCTACACTACCGAAACGTCACCGAACCTTAAGTGTGCAGACCCTGCGGGTTCGAGAACTATGTAGACATGACCGAGACACCTCTACGGTCAATAACCAATGGCGGGACCTGGACGTCCACATTGGTTCCTACATATTCTACGAAGATCTTTATCGGTCGAACCTCTATGTCAAGGATTCAGTTAATCCCGTATAACGTCCCCTTTGTTCTTCGGTATGTTACTTGCCCGAGATTCGATCGTCGGTATCTCCATACCTAGTTCAACCTCGTTACTGGCAAGTCTCTTTACTCGTTCCGTAATACAAGATCCCGTGACTAACACTTAGCCATATTGCTTGCAAGGCTTGTTGTGATGTTGTATTACCGAGTGGGCCCTGAGATACCTCTCCGTCACACGGAGTAACAAATCCCAGTCTCGATCCATGCCAACTCAACAAACACCATCGGAGATACCTGTAGAGCACCTTTATAGTCACCCAGTTACGTTGCGACGTTTGATACACACAAGGCACTCCTCCGATATCCGTGAGTTGCATGATCTCATGGTCATAGGAACATATACTTGACATGCAGAAAACAGTAGCAATAAACTGACACGATCATATGCTATGTTTGTAGTTTGGGTCTTATCCATCACATCATTCTCCTAATGATGTGATCCCGTTATCAAATGACATCTCATGTCCATGGCTAGGAAACCTTAACCATCCTTTGATCAACGAGCTAGTCCATTAGAGGCATACTAGGGACATGGTTTTGTCTATGTATCCACACATGCATTTAAGTCTCCGATCAATACAGTTATAGCATGGATAATAAACGATTATCATGAACAAGGAAATATGATAATAACTAATTTATTATTGCCTCTAGGGCATATTTCCAACAGTCTCCCACTTGCACTAGAGTCAATAATCTAGTTCACATCACTATGTGATTTACATGGTAATGAATCGAACACCCATACAGTTCTGGTGTTGATCATGTTTAGCCCTTGGAAGAGGTTTAGTCAACGGGTCTGCAACATTCAGATCTGTGTGCACTTTGCAAATATTTATGTCCTTCTCCTCGATGTAGAACCGGATGGAGTTGAAGCGTCGCTTTATGTGTCTGGTCCTCTTGTGAAACCTTGGTTCCTTGGCTAGAGCAATGGCACCAGTGTTGTCACAGAACAGATTTATTGGATTCAGTGCACTAGGCACTACTCCAAGATCTGTCATGAACTGCTTCATCCAGACACCTTCCTTCGCTGCCTCCGAGGCTGCGATGTACTCCGCTTCGCACGTAGAATCAGCTACCACGCTTTGCTTGGAACTGCACCAGCTTACCGCTCCCCCGTTAAGAATAAATACGTATCCGGTTTGCGATTTAGAATCGTCCGGATCAGTGTCAAAGCTTGCATCGACGTAACCCTTTACGACGAGCTCTTCATCACCTCCATAAATGAGAAACATGTCCTTAGTCCTGTTAAGGTACTTAAGGATATTCTTGACCGCTTGCCAGTGCTCCATTCCAGGATCACTTTGAAACCTTCCAGCCATACTTATGGCAAGGCTGACATCAGGTCTTGTGCACAGCATTGCATACATGATAGAGCCTATGGCTGAAGCATAGGGGATGACGCTCATCTTTTCTTTATCTTCTGCAGTCACTGGGCATTGAGTCTTACTCAACTTCACACCTTGCAACACAGGCAAGAACCCCTTCTTGGCCTGTTCCATTTTGAACTTCTTCAAAACTTTATCAAGGTATGTGCTCTGTGAAAGTGCTATTAAGCGTCTCGACCTATCTCTATAGATCTTAATGCCTAATATGAAAGCAGCTTCTCCTAGGTCCTTCATTGAAAAACTCTTATTCAAATATTCCTTCACGCTTTCCAGCATTTCTATATCGTTTCCGATCAGCAATATGTCATCCACATATAACACTAGAAACGCTATAGAGCTCCCACTCACTTTCTTGTAAATACAAGCTTCTCCATAAACTTGTATAAACCCAAACGCTTTGATCACCTCATCAAAGCGTTTATTCCAACTCCGAGATGCTTGCACCAGTCCATAAATGGATCGCTGGAGTTTGCAAACTTTGTCAGCATTCTCTGGATCGACAAAACCTTCGGGTTGCATCATATACAACTCTTCCTCAAGGAAACCGTTGAGGAACGCCGTTTTGACGTCCATCTGCCAAATTTCATAGTCGAAATAAGCAGCTATTGCCAACATGATTCTGACAGACTTAAGCATCGCTACGGGTGAGAAAGTCTCATCGTAGTCAACTCCTTGAACTTGTGAAAAACCCTTTGCCACAAGTCGAGCTTTATGGACGGTGACATTACCATCCGCGTCCGTCTTCTTCTTATAGATCCATTTGTTCTGAATGGCCTTTCGCCCTTCAGGTAGTACTTCCAAAGTCCATACTTTGTTTTCATACATGGATCCCATCTCAGATTGCATGGCCTCTAACCATTTCTCGGAATCCGGGCCCATCACTGCTCCTCCATAGCTCGTAGGTTCATTGTTGTCCAACAACATGACCTCTAAGACAGGGTTGCCGTACCACTCGGGAGTAGTACGCGTCCTTGTCGACCTACGAGGTTCAATAGCAGCTTGATCCGAAGCTTCATGATCATCATCATTAACTTCCTCTTCTACCGTTGTAGGTTCCACAGAAACATCTTTCTGTGCTGCGCTACTCTCTGGTTGAAGTAAAGGTTCAATAACCTCATCAAGCTCTATTTTCCTCCCACTCAATTCTTTCGAGAGAAACTCTTTCTCAAGAAATGTTCCGTTCTTAGCGACAAACACTTTGCCCTCGGATCTGAGATAGAAGGTATACCCGACTGTCTCTTTCGGGTATCCTATGAAGACGCACTTTTCCGCTTTGGGTTCCAGCTTTTCAGGCTGAAGCTTTTTGACATAAGCATCACATCCCCAAACTTTAAGAAACGACAACTTCGGCTTTTTGCCAAACCACAGTTCATATGGCGTCGTCTCAACGGATTTTGATGGTGCCCTATTTAAAGTGAATGCAGCTGTCTCTAATGCATAACCCCAAAACGATAGTGGCAAATCGGCAAGAGACATCATAGAACGCACCATATCCAATAAGGTCCGATTACGACGTTCAGACACACCATTACGCTGTGGTGTCCCGGGCGGTGTCAACTGTGAAACAATTCCACACTGTCTTAAGTGATTGCCAAACTCATAACTCAGATATTCACCTCCTCGATCAGATCGAAGAAATTTAATCTTCTTGTTACGATGATTCTCAACTTCACTCTGAAATTGCTTGAACTTTTCAAATGTTTCAGACTTGTGCTTCATCAAGTAAATATACCCATATCTACTCAAGTCATCAGTGAAGGTGAGAAAATAACGATAACCACCGCGCGCTTCGACATTCATTGGACCGCACACATCAGTATGTATGATTTCCAATAAGTCACTCGCCCGTTCCATTGTTCCAGAGAACGGCGTTTTGGTCATCTTGCCCATAAGGCATGGTTCACATGTGTCAAGTGATTCAAAATCAAGTGACTCCAAAAGTCCATCAGCATGGAGCTTCCTCATGCGTTTTACACCAATATGACCTAAACGGCAGTGCCACAAGAAAGTGGTACTATCATTAACTACTCTACATCTTTTGGCATCAATGTTATGAACATGTGTGTCATCACTATCAAGATTCAATATGAATAAACCCCTAACATTGGGTGCATGACCATAAAAGATATTACTCATATAAATAGAACAACCTTTATTCTCTGATTTAAATGAGTAACCGTCTCGCAATAAACAAGATCCAGATATAATGTTCATGCTTAACGCAGGCACTAAATAACAATTATTTAGGTTCATCACTAATCCTGATGGTAATCGAAGAGAGAGCGTGCCGACGGCGATCACATCAACCTTGGAACCATTTCCCACGCGCATCGTCACTTCGTCCTTTGCCAGTCTTCGTTTATTCCGTAGTTCCTGTTTTGAGTTGCAAATGTGAGCAACCGAACCGGTATCAAATACCCAGGCACTACTACGAGAACTAGTAAGGTACACATCAATAACATGTATATCATATATACCTTGTTTGTCGTTGGCCGCCTTCTTGCCAGCCAGGTACTTGGGGCAGTTCCGCTTCCAATGACCAGTTCCTTTGCAATGAAAGCACTCAGTTTCTGGCTTAGGTCCATGCTTAGGCTTCTTTGTAGGAGTAGCAACTGCTTTGCCATCCTTCTTGGTTTTACCCTTCTTGCCTTTGCCTTTGCCGTTTTTCTTGAAACTAGTGGTTTTATTGACCATCAACACTTGATGTTCTTTCTGGATTTCAGACTCAGCGACTTTCAACATCGCAAACAGCTCGGCGACTGACTTGTTCATCCCGTGCATGTTATAGTTCATCACAAAGCTCTTGTAACTAGGTGGCAGCGATTGAAGAACTCTATCAGTGATCGCCTCCGGCGGAAGGGTAATTCCCAACTCCGCTAGACGGTTTGAGTACCCAGACATTCTGAGTATGTGCTCACTAATAGACCCATTCTCCTCCATCTTGCAAGCATAGAATTTATCGGAGGTCTCATACCTCTCGATCCGGGCATTCTTTTGAAAGATAAACTTCAACTCCTGGAACATCTCATATGCCCCATGACGTTCAAAACGTCTTTGAAGTCCCGGTTCTAAGCCATACAATATTGCACACTGAACTATTGAGTAGTCTCCAGCACGAGCCTCCCAAGCGTTCTTAACGTCTTCGGAGGTCATGTCTTCTGGCTGGTCACCAAGCGGTGCATCAAGGACATATGACTTCTGGGAAGCCGTGAGGATAATCCTCAGATTACGGGCCCAGTCAACAAAGTTACTTCCATCATCTTTCAATTTAGCTTTCTCTAGGAACGCATTAAAATTCAGGGGTGCTACTGCGCGAGCCATTGATCTACAACATAAATATGCAAAGGTTACTTAGACTATTGTTCAAGATAATGAGTTTAGTTAATCAAATTACTAAAGCTCCCACTCAAATTGACATCCCTCGGGTCATCTGAGTGTCACATGATCCAAATTCACCAACTCAAGTCCGATCATCACGTGAGTTAAGGTGGCTTCAATGGTGAACATCATTATGTTGATCATATCTACTATATGACTCATGTTCGACCTTTCGGTCTCTTGTGTTCCGAGGCCATGTCTGTACATGCTAGGCTCGTCAAGTTTAACCCGAGTGTTCTGCACGTGCAAATCTGACTTGCACCCGTTGTATGTGAACGTAGAGTCTATCACACCCGATCATCACGTGGTGTCTCGACACGACGAACTTTCGCAACGGTGCACACTCGGGGAGAACACAGTTCATCTTGAAATTTAAGTGAGGGATCACCTTATAATGCTACCGTCGTACTAAGCAAAACAAGGTGCATAAAAGGATTAACATCTCATGCAATTCATAAGTGACATGATATGGCTATCAACTTGTGTTTAAGATCTCCATCTTCGAAACACCGGCATGATCTCCATCGTCACCGGCATGACACCATGATCTCCATCATCTTGATCTCCATCAACGTGTCGCCATCGGGGTTGTCACGCCCTGCATTCTTCTACTACTATTGCTACCGTAGCGATAAAGTAAAGCATTACATAGCGCTTAATGATTGACACGCAGGTCATACAATAATTAAAGACAACCCTATGGCTCCTGCCGGTTGCCGTAATCACCGACATGCAAGTCGTGATAATCTATACATCACATGATCATCTCATACATCACATATATCTCATCATGTAATTGGCCATATCATATCACAACATACCCTGCAAAAACAAGTTAGACGTCCTCTAATTGTTGTTGCATGTTTTACGTGGCTGCTACGGGTATCTAGCAAGAACGATTCTCACCTACGTATAAACCACAACGGTGATACATAGATTGCTTTTCAACCTTCTCAAGGACCGCCTTTGTCGGATCCGATCCAACTAAAGTGAGAGAAACTGTCACCCGCAAGCCATCTAAGCAACAAGTTGCGTCGAGGGAACCGGTCTCTCGTAAGCGTACGAGTAATGTTGGTCCGGGCCGCTTCATCTCACAATCCCGCTGAACCAAAATCCAACCAAGGGAGGAAGCAATCTAAGCATCAACGCCCACAAACCTTTTGTGTTCTACTCGAGATCTCATCGAACCATCAACCTAGCTCATGATGCCACTGTTGGGGAACGTCGCATGGGAAACAAAAATTTTCCTACGCACACGCAAACCTATCCATGGTGATGAGCATCTACGAGAGGGAGAGTGGATCTACGTACCCTTGTAGATCGCTAAGCGGGAAGCGTTAAGAAACGCGGTTGGTGTAGTCGAACTTCTTCGCGATCCAAATCGCCGAGCGTCCCGCGATCCAATCACGAACCGTCCCGCGAACCAATCACGAACCGTCCCACGATCTCGTCACGATCCGTCCCACGATCCAATCACGAACGTCTCGTGGCCTTGATCACGATCCTTCCGATCTAGTACCGAACGGACGGCACCTCCGCGTTCAGCACACGTGCAGCTTGATGACGATCTCCACCGTCTTGATCCAGCAAGAGGGGTGGAGAGGAGAGAGAGTTCACCGGCAGCGTGACGGCGCTCCGGTGATGGTGGTGGAGCAATTCCGGCAGGGCTTCGCCTAAGCACTGCGGAACTACGATCTAGAGGAGAAACTATGCACCGGTGGAACGGGTAGCACGTGGCCGGAAATTCTGTCCAAAAACCACCCAATCCACTAGTATATATAGGAGGAGAGGAGAGGAGAGGCAGCCAAGGCCTTTGGGTCGGCCGAAATAGGAGGTGGGAGCAATCCTACTTCACCTCCAATCCTAGTTGGAGTAGGATTGCCTCCTATTGGCTGATTTTCCACTTTTTGCTTTAGGACTTTCTCTCCTGCGCCATGGGCCTTTGTGGCTGTTTTCCCAGCCCACTAAGGGCTGGTTATTATTCTCCCACAGCCCATGGACCTCTTGGGGTCGAAATACCCCTCCCGGAGGTCCTCCGGTACACTACCGGCACTCCCGGTACAATACCGATACTCCCGGTACACTACCGATGAGCCCGAAACTTTTCCGGAAACCAAACTGGGACTTCCTATATATGAATCTTTACCTCCGGACCATTCCGGAGCTCCTCGTGACGTCCGGGATCTCATCCGGGACTCCGAACAACCTTCGGTCACCACCATACATAACTCTACACTACCGAAACGTCACCGAACCTTAAGTGTGCAGACCCTGCGGGTTCGAGAACTATGTAGACATGACCGAGACACCTCTACGGTCAATAACCAATGGCGGGACCTGGACGTCCACATTGGTTCCTACATATTCTACGAAGATCTTTATCGGTCGAACCTCTATGTCAAGGATTCAGTTAATCCCGTATAACGTCCCCTTTGTTCTTCGGTATGTTACTTGCCCGAGATTCGATCGTCGGTATCTCCATACCTAGTTCAACCTCGTTACTGGCAAGTCTCTTTACTCGTTCCGTAATACAAGATCCCGTGACTAACACTTAGCCATATTGCTTGCAAGGCTTGTTGTGATGTTGTATTACCGAGTGGGCCCTGAGATACCTCTCCGTCACACGGAGTAACAAATCCCAGTCTCGATCCATGCCAACTCAACAAACACCATCGGAGATACCTGTAGAGCACCTTTATAGTCACCCAGTTACGTTGCGACGTTTGATACACACAAGGCACTCCTCCGATATCCGTGAGTTGCATGATCTCATGGTCATAGGAACATATACTTGACATGCAGAAAACAGTAGCAATAAACTGACACGATCATATGCTATGTTTGTAGTTTGGGTCTTATCCATCACATCATTCTCCTAATGATGTGATCCCGTTATCAAATGACATCTCATGTCCATGGCTAGGAAACCTTAACCATCCTTTGATCAACGAGCTAGTCCATTAGAGGCATACTAGGGACATGGTTTTGTCTATGTATCCACACATGCATTTAAGTCTCCGATCAATACAGTTATAGCATGGATAATAAACGATTATCATGAACAAGGAAATATGATAATAACTAATTTATTATTGCCTCTAGGGCATATTTCCAACAGATGATTGACTCTAGTGCAAGTGGGAGACTATTGGAAATATGCCCTAGAGGCAATAAATAAAGTGTTAATTATTATATTTCCTTGTTCATGATAATCATTTATTATCCATGCTATAATTGGATTGATTGGAAACACATTACATGTGTGGGTAAATAAACAACACTCTGTCCCTAGTATGCCTCTAGTGAACTAGTTCATTGATCAAGGATGGTCAAGGTTTCCTAGCCATTGACATGTGATGTCACTTGATAACGGGATCACATCATTAGGAGAATGATGTGATGGACAAGACCCAAACTACAAACGTAGCTTATGATCGTGTCAGTTTATTGCTACTATTTTCTGCATGTCAAGTATATGTTCCTATGACCATGTGATCATGCAACTCACGGACATTGGAGGAGTGCCTTGTGTGTATCAAACGTCGCAACATAACTGGGTGACTATAAAGGTGCTCTATAGGTATCTCCAAGGGTGTCTGTTGAGTTGGCATGGATCAAGACTGGGATTTGTTACTCCGTGTGACGGAGAGGTTTCTCAGGGCCCACTCGGTAATACAACATCACAATAAGCCTTGCAAGAAATGTGACTAAGTGTTAGTCACGGGATCTTGTATTAGGGAACGAGTAAAGAGACTTGCTAGTAACGAGGTTGAACTAGGTATGGAGATACCGACCATCGAATCTCGGGCATGTAACATACCGAAGAACAAAGGGAACATCATACGGGATTAACTGAATCCTTGACATAGAGGTTCGACCGATAAAAGATCTTTGTAGAATATGTAGGAACCAATATGGACATCTAGGTCCCGCTATTGGTTATTGGCCGTAGAGGTGTCTCGGTCATGTCTACATAGTTCTCGAACCCGCAGGGTCTGCACACTTAAGGTTTGGTGACGTTTCGGTAGTATAGAGTTATGTATGGTGGTGACCTAAGGTTGTTCGGAGTCCCGGATGAGATCCTGGACATCACGAGGAGCTTTGAAATGGTCCAGAGGTAAATAATCATATATAGGAAGTCCTGTTTTGGTCGCCGGAAAAGTTTCGGGCTCATTGGTAGTGTACCGCGAGTACCGGTAGTGTACCGGGAGGCCTCCGGGAGGGGTATTTCGACCCAAGAGGCTTCATGGGCTGTGGGAGAGTGAATATCAGCCCTTAGTGGGCTGGTGGAAACTCCCACACAATGCCCATGTGGCTTGAGGAAAAAACCCAATTGGAAAAGGTGGAAAACAGGCAAAAAGGAGCAATCCTAGTCCTACTAGGATTGGAGGAGGAGTCCTCCTCTCGTAGTAGGTTCGGCCGAACCAGCATGGCTTGGAAGCCAAGGCTTCCTCCTCTCCTCCTCTCCTCCTACATATACTAGAGGGTTTTGTGTTTTTGCATTAGTTTTACGGCCACGTGCTACCCGTTCCTCCAGTGCATAGTTTCTCCTCTAGATCGGATTTCTGTAGTGCTTAGGCAAAGCCCTACCGGAATAGCTCCACCACCATCGCCGGAGTGCCGTCATGCTGCCGGAGAACTCTTTTTCCTCTCCACTACTTCTTGCTGGATCAAGACGGTGGAGATCGTCATCAAGTTGTACGTGTGCTGAACGCGGAGGTGCCGTCCGTTCGCGCTAGATCGGAAGGATCGTGATCAAGTTCATGGGACAGATCGTGATCAAGTTCATGGGACAGATCGTGATCGGATCGCGGGACGGATCGTGACTGGATTGCGGGACGGAGGAGTGACTTGTGTGTATCAAACATCGCAGCGTAACTGGGTGACTATAAAGGTACTCTAATGGTATCTCCGAGGGTGTCTGCTGGGTTGGCATGGATCAAGACTGGGATTTGTTACTCCGTGTGACAAAGAGGTATCTCAGGGCCCACTCAGTAATACAACATCACAATAAGCCTTGCAAGTAATGTGACTAAGTGTTAACCATGGGATCTTGTATTACGAAAATGAGTAAAGAGACTTGCCAGTAACGAGGTTGAACTAGGTATGGAGATACCGACGATCGAATCTCGGGCAAGTAACATACCGAAGAACAAAGGGAACATCATACGAGATTAATTGAATCCTTGACATAGAGGTTCGATCGATAAAGATCTTCGTAGAATATGTAGGAACCAATATGGGCATCCAGGTCCCGCTATTGGTTATTGACCGTAGAGGTGTCTCAGTCATGTCTACATAGTTCTCGAACCCACAGGGTCTGCACACTTAAGGTTCGGTGACGTTTTGGTACTATAGAGTTATGTATGGTGGTGACCGAAGGTTGTTCGGAGTCCTGGATGAGATCCCAGATGTCACGAGGAGCTCCGGAATGGTAGGGAGGTAAATATTGATATATAGGAAGTCCTGTTTTGGTCACCGGAAAAGTTTCGGGCTCATCGGTAGTGTACCGGGAGTGCCGGGAGGGTACCGGGGGACCATCAGGAGGGGTGTCTCGACCCAAGAGGCTACATGGGCTGTGGGAGGAGGTAACCATCCCCTGGTGGTATGGCCGAAGCCTCCTCTAAGGGCCCATTCGGCTGGAGTGGTTTGAGAAGGAAAAAATCCAAAGGTGGAGAGGTGGAAAGAGTTTCCAAGTGGAAAGGAGGAATCCTACTCCTAATAGGATTGGACTAGGACTCCTCCACCTACAATTTCGACCAAACCTTGAGGGTTTGAGGCTGCCTCCTCCCCTCCCTCCCTCCTATATATACTAGAGGATTTAGAGGGAAAAGCTAACCCTAATAGCCATGTGCTACCTCTCCTCTAGATCGCAGTTTCTCCTCTAGATCGGTTTTCAGCGGTGCTTAGGCGAAGCCCTGCTGGAATAGCTCCACCATCATCGCCACAACGCCGTCACGTGGGTGGAGAATTCATCTACCTATCTGCTCCCTCTTGCTGGATCAAGAAGTTGGAGATTGTCATCGAGCTATACGTGTGCTGAACGCGGAGGTGCCGTCCGTTCGGCTCTAGATCGGAAGGATCGTGATCAAGATTGCGAGACGATTCATGATTGGATCGCGGGAGGGATCGTGATGAGATCACGGGACAGATCGTGATTGGATCGCGGAATGGATCGTGATGGGATCACGGGACGCCCGCTGATTTGGATCGCGAAGACGTTCGACTACATCAACCGCATTTCTTAACGCTTCTCGCTTAGCGATCTACAAGGGTATGTAGATCCACTCTCCCCCTCGTAGATGCTCATCACCATGGATAGATCTTGCGTGTGCATAGGAAATTTTTTGTTTCCCATGCAACATTCCCCAACAGTGGCATCATGAGCTAGGTCTATGTGTAGATGAGATCTCGAGTAGAACACAAAGAGTTATGGGCGTTGATGCTTAGATTGCTTCCTCCCTTGGTCGTGTTTTGGTTCAGCGGTATTGTGGGATGAAGTGGCCCGGACCAACCTTACTCGTACGCTTATGAGAGACCGGTTCCATCGACTGACGTGTAACCTCGTTGCACAAAGATGGCTGGCGGGTGTCTGTTTCTCCTACTTAGGTGGATCGGATTCGACAAAGGCGGTCCTTGAGAAGGTTGAAAAGCAACTTATGTATCACCATTGTGGTTTATGCGTAGGTGAGAATTGTTCTTGGTAGATACCCGTAGCAGCCACTTAAAACATGCAACAACTAGAGGACGTCTAACTTGTTTTTGCAGGGTATGTTGTGATGTGATATGGCTAATTACATGATGAGATATATGTGATGTATGAGATGAGCATGTGTTGTATAGAATATCACGACTTGCATGTCGATGAGGACGGCAACTGGCAGGAGCCATAGGGTTGTCTTTAATTATTGTATGACCTGCGTGTCAATCATTAAGTGCTATGTGATGCTTTATTTTATCGCTAAACGGTAGCAATAGTAGTAGAAGCATGGTGGGCATGACAAACCGACGGTGACACGTTAATGGAGATCAAGATGATGAAGATCACGGTTTCCTGCCGGTGACGATGGAGATCATGCCGGTGCTTTCAAGATGGAGATCAAAAGCACAAGTTCATGGCCATATCATGTCACTTATGATTTGCATGTGATGTTAATCCTTTGATGCACCTTGTTTTGCTTAGGACGACGGTAGCATTATAAGGTGATCCCTCACTTAATTTCAAGATGAATAGTGTTCTCCCCGAGTGTGCACCGTTGCCAAAAGTTTGTCATGTCGAGACACCACGTGATGATCGGGTGTGATAGACTCTACGTTCACATACAACGGGTGCAAGTCAGTGTTGCACATGCAGAACATTCAGGTTAAACTTGAAGAGCCTAACATGTACAGACATGGCCTCAGAAAACAAGAGACCGAAAGGTCGAACATGAGTCATATAGTAGATATGATCAACATGATGATGTTCACCGTTGAAACCACCTCAACTCACGTGATGATCGGACTTGAGTTGGTGAATTTGGATCATGTATCACTCGAATGACCGGACGGATGTCAATTTGAGTGGGAGTTCTTAAGTAATATGATTAGTTGAACTCATTATCATGAACATAGTCAGTAGTGTCTTTGCAAATTATGTTGTAGCTCACGATGTAGCTCCCTTGAATTTTTATATGTTCCTAGAGAAATAGAGTTGAAAGATGATGGTAGCAATATTGCGGACTGGCTCCGTGATCTGAGGATTGTCCTCATTGCTGCACAGAAGGCTTATGTCCTTAATGCACCGCTCGGTGCGCCACCCCCTCTAGCATTGTATGTAGATGTTGTGAACATCTGCTAGGCACATTTCAATGACTACTTGATAGTTTAGTGCGTCATGCATTACGGCTTAGAATTGAGGCTCCAAAACATTTTGAACGTCACGAAACATATGAGATGTTCTAAGAGCTGAAATTGGGATCTCAGGCTCGTGCCCGTGTTGTGAGATATGATATCTCCAACAAGATTCTTTGCCTGCAAAATGAAGGAGAATAGCTCAATGGTTGAGCATGTGCTCAGATTTTTAGGTGCTACAATCGCTTGAATCGAGTGGGAGTTGATCTTCCAGATAAGATAGTGATTGATACAGTTCTCTGAGTCACTATCACTAAGCTACTAGAACTTCGTGATGAACTATAATTATGCCAGGGATAGAAATAATGATCCCTGAGCTGTTCGCGATGTTTGACACCACGAAGGTAGAAATCAAGAAGGAGCGTCAAGTGTTGATGGTTAGTAAAACCACTAGTTTCGAGAAGGGCAAGGGTAAGGAGGGAAACTTCATGGATGGCAAGTCAGTTGCTGCACCAATGAAGAAACCCAAAGTTGAACCGAAACCCAAGACTAAGTGCTTCTATTATGAGGACAACGGTCGCTGAAGCGGAACAACCCTAGATACTTGGTAGATAAGAAGGCTGGCAATGTCGACAGAAGTATATTTGATGTACGTGTTATTAATGTGTAACTTGCTAGTACTCCTAGTAGCACGTAGGTATTGGATACCGGTTCGGTTGCTAAATGTTAGTAACTAGAAATAAAAGCTACGGAATAAACGGAGCACTAGCTAAGGGTGAGGTGACGATGTGTGTTGGAAATGTTTCCAAGGTTGATGTGATCGACATCGCACGCTCTCTCTACCTTCGGTATTAGTGACAAACCTAAATAAATGTTATTTGGTGTTTTGCATTGAGCATGAACATAATTATATCGTGTTTATTGCAACGCGATTATTCATCTATGTTAGAGAATAATGGTTATTCTGTTTACATGAATGATACCTTCAATGGTCATGCACCCAGTGAGAATGGTTTGTTGAATCTTGATCGTAGTAATACACATGTTCATTACATTGATGCCAAAAGATACAAAGTTAGTAATGATAGTACCACATACTTGTGGCACTGCCACTAAATGTCATATTGGTATAAATCGCATGAAGAAACTCCATGCTGATGGATCTTTGGACTCATTCGATTTCGAGTCTGTTGAGACATGCGAACCATGCCTCATGGGCAAGATGACTAAGGACCCCGTTTTCGGTTTAATGGAGCGGGCAAGTGATTTATTAGAAATAATACATGTTGATGTATCCAATCCAACGAGTCTTGTAGCGTGCGGTGGATATCATTATTTTCTTACCTTCACTGATGATTTGAGTAGATATAGTGTATATTTACTTAATGAAACACAAGTCTAAATTTTTGAAAAGTTCAAGCAAATTCAGAGTTAAATTTAAGATCATCATGACAAGAAGATAAAAATGTCTGCGATGTGATCATGGAGGTGAATGTCTGAGTTACGAGTTTGGCATACAACTTTAGACGATGTGAAAGTTGTTTCACAACTCATGCCACTTGGAACACCATAGTGTGATGGTTTGTCCGAACGTCATAGTCGTGCTCTATTGGATATGGTGCGAACTATGACGTCTCTTATCGATTTGCCACTATAGTTTTGGGGTTATGCATTAGAGACAACAACATTCACTTTAAATAGGGCACCATCTAAATCCGTTGAGATGACACTGTGTGAATTATGGTTTGATAGAAACCTAAGTTGTCATTTCTTAATGTTTGGGGCTGTGACGATTGTGTGGAAAAATGTTTTCACCTAATGAGCTTGAACCCAAAGCGGACAAATGCATCTTCATAGAATACCCTAAGAACAGTTGGGTGAACCTTCTATCTCAGATCCAGGCATAAAATGTTTCTTGCTAAAACTGGGTCCTTTCTCAAGGAAAAGTTTCTCTCGAAAGAATTGAGTGGGAGGAAGATAGAACTTGATGAGGTTGTTGAACCTTTGTTTCAACGAGAGAGTAGCGCGGCACAGGAAGATGTTTCAGTGAAGCCTACGTTAGTTGAAGAGGAAGTTAATGATGATGATCATGAAGCTTCGGATCAAGTTACTATCGAACCTCATAGGTTGACAAGGATGTGTACTGCTCTTGAGTGGTACGACAACCCTATCTTAGAGGTCATGTTGTTGGACAACGATGAACCTACGAGCTATGGAGAAGCAATGATGGGCCCGGATTCCGACAAATGATTAGAGGCCATGTAATCTGAGAAAGGATCCATGTGTGAAAACCAAGTATAGACTTTGGTAGACTTACTCGTTGGATGACAGGTCGTCAAGTACAAATGGACCTTTAAGATGAAGACAGATGCTGATGGTAAATGTCACCATTTATAAAGCTCGACTTGTTGCAAAGTAGTTTACAACAAGTTCAAGGAGTTGACTGCGATGAGACTTTCTCACTCGTAGCGATGCTAAAGTCTGTTGGAATTATGTTAGCAGTTGTTGCCTTTTTCAATTATGAAATCTGGCAGATGGATGTCAAAACATCGTTTCCTTAACGGTTTACTTGAGGAAAGGTTGTATGTGATACAACCAGAAGGTTTTGTCAGTCCTAAGGATGTGAAAAGGTGACCAAGCTTCAGTGATCCTTCTATGGACTGAAGCAAGCATCTCGGAGTTGGAATATACACTTTGATGAGGTGATCAAAGTTTTTGAGTCTATACAAAGTTTATGAGAAACTTATATTTACAATAAAGTGAGTGGGAGCACTATAGAGTTTCTGATAAGCATATGTGGTTGACATATTGTTGATCGGAAATGATGTAGAATTTGTGGAAAGCATGAAGGGTTGTTTGAAAGGAGTTTTTCAAAGGAAGACCTGGATAAAGCTACCTAATTGTTGAGCATCAAGATCTATAGAGATAGATCAAGATGCTTGATGATACTTTGAATGAGTACATACCTTGACAAGATTTTGAAAGAGTTCAAAATGGATTAGTCAAAGGGAAGTGTTCTCGCCTGCTTTGTAAGGTGTTAAGTTGAGTGAGACTCAAAGCTCGACCATGACAGAAGAAAGAGAAAGGACGAATGTCGTCCCCTATGCCTTAGCCATAGGCTCTGTATAGTATGCCATGCTATGTACCGCACCTGTGTGTGCCTTGCCATGAGTCCTTCAAGGGGTACAAGAGTGATCCAGGAGTGGATCACTGGACAGCGGTCAAGATCATCCTTAGTAACTAAAAGACTAAGGAAATGTTTCTCGATTATGGAGGTGATAAAGAGTTCATCGTAAAGAGTTACGTCGATGCAAGCTTTAACACCAATCCATATGACTCTTAGTAGCAATCCGGATACATATAGTGGAGCAGCAATTTGGAATAGCTCCAAGTGAAGTGTGGTAGCAGTATTTACAGTTTGACATAGAGATTTGCAAAGTACACATGGATCTGAATGTCGCAGACCCGTTGACTAAAAGACCTCTCTCACATGCAAGGCATGATCGAGCCCCGGAACTCATTGGGTGTTAGATTCATAACAATGCGAATCGCATGGTGATGTGCACTAGATTATTGACTCCAGTGCAAGTGGGAGACTGTTGGAAATATGCCCTAGAGGCAATAATAAATTGGTTATTATCATATTTCCTTGCTCATGATACTCGTTTATTATCCATGCTAGAATTCTATTGATCGGAAACTTAGATACATGTGCGGATACATAGACAACACCATGTCCCTAGTATGCCTCTAGTGAACTAGCTCGTTGATCAAAGATGGTTAAGGTTTCCTAGCCATGGACATGAGATGTCATTTGATGACGGGATCACATCATTAGGAGAATGATGTGATGGACAAGACCCAAACTAAAAATGTAGCATATGATTGTGTCAGTTTATTGCTACTGTTTTCTGCATGTCAAGTATTTGTTCCTATAACCATGAGATCATGCAACTCACTGACACCGGAGGAGTGCCTTGTGTGTATCAAACATCGCAACGTAACTGGGTGACTATAAAGGTGCTCTACATGTATCTCCGAGGGTGTCTATTGGGTTGGCATGGATCAAGACTGGGATTTGTTACTCCGTGTGACGGAGAGGTATCTCAGGACCATCAGGAGGGGTGTCTCGACCCAAGAGGCTACATGGGCTGTGGGAGGAGGTAACCAGCCCCTGGTGGGATGGCCGAAGCCTCCTCTACAGGCCCATTCGGCTGGAGTGGTTTGAGGAGGAAAAAATCCAAAGGTGGAGAGGTGGAAAGAGTTTCCAAGTGGAAAGGAGGAATCCTACTCCTAATAGGATTGGAGTAGGACTCCTCCACCTCCAAGTTCAACCAAACCTTGAGGGTTTGAGTCTGCCTCCTCCCCTCCCTCTCTCCTATATATACCGGAGGATTTAGAGGGAAAAGCTAACCCTAATAGCCACATGCTCCCTCTCCTCTAGATCACAGTTTCTCCTCTAGATCGGTTTTCAGCGGTGCTTAGGCGAAGCCCTGTTGGAATAGCTCCACCATCATCGCCGCAACGCCGTCGCGCTGCTGGAGAACTCATCTACCTATCCGCTCCCTCTTGATGGATCAAGAAGGCGGAGATCTTCATCGAGTTGTACGTGTGCTGAACGCGAAGGTGCCGTCCGGTCGGTGCTAGATCGGAAGGACCATGATCAAGATCGTGAGACGATTCGTGATTGGATCGCGGGATGGATCGTTATGAGATCGCGGGACGGATTGTGATTGGATCGCGGAACGGATCGTGATGGGATCGCGGGACGCTCGGCGATTTGGATCGCAAAGACGTTCGACGACATGAACCGCGTTTCTTAACGCTTCCCGCTTAGTGATCTACAAGGGTATGTAGATCCACTCTGCCCCTCATAGATGCTCATCACCATGGATAGATCTTGCGTGTGCGTAGGAAATTTTTTGTTTCCCATGCAACATTCCCCAACACATTTCTCGGGAATATGGACTGGAGCCGTTGGCAGAGATACATGGAGGCATATGTGGCTCCCACATAGGATCGAGAGCGCTTGCCGGTAAGGCATTCTGGCAAGGTTTCTTTTGGCCCACTGCCCTCCAGGATGCAATTGCGCTATTAACCAAGTGTGAAGCATGCCAGTTTTATTCGAAGAAAATGCATCAACCAGCTCAAGCTCTTCAAACAATCCCTCTCTCTTGGCCATTTTTGGTCTGGGGGCTCGACATCTTGGGCCCCTTTCCCCAAGCTACCGGGAGATTTGAGTACTTGTACGTTGCAATCAACAAGTTTACAAAGTGGCCAGAAGTGGAACCTGTGAGAAAGGTGGCAACACAGTCAGCCGGGAAGTTCTTCAAAGGACTAGTCTGTCGGTTTCGTGTTCCCAACAAGAACATCACTAACAATAGCACACAGTTCACGAGCCACACCTTCATGCAGTATGTCCAAGACCTTGGTAACAAGATCTGTTTTGCTTTTGTTGCCCACCCAACCAGCAACGGCCAGGCGGAAAGGGCTAATGCTGAAGTGCTGTGAGGCCTCAAGACAAGAACTTTCAACAAGCTGCACAAGTGCGGAAGGCGCTAGATTGATGAGTTGTCGGTGGTTCTTTGGTCAATCAAAACGACTCCAAATCGAGCTATCGGCCAGACACCTTTCTCCCTAGTATACGGGGCGGAAACAGTTCTCCCCATGGAACTCACATACGGGTCACCTCGAGTGCTTGCTTATGACGAGCTTGAACAAGAGCAGTTGCGGCAAGATAACGCGACGCTCCTTGAGGAAGATCATCTTCAGGCTGCTGCGCAAGCTGCGCGCTACCAACAAGCTTTGTGCCGCTCTGATAGCCACAAGGTTCATGCCGGAAGTGTTGAGGAAGGCGACCTTGTTCTTCCGCGAGTTCAGTCCGCCAAGAATTCAAACAAGTTGACGCCGAAGTGGGAAGGCCCTTATCGGGTAGTGCAAGCCACCAGGCCTGGCGCGGTCCGCCTGGAGACCGAACATGGCATCCCAGTGAGCAACTCCTAGAATATTGAACATCTTTGTAAGTTCTACCCATGAGGCCCGGTTGTCGGGCCTCCCGGCAACCACCTTTAGTATGGAGTCTTGCCGATGAAGCATGTATCCTTTGTACAAAGCCAGGCGCAGACCCTATGCATAGTTGAATAAAGCTAAGTGTTCTAGAAATCTTGTTGATTCTCATGTTTACTTATATACATGCTTGTCTAAGATATTATATTGCACTTACCCCCAGGAAGAGCTAACGGACCGCCAAGGTTCCATATCCCTATTTTCTCTTCTTTCTTTTTCTCAAAAGGACAGAAGGTTACCTCGCGTGCAGCTTTGCTGGGGGCGGTGGTATGGATACATACAGGCGACATTCAAGGAAAACATCTTACCGGAAGTAGCATGGAAATGAAAATCTAAGTTGCAAAACCCTACGTGAATTCTTATTGTGAAGGTATTTTCCTTGGACGATTTCGAATTTTGTATGGAAAACCTACACGCGAAGGAACCTTGTTGCGATTGGTTGCGCCCTTATTCTGTTTTGAGTCCGCTCAATAGTCTAGGTGGCTGCACTGAAAACACCAAGGTCTCTTGCCGGCAGCGACCCCTCCAGCAGGCTGCTAAAGTCCCGCACCTAGCGCTCGCGGCAAGGGTGTGCTCGTCGGCAAGTCTCTAATCAAGCATAGGGTGTATGCATACAGAAAGAAATTAAATAAGGTGAATAACTTAACATTTGTGCAAAGCATAGGAAGCTATATTACATCAATCTTGCTGTGATTCTAACATAAGACAAACTGTTCTTGGGATGGATGGTGGTGAGAAGTAAGGCAGCTAATCCCGACGATCGTCTTCAACCCACTTGACTTGGCTTACCCTGTCGACAATGGGCGTGACAAGTTCCTAAAGCGCCTTGACGTCTACACCCTCGGCAAGCGGCCGAGGACGTTGGAGAGTTTGATGCCGGGGTTCTTGTATGCCACTTTGACGAGCACCTTGCAGAGGACGGCCTGGCAAAGTTTGCATGATTCGCTAGCCAGACAGGATGTTCGGTTGGAGTGAAGCTGCTCCAGGGCTTCAAGCATGCAGTCGAAGAACATGGTCAGCTTGGCGCTTGTGGACATTCTGTCGTCAAAAGAGTACCTGAAACCTTCCAGGCCCATGGCGGACAGTTGTGCGGCAAGCTTCTCCATGACGTCGACGAGCTTCTCAGTCCGGAATTGTACTCCTTGCACATAGTCGTTGTGGACGGTAGCGGCACTCTTGACCAGCTCCTTCTCATCTCGAAGATCCTTGACTAGAGCCTTCTCGCAAGTCCGGGCGGTCTCAAGAGTCTCGGTCAGCATAGCCAGCTTCGTTTTCAAATCATCAATGGAATCACTAGCTGAAGAGAGCTGTTTGGTCATGTCAGATATGGTGAGTTGCATCTCCATCAGGCTGTGGAGGGCTTTGTCCCTTTCGGTCTCGAATGACGAGATCTTCTTGCCATGATCCTCAAGATCTGCTTCCAGCTCCTTCACCCTCTCCTCGAGCAAGTTCTTGGCGGCCTCTGCAGCTTCAGCAGCATCGGCAGCCTCCTTCAGCTTGCCGGCGTGATCTGCAGTTAGAGCTTCGAGCGTCTCCTTGTGTTTCTGCTCCAGCTCCCGGGTCCGCCGCGCGACAAGCTCCTCGATCTCCACTTCCTTGCTGCGAAGCTTGTCGGCAAGCGCCTTCTCACGAGCGACAAGGTCTTCCTCATGGGCGTGAATCCCAATACGACGCTCCGCCAAGCGAGCGTCCTCTACAACAGCCTGTTGCTTGGCCTCCTCTTGCGCCTGCTCGACGTTGGACTACTGCAAGAAGATTTCGCTCCAGCCTTGGCTCAGTTGCTCTTGACCAGACTTCAGCTCCTGGGAAGCTTGGGCAAACCAGGCCTATGTTTCTTTGACATGCTCCCGAAAGTTGGCCCCAGTCGCTTCCATAACTGTTGCCCTGGAGTCCAGTTTCTCCTTTCGGGTGCGGTGAAGCGCTTGAAGCTTTCGGAAGCTATCGCCCATGGTTTGAGGAGTTTCTCTTCTTGGGATTTGTTGCTACTGGCACTTGGTTCGTCAACAATCTCGAGCCCAGCAGCAGTAATGATCCCCTCGTCAAAACTTCCCCTTTAGATGGCACCCCAGTGCTTGCCATGTCGGGGATGCTGACAAACAAATTATCGCCAACCCTGAGGTACCTGCGCAACGAAGGGGCTTCGGATGTGGGCGGCTGGTCCTTGATGGAGGCTCCCCGACAGCTGGGGACTCCGTGGCCGGTGTAGCGCCTGGCGCTCCAACGGCAGGAATGCCGTTAGTACGGTCACTGGCCTCCTCACCGGCCTCCTTGGCAGACCTCTTGACAGCCTCTTCCTGCGCATCCTTAGCGGCCTCGGTGGCAGCATTCTTGGCGGCTTCCGTGGCTTCGTTAGCAGTGATCCTGTCAGCCTCGGTGGCAGCATCCCTGGCGGTCTCCTCGATGACGGTGTCAACATCCATGCTCTCCATCGAGGGAATGTCTAGAGGCCAAGAAAACAAACCAAACGAGGTTGAGGTGGAAGTTCAAGAAGACAAAAAGAAGAACATTATAAGGAGTACTGCACCAACATCGGTTGCCGGTGAAGACCTGTCGGTGCCCATGCTTTTCGGCTGTCGCTCGTCGCGATAAAGCGCACTGGAGGAAGTCCTTGCCGAGGATCCATCTCTGGGTAGCATAGATGATGGAGGCGGCATATCAGGGACAACCTCTAATGGTTCTCCTTGTCGCCGCTCTCCTCCTGCACGTCCGGTGATGCCAGCAGCAAAGATGCACACCCCGACACTTGCTAGCGGGAAGTGAGTAATGGGCTCACGATGGGGGCTGTGTCGGGGGCTGAGTCGAGGACTGTATCGCGAGCTGGCCTCTGGGTTGATGGTGATCGTATCTGGCGCACCTAAGGTGCTTGCCAACAGCTCCTCACCCGTCGAGGTCTTCGCTCTCTTTGCTACCCTTTGCACCAGTGTTTCCGCATCCCTGTGGAGACAAGTCAAAGCAAAGCAAATGAGTCAAGTAAAACCAAAAATTTGAAAGGCAAAAGATACAACAAGATCCTTACTCCTCATCTTCTTGTCCCGAGCTAAGGGCAGAGAGGTTGAAGGTGACTTCCGCCATGGTGTCCATGGAGGGAGGTGGATGGGTGCTCCTTGGTCGTTTGGTCGCGGCAGGCGCAGGTTGCCGATGAGCTTCCCACCGTTGCGTGACCTCGCCAGCCGCCCCCTTGCCGGGGGCTGCACTACTCGAAGAAGCTTGGCGGACCAGAATCCCAGAAGCGGCACTCCGGAGGACGCGCCTCCTCCTTGGCTCAAGAGTTGGGGCCTCCTCGAGCAGTTCCTCCTCGATTGTGTTTTTGGCAGGACGGCCCTCGGTAGATTTTCCATCCTGCTCCTCAGTAGTCTCGCCCTGCCCGGCGAGATTCTCGTCCGGCAGCGTTTCCCCTTTGCTGGTTTCCTGTCCCAATAAGCCGGCGTTGCTGGCCTCTGCGGCAAGATTTGCTTCCTCCGCCCTGCTGGCGATGTATGCCATTTCTTCCTCAGTGGTGTCACGGACGAGTCCCTCTTCCTTGCGGACAGCCCTCTCCGTCAAATTATCAAAGAATTGTTGCGCCTGCTCTTCAGATGGCTCAATCTAGGACGTGTCAAGGCTGTGAGCATCAAACACCGGCATCATGGCGATGATTGAACCTAGAGCAGAGTTGTTGCACAGGGGGATTATGCCTGCCGGTGGCTCACATACCACAACACTCCTGAATAGTTTCTAGCAGAGAGTTGCGTGCTGCATAACTGTTAGATTGTGGTTCAGCCCGGGGCACAACGTCATGATGTCTGCCGCGTTTCAGAATTCCCAAGCTGGCCTCCCCTTATTCTGAAGAGGGGAGATGCACCGACGAAGGAAAAATCGACACCTATCATCTCTATTGTGAGACCGGCAGCCCTAAGACGGTGAATCCTGGTGGTTGCGACTATGAGCTTCCCATCCTCGGGGTCGAGGGCACTCCAGTCGTTGTCGCGGCAAGCAGAAAGGCTGAAGGGTTCTCCTCCCGAATCCAGCACCACCTGCCTCGCCACTCATCCCACCTCTCATGGTAGGCCCCGTTTGGGTAAACCTCCTTGGCTCCTGGCCGTGGAATCCAAGCGACGGAACCAGAAAGGGCTTCGCCTTGTTGGATGTAGGGAATGAAGTAATGGTGAAAAAGGGCAGTGCTAGGGATTACTCCGGCAAAGTTTTCGCAAAGGTGAGCGAAAATTGACATGCATGTCACGACATTCGGCGTAAAATCTAAGAGCTAGAAACCGTAGGTGAGCATGATGTCGTTGAAGAAATCTAAGAAAGGGGGCAAAGCCCATAGTAAAAATAGTCGGCCAAGAAGTGATATTTATCCAGGGCGCCCTTGGAAGAACCTGGACTCATGCGGGTGGCGGGATGCGCTGTCGTCTCCATTGCCCACATGTCTCGGTATCGCTCCTTCAGAACGTCTGCGCCAAGTGCCGGCAGAAAGACGACGTGCTCCTTCCGCATCCTCACCAGATTGCTCTTTGAGACGGCAGTTTCCACATCCTTGTCCTTGCTGGCCTTGGGAGGCATAGTGGCTATGGAGGTAGAGGCTGAGGACGGAGAGGGCGTGGAGGCATGGATGAATGGGAGGAGCTCTGTTTCGGGCTCAAGGAGGAAGACGACGACAGTTCTCAGATTGGAAAAGACAAGAGGTAAATGAGCAGCGCCTCTGTGGTTTCCTTTTTATGGGGAAGGCGCGGGGCAGCCTCTTTACTAGAATAATATAGAAATGCTTTGCGGACGCGCTGTTATAACGGCCATGCCACGCACGTCCCTCGCGTGTCGCATTCAATGGACGTCGTGGGGGCACAGTAGATGGAATGATTACAGCAGTTAATCCCTGCCACGCACGCCCGTGCACTGTTTGGGACTAGCCCAACAATGCCTCGCACCGTGTATGGCCCAGGCCCGGGGGCTCCTGTCGGTGTACTAAAGCATTGGCTTTTTAGTACCCCATACTTGTGCACGGACAATTGTAGCCATACCAGTGACAAGGCCTGCCAGGGAGCAACTAAGAACAGAATACAGCAACATCGAGAAGGCATTCAAGTTGACAGACCGAAGATCGAAGGCTGGGACCCCGGCAAGATCTTGCCGGGATGGCCTACGGACCCCAGGCAAGAAATGCACCCGGCAAGGCCCCGTCATCCTGCCAGCGCAGAGGGGAAGCCCCGGCAAGCCCCCACTAGTACAAAGGCCAGGTGTCGCCTTGCCTACGCACGTGTCGAAACGCCGGCGATGGAGAGGCTAAGCGGTGCTGATGGGACAGGCTCCTGTACCGTCCCGTAGACGGTGAGGGACGCCTGATGGAGCATTAAATGTGTTTGTCTCGCACCGTTAGTGTTAGGTATGATAACACTATAGCACTGTACACCCCGTGTACGTACTGTACGCCACTGTTGGTGAACCCTTCGAGAGTATAAAAGGAGGCCCAGGGCGTTACTGTAGAGGAGTTTTTGACCTTTTCGGAATCCTAGACTTTTGGAGCTCCTCTATCCCGTTCTGCATGAGTAGCAGTTGTGTACTGTAGCGCTCCCAGAACCTGGGCTAGAACTCATCCAATACAACCAAGCAGGAGTAGGGTTTTACGCATATTTGCGGCCCGAACCTGGGTAAATTCCCGCGCGCTGGCCATCTGATCTGCTCTTTGTGCGAGCCTTCGTCCCCGTCGAACCGTAAAGGGATCTCTCCAATCTCATAGGTGACGTTTCCCCCGACAGTTTGAGAACATAAAAGGTGTGAAACAATTGCTTGACTTGTCATCGGGGTTTTGCATGAAATAAATACTTTGTGTGGGGAAGATGGAGCATAGCCAGACTATATCATTTTGCTGGGATAACTTTCTTTTGCCATGGTATTTTGAAGAGACGCGATTACTTTTTCAGTATGCTTGAAGTATTACTGTTTTTATGTCAACATTAAGCTTTTGTTTTGAGTCTTACGGATCTATACATTGATGCCACAATAAAGAATATTACATGGATAAATATGTTAGGTAGCACTCCACATCAAAAATTCTGTTTTTGTCATTTACCTACTCGAGGACGAGCAAGAATTAAGCTTGGGATGTTGATACGTCTCCAACGTATCTGTAATTTTTGATTGTTCCATGCTATTATATTATCTTTTTTGGATGTTTTATATGCATTAATGCTATTTTATATTATTTTTGGGACTAACCTATTAACCTAGTGCCCAGTGTCAGTTTCTGTTTTTTCCTTGTTTTTGAGTATTGCGGAAAAGGAATATCCAACGGAGTCCAAACGAATAAAATTCTACGACGATTTTTCTTGGACCAGAAGAAGCCCACATGACTTGGAGAAGAGGCCAGAAGATCCATGGGTGGGCCACAAGCCACCCTGGCGCGGCTAGGGGCTTGTGGGCCCCCCATAGCTCCTCTAACCCTAATCTTCAGCCTATAAATTCATAAATATTCCCCCAATACCAAAAAGAGCCACGATAATACTTTTCCGCTGTCGGAATCCTCCATTCCCGAGAGATTCAATCTTGGAGCCTTTTCCGGTAATCTGCTGGAGGGGGATTCGATCACAGAGGGCCTCTAACTCAACTCCATTGCTCCTCCGATGATGCGTGAGTACTTCACCACAGACCTACGCGTCCATAGCTAGTATCTAGATGGCTTCTTCTCTCGTTTTTTTTTCAATACCATGTTCTCCATGATCTTCATGGGGATCTATCCGATGTAATACTCTTTTGCAGTGTGTTTGTCGACATCCGATGAATTGTGGGTTTATGATCAGACTATCTATGAATATTATTTGAATCTTCTCTGAATTCTTATATGCATGATTTCATATCTTTGCGAGTCTCTTCGAGTTACTGGTTGGTTTGGCCAACTAGATTGGTAATTGTTGCAATGGGAGAAGTGCTTAGTTTTGGGTTCAATCATGCGGTGTCCTCACCTAGTGACATACTAGGGGTAGCAAGTCATGTATTGTATTGTTGCCGTGAAGGATAAAAAGATGGGGTTTTCATCATATTTCTTGAGTTTATCCCTCTACATCATGTCATCTTACTTAATGTGTTACTCTATTCTTCATGAACTTAATACTCTAGATGCGGGCAGGAGTCGGTCGATGTGTGGAGTAATAATAGTAGATGCAGAATCGTTTTGGTCTACTTGACACGGACATGATGCCTATATGCATAATCATTGCCTTGGATATCGTCATAACTATGCGCTTTTCTATGAATTGCTTGATAGTAATTTGTTCACCCACCGTATTTTTTTCCTTTGAGAGAGAAGCCTCTAGTGAAACCTATGGCCCCCGGGGCTATTTTCCAGATTATATTTTCAGATCTATATACCAAAATTACCAACAATACCTTGCTACAATTTTATTTACTTTTACTTCTCGCAAACTTTCATATCTATCTCTATCAATCCTTGCAAGTAAACATGAAGGGATTCACAACCCCTTTATAGCGTTGGGTGCAAGTGTTTGATTGTTTGTGTAGGTGCATAAATTGGTGCCTTGCTTGTTCCTCCTACTAGATTGATAACTTGGTTCTCAACAACTAAGGGAAATACTTATCTACTTTGATGCATCACCCTTTCCTCTTCAAGGGAAACCCAACGCGAGCTCAAGAAGTAGGAGGTGTTAAATATGAGGAGAAATGTCAGGAGAGCTTTCAAGCACTTGAGGATAAGCTGGCATCTGCTCCAGTGCTTGCTCCTCCGGATACTTGTAAGGACTTTGTTATTTATTGTGACACTTCACGTCAGGGAATACGTTGTGTCCTAATACAATAGCATAGAGTGGTTGCTTATGCCTCTCGTCAATTGTGTCCTAATGCATAGAACTACCCAGTTCATGATCTCGAGTTTGCTGTAGTAATACACTGAAAGAGTGGCGACAGTACCTTATTGGTAATCATTGCGTGATATACACCGATCACCAAAGTATGAAGTACCTATTTACTCAGCCAGATTTGAATCTCCATCAACAGAGATGGATGGAGTGCATAGCCGATTACAATGTGGTTATTTCTTATACACCTGCCAAGGCTAATATAATGGTTGATGCTTTGAGCCGCAAGTCGTACTTCAACCACCTCCAGATTCATAAGGCTCACTCTCTTCTTCAAAAGGAATTCCACGAATACATTGTCTATTCATCTGTTAGGTGCTCCTATCATAGCGAACATGGAACTTTTCGATAGGATTCATCTATTCGGTAAAAGCCAAAGACCCGGGAAAGATCGTCAGATTCATCTATTCTCTCGCTCCATCTATGACGTGTAGTAGTGTGTTAGCTCATGCCTAGCCCTGCATATTGCCATGTCATGCATCGGTTGAATCTGCCCGCTTTATATTTACTGTTTCTTCCCCTCTTCTTACCGGTAGACCTCGAGACTGACGCTGCTGTCGGGTACGACTACGTCGTTGACGATCAGATCTTTGCGGCAGAGCAGGAAGGCAAGCAAACCCCCTTGAGCATTCTGATATCACCCATTCTTTCTCTCTTATGCTTGCATTAGATTTTGCTACTATTGTATATAACTCCTACTCTGATGCATAGCCTGTTTTTGATAAACTGCTAATACCTGCTTTCATTAATCTGCTTAGCATAGGTTAACAGTGACCCCTCTGACCCCTTAGTCCGAGTTGCCCCGCTTTAATAATCAGTTACTCGATCATCATGATCGACGAGCCAGCCCCATCACATCACCGCAGCCCCCCCCCCCCGTAGTTGTATGACTCTGTAGAACTATTATCGAGTACCGAGGGTGACACCTCGTGAAGTACTCATGATGTTAGCTCTGTCGTGTACCTTGTCGATCGTGGTAAATTGAGGGTGATACCTCTCCACCACTCCCGATATAGACTCTGTCATGCACCCCCCCCTCGAGTGTGGGACCCCCAAGGGTCATTCTTGTAAATCCACCTTGATAGTTGCATTGAGTCGAAACCAATGAGGGTGATTCCTCAAGTCCCGCCTTGATGTTTTATACACACGGTTACTATGACTTGGTTACAAAAAGATGTTTGATATGTCTCCATCGTATCTACTTTTCCAAACTCTTTTGCCCATGTTTTGGACTCTAATTTGCATGATTTTAATGGAACTAACCCAGACTGACAATGTTTTTAGCAGAATTGCATTGGTGTTATTTTTGTGCAGAAATAAAAAATTTGTTTGACCTGAAAATTTATGGAGAATATTTTTGGAACTAATGAAAATACTAGCGAAAGAATCAACCAGAGGGGGCCCACCCATTGGCCACAAGCCAGGGCGTCCCCCCTAAGGCGTGCCTAGGTGGCTTGTGGGCCCCCTACAGCTCTACCGACCTCAATTCCAACTCTATATATTCACATCCATGGAGAAAAATCAGAGAGAAGAGTTCATCGCATTTCACGATACGGAGCTGTTGCCACCTCATGTTCTTCCTCAGGAGGCCAGATTTGGAGTTCGTTTTGGGCTCCGGAGAGGGGAAATCGTTGCCACCATCATCACCAACCATCCTTCATCACCAATTCCATGATGCTCTCCGTCGTTCGTGAGTAATTCCATCATAGGCTTGCTGGACGGTGATGGGTTGGATGAGATTTACCATGTAATCGAGTAAGTTTTGTTAGGGTTTGATCCCTAGTATCCACTATGTTTTGAGATTGATCTTGCTATGACTTTGATATGCTTGATGTTTGTCACTAAGGCCCGAGTGCCATGATTTCAGATCTGAACCTATTATTTTTTCATGAATATATATATGTGTTCTTGATCCTATCTTGCAAGTTGTAGACACCTATTACGAGTTATGATCCGCATCCCCCAGGGTGACAATAACTGGGATTCTTTCCGGTGATTACCGTAGTTTGAGGAGTTCATGTATTCACTAAGTGCTAATGCTTTGGTCTGGCTCTCTATTAAAAGGAGGCCTTAATATCCCTTAGTTTCCATTAGGACCCCGCTGCTACGGGAGGGTGGGACAAAGGATGTCATGCAAGTCCTTTTCCATAAGCACGTATGACTATATATGGAATACATGCCTACATTACATTGATGAATTGGAGATTGTTCCGTGTCAGCCCATGTTATAACCGTTGCATGATGAATGTCATCCAACATAATTACCCATCACTGATCCATTCCCTATGAGCTTTTCACATATTGATCCTTGCTAAGTTACTTTTCCGTTGCTACTGTTACAATCACTACAAAACTGCTACTGTCACTTTTGTCATTGTTGCCACTACTTCCATACTACTTTACTACTAAATACTTTGCTGCAGATATGAAGTCTTTCAGGTGTGGTTGAATTGACAACTTAGCTGGTAATACTCAAGAATATTTTTTGGCTCCCCTTGTGTCGAATCACTAAATTTGGGTTGAATACTCTACGCTCGAAATCTGTTGCTATCCCCTATACTTGTGGGTTATCAAGACCTTTCTCTAGCGTCGTTGTCGGGGAGCGTAGCTCTACTCTCTTAGTCACTTGGGATTTATATCTGTTGATCACTATGAAGAATCTGAAAGACCAAAAAACCAAGATCTATCCCTCTAGTACGAGGGGAGGTCAGGAACTGTCATCTAGCTCTGCACTTGATTCACCTTCTGTTATGAGTAAATTTGCGACACCACCACCTGCTATTGATTCTGATATGTCACAAGTAATCGATGATGCCACTTCTGCTATGCATGATGCTTATGATTATACTTTGCTTGATAATATTGTTCCACTTGGTGAATTTCTTGTTGAACAAATTGCTAGAGTCAATGCTGAAACTGATGATATTTCTAAAATTGGTCAAATTATTGAAACTGAACACTATGAGACAGATGTTAGACCTAGATCTCCTAGATATGAATTTCCTAATATACCTAAGGGTTATTTTATGGAGGGATAGGTAGCTAGGGACTTTCTTGCTTGTAAGGATAGAGATGATCTTAAGAAATTGCTATGCAAGTGGGAGGAAAAGTCTTTGAATGCTAGAATGCAATATGATCCCAATTTTGCTACTTCACCTATCTTTGTTACTGATAAGGATTATGAATTCTCTGTCGATCCCGAGTTAATTACTTTGGTTGAATCTGATCCTTTCCATGGTCATGAATCTAAAACTGTTGTGGTACATCTTACTAAACTGAATGATATAGACACCCTATTTACTCATGAGGAAAAAATCGCTATTACTATATTATTAAGTTGTTTCCTTTCTCATTAAAGGGTGATGGTAAGATATTGTTTAATTCTCTTGCTCCCGGTTGCGTGCGTAGTCCCGAGGATATGATATATTACTTCTCTAGAAAATATTTTCCTTCCCATATGAAACAAGCTGCCTTGCAGGAAATATTTAACTTCATGCAAATTAAAGAAGAGAGTCTCCCACAAGCTTGGGGGAGGCTTCTCCAATTACTTAGCGCTTTGCCAGATTATCCTCTCCGGAAAAACGAAATACTTGATATTTTTTATAATGGACTAACCGATGCTTCTAGGGGCCACCTTGATAGTTGTGCTGGTTGTGTTTTCAGGGAACGAACTGTTGAACAAGCTGAACTACTATTGAATAATATCTTGAGCAATGATAATGATTGGGCTATTTCCTAACCACCTCCAAAGCCCACTCCAAAGAAAAGAGGTATTCTATTTCTCAGTCCAGAAGATATGCAAGAGGCAAAGAAATCTATGAAATAAAAAGGTATTAAATCTGAAGATATTAAGAATCTACCACCTATTGAGGAAATACATGGTCTCGATAACCCGACACAGGTAGTAGAGGTAAATTCTCTCCGTAGATTTGATGAAGGTGATATTCCTTATAATAAGTCTGCTAGCCAATGCTTGGATGAGTTTGATAACTTTGTTGTTAAGCAAGAAAATTTCAATGCTTATGTTTGTAGACAATTGAAACATAATGCTTGCATGCTTGATCTCTTAGGTGATTGTATGAGTAGAACTATTAATGATCTTAATCTTGTTAGTAAACATGCTTCCATGGTAACTACTCAAATAGAACAAGTACTTAAGGCATAAAAATGATTTGCTTAATGAGATGAATGGTAAGAGCAATGATCATTCTGTTAGAGTTGTTACTAGAGGTGGTAAAATGACTCAGGAACCTTTGTATCCTAAGGGCCATCCTAAGAGAATTGAGCAAGATTCTCAGAGAATTAATACTGATACACCTAGTCGTCCCATTAATAAAAGGAAAAAGAATGATGATAGGACCTTGCATACTGCTAGTGAACCTATTATAGATACACCTGAAAACCCAAATGATATTTCTGTTTCTGATGCTGAGACACAATCTGGTAATGAACACGGGCCTAGTGATAATATTAATGATGGTGTTCATTTTGATGCTCAACCTAGTAATGATAATGATGTGGAGATTGAACCTGCTGTTGATCTTCATAACCCACAACCTAAGAATAAAAGATATGACAAAAGAGACTTTGTTTCTAGGAAGCATGGTAAAGAAAGAGAACCATGGGTTCACAAAACCCATGCCCTTTCCTCCTAAACCATCCAAGAAAAAGGAGGATGAGAACTTTGAGCGTTTTTTTTGAAATGCTTAGACATGTATTTTTGCGTATGTGCTTGACTGATATTCTGAAAATGTCTCCTTATGCCAAGTATATGAAAGATATTGTGACAAATAAAAGAAAGATACCGGAAGCTGAGATTTCCATCATGCTTGCTAATTATACCTTTAAGGGTGGAATACCAAAGAAACTAGGAGATCCCAGAGTACCAACTATATCATGCTCTATTAAAAGAAATTATGTTAAAACTGCTTTATGTGACCTTGGAGCTGGTGTTAGTGTTATGCCTTTCTCTTTGTATCGTAGACTTGATTTTAATAAGTTGACACCTGCTGAAATCTCTTTGCAGATAGCTGATAAATCAACTGCTTTACCCATCAGTATTTGTGAGGATGTGCTTGTCGTAGTTGCGAATGTAACTATCCTAACGGACATTGTTATTCTTGATATTCCAGAAGACGACAGTATGTCGATCATCCTTGGTAGACCTTTTTTGAATACTGTAGGGGGCTGTTATTGATTGCAACAAGGGCAATGTCACTTTTCATGTTAATGGTAATGAGCATATGGTACACTTTCCGAAGAAACAACCTCAAGTTCATAGTATCAACTCCATTGGAAAAAAAATCAACGATTATTATTGGAGATTTTGAATTCCCTCTCCCTACTGCCAAAAAGAAATATGATATACTTATTGTTGGGGACATGCATATCCCCATTGAGGTAACCGGGTGCTATTCAAAAATTCTCCGGTTTCGTGTCATTCAAAAAAAGTTTGTCAATAAGACTTGATCAACCTTATTGATGGATTCTTTTTTCTGAGCATGAGATGGATGAATTTAGGAGGCACAACCTTCTGTACCCAACTTCTACTTTTTGTTATTCAGATTAAACAAAGTAAAAATGCTATTGTTTTTCTGTTTTTTGGTTTATCTGTGCAATAAAAAATGACCTGAAAATAAAAATTCTCAAAATGCCCTGAAAATGTAATGTGATTTTTTCTAGAATATTTAAGCATTTCTGGCACTAAGAACATATCAGGGAGCTGCACCAGTGGGCCATAATCCTACAGGGCGCATCCATCCCCTGGGTGTGGCCCTGGCTTGTGGGTCCCACGTAGGCCCCCCTCACTTATTCCAGCACCCATCCACTTCGTCTTCCTCCAGAAAAAATCCTACCATTGCTCTAGCCCGTGTTCTAGCTCATTTTGCTGCCATTTCCGATCTCCTTGTGCAAAGCTCCATTTGCAAAACTGTTTTGGGGGACTTATCTTCGGTATGTGACTCCTCCAATGGTTCAATTAGTTTTTGCTTTAGTGCTTTATATATTGCAAAATTTTGCTACTGTGGTGACCTTGTTATTGAGCTTGCATGTCAAAGTTGTATGGTCCAAGTAGTTTTGATGCTTGATATAGCCTTTATCCACTTGTGGGGGTAGTTGCTATAAGTTTTGTTGAGTTTTGTTCACCTTTATTTTGAGTCACTAAAAATTTCACAAATTTTTCAGAGAAAGAAATGGTGAAGATATTGTTAAAAGGCTCTTCAAGTTGGGGCTCTAAAGAAGATGAAAATGAGGTGAAGAAGAAGTCCAAATACAATCTTCCTCGCGTCGCAGAGATTCGGCCATGTGAATGGCCAAGTGATGCATTCTTTAGGGCGGCCGGAATTTATGAAAATTTCTATTATTTGGCAGAGAATGCAGGCATCACCGACTTCTTCAACGATAAGTGTGACCAGTTGATAACCCACAAGTGTAGGGGATCAATTGTAGCCTTTCTCGATAAGTAAGAGTGTCGAACCCAACGAGGAGCTAAAGGTAGAACAAATATTCCCTCAAGTTCTATCTGTTGGGGAACGTCGCTTGGGAAACAAAAAATTTCCTACGCACACGCAAACCTATCCATGGTGATGAGCATCTACGAGAGGGAGAGTGGATCTACATACCCTTGTAGATCGCTAAGCGGGAAGCGTTAAGAAACGCGGTTGGTGTAGTCGAACATCTTCGCGATCCAAATCGCCGAGCGTCCCGCGATCTCATCACGATCCGTCCCGCGATCCAATCACGATCCGTCCCGTGAACTCATCACGATCTGTCCCGCGATCTCATCATGATCCGTCTCACGATCTTGATCACGATCTGTCCCGCGAACTCATCACGATCCGTTCCGCGATCTCATCACGAACTGTCTCGCGATCTCGATCACGGTCCTTCCGATCTAGCGCCGAACGGACGGCACCTCCGCGTTCAGCACACGTGCAGCTTGATGACGATCTCCACCGTCTCGATCCAGTGAGAGGAGGTGGAGAGGAGAGAGAGTTCACCGACAGCGTGACGGCGCTCCGGTGATGGTGGTGGAGTGATTCCGGCAGGGCTTCGCCTAAGCGCTGCGGAAAACCGATCTAGAGGAGAAACTGTGCACCGGTGAAACGGGTAGCACGTGGCCGGAAATTCTGTCCAAAAACCACCCAATCCACTAGTATATATAGGAGGAGAGGAGAGGAGAGGCATCCAAGGCCTTTGGGTCGGCCGAAATAGGAGGTGGGAGCAATCCTACTTCACCTCCAATCCTAGTTGGAGTAGGATTGCCTCCTATTGGCTGATTTTCCACTTTTTGCTTTAGGACTTTCTCTCCTGCGCCATGGGCCTTTGTGGCTGTTTTCCCAGACCACTAAGGGCTGGTTATTATTCTCCCACAGCCCATGGACCTCTTGGGGTCGAAATACCCCTCCCGGAGGTCCTCCGGTACACTACCGGCACTCCCGGTACAATACCGATACTCCCGGTACACTACCGATGAGCCCGAAACTTTTCTGGAAACCAAACTGGGACTTCCTATATATGAATCTTTACCTCCGGACCATTACATAACTCTATACTACCGAAACGTCACCAAACCTTAAGTGTGCAGACCCTGCGGGTTCGAGAACTATGTAGACATGACCGAGACACCTCTACGGTCAATAACCAATGGCGGGACCTGGACGTCCACATTGGTTCCTACATATTCTACGAAGATCTTTATCGGTCGAACCTCTATGTCAAGGATTCAGTTAATCCCGTATATCGTTCCCTTTGTTCTTCGGTATGTTACTTGCCCGAGATTCGATCGTCGGTATCTCCATACCTAGTTCAACCTCGTTACTGGCAAGTCTCTTTACTCGTTCCGTAATACAAGATCCCATGACTAACACTTAGCCACATTGCTTGCAAGGCTTGTTGTGATGTTGTATTACCGAGTGGGCCCTGAGATACCTCTCCGTCACACGGAGTAACAAATCCCAGTCTCGATCCATGCCAACTCAACAAACACCATCGGAGATACCTGTAGAGCACCTTTATAGTCACCCAGTTACGTTGCGACGTTTGATACACACAAGGCACTCCTCCGATATCCGTGAGTTGCATGATCTCATGGTCATAGGAACATATACTTGACATGCAGAAAACAGTAGCAATAAACTGACACGATCATATGCTATGTTTGTAGTTTGGGTCTTATCCATCACATCATTCTCCTAATGATGTTATCCCGTTATCAAATGACATCTCATGTCCATGGCTAGGAAACCTTAACCATCCTTTGATCAACGAGCTAGTCCATTAGAGGCATACTAGGGACATGGTTTTGTCTATGTATCCACACATGCATTTAAGTCTCCGATCAATACAATTATAGCATGGATAATAAACGATTATCATGAACAAGGAAATATGATAATAACTAATTTATTATTGCCTCTAGGGCATATTTCCAACAGTCTCCCACTTTCACTAGAGTCAATAATCTAGTTCACATCACCATGTGATTCGCATTGTTATGAATCTAACACCCAATGAGTTTTGGGGCTCGATCATGCTTTGCATGTGAGAGTGGTCTTACAGTCAACGGGTCTGCGATATTCAGATCCGTGTGTACTTTGCAAATCTCTATGTCAAACCGTAAACACTGCTACCACACTCCACTTGGTACTATTTCCAAATGGCTGCTCCACTATACGTATCCAGATTGCTACTACTAGTCATCCAGATAGGTGTTAAAGCTTGCATCGACATAACTCTTTACGACGAACTCTTTCTCACCTCCATAATCAAGAAACATTTCCTTAGTCCTCTGGTTACGAAGGATAATTCCGACCGCTGTCCAGTGATCCACTCCTGGACCACTCTTGTACCCCTTGACAGACTCATGGCAAGGCACACATAGGTGCGGTACACAGCATGGCATAATATAGAGCCTATGGCTAAGGCATAGGGGACGACATTCGTCCTTTCTCTTTCTTCTGCCGTTGTCGAGCTTTGAGTCTCACTCAACTTCACACCTTACAAATCAGGCGAGAACTCTTTCTCTGACTGATCCATTTTGAAACTTTCAAAATCTTTGTCAAGGTATGTACTCATTGAAAGTCTCATCAAGTCATCTTGATCTATCTCTATAGATCTTGATGCTCAACAATTTGGTAGCTTGATCCAGGTCTTCCTTTGAAAATCACTTTCCAAACAACCATTTATGCTTTCCAGAAATCCTACATTATTTCCAATCAACAATATGTCATCCACATATACTTATCAGAAATTCTATAGTGCTCTCACTCACTTTATTGCAAATACAAGTTTCTCGTAAACTTTGTATAAACATCAAAAACTTTGATCAACTCATCAAAGCGTATATTCCAACTCCGAGATGCTTGCTTCAGTCCATGGAAGGATCACCAAAGCTTGCACACCTTTTAGCATCCTTAGGACTGACAAAACCTTCTGGTTGTATCACATACAACCTTTCCTCAAGTAAACCGTTAAGGAAACGATGTTTTGACATCCATCTGCCAGATTTCATAATTGAAAACACAGCAACTGCTAACATAATTCCAACAGACTTTAGCACCACTACGAATGAGAAAGTCTCATCGTAGCCAACTCCTTGAACTTGTCACAAACATCTTTGCAACAAGTCGAGCTTTACAAATAGTGACATTCACCATCAGTGTCTGTCTTCATTTTAAAGGTCCATTTGTACTCAACGACCTGCCGTCTAACGAGCAAGTCTACCAAAGTCTACACTTGGTTTTCATACATGGATCCTATCTCGGATTTCATGGCCTCCAACCATTTGTCGGAATCTGGGCCCATCATCGCTTCTCCATAGCTCGTAGGTTCATCGTTGTCCAACAACATGATCTCCAAGACAGAGTTGTCATACCACTTAGGAGCAGTACACATCCTTGTCGACCTACGAAGTTCGATAGTAACTTGATCCTGAAGCTTCATGATCATCATCATTAACTTCCTCTTCAAGTAACGTAGGCTTCACAGAAACATCTTTCTGCGTTGCGCTACTCTCTGGTTGAACAAAGGTTTAACAACCTCATCAATTTCTATCTTCCTCCCACTCAATTCTTTCGAGAGAAACTTTTCCTCGAGAAAGGATCCATTTTAGTAACAAACACTTTGCACTTGGATCTGAGATAGAAGGTTCACCCAACTGATCTTAGGGTATTCTATGAAGATGCATTTGTCCGCCTTGGGTTCGACCTCATTAGGTGAAAACATTTTCCACACAAGTGTCGCAGCCCCAAGTATTAAGAAATGACAGCTTAGGTTTCTATCAAACCATAATTCACACGGTGTCATCTCAACGGATTTAGATGGTGCCCTATTTAAAGTGAATGTAGTTGTCTCTAATGCATAACCCCAAAATTATAGTAGTAAAACGATAAGAGACATCATAGCACGCACCATATCCAATAGAGCATAACTATGATGTTCGGACACACCATCACACCATGGTGTTCCAGGTAGCATTAGTTGTGAAACAAATTTCACATTGTCTTAAGTTGTATGCCAAACTCGTGACTCAGATATTCACCTCCACGATCATATCGCAGTCATTTTTATCTTCTTGTCACGATGATCTTTAAACTTCACTCTGAATTTGCTTGAACCTTTCAAATGATTCAGACTTGTGTTTCATTAAGTAAATATACACTATATCTACTCAAATCATCAGTGAAGGTAAGAAAATAACGATATCCACTGCACGCTACAAGACTCACTAGATTGCATACATCAACATGTATCATTTCCAATGAATCACTTGCCCGCTCCATCCAACGGGGTCCTTTAGTCATCTTGCCCAAGAGGCATGGTTCGCATCTCTCAACCGATTCGAAATTGAATGAGTCCAAATATCCATCACCATGGAGTTTCTTCATGCGCTTTGTACCAATATGACATTTTGCGGCAGTGCCACAAGTATGTGGTACTATCATTATTTAACTTTGTATCTTTTGACATCAATGTTATGAACATGTGTATTACTACGATCAAGATTTCAACAAACCATTCTCACTGGGTGCATGACCATTGAAGGTATTATTCATGTAACCAGAATAACTATTATTCTCTGACTTAAATGAATAACCGTATTGCAACAAACATGATCTAATCATGTTCATGCTCAACGCAAAACACCAAATAACATTTATTTAGGTTCGTCACTAATCCTGAAGGTAGAGAGAGCGTGCGATGTTGATCACATCAACCTTGGAAACACTTCCAACACATATCGTCACCTCACCCTTAGCTAGTTCTCCGTTTATTCCGTAGCTTTTATTTCGAGTTACTAACATTTAGCAACCGAACCGGTATCCAATACCCAGGTGCTACTAAGAGTACTAGCAAGGTACACATTAATAACTCGTATATCAAATATACTTCTATCGATTTTGCCAGCCTTCTTATCTACCAAGTATCTAGGGTTGTTCCGCTTCAGCGACCGCTCACCTCATAACAGAAGCACTTAGTCTCGGGTTTGAGTTCAACTTCGGGTTGCTTCACTGGAGCAGCAACTGACTTGCTATCCATGAAGTTTCCCTCCTTGCTCTTGCCCTTCTCGAAACTAGTGGTTTGATTAACCATCAACACTTGACGCTCCTTCTTGATTTCTACCTTCGCGGTGTCAAACATCGTGAACAGCTCAGGAATCATTATTTCTATCCCTGGCAATTTATAGTTCATCACCAAGTTCTAGTAGCTTAGTGACAGTGACTTGGAGAACTATATCAATCACTATCTTATCTGGAAGATCAACTCCCACTTGATTCAAGCGATTGTAGTACCCAGACAATCTGAGTACATGCTCAACGGTTGAGCTATTCTCCTTCATCTTACAGGCAAAGAATCTTGTTGGAGATCTCATATCTCGCAACACAGGCACGAGCCTGAGATCACAATCTCAGCTCCTAGAACATCTCATATGTTCCATGACGTTCAAAACGTTTTGGAGCCTCAATTCTAAGCCGTAATGCATGACGCACTAAACTATCAAGTAGTCATCGAAACGTGCCTGTCAGATGTTCACAACATCTACAGTCGACGCTAGATGGGGTGGCGCACCGAGCGGTGCATTAAGGACATAAGCCTTCTGTGCAGCACTGAGGACAATCCTCAGATCATGGACCCAGTCCGCAATTTTGCTACCAACATCTTTCAATTCTATTTCTCTAGGAACATATAAAAATACAAGGGAGCCACAACGCGAGCTAGTAATCTACAACATAATTTGCAAAGACACTTTGACTATGTTCATGATAATGAGTTCAATTAATCATATTACTTAAGAACTCCCACTCAAACTGACATCCCTCTGATCATTCGAGTGATACATGATCCAAATTCACCAACTCAAGTCCGATCATCACGTGAGTTGAGGTGGCTGCAATGGTGAACATCATCATGTTGATCATATCTACTATATGACTCATGTTCGACCTTTCGGTCTCTTGTGTTCCGAGGCCATGTCTGTACATGCTAGGCTCGTCAAGTTTAACCCAAGTGTTCTGCATGTGCAACATTGGCTTGCACCCGTTGTATGTGAACGTAGAGTCTATCACACCCGATCATCACGTGGTGTCTCAACACGACAAACTTTCGCAACGGTGCACACTCGGGGAGAACACAATTTATCTTGAAATTAAGTGAGGAATCACCTTATAATGCTACCGCCGTCCTAAGCAAAATAAGGTGCATAAAAAGGATTAACATCACATGCAAATCATAAGTGACATGATATGGCCATGAACTTGTGCTTTTGATCTCCATCTAGAAAGCACCGGCATGATCTCCATCGTCACCGGCACGACACCATGATCTCCATCATCTTGATCTCCATCAACGTGTCGCCATCGGGGTTGTCACGCCCTACATGCTTCTACTACTATTGCTACTGTAGCGATAAAGTAAAGCATTACATAGCGCTTAATGATTGACACGCAGGTCATACAATAATTAAAGACAACCCTATGGCTCCTACCGGTTGCCGTATTCAACGACATGCAAGTCGTGAAATTCTATACATCACATGATCATCTCATACATCACATATATCTCATCATGTAATTGGCCATATCACATCACAACATACCCTGCAAAAACAAGTTAGACGTCCTCTAATTGTTGTTGCATATTTTACGTGGCTGCTACGGGTATCTAGCAAGAACGATTCTCACCTACGCATAAACCACAACGGTGATACATAGATTGCTTTTCAACCTTCTCAAGGACCGCCTTTGTCGAATCTGATCCAACTAAAGTGAGAGAAACTGTCACCCGCAAGCCATCTAGGCAACAAGTTGCGTCGAGGGAACCGGTCTCTCGTAAGCGTACGAGTAATGTTGGTCCGGGCCGCTTCATCTCACAATCCCGCTGAACCAAAATACGACCAAGGGAGGAAGCAATCTAAGCATCAATGCCCACAAACCTTTTGTGTTCTACTCGAGATCTCATCGAACCATCAACCTAGCTCATGATGCCACTGTTGGGGAACGTCGCATGGGAAACAAAAAATTTCCTACGCACACGCAAACCTATCCATGGTGATGAGCATCTACGAGAGGGAGAGTGGATCTACATACCCTTGTAGATCGCTAAGCGGGAAGCGTTAAGAAACGCGGTTGGTGTAGTCGAACATCTTCGCGATCCAAATCGCCGAGCGTCCCGCGATCTCATCACGATCCGTCCCGCGATCCAATCACGATCCGTCCCGTGAACTCATCACGATCTGTCCCGCGATCTCATCATGATCCGTCTCATGATCTTGATCACGATCTGTCCCGCGAACTCATCACGATCCGTTCCGCGATCTCATCACGAACTGTCTCGCGATCTCGATCACGGTCCTTCCGATCTAGCGCCGAACGGACGACACCTCCGCGTTCAGCACACGTGCAGCTTGATGACGATCTCCACCGTCTCGATCCAGCGAGAGGAGGTGGAGAGGAGAGAGAGTTCACCGGCAGCGTGACGGCGCTCCGGTGATGGTGGTGGAGTGATTCCGGCAGGGCTTCGCCTAAGCGCTGCGGAAAACCGATCTAGAGGAGAAATTGTGCACCGGTGAAACGGGTAGCACGTGGCCGGAAATTCTGTCCAAAAACCACCCAATCCACTAGTATATATAGGAGGAGAGGAGAGGAGAGGCATCCAAGGCCTTTGGGTCGGCCGAAATAGGAGGTGGGAGCAATCCTACTTCACCTCCAATCCTAGTTGGAGTAGGATTGCCTCCTATTGGCTGATTTTCCACTTTTTGCTTTAGGACTTTCTCTCCTGCGCCATGGGCCTTTGTGGCTGTTTTCCCAGACCACTAAGGGCTGGTTATTATTCTCCCACAGCCCATGGACCTCTTGGGGTCGAAATACCCCTCCCGGAGGTCCTCCGGTACACTACCGGCACTCCCGGTACAATACCGATACTCCCGGTACACTACCGATGAGCCCGAAACTTTTCCGGAAACCAAGCTGGGACTTCCTATATATGAATCTTTACCTCCGGACCATTACGGAGCTCCTCGTGACGTCCGGGATCTCATCCGGGACTCCGAACAACCTTCGGTCACCACCATACATAACTCTACACTACCGAAACATCACCGAACCTTAAGTGTGCAGACCCTGCGGGTTCGAGAACTATGTAGACATGACCGAGACACCTCTATGGTCAATAACCAATGGCGGGACCTGGACGTCCACATTGGTTCCTACATATTCTACGAAGATCTTTATCGGTCGAACCTCTATGTCAAGGATTCAGTTAATCCCGTATATCGTTCCCTTTGTTCTTCGGTATGTTACTTGCCCGAGATTCGATCGTCGGTATCTCCATACCTACTTCAACCTCGTTACTGGCAAGTCTCTTTACTCGTTCCGTAATACAAGATCCCATGACTAACACTTAGCCACATTGCTTGCAAGGCTTGTTGTGATGTTGTATTACCGAGTGGGCCCTGAGATACCTCTCCGTCACACGGAGTAACAAATCCCAGTCTCGATCCATGCCAACTCAACAAACACCATCGGAGATACCTGTAGAGCACCTTTATAGTCACCCAGTTACGTTGCGACGTTTGATACACACAAGGCACTCCTCCGATATCCGTGAGTTGCATGATCTCATGGTCATAGGAACATATACTTGACATGCAGAAAACAGTAGCAATAAACTGACACGATCATATGCTATGTTTGTAGTTTGGGTCTTATCCACCACATCATTCTCCTAATGATGTTATCCCGTTATCAAATGACATCTCATGTCCATGGCTAGGAAACCTTAACCATCCTTTGATCAACGAGCTAGTCCATTAGAGGCATACTAGGGACATGGTTTTGTCTATGTATCCACACATGCATTTAAGTCTCCGATCAATACAATTATAGCATGGATAATAAACGATTATCATGAACAAGGAAATATGATAATAACTAATTTATTATTGCCTCTAGGGCATATTTCCAACACTATCGACCACCGATACAACTCTACGCATGCCTAACATTCGCTTTACCTAGAACAAGTATGAAACTAGAAGTACTTTGTAGGTGTGATAGGATAGGTTTGCAAGATAATAAAGAGCACGTAAATAAAAACTAGGGGCTGCTAAGATAAAGAAACAACTAAGTTAGTTTAACGAGTGTGGAAAAGTGGTGGTAGGAGTTGCGGAATTGTCCCTAGGCAATATATAACTAGACCGGTCAGCATTATAGCAATTTTATATGAGAGAGAGGCATAAGCTAACATACTTTCTCTACTTGGATCATATGCACTTATGATTGGAACTCTAGCAAGCATTCGCAACTGCTAAAGATCATTAAGGTAAAACCCAACCATAGCATTATAAGGTATCAAGTCCTGTTTACTCCCATATGCAACAACCCATCTACTCGGGTTTATGCTTCTGTCACTCACGCAACCCACCATAGGCAAATTATGAAACACATTGCTACACCCTACAGTGAGGATCCCTCATGCTTGCGCGACACGGAGACCACCATAGGACATCACATAGGATAGCACCAATAATAAAACATGCAATCAAACCAATCATGATCATCAATCAACCCATAGGACAACAAAAATCTACTCAGACATGATAGGATGGCAACACATCACTGGATAATAATATGAAGCATAAAGCACCATGTTCAAGTAGAGGGTACAACAGGTTGCGGGAGAGTGGACCGCTATAGGTAGATGGGGGAAGGTGATGGTGGTGTTGGTGAAGATGACGGGGTTGTTGGAGTAGATCGTCGTCACGATGATGGTCCCGATGCCATTCCGGTACCACCGGGACAGAGGGGGAGAGAGCCCCCTCCTTCTTCTTCTTCCTTGACCTTACCCCTAGATGGGAGAAGGGTTTCCCCTTTGGTCCATGGCCTCCATGGCGGCGGAGGGGCGAGAGCCCCTCCAAGATTGGATCTCTCTCTCTCTCTGTTTCCATTTGTTTCTGTGCTCCAGATTCTGGCCTTTCACCGTTTCTTAAATATCCAGATATCCGTAACTCCGATCGGGCTCAAATTTTGAGGGGATTTTTATTATAAAAATATGTTCCTTGTGGCAAAAGGATACCTCAAACATACCAAAGGGCTGGTCACTAGGTCCACGCCTGGTAGGCTTATGACCTCCTCAGGCATCGTCTCGCATTGATTCTTTTTCCCAAATATCACATATATTCCAAAAAGATCTCTATAAGTTTTTATCGCGTTTGGACTTCGTTTGATATGGATTTTCTGTGAAACAAAAAACATGCAACAAACAGGAACTGGCACTAGGCAGTGGATCAATATGTTATTCCCAAAAAATAGTATAAAAAGTTGCCAAAAGTATATGAAATTTGTAGAATATTGGCATGAAACAATCAAAAATATAGATACGACGGAGGCGTATCAGCATCCCCAAACTTAATTCCTGCTCGTCCTCGAGTAGGTAAATGATAAAAAAGATAATGTTTGATGTGGAATGCTACCTAGCATAATCTTGTTCATATAATCTAATCATGGCATGAATATTAAGACACGAGTGATTCAAAGCAATAGTCTATCATTTGACATTAAGACAATAATACTTCAAGCATACTAATAAAGCAATTATATCTCTTCAAAATATAATGGCAAAAGAAAGTTATCCCTACAATATCATATAGCTTGGCTATGCTCCATCTTCCCCACACAAAGTATTTATATCATGCGCAACCCCGATGACAAGCCAAGCAATTGTTTCACGCCTTGTATGTTCTCAAACTTTTTCAACTCTCACACAATACATGAGTGTGAGCCATGGATATAACATCATAGGTGGAATATAATATGGTGGAGGTTGTGAAGAAAAAGGAGAAGATAGTCTCACATCAACTAGGCATATCAACGGGCTATGGAGATGCCCATTAATAGATATTAATGTGAGTGAGTAGGGATTTCCATGCAACGGATGCGCTAGAGCTATAAGTGTATGAAAGCTCAAAAAGAAACTAAGTGGGTGTGCATCCAACTTGCTTGCTCATGAAGACCTAGGGCAATTTGAGGAAGCCCATCATTGGAATATACAAGCCAAGTTATATAATGAAAAATTCCCACTAGTATATGAAAGTGACAAAATAGGAGACTCTCTATCATGAAGATCATGGTGCTACTTTGAAGCACAGGTGTGGAAAAAGGATAGTAGCATTGTCCCTTCTCTCTTTTCTCTCTCTTTTTTTTATGGGCATCTAAGGCCTCTTTTTTTATTTGGGCTTCACTGGCCTCTTTTATTTTTCATAAAGTCCGGAGTCTCATCCCAACTTGTGAGGGAATCATAGCTTCCATCATCCTTTCCTCACATGGGACAATGCTCTAATAATGATGATCATCACACTTTTATTTACTTACAACTCAATAATTTACAACTCGATACTAGAACAAAATATGACTCTATATGAATGCCTTCAGCAGTGTACCGGGATGTGCAATGATCTAGCATAGCAATGACATCAAAAAACGAACAAGCCATGAAAACATCATGACAGATATCTTACGATCATGCAAAGCAATATGACAATGACGGTGCGTGTCATAATAAACGGAACGGTGGAAGTTGCATGGCAATATATCTCGGAATGGCTATGTAAATGCCGTAATAGGTAGGTATGGTGGCTGTTTTGAGGAAGGATATATGGTGGGTGTAAAGCACCGATGAAAGTTGCGTGGTACAAGAGAGGCTAGCAAAGGTGGAAGGGTGAGTGGCGAGGATATGTACCTGGGGTACGGTCCTAGGCAAGGCCTACATACCCTACCTAAGGACACCACATGGGAGGACTTGAAGATCAAGCATGAACTTCTGAGTGGGTCCCTGGAGACGTTCAAAGTCACTCAGCGGTAATCCACTCGGAGACTCCTGCTCTCACTCGGCAGTCGCGTGTCACTTGACGGACCTCGCTTCACTCGACGCCAGAAGACCAGGAGCCGTCATCAAGAGCCCAACGGGAAGACGCTGGCTTAATGGCCCTTAATGGCTTTTACTATGTACGTTACCTGTAACGGCAGACTTTACACCCCATGACCAGACCCATTGATGCGGGGCCATTATGAGGGGCAGCAAACTCTATATAAGCCGCCCTTCCCCTCCTGCACAAGGGTTAAGAAAACTATTGTAATCTCTACATTCCACTCGACATAAAGCTCCCGAGCACTGAGACGTAGGGCTGTTACCTCCACGAGAGGGGCCTGAACTCATACATCTGTGTGTACACCCTCGCCATAGCTAGGACTCTGCCCTCTCCATTCGTACCCCTACCATCTACTGTCAGGCTCGTTCCCACGACAGTTGGTGCCCACCTTGGGGCAGGCGTCTAAGCGACTTCCGGCGAGGTTGCATTTTTCATCTTTCAACATGTCTTCCGGCGGTGTTTTTGCTCTGGGCCACGAGATCCATTTCGGAGCGCTCACTTTCATTGCTGACGATTCGGCATGGCTCCAGGAGGCGCCTCTCGATGTCGAGGCGCACCTGGTCCGCAGGGCCACGCATTTCCGCGTGAGTCTGTGCGGCGTGTTGCTACGTCAGTCGTCGACCCCTTACGCATCGGCTCCTCTCGCCGTTAGCGGTCGCAAGCGGTCCGGCCGCCCACGACTCCAGCTGTGGGTCGAACACGCAGCGGCGCGTCAAGCTTCTTCGCAGGTTGCAGCACTCGAACCTGCCGAGTCCCTTCATGGTGTGTTCGAGTCGGATTCCGATCCGTCCGACATGCCTTCTGAGTGCGAGAGCTGTGATCCCGCAGTGGAGGTCTTGATGGCGCGCTCTCATCAGAGCTCACCGCCTGGTTTTCGTCGTGGCGAGCATGAGGCTAGTGGCCCGTCAAACGTGTAGTCGCGTCGCGATGAGAAGGTCCTTCATACCCCCATCGTCGGCGTGACCGTCGAGGCACGGGCTTTGGAGGCTACGCGCGTTCGTCTGGAAGAGCTCCAGGAAGAGATCGACGAGCATGCCCGTCCACGCCCGCCGCGCCCCAGTTGACGTCAGCGACAGCTGTTCCCGACCGGATCTCACGATGGTGTCGAGGTATACCGAACTCCCATGCTTAATGTTGTTGCTGCTGCTAGGATAGCAGATTCCATTCAGCCATCCCGGTCAGAGGCTGGTAGAGGGTGCAGATCAGAGCACTGTTAGATGCAGCACAACGCCAGAATTCAGCAGTTTCTCAGTCTCATCACAAGATACACAACAATTCACCCAAGGTAGAGACCGTTCAGTCGGCACATAGTCCTGGGTCGCCCTTACGTCGTCGAGGCGGCGGTTATCGTGAAGGGCAAGACAGATATCAGCACCACCACGAAGACCACCGTCGAGTGCCCACTCCTCCGCGGAGTGGTCCGTACGCGCCCCGGCGCCAGGACGAAAGGCACTCCTTCGGTGACGAGCGGGACTCGGACTTTGATGTCCGCACGCACCTTCTTCAAAAGCAGATCGACAAGAGCAGAGCCTGCAGAGAAGGACACGACAGAGATGTCCCGAGTGGTAGCTCAGCTGCAGTGTCTGGTCCAGAGTGTTTTAGCAAAGCTATACGCTCTATGGAGATTCCCCCCAACTTCAGAATGGCGTCAGGGATCGGAAAGTTTTCTGGTGAAACAAAACCAGAGACTTGGCTTGATGATTACCGAGTGGTTGTGCAGATTGGTGGCGGGAATGACAATGTCGCAATGAAGCACCTGCCTCTTATGTTGGATGGACCAGCTCGAGCTTGGTTGAATCGTTTGGCTCCTTCAAGGATTCATTGTTGGGAAGGTCTTGCCTGAGTGTTTGTCCGGACCTTCGAGGGCACTTGCAAGCACCCCGCAGGTCTGATCGACTTACAGCATTGCATCCAGAAGCCCAGCGAAACCTTAAGAGACTATATTCAACGATGGTCCACCCTGCATCATACGGTGGAAAATGTGTCGGAACACTAGGCTGTTTGTGCCTTCAAGGCCGGTGTGAGATACAGAGAGCTGTATTTGAAGTTTGGGCGCACTGGTGACATTTCACTCGGCAAGATGATGGAAATTGCCACTTGCTATGCCAATGGAGAGGAAGAAGATTGCCTCCGTAGCGGCAAAGGAAAAGCGGTCGCCAACGAGTCCGGCGGCGATAACAATAGGAAACAAAAGCGGAAGGCTGAAGACCCAATTCCGGCAGAGGCAGCAGCACTGGCGACTCAGTCGAAGAACAAGGGCAAGGCCAAAGCTCAGTATGCCCCCAAGAAGGGGAAGGGTCAGCCAGGAACCGATATCTTGGATCAGTCGTGTGTGATTCACATGAAGAAAGATGCAGAAGGCAACCTGATTTTGCCCAAGCACACCACTCGACGGTGTCGGACCCTCATCCAAGAGTTCAAGGGAGACCAGTTGAGTGGGAAATCTCCTAAAAAAGAAGATGAAGATGAAGAGAAGGAAACATTCCCGGATGTCACTGCTACCCTGGTGATCTTTGCTAACGTCAAGAGCAAGAGTCATCTGAAAGTCATAAATAGAGAGATCAATATGGATGTGCCAGACACCCCCACCTACCTCAAATGGTCTCAGTATGCTGTCACATTCGACCAGACTGACCATCCTGCCCGTGTGGCCACACCCGGTCGACAGGCTCTGGTAGTTGATCCGGTGGTGTAGGGGACTCGACTCAGAAAGGTCCTCATGGATGGCGGCAGCGGCCTGAACATTCTGTATGCGGATACCCTAAAGGGAATGGGCATTCCTATGTCCCGACTCAGCGAAAGTAGCATGCATTTCCATGGGGTCATCCCAGGAAAGAAGGCCAAGTTACTCGGCCAGATAGCATTGGATGTGGCATTCGGAGATAACAAAAATTTCTGAAAAGAAAGGTTGACGTTTGAAGTCGTGGATTTCAAGAGCGCTTACCACACAATTTTGGGTCGACCCGCTTATGCACGTTTCATGGCCCGACCATGTTATGTGTATCTCAAGCTGAAAATGCCGGGCCCTAAGGGCGTGATCACGGTTACTGGCAATTGGCAGCGGGCCGAAGAGCGTCTCCAGCAAGGGTCCAAGATCGTCGATCAACAGATGGCCATGGTCGAGCTGGAGGAGTACAAGAAAACCCCTGATCCTGCTGATTTGCTCCACGCAAAAAATCCGGCTTCCGAGTCGGCATTTCAGTCGGCAGGAGAAGTGAACAAGGTGCACATCCACTCGACGGATCCAACTGCTGCCCCGACGAATATCTCGACAGCAAATAGGAAGCCGAACTCATCCAGTTCCTCCGTGAGAACTGGGATATCTTCGCATGGAAGCCTGCTGACATGCTGGGAATTCCCAGGGAGCTGACTGAGCACCGTCTGCGAGTGGATCCAGAGACCAAGCCCGTTAGGGAGCATTTGCGTCGATCCGCGGCTGAGAAGCGCAAGGCATTCGGAGAAGAAGTGGCCCGTCTCTTGCAAGCCAAGTTCATTCGGGAGATTTACCACTCCGAGTGGCTCTCGAATGTTGTGATGGTGCCCAAGAAAGATAAGTCGTTGCGCATGTGTATTGACTTCAAACATCTTAATAAGGTGTGTCCGAAAGACCATTTTCCGCTCCCCCGCATAGATCAGATTGTTGACTCAACAGCGAGGTGCAAGTGATTATCGTTTTTGGATGCTTATTCTGGGTACCATCAGATCCGTCTGTTTGGCCCAGATGAAATAAAAACAGCCTTCATCACCCTGTTTGGGTGTTTCTGCTACATCACCATGCCTTTTGGTCTCAAGAATGCCGGCGCTACTTTTATGCGCACGATTCAGAAATGTTTACTCGACCAGATCCCTCGAAATGTCGAGGCATACATGGACAATATAGTGGTCAAGTCCCGCAAAGGTTCCGACCTGCTGGCTGACTTGGCTGAGACATTCGCCAATCTGAGGCAATTTGACATGAAGCTAAATCCGGCCAAATGTACCTTCGGTGTCCCTAGCGGCAAGTTACTCGGTTTTCTCATTTCCGAACGAGGAATTGATGTCAATCCCAAGAAGATCAGCGCCATTACCCGTATGAAGACTCCCATGCGAGTGCACGATGTTCAGAAGCTCACAGGTTGCTTGGCGGCATTGAGTCAATTCATTTCTCGTCTTGGTGAGAAGGCTCTGCCCTTGTATCAGTTGATGAAGAAATCAGACACATTCGACTAGACTCCTGAAGTCGAAGCAGCGTTTGTTGAGCTCAAAGCCCTGCTGTCCACCCAGCCGGTGCTTGCCGCTCCTGCCAGCAAAGAGCCCTTGCTTCTGTACATCGTGGCCACAAATCAAGTCGTCGGTACAGTGCTGACTGTTGAGCGAGAAGAGGAAGGTAAAACCTATAAGGTTCAGCGGCCAGTCTATTATGTCTCGGAAGTTTTGTCCCCCTCAAAGCAGAGATATCCTCATTATCAGAAGCTGGTGTATGGTATTTACTTATCAGCAAAGAAGGTGGCACATTATTTCCAAGACCATTCGATCTCAGTCGTCAGTGATGCACCTTTATCAGAGATTTTCAATAATCACGACGCATCAGGTCGACTGGCTAAATGGGCAATTGAGCTGGGACACTTCGACATCAGATTCGAGGCCAAGAAGGCAATCAAGTCCCAAGCATTTGCAGATTTCATGGCCGAGTGGATCGAACAGCAACAACCTATCCAAGTTCACTCGGCGCATTGGACAATGTTCTTCGACGGCTCCAAAATGTTGAATGGGTCCGGTGCTGGCGTGGTTCTGATATCCCCCAGAGGCGACAAGCTCAGCTATGTCTTGCAAATTCATTTTGATTCCTCCAACAATGAAGTAGAGTATGAAGCACTTTTGTACGGGTTGCCCATGGCTATTTCGCTCGGCGTCAAGCGTTTGATGGTTTATGGCGACTTGGATTTGGTGGTGAATCAAGTGATGAAAGAGTGGAATGTTAGAAACCCTGCTAACTAGATACTGCAATACAGTCCGGAAGCTGGAGAAGAAATTTGAAGGTCTGAAACTTCATCATGTTCCTCGACTAAAAAATCAGGCAGCTGATGAGCTATCCAAGAATGGTTCCACTCGACGGCCTGTCCCCAGCGGAGTGTTCCTGGAGCATTTGCACACTCCTTCGATTCAAGAGGATCCCTTCACTGAAGAGCCCCCGCAAACCTTAAGCTCCTCTGACTTGACTGACGTCGATGTTCCTACTGTGATTGACTTGGTTATGGAGGTGCTAGTTATCATTCCCGACTGGATTGTAGCATACATAGCCTATATCGCCAGACTAGAGCTTCCTGAAGATGAAGCAGAGGCTCGAGAGATTGTGCGTAGGTCCAAAGCTTTCACTATGATGGGTGATCAACTTTTCAGAGAAAGTGTGTCTGGTCTCACCCAACGCTGCATTTCGCCCGAGGAAGGTCGGATGATTCTAGATGAAATCCACTCGGGAACTTGCGGGCACCATGCGTCTTCAAGGGCGATCATCGCTAAAGCATACCGAGCGGGTTTTTATTGGCCACGGGCTAATGAAATGGCTAAGGATATTGTTGATCATTGCGAAGGATGTCAGTTCTATGCAAACCTGTCACACAAGACAGCGTCTGCTCTGAAGACAATTCCACTCGCATGGCCATTTTCAGTTTGGGGGCTCGACATGGTTGGTCCTTTCCGACCCGGAAAAGGAGGATTCACCCACCTGTTGGTAGCAGTCGACAAGTTCACCAAGTGGATTGAAGCCAAGCCCATCAAGAAGCTGAATTCCCGCACGGCGGTCACGTTCATGAGGGAGATCATTATCCGGTTCGGCATTCCCCACAGCATCATCACGGACAATGGCACTAATTTTGACTCGGAAGAATTCAGAAGATTCTGTAACTCCCAAGGCACCCGAGTGGATTACGCTTCCGTTGCACATCCTCAAACCAATGGGCAAGTTGAGAGGGCTAACGGCCTCATTCTGCAAGGTCTGAAGCCTCGTCTCATGTGCGATTTGGATCATGCCGCTGGTGCGTGGGTAACTGAGCTGCCGTCTGTTTTGTGGGGGTTGAGGACAACACCTAATCGGTCGACTGGACGAACTGCTTGCTTCCTTATCTATGGCGCTGAAGCTATACTGCCGAGTGACTTGGCCCACAATTCTCCTCGAGTGGAGTTGTATTCTAAGGCCAAAGCCGAGCAGGCCAGGCAAGATGGGGTAGACCTTTTGGAAGAAGAGCATGAGGTGGCTCTGATTCGGACCACAACCTATCAGCAAGCCTTGCGGCGCTTCCACGCAAGGAATGTCAGAAGCTGAGTGTTCCATGAAGGAGATTTAGTGCTCCGAGTGGATCAGCACCGACCTCACAAGCTAGCCCGGGCATGGGAAGCCCCTTTTGTAGTCACCAAGGTGCTAAACAATGGAGCCTATCACTTATATAATCTTATGAAGCAGATGGATGAGCCACGAGCTTGGAATGCAGACCTGCTTCAACATTTTTACACTTGAGACATTAGTTTTCTGATGTAATAAGAGTTCTTCATCAATGCAATTTGTGTCTCTGCAATTAATACCTCGTCAATTCCAACCGTGCGGTTATTTTCTTGGGGATACTCCAAGCGATGAGCAATCCTCGCACTCGGGGGCTTAGCTACGAAACATGTTTCGCCTAAGTTAAAAACCCTGTCGGGTGGATAGCAGTCCATTCACTCAATGACCTATTCATGAATCCGTCTTCGCTTGGGTTCAAAATAATATATATATATATATATATATAAAACTCATCGAGACGATGGTAATCCATTCATTCGACAGCTTAGATGCGAATCGACATTCGCCTAAGTTCAAAATACTCGTGATGAGCGATCCTCATGCTCGGGGGGCTTGGCTGCGAATACAATTCGCCTAAGTTAAAAAAAACTCGTCGAGACGATGGTAATCCATTCATTCGACAGCTTAGATGCGAATCGACATTCGCCTAAGTTCAAAATACTCCGAGTGATGAGTGATCCTCACGCTCGGGGGCTTAGCTACGAATACAATTCGCCTAAGTTAAAAAAACTCATCGAGGCGATGGTAATCCATTCACCCGACAACTTAGATGTGAATCGACATTCACCTAAGTTCAAAATACTCCGAGTGATGAGCGATCCTCATGCTCGGGGGGCTTGGCTGCAAATACAATTCGCCTAAGTTAAAAAAACTCATCGAGACGATAGTAATCCATTCACTCGACAGCTTAGATGTGAATCGACATTCGCCTAAGTTCAAAATACTCCGAGTGATGAGCGATCCTCACGCTCGGGGGGCTTGGCTACGAATACAATTCGCCTAAGTTAAAAAACTCGTCGAGACGATGGTAATCCATTCACTCGACAGCTTAGATGCGAATCGACATTCTCCTAAGTTCAAAATAATCTGAGTGATGAGCGATCCTCACGCTCGGGGGCTTAGCTACGAATACAATTCGCCTAAGTTAAAAAATTCGTCGAGACAATGGTAATCCATTCACTCGACAGCTTAGATGCAAATCGATATTCGCCTAAGTTCAAAATACTCCGAGTGATGAGCGATCCTCACGCTCGGGGGCTTAGCTGCGAATACAATTTGCCTAAGTTAAAAAAATTGTCGAGACGATGGTAATCCATTCACTCGACAGCTTAGATGCGAATCGACATTCGCCTAAGTTCAAAATACTCCGAGTGATGAGCGATCCTCATGCTCTGGGGCTTAGCTGCGAATACAATTCGCCTAAGTTAAAAACCTCGTCGACTGGATCGTAATCCATCCACTCGACAGCTTAGCTGTGATTCGACATTCGCCTAAGTTCGAAATACTCTGAGTGATGAGCGATCCTCACGCTCGGGGGCTTAGCTGCGAATACAATTCGCCTAAGTTAAAAACCTCGTCGAGGCGATGGTAATCCATTCACTCGACAGCTTAGATGCGAATCGACATTTGCCTAAGTTCAAAATACTTCGAGTGATGAGCGATCCTCACGCTCGGGGCTTAGCTGCGAATACATTTCTCCTAAGTAAAAAACAAAAGCAGTCGAACAGACGATTGAAAGCCAAAGCGCGAGCAAAATCCAAAGGATAAAACCGCGAATAAATGTCTTGTGCACAAGCAAATGTTCTCAGGCCTAAGGCCTGAATAAAGTTTTAAGGGATACAGTTCCACTCGGTGTACCGAGGAAAATTTAATTGTTTTTTCCAAAGACTCAAGTTTCTAGGCACGCGACGGACTGGCGGGCTCGACAAAAATATCTAGGTCGATGCCGTCGGCGATTCTGGTGGCCGCCTCGATGAAGGTTTCCATGAAGTCCTCGAACTGGAGTTTCTTCGTGTTTACCACTTGGAGCTCCTTCAGCTTCTCCTCCCTCACGTCCCTACAATGGAACCTGACCAGAGACAACGCCACGTCGACCCCGTAACGAGCAGCAAATTTTTTCCAAGCTTGCACTCGAATGGGAAGATTGTTCAGGTGGGCCATCATGGAGTTGAGGTCGAGCTGGAGAGTGTCCTCAGGCCATAGCTCCTTGTCGATTCTTTCCATAACAGATTTCAGTCGAGCGATATAGGCTTAGGCACCCTGGAGCCGAAAGTTGAGTCACAGCATGTTCATCGCCACCGCATCAGCAACTGGTGACTTGGTGGGGTCAAGCATGGGCTCAATCTCCTCTATTTCCTTTTCAAAGTCCTGGCAGAATTATGTTGAAGAAGGAGAATCGGTGAACTGCAACCCTCAAAAATTTATTGCAAATGTCAGTCGACAAGAAATACTCACCGTCGAGCAGAAGACACATCTTCCTCGAGAATTCGCCCAGATGCCTCTCCAGGCCATTGCTCCTCTTGGTTAGTTGCTCGGCCTTCTTGACAAGATCTGCACGCTCCTGCTTCAGCTTGGCGTTCTCCTCTTCCAGCTTCTAGATGGCCGCCAACTTTTGCTCTACAACTTCAGTTTTGTCCTTGGCCACCTGTTAGGCATCAGCAAGTGCTTTGTCCTTTTCCTCCAGTGCCCTCTTCATGGAATCTAAATAAACAACATTGTTTAGTCGCGCTTGGGGTCGACGGTTTTCATTGCGCACGTCTGTTCAAGCGAGAGCACTCAGTTCAAAACATGAAAAGGGGAAGATGGGAATGCTGACAGTTAGCACTTATTACCTCGTAGAGACTTCAACTCAGCACGTGCTTGTTCTAGGGCGTTGTTGGCAACCGCCAAGTCCACCTGCAATTGGTTCTTCTCCTCCTCCATCTCCTTGTACTGCGTCCCAAGTTCGCAAGCCTTCTGGAACCAACAAAAGACATGAGTTCAATCAGCAAGTAGTTCTTGGATAGTCGACTGAGTTATTAAAACCGGCGAATGCCCGTGTTGGAAGAATTCAAACAGAAAGTCCACTCGATACATCGAGTGGCTCTGGCGCTCCGCACGCCGTAAACAAATTCAAGCAGAAAGCTATCTCTATTAAGACCCCTGCCGATGCAAGCAATCGGCAGCGGTCTCGGGGACTACACCCAGTGGGTGCACTAAGAGCGCCCCCACTGAGATGGTTACACCCAGTGGGTGCGCTAAGAGCGCCCCCACTGAGACGGTTAACTCTCGATCCGTCGAGTAACTTGTCAGAAAAAAAACACTCGACAAGGTCGGCCCTGTCGTGACACTCAACCCGTTGAGCGACACACCTCCCCCACTCTATGAAGTGCAGTCGATCCCTATGCAGCGTCATATAATGGTTTCATAATAATATCCATGAAACCTGCAAGGTATCTATGGAGTGGTGTGATTCGAAGACAAAGAGTATCCTATATACAACAGACTCTAATACCCCTGCCGATGCAAGCAATCGACAGTGGTCTCGTGGACTACACCCAGTGGGTGCGCTAAGAGCGCCCCCACTGAGACGGTTAGCTCTCGATCCGTCGAGTAACTCATCAGAAAACACGCTCGACATGTCGAGCGACAACAGTACTGTGTGTACTACCAATCCTAGTCGTACTCGACTACGATCCGATCTATTCGACTAGAGAAAGTTCAAACATTCTATGGCAATTACCCAGTGGGTGTTCGGCAGCCAAGAAAAGACAATAATTCAATCGACAATGGACTTACAATCGAACTTACTCGGACATTGATGCGGAGGGCTGCGCTGACGTCAAAAGCCAGTTTGCTGGCCTCGCACGCCTCCTTGATCCTCAGCATGAGCTGCTCCGCCTAGATCATGGCTTCCTTTGTAGCTCCGGTTTGGTCTTCCGGGGTGCGATGTAGAGGGAAGGCCGTCACAGATGGGGTCGGCGCAGTCGCTGGAGCAGCTAGGGCATCCTGAAGAGGTCTGGTCGGAGCCGACGTCACGACGGTCGAGACGGTTGGAGGAGCATGCGACGGAGGCATTGCAGACTCAACCCTGCGTCGCGTCGAGTCACCTCTCCTCTGGGCAGACTCCACAGTTGAGCGTTGAAGTTCTTGCAACGATGACACCCTTTGGGTGCGAGCACGTGAAGTGTCCAGCAGCCCCTCATCGTCCTCCACTTGAATGACCTCTGCAACAATCGACAACATCAACATCTGCATGTGTCGAGTCCTATTCGGAACAACTAACAACTTTCTTACCTCTATGAGAAGTGGCAGTGTTAGCGGTATCAACATCCATTGCGTCCTCTTCATCTCAACGAGGCGAGGTCACAGACGTTGCATCTCTGATGGATTAGACAGCTTTCACTCAGATATAACTCAAGACTTCAGTCGACAGAACAATTCAGAAATGAACACTTACGTGGAGACGGCAGGTACGGCCACCCTCATACGGGGCAGTGCTTTGCAAGGCTTGGAAGTGGCTTGCTTGGGCTGCTTGGCCAGTCTTTCGTTCGACTCGACAGTTGAGTGGGGGCTCTGCTTTGGGTTCTTCTCGCTTGGGCCCGGGGCCTTGTCCTCAGCAGCCGTCGGGTCATGGAGGGCCTTAGTGCGGCCTTCGCGACGAGGGGGTGACTCGACTCCTTCCTCTTCGCCGGAATCTTCATATTCATCCTCAGAGTCGGAAAGTCCGTCACCGTCCACGCTGCCGCCCTCGCTCACCACGCCGTCATGCACGTGGTTCCCGTTGGGAACGGGCGAGTGCATGTTCGTCCATTCCTGCATAATTCAAACAAGAGAGTCAGACTACAAGTCAATACATCACTCGACGGTATAAATGTATCAGTCGACATCACACGTCTCACCAGGTTCTTCGGTGGGTTTTCAGCCGAGTAAGGTCGGATCCTCTTGGCTCCCGAGGGGTTGTCACAAGCCCCAGTGATGCTCTGAAGCCACTGCTCGACAGTCTCCTGTGTAATTTCTTCTGGATGCATCCTGGTCGAGTCCCCCGGGCCTGAGTAGTACCACATGGTGTGGTCTCTAGCCTGGAGTGGCTGTATACGTCGACCGAGGAACGTTTCAAGAAGATCCATGCCTGTCACCCCGCCTCGAATCAGTTGAACCACGGCCTCAACTAGGATACCTACTTGGACATGCTCCTCGTCAGCCACCTTCAGGGACTTGGGGGCAGCGGGTCGGTCAGGTGAAAATGGAGGAAGACCAGTCGACATGTTGGGTGGTGCTACATCTTTGCAGTAGAACCAGGTCGACTGCCAGCCTCGGACAGACTCGGGAAGAGTAATGGCAGGAAAGGAACTACGTTGCCTTTTGTGGACCCCTAAGCCTCCACACAACTGGAGCACGTGAGTCTTCCCATCGGCAGCAAGGATTTCCTTCACAGTCTGTGATCTGACCATGAAGAGATGCTTAAACAACCCCCAATGGGGAGAGCACCCCAAGAAACACTCGCACAAGGTGACGAATGCAGACAAGTACGCCATGGTGTTTGGCGGAAAGTGATGCAGCTGCGCACCAAAGAAATTCAGAAATCCCCGGAAGAATGGGTGGGGTGGCATGGAGAAACCTCTTTCTACATGGGAGAGGAGAAGAACCCGCTCTTCGTCGCGCGGCTCCGGCTCGCACTCCTCCCCCAGCAGCCTCCAGCCGCCGTCCGCCACCAGCCCGTCGGAGACGAGACCCTTGAGGTCGGCGCGGGTGATAACAGAGGGGAGAAAATCCCCCTACATCCACCCCGCGGGCGCGGTGAACCGAGCGGTCGAGGGCTTCTTGCGCTTGAGCTTCGACGTCCCTTTCTTTGCGCGCTCTAGCTTCTCTGTCGCGTTCTTCATCATCGGAGCGGCGGCTCTGGTCGGAGGAGAGCGGTGTGCTGTGTTGGGGAGCAGAGAAGGCGGAGGAAGAGAGGGAGAATCGGCGGAAGGTACTGTGCAATCCACGGCTCCGAATGCTTTATATGTTGCCGAGTGTCTCACTGACCGGTGGGCCTACGAGATAACCGCACACGCCAACCGCTGACGGCGCCCAGTGCATGGCGAGATGACCGGCGCGAGAATCGAGGCATCGTGCCTCCACTTGCCCTGATCATGGCGTCATCTCCGCGCGTGCGTGCGCTTCCCAAATTTTCGTATCCCGGAGAATCCGGGCCCGTCAGACCGACCCGTCACCTCCCCAAGATGTGTTCGATTCACTCGGTCACTTTTAAGACTGAATGGATCCAGGCGAGCGAAGAAGAACTCAATCGACGTAAATTTCGTTGAAGACCCGAATATCATTCGGAAGATTTTGCGTGTCGATCCTGAATGAACGCTAATGCTCAGAGTTCAATCGACGCAAGTTCCATGGAAATCCCAAATATCATTCGGAGGATTGGATACACTAACTCAAGGTCTACGTTGATACCTCCTTCCACCACTCAAACCCCGATCCATTTAGGGGCTAATGACGAGGATATGTACCTGGGGTAGGGTCCTAGGCAAGGCCTACATACCCTACCTAAGGACACCACATGGGAGGACTTGAAGATCAAGCATGAACTTCCGAGTGGGTCCCTGGAGACGTTCAAAGTCACTCGACAGTATTCCACTTGGAGACTCCCGCTCTCACTCAGCAGTCGCGTGTCACTCAACGGACTTTGCTTCACTCAACGCAAGAAGACCAGGAGCCGTCATCAAGAGCCCAACGGGCAGACGCTGGCTTAATGGCCCTTAATGGCTTTTACTACGTACGTTACCTATAATGGTAGACTTTACACCCCACGACCAGACCCATTGATGCGGGGCCATTATGAGGGGCGGCAAACTCTATATAAGCCGCCCCTCCCCTCCTGCACAAGGGTTAAGAAAACTATTGTAATCTCTACATTCCACTCGACATAAAGCTCTCGAGCACTGAGATGTAGGGTTGTTACCTCGAGGGGCCTGAACTCATACATCTGTGTGTACACCCTCGCCGTAGCTAGGACTCTGCCCTCTCCATTCGTACCCCTACCATCTACTGTCAGGCTCGTTCCCACGACAGTGAGAGTGCATATAATCCATGGACTCACATTAGTCATAAAGAACTCACATACTTATTACGAAAGTCTATTAGTCATCAAAGCAAAGTATTAGACGCATGATCCTAGGGGAGAGGTTGGTAGGAGTTAACCATCGCATGCTCCCGACCCTCACACAAATGTTGACAATCAATAAACAAATCATGCTCCGACTTCCTTACGTAACGGTTCACCATACGTGCATGCTAGGGGAATCACAAACCTTTACACAAGTATTTCTACCAATCCACAATTACTCACTAGCATGCCTCTAATATCACCATCGTTATATCGCAAAACTATTACAAGGAATCAAACACATCATATTCAGTGATCTACAAGTTTTATGTAGGATTTTATGACTAACCATGTGAATGACCAACTCCTGTTAACTCTCTAAATAGATATAAGTGAAGCATGAGAGTTTAATTATTTCTATACAAGATATGCCCACACTCTAACAAATATAAGTGAAGCAAAAGAGCATTCTACAAATGGCAGTTTTCTATGTGTAGATAAACATGCAATCCAAACTTCAAATGATATAAGTGAAGCACATGAAGCATTCTATAAAGCCATACTCAAAAAATATAAGTGAGGTTCAAAGAACCTTCCATAAATCAACCGATGACTTTCTCTACCAGCATGGTGCATTATTAAAAGAAAAATAAAAAGCACACGACGCTCCAAGATTTACGCATATCATGGGACGAATAAAAATATAGCTCCAAGTAAAGTTACCGATGGTTGTTAGAAGAAAGAGGGGATGCCTTCCGGGGCATCCCCAAGCTTAGTTTCTTGTTAGTCCTTGAATATTACCTTGGGGTGCCTCGTGCATCCCCAAGCTTAGTCTCTTTCCACTCCTTATTCCTTCATCCACCGTGATCTCACCCAAAACTTGAATACTTCAATCACACAAAACTTAACAAAACCCTCGTGAGATTCGTTAGTATAATAAAGCAAACTACCACTTTAAGTACTGTTGCCAACCCATTCATATTTTTTTTTGAATTTTAGATACTTTAATATAAATTTTCCATGGCTTATACCACCGATACAATCGATAGTTTCATCAAAACGAGCAAAACAATGCATCAAAAACAGAATCTATCAAAAACAGGACAGTCTATAGTAATCTCAACATTCACCATACTTGTATAACTCTAAAAAATCTTAAAAAATAGGAAAGAATAAAAATATTTCATAGAAGTAATTTGTAAAAATTTCAGAAACTTTTGACATTCCGGTAAAAAATGTAAATTCACGCACTACAACCAAAGTTTTTGTTTTTGCACTCCACACACCAAACAAGCAATCTAATCATACTAAAGGCAAATCTTGGCACATTATTTTTATAATACAATGGATTTGTACAAGGGGATAATTATTATTTTTGAAAAGTTTTTGTAATCAAGATTCACAAAGTTTCCATGGGCATGAACCAGTTCAAGGCTAGCCCCCACTTCAACGTTGCTCGTCTTTCTCACTTTCACTTTTGTTTTTGAAAAAGTTTTAAGTTCCCCACTTATTTTTGTTTTTTAAACTATATAAAAGTACACAACAGAATAAAATGACTCTCTAAAACTTCCAGGTTGTCTCCCTGGCAGCACTTTTTTTAAAGCCATTAAGCTAGGCATAAAGTGCTCAAGTAATGGATCCACCGGATCCCAAGGTATATCAAAGCCAATTTTAATTAGCAATGATTTGTAATTAAGTAGTGAGAACAAAGTGATATAAATCATGTTACAACAAAGTCTAACTCTCTACCTATGCATTGGCATGTCATAAAAGAACAATTGATGCACACAAAGTAAAGGCCAATGCATAGCATACGTAGTTTCTTGCAATTTTATCGTATTGGAAACATAGAGAGGCGGAGATGTAGTTCCTATCTCATAATAATTACAAGTAGGAGAAGCAATCACATGCATATTATATTTATGAAAATCATCATGTGTAAGAGTAGAACGCAACCCATCAATATAATCCTTAATAAGTGCAAACTTCTCTATTATAGTATAGTTGGGAGAATTCAAAAACATACTAGGACTATCATGTGTGGGTGCAATAGCAACAATTTCATGATTAATATAAGTAACTATAGCAAGTTAATCTTCATAAGCATAATTCGTATTGGCATCATGGCCACAAGAATAGCAAGCATCAAGTTCATCAAAAAGTGATATTTCAAAAGAATCCAAGGGATCATGGCAATCAACATAGCATTCATCCTTTGGTAAGAACAAAGGGAAATTAAACAATGTATGAGTTGAAGAGTTACTCTCATTAAAAGGTGGGCACGGGTAGCTAATCCAATCTTCCTCCTTTTGTTCTTCGTTCGCCTCCTCATCTTTTTCATCTAACGAGCTTACAATTTCGGCAACTTCCTCTTCCATAGATTCCTGCAAAATATCAGTCTCTTCCAAGGCAGCGGTCATTCTTTCAGTAAACTCTTTAACATAAGAATTAGAAGCATAGTTTTCATAGCAATATTTAAGTATGGCAAAAATTTCAGAATTGTAAAGAGTAGCATCATACTTTTCAATGAAAGAAGCAATTTCATAGGCACCCTTAAAAGCAAAAAATTCTTCAATTTGTTCAACATCATTATAGCAATAGGCCTCCTTGGCATAACAGGATAATATTTCATTATCATTAAACACACATTGGTAGGGAAGGTGTTTTTTAGCTTCTTTAGAACAACAAATAAAATCATAAATTTCACATAGGTTCCAAGCGTAGCAACACAAAGTATTAATTTGATGCCACAAGAGTTTCCCTTTTTGAGATACGCAGTGTCGCACATAATGAGCATGCTCATTTAATGATTTTCCCTTAACTAAGCTAGTTGGGTTTTCAGCACGAGCACAAGTGGATCAAAGATGACCCAAGTAATATTCTTCGGTGGTACGGAACACTGGTGGTTCCTCAACTTTTGGAGCAGCAGGTACAACAATTTTTTTTGGTATTTTCCGTTTCCTACCCATATCTAAAGATAGAATACAACTTAGAACAGAAAATAAAAATTACTTAGTGGTAAAGCAAACAAGCACACACGAGAATATTCACCCCACGCTATTTCTCCCCGGCAACGGCGCCAGAAAAAGGTATTGATAACCCACAAGTCTAGGGGATCAATTGTAGCCTTTCTTGATAAGTAAGAGTGTCGAACCCAACGAGGAGCTAAAGGTAGAACAAATATTCCCTCAAGTTCTATCGACCACCGATACAACTCTACGCATGTCTAACGTTCGCTTTACCTAGAACAAGTATGAAACTAGTAGTACTTTGTAGGTGTGATAGGATAGGTTTGCAAGATAATAAAGAGCACGTAAATAAAAACTAGGGGCTGCTAGGATAAAGAAACAACTAAGTTAGTTTAACGAGTGCGGAAAAGTAGTGGTAGGAGTTGCGGAATTGTCCCTAGGCAATCGATAACTAGACCGGTCATCATTATTCCAATTTTATATGAGGGAGAGGCATAAGCTAACATACTTTCTCTACTTGGATCATATGCACTTATGATTGGAACCCTAGCAAGAATCCGCAACTACTAAAGATCATTAAGGTAAAACCCAACCATAGCATTATAAGGTATCAAGTCCTCTTTACTCCCATATGCAACAACCCACCTATTCGGGTTTATGCTGCTGTCACTCACGCAACCCACCATAGGCAAATCATGAACACATTGCTACACCCTATAGCGAGGATCCCTCACGCTTGCGCGACACAGAGAGCACCATAGGAATGCACCAATAATAAAACATGCAACTCAAACCAATCATGATCATCAATCAACCCATAGGACAACAAAAAATCTACTCAGGCATCATAGGATGGCAACACATCATTGGATAATAATATGAAGCATAAAGTACCATGTTTAAGTAGAGGTTACAGCGGGTTGCAGAAGAGTGGTCTGTTGTAGATAGATGGGGGAAGGTGATGGAGGTGTTGGTGAAGACGACGGAGTTGTTGGAGTAGATCGTCGTCATGAAGATGGCCCCAGCGGAGCTCCGGTACCACCGGGACAGAGGGGGAAAGAGACCCCTCCTTCTTCTTCTTCCTTGACCTTACCCCTAGATGGGAGAAGGGTTTCCCCTCTGGTCCATGGCCTCCATGGCGGCGGAGGGGCGAGAGCCCCTCTGATATTGGATCCCTCTCTCTGTTTCCTTCTGTTTCTACGCTCTAGATTCTGGCCTTTCACCTTTTCTTAAATATACAGAGATCCGTAACTCCGCAAAAGGAGACCTCCAATCGACCTAAGGGATGGTCACAAGGGCCCAGGGCGCGGCCAGGGGGGTAGGTCGCGCCTGGCAGGCTTGTGACCTCCTCGGAAATCGTCTCGTGTTGGTTCTTTTTCCCAAAAATCAAATATATTCCAAAAAAATCTCCATAAGTTTTTATCGCATTTGGACATTGTTTGATATGGATTTTCTACGAAACAAAAAACATGCAACAAACAGGAACTGGCACTGGGCACTGGATCAATATGTTAGTCCCCAAAAATAGTATAAAAAGTTGCCAAAAGTATATCAAAGTTGTAGAATGTTGGCATGAAACAATCAAAAATTATAGATACGAATGGAGACGTATCACCAGTACCTCCTACTCACTAATATCTTCATGCAAAACTTTCACTTTTATCCTAGGAAGGATCCTCCCATGGTAGAGTTTTACTTGTATGATGTTCCTAAGAAAATGACACTTTACGATTTTTGCAATGTTTGCAAAATACCTTATGAGGGCAGCATCAGTGAACCATGTCCTAGAGTGACATTATTGCCACAACCACTATGGGGGAAGAGAGAGGGTGTCAAATGCAAGAGCAGCTAGTTTACACTGGTCGTGGGGAGAGTGGAGGCCTTAGTGCTCCCGACCTTGCCATTTCACGCCACGCTTTACTTGATGATAGAATTTTTAGTCTGGACGATATGGTGATCCAACAGTTGAACTTAAACCTTTCAAAGGGCCCCATATTCGGAGGTATCAATGCATCTCGTCTAGCCAAACACTTTAAGATACCCATTAGTCTTGACGAAGAAGAGGAAATGCCGCTACCTACAAGATATTTAGACTATGATAGTATGGTAACACATGATTTTATTAGGAAGGATAATGATAGGAGGCTTCTTTACAACTTAGTATTTAGTCAAAGTACTTGTGAGATTATTACTCTACCTGCTTCTTCTTTGTTTGATATTCATTCAGGCAGGTACACTATTATGCCCGAGGACATCTACAGATATTGGGGTCTGTCGCAACCCCGAGCACTTGAGCCGGCACCAGCCCTTGATCCGTTTCAGGATCCAGTTTTTCAGTGGGATCCATAGGAGCTCGCCAACGAGTGGAACCCTCAGGACCCTCCGGAGTATCCAGGAGATGGTTATTCTCAGCCATGGCCCTAGACCAACTTAGGCCAAAATCCTAAGCTTGGGGGAGTACGTATTTCTCATCGACATTACATTCATGTTCACACACTCATCTTAGTAGTCGGTGCTCATACTTTTTCATTGTACCATCCATGGTAGTTTATTTCCTCTTTCCGCTTTCTTCTTGTGTGCTTAATTAACTTTGAGAAAATGAAAAAAATAGTTCTAGCTTTACCTTCTAGTCTGTTTAGTTGTGGCATTAAAAGAAAACCCAAAAAGTTTTCTCATTCTTCTTTTGCTTGTTGGGAGCTTTCCCGTGTAAATAGTTTTTCTCGTTCTTGTTTTGAAATTTATTTCTTTGGGTCGTAAGGAGAAGACCACAATGAAAATGATGAGTGGATCTCATATGCATTATTGTTTATCTATCAGAGAGCCCATATTACCTTGCCTTCTCCCTTGAGTTATTGTTTGCAGATTCCAGTTTAGTCCAATGCACGTACACTCTTATTATTATTCACACCGTTCAATCGTGCAAGTGAAAGGAAATAATGAAGATATATGATGAAGTGATTGAGATGGAGAAAAGCTGGTATGAACTCGGCCTATTTTGTTTTTGTAAATATCATTAGCTCATCATTCTGGATTCACCTCATTATGGATGAAACATGTTTGCAATGATAGTTAGGGATTATAGTTACTCATGCCATGCTTAATTAGCTAAGAGTATATAATGGTTTGTCTTGAGTGCCAACATGCATTTTCAAATGGTTGTGATGTAGTATGATAGGATGGTATCCCCCTTTGAATGATTCAAGTGGCTTGACTTGGCACATGTTCACGCATGTAGTTGAAACAAAATCAACATAGCCTCCACAATATTTATGTTCATGGTGATTTATATCCTACTCATGCTTGCATTCAATGTTGGTTAATCTCAATGCATGTTTATGACTGTTGTCGCTCTCTAGTTGGTCGCTTCCCAGTCTCTTGCTAGCCTTCACTTGTACTAAGCGGGAATACTGCTTGTGCATCCACTTCCTTAAACCCAAAGTTGTTCCATCTGAGTCCACCATACCTACCTATATGCGGTATTTACCTGTCAGTCCAAGTAAATTTGCATGTGCCAAACTCTAAACCTTCAAATAATATTCTGTTTTGTATGCCCGAATCTCTCATGTAGCGCCTGGGGGCAGTTAGTATCTTCCATGCTAGGTGGGTTATTCTCATGATATGTGTCGATTCACTATCATTCACGAGAAAGTGGATGGTATTCGAGATGCCCAGTTCCATCCTAAAAAATCAAATCAAAATATAATGAAACAAAACTCCCCCAGGATTGTTGTTCGTATGGACGGTACTCGTGGATTCGGACAGCCGTGGAGTGTGTTCGACTGGTGGAGGGGGAGTAAAAACTTTATCATTCTGTTTGGGAACCGCCTATAATGTATCTAGCATGGAAGATGGTGAAATCACTTGGTTGTTATGTTGACAATGAAAGCATGCCGCTCAAATTATTATTCATCCCTATTTTAAAAGCTCGAGCTCTAGCACCTCTGCAAATCAATGCTTCCCTCAGTGAACGGCTTACCTATTTTACTTTACTATTGAGTCATCCTCCTCTTATAAAAAGCACCAGTTAAAGAGCACCACCATCATTTGTATGCTTTGTTATTAATTGGTATTGAGTATGATTGTGACTGGATCTCTTTTACCATGAATTATGATTTCTAGTCAGTCCTTGTTCTTCAGGGGTGTTCTTCATTTATGTTTTGTGGTCTCAAAAAGGGCTAGCGAGATACCATTATATCATATTGTATCATGGTTGTTTTGATAAAATTGTTGTCATCCGAGATTTATTATTATTGCTCGCTAGTTGATTATGCCATTGATATGAGTAAATGTGAGACCTAAATGTTATTGTGAACGTGGTTACTCCATAATCTTTGCTGAAAATCTGAACATCAGTTAGACATATTTACAACAACAACATCAAACAGAGTTTGTAAAAGTATTTCTTTGTCACTTTCAGTTTGTCAACTGAATTGCTTGAGGACAAGCAATGGGTTAAGCTTGGGGGAGTTGATACGTCTCCATTGTATCTACTTTTCCAAACTCTTTTGCCCTTGTTTTGGACTCTAATTTGCATGATTTGAATGGAACTAACCCGGACTGACGTTTTTTCAGCAGAATTGCCTTGGTATTATTTTGTGCAGAAATAAAAGTTTTCGGATTGGCCTGGAAATTTACGGAGAATTTCTTTGGAATTAATAAAAAATACTAGCGAAAGAATCAACCAGAGGGGGCCCACCCATTGGCCACAAGCGAGCCCCCCCCTAGTAGGGCATGCCTAGTTGGCTTGTGGGCCCCCTGCAGCTCCACCGACCTCAATTCCAACTCTATATATTCACATCCGTGGAGAAAAAATCAGTGAGAAGAGTTCATCGCATTTCACGATATGGAGCCGCTGCCACCTCCTGTTCTTCCTCGGGAGGCCAGATCTGGAGTCTGTTTTGGGCTCTAGAGAGGGGAAATCGATGCCATCATCATCACCAACCATCCTTCATCACCAATTCCATGATTCTCTCAACCGTTCATGAGTAATTCCATCATAGGCTTGCTGGACGGTGATGGGTTGGATGAGATTTACCATGCAATCAAGTTAGTTTTGTTAGGGTTTGATCCCTAGTATCCACTATGTTTTGAGATTGATGTTGCTATGACTTTGCTATGCTTAATGCTTGTCACTAGGGCCCAAGTGCCATGATTTCAGATCTGAACCTATTACATTTTCATGAATATTTATGTGTTCTTGATCCTATCTTGCAAGTTGTAGACACCTATTACAAGTTATGATCCGCATCCCCGAGGGTGACAATAATTGGGATTCTTTCCGGTGATTACCGTAGTTTGAGGAGTTCATGTATTCACTAAGTGCTAATGCTTTGGTCCGGTGTAGGACCGAAAGTATGTCTAGAGGGGGGATGATTAGACTACTTGACCAAATAAAGGTTTTGCCTATACCAAGTTTTAGGGTTGATAGTTTTTAGCATTTCATGGCAAGTCAAGTACACCCTACACATGCAAGTCTAAGAGTATATAGCAGCGGAAAGTAACAACAAGCATGTATAGAAGGGATAGGGTAGGAAGATCAAACGCAATGGTAGACATGATGATTTTTCCCATGGTTCCGATAGGTGGCGCTATCATACATCTATGTTTATGGAGTCTTCAACCCACGGAGGGTAACAGTCATGAGAGTCCATGAAGGACTCCACCCAAAAGGGTCCACGAAGTAGCAACCTTGACTATTCCATAACGGCTTCCGTCCACGAAGGACTAGCCTCACTATGGGTAGATCTTCACGAAGTAGGCGATCTCCTTGCCCTTACAAACTTCTTGGTTCACTCCACAACACGAAGTAGGAGGCTCCCAAGCAATACCTAACCAATCTAGGAGGCACCACCCTCCAAAAGTAATAGGCTCAGTAATGACGATGAACTCCTTGATCTTGTGCTTCAAGATGATAGACTCCTCAGCACCCAATCACTCTCTCACAGATTTGGCATGGTGGAAGAGATGGGATTGGTAGAAAGCTACTTGGGGAGGCTAGAGATCAAGATCCATATGATTGGAGTGGAAGATCTTGACCTCAACACAAGTGTAGGTGGTTCTCTCTCAGAAAATCTGATAAGATAGGTATGGCATAGTGCTGAGTGCTTCGCTTTCGAGTAGGTGGTGGTGAAGGGGTATATATAGGCATCCCCAAAAATCCAACCGTTACACACAAAATGACCAACTCGGTGACACCAATGTGTTAATATCGGTGGTACCGAAGTGACCAAAAGGTGGCAACTTTTGAATCTCGATGAGACCGATATAGGAAACTCGGTTGCACCGATAAGGTGACCAACGGTCAGATTTCCAATCTCGGTGATGCCGATCCAACATTCTCGGTGGGACCGAAAATGTGAATTTGCGTAACGGAAAGTTGGCAACCTAAACTCGGTGGCATCGGTATGGAATCGGTTGCACCGAAGTGGCTAGGGTTTGGCTGAGTCTGTCTAGGTTCTGGAATCGGTGACACTGGTATGGGAAAGTTGGTTGCACCGATTTTGAGTGTTAGGTATAGAACAGACTTTGGTGGGAGAGTTTGTGGATGTTTCTGGCGACTATCACTTGTGCACGTTTGAGCATATTGTTCACCAACAAAACCTTACCCCCTTTTAATAGTATTGGCTTTCCTATAGACTCAAAGTGATTTCTCACAAATATAAAATGTAGAGTCCTCTTGCTTTAAGCTTGGCCAACCTATTTCCTTGCATCTTGGGGTATGTCCACAATCTCCTTTTGCCAAACCTATCATTGAAAATTTCCTGAAATATACTTGGTGGAAACATTAGTTCAATGACTTATATGTTGTTATTAATTACCAAAACCGCCAAGGGAGAAAATGTGCTTTAATCCGGTTCTCTATTAAAAGGAGGCCTTCATATCCCTTAGTTTCCATTAGGACCCCGCTACCACGGAAGGGTAGGACAAAAGATGTCATGCGAGTTCTTTTCCATAAGCACGTATGACTATATATGGAATACATGCCTACATTACATTGATGAATTGGAGCTAGTTCTATGTCACCCTATGTTATAACTGTTGCATGATGAATGCCATCCGACATAATTATCCATCATTGATCCATTGCCTACGAGCTTTTGACATATTGATCCTTGCTACTGTTACAATCACTACAAAATTGCTACTGTCACTTTTGCCATCGTTACCGCTACTTCCATACTACTTTACTACTAAATACTTTGCTGCAGATATTGAGTCTTTCAGGTGTGGTTGAATTGACAACTCATTTGCTATTACTCGAGAATATTCTTGGGCTCCCCTTGTGTTGAATCAATAAATTTGGGTTGAATACTCTACCCTCGAAAACTGTTGCAATCCCCTATACTTGTGGGTTATCAATGTTGGTGATGGGTCGGGCCTGAAGGGTACCCACGGAATGATGACAGCGAGGCATGGCTGGCAGGTGAGGCCCTTGCCACAAGACCTCGAGACGGGTCGACGAGACCGCACATTGTGGGTCGCGCTCATCACTACACTTAACAAAATACTAATGGTTTGGGTATTTGATCTGAGTTGGTCTTTTGACATTTTTCGCACTAACCTTCACATGGGACAAGTTATGGGTACTCAGCTTCGTTGTATCAGCTGAAGCTCTTCGTACGTCAGCAATGGAGCAACGCGCGCCCGAGTGGTCCAGGACCGCACTGTTCTTGTATTAGAGGTGCTAGGACTCATCTCGGCTGCTGACATATCGTGCATGAGTGCAAAGGGTGAGTGGGCCCATGACCCCTACGCGCTTAGGATTTAGACCGACGGGCTAGCCTCTCGGTTGAGCCTCGGTAGGGCGATGACGTGTTGATTTCCCAAGGCCGAGCATGACCCAGGAAAGTGTGTCCGGCCGGAGGTGATCAACCATGTTGGAAATGTGGTGCACCCCTACATGGATGAATTCAACTATTCGAATTGTCGTGTCCATGGTAACAAAATGACTTGGAGTTGTACCTCGATCTAATACAACTAAAATTGTGATTTAAATTGAAATGAATGTTGGCTCCAAGATTGCTTTCTCGCAGGGAGTCGAGGAAGACTCTTTGGGCATGGTTACTTAATAAATTGCTGCAATAACATTGTTACATGTGAGTTACCAATCTACACTCTTCTAATGCTGCAAGATGTTGAAGATGCTAGTCTTCAATAGGACTAGGTCCTCCCCCCTATTCTTGCTTTTCTGCAGTTAGTACAAAGATATAGTCCCATTCCTTTGATACTAATGCATATTTTAGTATAGTTCTGATGTAATACTTGCGAGTACTTTGGATGAGTACTCACCGCTGCTTTACCTCCTCTTTCCCCCTCGACATGATTACCGCGTTCAAATGATGGAGCCCAGGAGATGGCGTACGTTGTAGATGACTACTACAACACCGCTGGAGCTTACTACTACATGGAGAGTGTCGATGCTCGCGAGTAGTTAGGAGGTTCCGAGGTAGGCAGCCTCGCCTCTTTTGATCCGCTGCTTATGTTTGTACTAGCCTTCTTAAGGCAAAACTTATTTAACTTATGTTTGTACTTAGATATTATTTGCTTCCGCTGACTCGTTTGTATGTCGATCTTATGTTTTCGAGCCCTCGAGGCCCTGGCTTGTAATATGAAGCTTGTATGACCTTAATTCGATAGGGTTGTGTTGTGATATCTTCCAATGAGTCCCTAATCTTGGTCATACGCATTTGCGTGTATGATTAGCATACGAACAAAATGAGGGCGTCACATATGAGTTACCAATCTACACTCTTCTAATGCTACAAGATGTTGAAGATGCTAGTCTTCAATAGGACTAGGTCTTCCCCCCTATTCTCACTTTTCTGCAGTCAGTCCAAAGATATAACCCCATTCCTTTGATACCGATGCATATTTAGTATAGATCTGATGTAAGACTTGCGAGTACTTTGGATGAGTACTCATTGCTACTTTGCCTCCTCTCCCCCCCCTCCATACGATTACCGCGTTCATATGACGGAGCCCAAGAGATGGAGTACACTGTTGATGACTACTACAACACCGCTGGAGCTTACTACTACATGGAGAGTGTCGACGCTCACGAGTAGTTAGGAGGTTCCCATGCAGGAGGCCTTGCCTCTTTCGATCCGTTGCTTATGTTTGTGCTAGCCTTATTAAGGAAAAACTTGTTTAATTTATATCTATACTCAGATATTATTTTCTTTCGCTGATTCGTATGTATTCGAGCCCTCGAGGCCCCTGGCTTGTAATATGAAGCTTGTATGACTTTGATTTATGTCTAGAGTTGTGTTGCGATATCTTCCGGTGAGTCCCTAATTTTGGTCATACGCATTTGCGTATGATTAGCGTAGGACCAAAATGGGGGCGTCGCACTTGTCCAATAATACTTGATATGAAAGAGGGAAACATAAGGTTCCAATTTCCAGTAAATAAAGGGATGGAACATTACCTAGGAAGAGAATTAAACCACCTTATGAATCTATCATGAGGGATAATTATGGGTGTAGTGTCAAGGATGATAACACTTGAAACTATGCATTATGCCTAACTAGGACGTAAAACAATAGCGCTTGTTGGGAGGCAACCCAATAGTTTTCTTATTTTTTCTTCTTCTACTTTATGTTTTTGTGAGATAACATGATTATTGATACTTTAATGATTTTTTTAATGTTTAAATTAGTGTTTGTACCAACTAAAGCCTTTGGGATGACTAGAATGACAAGTAGAATTGATACGGTGCAAAAACAGAAACTTTTGCGTCCAGTGCAGAATATCTCCGATTTTAACGAAACGTATTTTTGATCTGATTTTTGTACAATGTATTTCTATACAAATTACTTAGGTTTTCATAATTTTTCAAAAAAATGGAGTTATAGAAGTATGGTGTCTTTGCTGATCACTACACATTGTTCTGTTTTAGACATATTCTGTTTTTGCTTGCATAGTTTGCTTGTTTTGATGATGCTATTGATTATATCAGGGGGTATAAGACATAGAGAAGTTAGGATATCGTACCTTATGCAATAATAAGATACGAATCAATTTATAATAGTACCTAATGTTTATGGTTCGCCTATCCTACTAACGAAACTCACGAGTTTTTTGTTGAGTTTTGTGTGCTGAAGTTTTCAAGTTTTGGGTATTATCACGATGGATGAAGGAATAAGGAGCGGAAAAGAGCCTAAGATTGGGGAGTACCAAGACACACGAAGTCAAATTCTAGTAATACTCAAGCATCTAAGCTTGGGGATGCCTTCCGGGGCATCCCCTCTTTTGTCTCAATCCATCGGTATGTCACTTGGAGCTATATTTTTATTCATCACATGATATGAGTTTTGCTTGGAGCATCCTTTTCTTTGTTTTGCTTTTACTTTAGTTTTCCACATTCATTGTTTACTGGATGCACCCACTTGAGAGAGACATATGATCACCATAATTTATTAGAATACTCTTTGGGCTTCAATTATATCTTTTGAGCTAAGTAGTTGCTCTAGTACTTCACTTATATCTTTTAGAGCACGGTGGCATATAGACCTTATAGAAATAATTGCAATCTCGTTCTTCACTTAAATTTGTTTGAGAGTTAATAAATAGTGATGGTAACTTTCATGGGTTATAAGACTAGTCCAAAAATAATACATATTCATGAGTTCATAATCAAAACCTTCATGTGGCACATAAAAGAGAAATTGTGAGTCAATGATATTGATGTGGTGATACGAAAGGGCGTGAGTCAATGGTTGTTGGTTAGTAAAAATATCGATAGTTAAAGGGTGTTGATTTGATGTTCATCAAAATATTGGTTATGACATGATGATGATGCGTGAGCATTCTTATTTCTCGTTGAAATCGTGGTGGTTTTTAGGTCGGGGCATGTGATGGTTAACTCTTACCAACCTGCCTCCTAGGGGCATGCAATTAGTACTTTGCTTCGAGAGAGATAATAAAACCATGAAATAAGTATGTGAGTTCTTTATGACTAATGTGAATCCATGGATGTACGCACTCTCACCTCCTCATATTTGCTAGCCTCTTCAGTATCGTGCATTTCCCATTCTCACCTCGAGGATCGGTGCAAACTTCGCCGGTGCATCCAAACCCCATGACATGACACGCTTTGTTGTACATAATCCACCTTATATCTTCCTCAAAACAGTCACCATACCTACCTATCATGTCATTTTCATAGCCATTCCAATATATATTGCCATGTAACTTCCACTCTTACATCATATGACTAGTACACTCATTGTCATGTTGCTTTGCATGATCATGTAGCTGACATAGTATTTATGACAAAGCCACCGTTCATCATTGTTATACATGTTACTCTAGATCATTGCACATCCTGGTACACTGCCAAAGGCATACATATAGAGTCATATTGTTTAGTAGTTTTTCATATCGAGTTGTAAGTAAATAAAAGTGTGATGATCGTCATTATTATGGTATTGTATCGGTGAGGAAAGGATGGTGTACACAATGATTTCCCCACAAGTCGGGATGAGACACCAGACGAAAAAAGGAAAAAAAGAAAAAAGAAAAATAGAAAGAAAGAAAGAAAGAAAGAAAAGGTGCATCATTTCTTGTAGAGATCTGCACATAATAGCCACCCAATGTATATGAATATCAATAGAAGGGGTGTAGAGCTTGATACACGATGTGTTGTTTGCGACCGGCTGTTCGAAGATGGAGGGCAACTTTTATTGAAATGCAAATGGGTGAAGCAAAGATGGTGAGCGTTAATGCCAGAGGAGGTGAGAGTGCAGTTATTACATCAAACTTCGGGAAGAGAAGTAGTACATGCAATCTTACATCTTTCAGAGGAACAAAGAATGCTTACCATTGCTCTCCTTTGATCATGGTGCCACGATAGAAATTTTGAAATCATGATGAACACAAAGCCATGGTAGAAGAATTCCAATATGTTGTTCGTTTTCATGCGCATGAATGGAATGGGTTCCTGAATAAGAAGCCGTCTACTCACATGATCATACATAGCACTTGGAAGCCACCACCGACAGATTGATTTAAAATTAATATTGAGAGAGATTTCTTAGAATATAATGGATATAGTGGATGGGCACTAATATGCATAGATGCCACCCGTGATGTCCTTTTTGCTGTAGTTGTCTCATTCCAATCCATCTTCAATGTTTTACACGCTGAGACGGTGGCCCTTTTCATTGTTGTTATCTGGGATGACAAAATGGGAGTGTACAAGGTTCAATTTGAGACTAATTGTCTAGTGCTACAACAAGCTATGTCATCGGATTATCACAGCATGTCTTCTCTGGACCAAATGTTCAGATAACTTAAGGTGAAGCTTGCCACATAATTTATTTAGGCTATGGTAGTACATACACCATGAGAATGTAATAATCCAGCACAGCTATTGGTGTGGGATTAGCTGATGGACAGTCTAACCAGTGGTACTCTAACTATCGTGATGATGTAACCCGTGTTGTAACCAGTGATTTAGCAGTGACTTAATGGAATATGAGTGTTCCATTTCAAAAAAAGCCAAGCTAAGGAAAAACAGCGTAAAATAAACACATACCAAGGGCATCTTCCAGATCGGAATCACTACCTGTTAGTGGACGCATTCATGGACATGGATACAGGAGCCGACCATCCAACTTTGTCGATCAAATTTCTGCCTCTGTTTTTTTCCTATGTTCGGAGCACTTAAAACATTTATAGGAAATAGCAATAACACAATTCTTCTACAAATAACATGCCAATATCATAGTACAGTGATAGTTCAAATATAAATATTACATCCAAAATAACCGGATATTCAACAAGTTTTCCAAACTCAACATTGCTCGAGTCCAACAAATGCATCAGTATGCACAAATGTTGGTCATCCAGGCGTTGTACCCCTTGAGCTTCGTCCAAAAATGCATGAAACTTGAATGGTTGCCCTTCGTTGTTTGTACAACGCGAGAGGCAACAGGCAAGGGAGAGGGAGGCGGTGGAGAAATATGTCTGACACCACCACGGGTTTTTGGTGGAGCCCGTCAAGGACGAGCGGCTCCTTGCTTGGGTCTACTGTCGGTTACTTACGATGGCGGGGACAGACACTCGGCGTATCTGTCGGAAGAACGCCAAGGTGCTCTGGCTTGTCATCAAGCAGTTCGAGCATGAGGCCAAGGAGAAAACAATGGAGGCGGCTCAGGACCGGGCCGTTCGGTGGCTCAAAGGGCTCATCATTCTCTCCTCCTCCTCCTCCTCCAATGACGATGATGATCATGGCGCGTTGTCCGATGACTCGGACGATCCTCCACCAGCGAGTGACGCCTACAGCTGCGCCGGCGACCGGAAGGGGAAAGGGCCGGCGAGGAAGTGGTGAAGGCTGCTTTCTACACTTCAATTTCATGTTTTTAGATGTAGTTGAAAGTTGTCCGTCATTTATGTGCATTATGTGAAGTATGGCGGTCTTTTAATGATCCATTGGTGATTTTTGGTGAACAGATTGTGCATTTGTATGTCCTATATGTCCGTTTGATGATCTACGTAGTTTGATCGACGTTCCATGGTTTAGTATGAATATAGGGGATCGGATATGAGATACACTGATGTCGACGACGCAATTTGAGAAGTGACCCGTCCGTACCCACGGACGCGTCCGCACACGTTTGATATGTCGGATTTGTCAAGTCCGGTAATAGATGCTCTAACAATCCGTAAAAACCACTAGCACAAGTTTTTCTGTGAGTGTAGCTGAGTATGCATGCAACAAGGTAACAACCCGCAAAAGCCAAAGAAACTGGAGAACAAAAAAACTGCCACTTGCCAAACACCTCCGCGGTTTTACAAAAACTGAGAAAAACTAAGATCGATAGAAACTGGAGTATTCATTGCCTGTGTAATGAATACTGAGGTTTTGGAATACCATGGTTTTGAAGAAAAAAAGTGTTGCCAAACTAGGCTATATGTTTTTTCTTTCTCCCAACATAATGCTTCATATTCTTTAAGGAGGTAAGTGTTCTTACTTTAAGGAGGTGAATTTTGCATTTGTCCAACCTTAAGGGCGCGTTTGGTTCCCCGCATCGGGCCCAACCAGGCCTGCGCAGGAAGGTAGAGGCCTGTTTGGTTGCCTGGTTTTACTGTTGGGCCTGCATCGCACGCTTCTCAAAGCATCCCAGAGCCTGGCTCACTGGAAACCCTTGGATCGGCAGTTTCTCGTGAGCCAGGCTGAGTGCGGCTCGAGGTCGCACGGGCGGATGCGACGCGAGGGCGAGGGGGGATGGCGGGAGATGGAAAATCTGGCGTGTCGTCCCGATGCCAAATTAGCCTCATCCCCCTTTCTACTCGCTCACCCATAGCCACTTTCTTCCCTACTACCTCACCACCGGCGGCGGCTCCAATTTCAGATCTGCGCTAGAGGTGGCGCAACGACGGCGGAAGAGGCAGTAGCGTTTGCGGTGGATCTGGTGCTCCCCTTGCTGTTGGCCATGGCTCCCCCTACGCCGTCCTCGTCTCCGATGCCGGTAAGTAGCACCCCCTCCCCCCTTTGTTAGTTCGGTGTTTAGGCCGTTAGGCAAGGTGTAGGAACGTTTTCCCACTGAATGAACCGTTGATGTCGACTAGGTTATGGACGCACGGATGAGGCTGATAATTCAGGCAACAGCACTGATAAGTGTGATTCAGGCATGGGTCATGTGTTGGGGAACGCGACAGAAAATAAAAATTTCCGGTATGGCGAGCACGCCCAGGACCACAATGGAGACTGCATACAAGGTTTGATCTGATGCGTACCTACTCGAAGCGCAGCGGAAGAAGAGTCGGTGGAGATCGTTGGTGCAGATCCCCGCAGGTAGGATTTTATAACCTCCCAACCGCGAGGATGTACTCCCTTGTTGGACAGCCCTTCGGGAGGCAGTCGGACAGTCCCCCGGACGATGTCGCGGACAACCTTTCGGGAGGACCCTCGAAACTCGAACGGAGACTTGGACAGCCCTACGGGAGGACACACGAACAGCCCCTCGGGCAAAAGATCAAAACTATGACCTCTCTACGGGGTTTCACATATACGATGTCATCTATTCGGCAGGGCTTCGACGTCCAGAACAAGTTCCTGCCGAAACCCAGACAGCCTTACGGCTCTACGAAAGACTCTTTTCGTGGGAGGGAGAGAGAGAGCTTGCAAAGCAAAGCATGTGTATGAGAGCACAAGGATGAAGAGATGGCAGCCCACATCTCCTCTATTTATAGGAAAACCAAGGGGTAGGGTTGGGACTTGAAAATACCAAACTACCCCCACTTTATGTCACACATAAAAAATCATAAGAAGGAAAAGGGGTACCATGTGGAGCTCCATGGAGGAGCTCCACCCTTGGCCGGCCAACCCTTGGGGGGACCCCATGAGGAGCTACCTTGCTCCCCAATCCCTTCTAGAAGCCTTTTTGGAAATATCCAAAAAGGTGCTTTTCCATAAATATCCAAAAAGCACTTTCACTATTCACGACGACATTTTTCAACGCCCGATCGAACTGAAAATATTTATGTGGGCTTAGAACAATTCTAGTACCCCACTAAAATAATTTTTAATGTGATCCGGAACAATTCCGGAATAGTGATTTTCATCTGCGAAAAGCATCTGAAGCGGTTCCGGCAGCTCCGGAACATTTCCGTTTTTTCTTCAGGAAAATTCCCAGAAGTTTCCAGAATGATTCTCGCACCCTCCAAGAATTATCAGGCATGTGCTAAAACCAATTTGACTTAATGGTATCCCCTGAAACTACTTTTTAGTTTCACCGAAACTGTTCCGGTGTCCTATGTGCGGAACTTTTCCGCTGTCCGAAACTTTTCCGGTGTCCGAAACTTTTCGGTGATTTTCTCTCAGACTCCCTGTCTAGTATTCAACAGATAGATGACCCTTAAGCGTGTGACCCTATAGGTTCGGTGAAGCATAGACATGACCCGGAACCCCTTCTGATCAATGATCAACATCGGAGCCGTGGACACCCATATTGACCCCTATACCCACACGAATGAATATTCGAGTGAACCTCCAGTTGTCGTGAGCTATTCCTGTTGCTTCACGATATGTTACAATTACCCGAGGTGAGACATGTAGGCATCCTCGTGGATCAACAACTTGTCCACTATGCCAGTTACCTCGTAGCCGGTATTGTTCTCTTTTCTCGTTCCCGTGTTCCGGCATCCCCGTGATCAAATCACAAAGTGTCTGGCCAGACGATGATGGATACCGTAACACCGAGAGGGCCCAGAGATATCTCTCCATCGTCGGAGGAGCAAATCCCAATCTTGAGCTATCAAGTTACTTGACATACTTTTCCATGAACCCGTAAGCCGCCGTAATAACCACCCATTTACGGATGACGTTTAACAAAACCCAAAGTTCATGAAGCAAGCATGAAGAAACTCGATACTCTCATGGTCTAAGGAATTATGCAAACATTAACCATCTCTGTGTTATTAACCATTAACTTGTGACGAATGTATCTCATAGCATAACATCAATTCGGATCGATTCAACACGAGTGTTATACCAACATCGCGTCCTCAAAATTGTCGGCATAGCCATGCCCATGATCAAGAAAACAAGATCATCATGCAATACTTGAGCCGGTCTAAGAGGCTAGACTAGGATTTCAATTTACCGTTTATTATACCACATGTGCACATGAGTTTCCCTCCAAGCCTCGTGGTAATTGTAGACTCGAGAATCATTGCAGTTATAGCATGGAACATAAACTTTCATTACAAACTTTGGAGATACAAAATAACTGTTATTACTGCCTCTAGGGCAATCTCCTACAGACTCCCACTTGCACTAGAGTCATAATCTAGTTACATGGCTTCCCTAACACCAATGGTTATCCGATGTTGCTCATGCTTTGCTCGTGGTAGAGGCTTTGTCATCGGGTCTGACACATTCAGATCCGTGTGAACTTTGCGTACTTTCACTAAACCTTCTTCGACATGATGTCTAATGAGTTCATATTTGCGTTGAATATGCATTGTCTTATGGTGCGAACATGGCTCCCTTGCCTGAGCTACGGCGCCACTATTATCACAATAGATCTCCACCGGGTCCAGAGCACTTGGAACCACACCAAGGTCTTCAAGAAATTGCTTGATACCGACAACTTTCTTGGAGGCTTCAGAAGTAGCAACATATTCCGCCTCCGTCATAGAATCCGCCATAGTGTTTTGTTTGGAAATTTTCCAATCAACTGCGCCGCCATTCAATATGAAAACATAGCCAGATTGAGATTTGAAGTCATCTGGGTCAGTCATGAAGCCTGCATCAGTGTAACAACTTACAATGAGCTCTTCATCACCTCCGTACACAAGGAGTAAATCCTTGGTCCTTCTGAGGTACTTAAGAATACCCTTGACTATGGCCCAGTGTTCCAATCCTGGATCACCTTGGTACTGGCTGCTAACACTTAGCGCATAGGAAACATCTGGTCTTGTACATAGCATGGCATACATAATAGAACCAATTGCCGAAGCATATGGAATATCATTCATTTGTACTCGCTCATCGAGGGTCCGAGGACTCTGATTCTTGCAAAGCATTGTGCCATGTGACATGGGGAGTAGGCCTTTCTTGGAGTTCTCCATGTTGAACCTTTTCAACACCTTGTCAATGTACGTGCTTTGGCTAAGCGCTATTAGGTGTCTTGATCTATCTCTATAGATCCTGATGCCCAATACATATGCCGCTTCACCTAAGTCTTTCATTGAAAAACTCTTCTTCAATGAGTCTTTTATTTCGCTAAGAAAATTCACATCATTTCCAATCAACAATATGTCATCCACATACAAGATTAGAAAAGCTTTTGCGCTCCCACTAAACTTCTTGTAAACACAAGATTCTTCATCGTTCCTGATGAAGCCAAACTCTTTGACTACTTCATCAAAACGAATGTTCCAGCTCCTTGATGCTTGCTTCAGACCATAAATGGCTTTCTGAAGCTTACATACCTTTCCAGCATTCTTAGGATCGATAAAACCTTCTGGCTGTATCATGTATACATCCTGTTCAAGGTTTCCATTTAGGAAAGCCGTTTTGACATCCATCTGCCATATTTCATAATCAAAATAAGCAGCAATTGCTAGTAATATCCGAACAGACCTAAGCATAGCTACGGGCGAGAAAGTCTCGTCGTAGTCCACTCATGGAACTTGCGTGAACCCTTTCGCGACAAGTCTAGCTTTATGGATAGTAATGTTACCATCCGCGTCCGTCTTTCTTTTGAAAATCCATTTACAACCAATGGGTTTTACGCCATCTGGAACTTCTTCCAAGTTCCAAACTTGGTTTTCGTACATGGATTCCATTTCGGATCTCATGGCTTTGTGCCATTCCCTTGAGCTAGGCCCCGCCATTGCTTCCTTGTAGTGCGCAGGTTCATCGTCTTCAAGAATGAAGATTTCGTTATGAAACCACTCAGGTGGCTAGATAGCCCTACCTGATCTGCGCGGTTCAGTAACAACATTGTCTGAAGTCTCCGCATCACATGCGACAACTTCTGGCTCGGTTGTAGGGATAATTAGCGGAATTTCTTCCAGTTCTTTAGCCATGTCAACGGTTGCCAAAGATTCACTAATCTCATTGAGTTGTATTGTCCTCCCACTCAATTCTTTAGCGAGAAATTCTTTCTCGAGAAAGTGTGCAACCTTTGCGACAAACATTTTGCCTTCGGACTGGTGGTAGAAGAAATATCCAATGGTGTTATTTGGATAACCTACAAAGTAACATTTGTCCGATCTAGGTTCCAGTTTGGTTGTCTGTAAACGTTTTACGTATGCCTCACAACCCCAAACCTTGAGATGCGACACACTAGGTATCTTCCCATACCACATCTCATGTGGTGTCATCTCAACAGACTTAGACGGCGCTCTGTTTAATGTATAAGCAGCAGTGAGTAGTGCGTGACCCCAAAAAGATATCGGTAGATCTGTAAAAGACATCATCGACCTTACCATGTCTAACAGGGTTCGGTTACGTCATTTCGACACTCCGTTTCGCTATGGAGTTCCGGGAGGCGTAAGCTGTGAAACGATTCCACGGTCACTCAGATGTTGGCCAAACTCATGACTAAGATATTCGCCTCCAGGATCAGACCGCAAAAACTTAATCTTTTTGTCACGATGATTTTCTACCTCATTCTGAAAATCTTTGAACTTTTCAAAGGTTTCCGACTTATGCTTCATCAAGTAGATATAGCCATACCGACTTAAATCATTAGTAAAAGTCACGAAGTAAAATACCCACCCCGTGCGGCCGTGTTCATTGGACCACATACATCACTATGTATTATTTCCAATAATTCACCCGCCTGTTCAGGATGACCCGTGAACGGTGTCTTGGTCATTTTTCCCATCAAGCAAGCTTCACATGTGTCAAATGATTCAAAATCAAGGACGGTAAAACTCCATCTTTATGGAGTCTTTGCATGCGTTTCTTTTCGATGTGGCCAAGCCGACAGTGCCACAAGTAAGTGGTGGTGGTATCAACCTTCTTAAGGCGTTTAGCATTCACGTTAAAGACATCATTTCCACAATCAAGATTTAGTATGAAAAGGCCCCCAACAATGGGCGCAAATCCATAAAACATATCCTTACAATAAAGTGAACAACCATTGTTCTCAGACTTGTAGGAGTACCCATCGTGTACTAAATATGATCCAGAGATAATGTTTCTACACAACAACGGAACAAAATAACAGTTAGTAAGTTCCAAAATAAATCCTGAAGGGAGACGTAGAGGAATAATGCCGACGGCTTGAGCGGCGATCCGAGCGCCGTTCTCGACACGCATCACGACTTCATTCTTTGCCAGTTTGCGCACCTTCTGAAGCCCCTGTATCGAGTTGCAAATCTGAGCAACCGATCCGGTATCAAATACCCAAGACTTAGAATTTTCTCTAGCAAGCAAAACGTCAATGACATTAACTTGTATAACAATTATACCTTTTTCGGTTTTCCCGGACTTCTTATCTTCCAGATACTTCTTGCAGTTTCTCTTCCAGTGCCTTGTGCCCTTGCAGTAGAAGCACTCAGTTTCATTCTTGGCTCCGCCCTTAGATTTGCTTTGGAAGTCGGTCTTACCGGCGCCCTTGCCCTTATTTGGCTTGCCTTTCTTTTCGAAACTGGCAGTTTTATTCACAAGCAACACTTGCTTGCGATTTTTCTGCAGTCCTCCTTCAGCAGTTTTCAGCATGGCAAGCACCTCATTTGTTGTTTTGTCCATCCCATTCATGTTGTAGTTCATGATAAAACCGCCATAAGACGGGGGGAGTGAACCTAGCAACAAGTCCATAACATGCTCTTCTGGAAGTGGGAGTTCCAGGATTTTAAGCCTTTCAGCGTAGCCAATCATATTGACTACGTGCTCGCCAACTGAACTGCCCTCAGCCATCTTGGTCTCCGTCATCATTTTCATGATGTCAAAACGTTCAGACCGTGCATTAAAATTGTAAAGAGCATCTAGATCCTTGATCATATCAAAGGAGTTATGGAATTCAAAACGTTTTTGAAGCTCTGAACTCATGCAAGACAGCATGAGGCACTGCACTAAGTTGTAATCATCATCCTTAGTGGCCCAGACATTTTGTATGTCTGTCGCGGCTGTTGTCGCCGGTTTAGGAGGAAGAGGTCCGTCAAGTACGTACACTTTCTTAGCACCCTGGAGGACAATCCTCAGGGTACGGACCCAGTCCGCATAGTTGTTTCCATTCGCAACTAACTTCTCTTTCTCTAACATAGGGCCTAAGTTTAACGCGGTGTTGCGAGCCATTTGATCTACAACGGAAAACACAAGTTCACTTAGACTTTGTTCATAATGATTTTTGGCACTAGTGAATAAATAATTTTTATTCTAAGGTGCACTCCCACTCAAATCAATATCTCTCATAATTGATTGTGAGTGATGCAAGACCCAACTTTCAATTCAGCGTCAAGGATGTAACCATCTCAAGTGACGAGAATTTCAATTGGTAGGCCAACTTTCCAATCACATCTCTATGTGACTCTTGTTCATCTTTCGATGCGTGTGTTCCGAGCTCATGACTTTCATGCCTGAACGTCAAGACAACCAAGTGATCTCGCTGCGAGGTCTCAACTCACCCGCCTCACACTTCTCTAATCGTCCGTACCCATGTAACCATGTGATACCCCGAAGAGATAGGTGTCGTGATGGTGCTACACTTGGGAGAACACTAACTACTTGATATTTTTAGTGAGAGATCACCCTAATAAAAAGCGACTAGCGCGCAATTAAGAAGGGTGCATCAAGAGGGATAAACATCTCAGGCAATTCATAATAGCATGATATGGTATAGCCCTTTTTGACGGAGAAGTCAAGTATTTCTTCGTCTTCGGCATTCGCGTCAGTGTTCACCTTTGCGAAGATTGTCACCACCTTGTCGATGCACCAGATAATATTGCTATCTCTATAGCTAATAAAATAAGTGCATTACATAAGGTTGACACGCAGGTCATTAAAGTGCAATCATATGGCTCCAGCCATCATGCCGAATCATGACACGCAGGTCATGTTAATTACATCATATAGCCATCTCATACATAATCAAATTGAATATGAGCATTGCTATAACACATCATATGCAAATCATCCTGCAAAACCAAGTTAGACGCCTCTAATCGGTTTATACAAAATTTTATTTTACGTGGCTTCTAAGGTTTTGACTCAAACCGCAGCTATCAACGTTTTCATCAAGTATGATAATTCAAGTTGCTAGATTAACTTTCCAGGGTGTATGAAACACGAGATAATAAAATCTCGAGCCCCATACTAAACTTCGTCAAACGCGTGACCCCCGTGTAGATCATATCTGCATTGCCCTTTCGTCTGCGAAACATCCATCTTTCTTTAACTATGGTGGAACCCAAAGAACTGTTAGCCCTTCATTGATCTGTCAATCAGCATACTCAGGAGCAGCATGAAAGGATCGCGGATTGCCAGAACTTTGTAAGATTCCACCATTCTGTCAAGATCAGGACTACGCAAATTCACGGGAAGCAACAGGAACATCGGGTAACAGATTTCATCTGCTACCCGCACAAATAATTTTCAGCAATAGATCTCATCTACTACAAAATTATACTATGCAATACCCATACATATCATGTATTCTAGATCATAACATGCATCTACTCATAGCCTGGCTCTTGATGCCACTGTTGGGGAACGCGACAGAAAATAAAAATTTCCGGTATAGCGAGCACGCCCAGGACCACTATGGAGACTGCATACAAGGTTTGATTTGATCCGTACTGACTCAAAGTGCAGCGGAAGAAGAGTCGGTGGAGATTGTTGGTGCAGATCCCCGCAGCTAGGATTTTACAACCTCCCAACCGCGAGGATGTACTCCCTCATCGGACAGCCCTTCGGGAGGCGGTCGGATAGTCCCCCGGATGATGTCGCGGACAGCCCTTCGGGAGGACCCTCGAAACTCGAACGGAGACTCGGACAGACCTACAGGAGGACACACGAATAGCCCCTCAGGCAAAATATCAAAACTATGACCTCTCTACGGGGTTGCACACATACGGTGTCATCTATCCGGCAGGGCTTCGCCATCCAGAACAAGTTCCTGCCGAAACCCAGACAGCCTTTCGGCTCTACGAAAGACTCTTTTCGTGGGAGGGAGAGAGAGAGAGCTTGCAAAGCAAAGCATGTGTATGAGAGCACAAGGATGAAGAGATGGCATCCCACATCTCCTCTATTTATAGGAAAACTAAGGGGTAGGGTTGGGACTTGAAAATACCAAACTACCCCCACTTTATGTCACACATAAAAAATCATAAGAAGGAAAAGGGGTGCCATGTGGAGCTCCACCCTTGGCCGTCCAACCCTTGGGTGGGCATGAGGAGCTACCTTGCTCCCCAATCCCTTCTAGAAGCCTTTTTGGAAATATCCAAAAAGGTGCTTTTCCATAAATATCCAAAAAGCACTTTCACTATTCACGACGACATTTTTCAGCGTCCAATCGAACTGAAAATATTTATGTGGGCTTAGAACAATTCTAGTACCCCACTAAAATAATTTTTAATGCGATCCGGAACAATTCCGGAATAGTGATTTTCATCTGCGAGAAGCATCTGAAGCGGTTCCGGCAGCTCCGGAACATTTCCGGTTTTTCTTCCGGAAAATTCCCAGAAGTTTCCAGAATGATTCTAGCACCCTCCAAGAATTATTAGGCATGTGCCGAAACCAATTTGACTTAATGGTATCCCCTGAAACTACTTTTTAGTTTTACCGAAACTATTCCGGTGTCCTGTCTGCGGAACTTTTCCGCTGTCCGAAACTTTTCCGGTGTCCGAAACTTTTCGGTGATTTTCTCTCAGACTCCCTGTCTAGTATTCAACAGATAGATGACCCTTAAGCGTGTGACCCTATAGGTTCGGTGAATCATAGACATGACCCGGAACCCCTTCTGATCAATGATCAACGTCGGAGCCGTGGACACCCATATTGACCCCTATACCCACACGAATGAATATTCGAGTGAACCTCCAGTTGCCGTGAGCTATTCCTGTTGCTTCACGATATGTTACAATTACCCGAGGTGAGACATGTAGGCATCCTCGTGGATCAACAACTTGTCCACTATGCCAGTTACCTCGTAGCCGGTATTGTTCTCTTTTCTCGTTCCCGTGTTCCGGCATCCCCGTGATCAAATCACAAAGTGTCTGGCCAGACGATGATGGATACCGTAACACCGAGAGGGCCCAGAGATATCTCTCCATCATCGGAGGAGAAAATCCCAATCTTGAGCTATCAAGTTACTTGACATACTTTTCCATGAACCCGTAAGCCGCCGTAATAGCCACCCATTTACGGATGACGTTTAACAAACCCCAAAGTTCATGAAGCAAGCATGAAGAAACTCGATACTCTCATGGTCTAAGGAATTATGCAAACGTTAACCATCTCTGTGTTATTAACCATTAACTTGTGACGAATGTATCTCATAGCATAACATCAATTCGGATTGATTCAACACGAGTGTTATACCAACATCGCGTCCTCAAAATTGTCGGCATAGCCATGCCCATGATCAGGAAAACAGGATCATCATGCAATACTTGAGCCAGTCTAAGAGGCTGGACTAGGAATTCAATTTACCGTTTATTATACCACACGTGCACATGAGTTTCCCTCCAAGCCTCGTGGTAATTATAGACTCGAGAATCATTGCAGTTATAGCATGGAACATAAACTTTTATTACAAACTTTGGAGATACAAAATAACTGTTATTACTGCCTCTAGGGCATATCTCCTACATCATGTTCATGCACCAGATAGTTGTTCGTCGTGTTGGGAGACCTTTGATCCGCTATGGTCCAATGTTTATCCGGTATCAGGAGAGGATTCAAAATTTGAACTACATCTACAACTGCAATGACGTTAAGGCTCTGTGGATGCTTCGAATGAAAAGAGCACCATTTGCCAGGCTTGTCGAGACCTTTAGGATCAGGGGCTGCTACAAGATAACATCAACACCTGTGTGGAAGAGCAAGTGGCAATGTTTCTCCATGTTGGTGGCCATAAACAGAGGTTGGGGGTCATTCACAACACGTTCAGGAGATCAATGAAGACCATCTCTAGGTACTTCAAGCAGGTGTTTTTTGCTGTTGGGGAGCTTAGAGGAGAGATGATTAAGAGACCATCTAGCCGGACTCCATCCAAGATTCGAGGAAGCTCAAGATGGTATCCATACTTCAAGGTGAGCATTGACAATATACACTTTTCATCGCTTGGTATGCTTGTATTATTCAAGTTGAGCACTAACACAGGCTTGTGATGCCATTTTTAGGATTGCATTGGGGCAATAGATGGTACTCATGTCACTGCCAGAGTTCCTAGGTCACTGTCTACAGCATACAGGGGGAGGAAGCACTACACAAGCCAGAATGTGCTTGCTGCTGTTGACTTTGATCTGAAATTTACATATGTGTTGGCTGGCTGGAAGGGGTCAGCGCATGATGCTAACATTCTTAGTGACAGCATGACTCGACCTGATGGGATCAACATCCCTGGCGGGAAGTTCTACCTTGGAGATGCTGGCTATGCATGTCGGCCGGGTGTTCTTCCACCCTTCAGGAAAACCAGGTACCATCTCAACAAGTTGAGTGGTAGGAATTATCCTAGGACTGCACAGGAGTTGTTTAATCTCATACACTCCAGCCTTAGAGTAACTGTTGAGAGGGCATTTGGAGCTCTAAAGAATAGGTTTAAGATCCTGGATCAGAAGCCATTCCACCCATACCCCACTCGGGTTAAGCTTGTTCTTGCTTGTTGCATTCTGCATAACTGGATCCTCCAGTGGGGCTTTGATGAACACATGCCTGAGGAGGAAGAGGTCGAGCATGACCATGTTGTTAGCTCCGGCCATGATGTGGAGGCATTTGACAATGAAGCTTGGAAGAACAAAAGGTTGGAGTGGGCAGAGGCAATGTGGCTTAACAGAGGTCAGTACATGATTTGAAGAAGAGGAAGAAGAAGAAGAAGAAGAAGAAGAAGAAGAAGAAGAAGAAGAAGAAGAAGAAGAAGAAGAAGAAGAAGAAGAAGAAGAAGAAGAAGAAGAATAAGAAGAGGAAGAGGAAGAGGAAGAGGAAGATCTGATAGCAGCAACACCGATGAACTATCCCCTATTTAGCCAATGGCTCCTAATAATTTGTTCTGTCATCTGATAGTAGTTAGGATGAATTGTCATTTGTTTAACTAGTTGTTCAGATTGTGTGCGGTAAGCTCACCACTAGTTAGAAGTGATGACAACAACTTATGCAGGTTGCAACCAAACACCATGTCATATGTGTGCCTAATGCAATGCGGGCAACCAAACACGAAGTCAAAAATGGTTGTCTCATGCAACTAAGGTACATGCAAGCAACCAAACTATGTGCATCTCGGGTCTTTTTGCCTGCATCCCCTCAAACCGGCTCACTAGAGCCAGGCTAGCCGGGCCAAGCTCGATTGCCAATGTAACCAAACACGTCCTAAATGACATAAGTTGCGACTTTTTTTCATGTGGTTTGACAGCAATTCAACCAGGTGCTCCGCTTCGGCAACCATGGAAACGCTAGCAGCCGGAATGTCCGCACCCACGGCTTCCAACTCTTGTGAGGCATCCCAAAAGACAAGATATTTCAGGTAGCCACGAACCGCTTCGCTGGAACTGCCTCGGACACATCAGCAATTCTAGAGACGATCTCTCTACCTCCTCTCTTCATCGGCAGGGATGTGGGTCCTCGGCCACTCATGTTGCCGCTCCGGCGGCATGAGGGGACGGGGGGGGGGGGCGACGACTTCGCTTCGGTGCCTAGATAGGATAGGTTACCTTTTTTTGAGAAAAGTAGGTTTCGTTTTTTTAGAAGGGAGCTTTACATGAGTGGTGGGATCAACGCGGTGCCGCGATGAGGTGTTTCAATTGGCATCGCTAGAAAGTAGGTAGCCTTTGTCTCTCATCGGACTTCAGTTTTGTCAATGTTAGGTTGTGGTGGCTGGAGTTTCGCGCCCTCTCAGGCGACGACGTCATTTGGGTTTTTTGGAGTATGGTGTGTGAACGATGGCTTGCAGCGACGCTATTCTTTTGGGACCATGTACATGTTTGATGAAGACGGGCAACGTCGGGATCTGAGATGATCTCCGGCCAACATAGACTCGGTTCATCATCTACGAGGAGCCGTTTAATCAACTCACAAAGCACTATAGTCTCAGATGGGGTCTTCCAAATTTGGGTACGGAGGCTCCTCACGTCTTACTCCGCTGGCGATGCGCAATAATCATGTTGGGCACATGTATCTGCCAGTGTGAAGTTCCAAATTTTACATTTCTCGTCTCTCTTGTGAAAATCTCCAAGCCACCTAGCCCCCTGTTTTTTTGTTTTTTTTGACGGCACGCCTAGCCCTCTGTTTGTCTCTTGGAGCGGTCACATGTGGTATTTTGTTTGTTTGTTCGTGGACATGTGGTAATTTCCATTAAAAAAGGTGTAATTTCTGCCGTTGTTACTAGGATATGAAGCCATGAACGAGTTGATGTTTTCTACTACTGTATATTGGTCCACCCTCTTGGGAAATTTAATTGCAAGAAAATTTTGTATACAAACATAACCATTTTTTGGAGTAACACCAAAACCAATTTTTTGCCTTCCCTAACATATAGACGGGCAAAATTTGGTAACCACAAGCAATGACCCTTGCGAAGCATACGGTACATCTCCAGTTGATCACGTTGTTTTGGGATGGATCCCAACCAGGTACGGCCTCAGATATCAACACCAGCCATAGCAATTCAGAAGAAACATGGTAGCCCTCACGCTGACAAACTATGCCAAGACAAGTCAATACTACAATGTCTCAAGTCTGTCGTAGTGGCGAGTACAGAGTACAGAACGGACATAGTAAAACCATGATGAGCAAACAAACAGCGCCACGGACAATTAACACCCACGAAAACATTCTGATAGCTAGCCCTTTGACAGAGAGCTTTATCTTTCCAAAACACCCACACATTATCTGTCAAGACTATATAGTTTATAATACGTAAAGGCAGTATTAGTCCGAATATCCAGCTTATCCAGATCCATAGAAGCCCCTGCCAAGATGCTTCAAGCCTATATATCAGGAAATTACAGACAGGTGGTTAGTTGCAGAAATCAATCGAGCAAGACACCAAAGAAAGGAAAAGCAGCGATAATAGATGAGAAAATGCACAGGCATAGCATTTCCTTTTACTAAAGCTGCCAAGTACAGTTTATTTCCATGTACCGTTTGGCAGCTTGGGGAATCACGTGTGCTTGCACTAATTCAAAACCATGAATCAAATGGACCAAGCTGCCATAGTATGGATGTTCGATCATTTGATCAAATAATAAGGCACATAGCAAGGACTGACGCACCTTGTTGGCAATGTTGTTGGACAGCCAGTCAAGCCCCTCGTACAACCCCTCCCCAGAGGTAGCACACGTGCTCTGGATGTACCTGAAACAAGTAGCAAAACATAAGTTCAGAGAAAATATAGTAAATCAAGTCTTTATAGAGAAGGCCATTAAACATAGGTTGGATGGTAGAAAATGAGTACTAGAATAGACGTTAATTTTCGTAACAACGGTATAAGTGTATCACCACCTCAAGACAAGACTATTACAAATATTCAAGTGTTTCATGTTTTGTTGCTTCCCAAATATAAAAATCTACTTAGTATTTAAGATTGGCATGTTATTGGAGATCAATCATAAAACTATTGTGCAACAAGACAAACTTTCATTCACCATAAAAGCATACCAGTGTCGCTGGCGCAGGGAATGCAGGCCAAGCTTGTCAGTGATTTCAGCAGCGTTCATGGCATTAGGAAGATCTTGCTTGTTTGCAAACACCAGCAGAACAGCATCACGCAGCTCATCCTATAAAAATAGTACAGCATTACCATCATTAATAATCGTGTCACTGAAATGATGACAAGAGCTAAACTTCCACAAGGCAGCATCTTAAAACAGTAAAAAGATTAGTACAGATATTCCCTTGTCAGAGAGACACTAGTACTTACTAATATGGTTATTATGCTAAGTATCACCGACAGACAAAAGATAACATCCAATAAGTATTCAACACCCTAGTGAAGAAATCTACAAAACGTAAGCCACTTATGAATTTCATTAGTGATCTATGCATAGACATTGTTTTATGCCCTGTGGTGATACCTCATTCAGCATCCGGTGAAGCTCATCTCTGGCCTCAACAACACGCTCTCTGTCATTGCTGTCCACAACAAAAATGAGACCCTGGGTGTTCTGGAAGTAGTGCCTCCACAGGGGCCTGATCTGTATTGAGCAAGTACACAAAACATTAGATGACAAGCACACAAGGAAAATAGATGACATGAAAATATAAATATTCAACACAACACGATGGCATGCTCACGTCAATTCAAAGAAGGCATGCACCTCTCAGTGTAATATCAATCTTGCAAATGCTATAAATGACTAAGCAAAGGTATATTTGGCCAAATAAAATGTATTGGCCTTCAGAAATTTTGGTTACCTTGTCCTGACCCCCGACATCCCAAACAGTGAAACTAATGTTCTTGTACTCTACAGTTTCGACATTAAACCCTGCAGATTCAAAAAAAAATGGATTTCATCAAAATATGTAGACCGTGATGTCAAAGTGGCAAAGTAAAGATCTAGAACGTGAACATGATAAAATCAGCATTCAAAAAATAAGCATCTGAACACACAGCAACAGCATGAGCGGCATATCTTTGTTAATAGCAAAATATCAAGCATGTCAAGGCCAGACACAAGTTAGAACTCTTACAGGAGGTTATACTGCTCATGAGTTGCCCACTTTGGAATGATTTGACATTTACTAGGACTCATGGTCAGTAAACTTGATTATTTTCACCCAATATTAGTAACAACAATGAAATGAATCTGTGTAATCACTATGACAGTGTTGACGCCTGAATCTGTGTGATCACTATGATAACGCTGACACACCTGGATCTGTGTGATCACTATGATAGAGGTAACACACATGGATCTTGTGATCATAATTACAGTGCAGACACTCTATCCTGCCTTGACTGAACTCCCAAGCTCAACTATCAAACTGAACTTGGTGATATGCAAAACAATTAGCAGACAACTTGCAATCTTAAACAAACTGAATGGTTTGTCTTCGATTAGGCTTCTTTGGGACAATGACTTGTTGCTTTTCAAATATAAAAGTTTTTAATGTACTAACATATAACACGACGCATGAAGTGAAGTTCATTTACAGAAACTAGCACATAAATAAGCTACGAAAATAAGATACAAATGAGACATATAATCAACTCGAGATCAGCTTCAATTTATCTTCATTGTCAAAAGCATTAACTTTATTCCTAAGGCAGGCAAGACCCATCTTTACACTAAAATGGGGGAGTATATCTGGTGATACGGCCTCACAGGTGATACGATGCACCAGTGTATCCTGGGCCATTAGATCACGTTCAGTGGGACAGGATGATTGCGCATGGGCTGGCCAGCTCCTTCATTTCAAATATACAAAATACACCCTGAGTTATGTTCTTAACTGGGCGTCAGGCCTTTTCCTATTACCAGATTACTAGCTCCACTTCGTTGGCCATAAGAAAATGCCTCAGTTTCAATGTGCAAACACACACTCAAACCCAGCGCTCCTCTTAAGTATTGCTCTTGTGTCATCTCCATAGTTTGTTGTTATACTGATAAAGTTCAACAAAATAAATCCACTATTTGTTTTGTTACTTTTTCCATGAATAATTATATTTGCGAATACTTTGTCCAAGAATAATAATAGACTAGTTTGGTAAGTTACGTTTATTAATTTCCTTCTATTATATCTTTTGATCTTCAAATTGTTTTCAATTATGATAATATATCAAAAGTGTTATTTTTAATTTTTGTGGTTGCTTTTCAAAAATTCCATTTCAGCTCTAGTCCGTACAATATAAAAAATCTGATGCAGCTAGACAATTGACCTACATATGTTATCTTTGCTAAATGATTTTATTTGAGAACATTTGAACAAGCAGCTAAATTTATCTTCCTTTTTTTTGCAGGTAACATTTGCATTTATCTTGGAGAGAAAAGCAATCTATTTGAGTGAATGTTGTGGTGAATGCACCATCTCACATATGCTGCTAAATAAACAATGAACAAATCTGAAGAACTCTAGACATCTTTATATGTTGAATTGCTTCAAGACTCACACTCAATTAAGAATATATTGAAGGGTGTTTCTTGAATATTTCCCTGTGGTGGAGCTGGTCATCACATGCACATTCATCCTGTCCCTCCCAGCATGATCTAATGGTTCATAATATAGTGGAGCACCGTATCACCTGACCGACCGTATCACTAGATACTTTCTCACTAAAATGGTCTCTAACTTGCTTACCATGGAACACTCGTTACATGCACAGGCTCCTAAGCTAAAGGTGCCGCAACATGTCGAGAATATATGTATATTTACAAACTACCAACAAGATAAAGAACATGCTGTAACAGAAAATTGTCGTAGAACGTTGGCTTACCGATTGTGGGGATGGTGGTGACGATCTCTCCGAGCTTGAGCTTGTAGAGGATGGTGGTCTTACCGGCCGCATCGAGACCGACCATGAGGATCCTCATCTCCTTCTTGGCGAAGAGCCGGCTGAACAGCTTCGTGAACGTGAGCCCCATCTCCGCTCCTGCGCTGAAACGAAACGAGACAAAATTAAGGCCAAGGCGTCAACCCCATAGATCCACACAGAGACAGGCTCGTTATAAGAATTATTGCTAAAAATATATCAGGAATCGAAGCAACCCAACTAGATCTACGAGATCTGATGCCAGCGGCAACCAGATCCGCGCCACGGCGCACGAACAGCGCCAAACCGGACCAGATTCGCGACCAACTAGCGCGGGAATCGTGCCGGATTCCCGAGCACCCGCGTGAGAACAAAGCTGGGCCGACCGAAGCCGGTCAAACGCGGCAGATTCCTCGAGCCACACCCTCGAAAAACCGACCGAATCTACCGGACACCGACAGGATGATGAATGAGATGGAACGCCCCCGATCCACCAGAACTAGGGAGATTGAACACGATCGCTGCAACAGCGGAATAAGATCGCGAATCGGCCGGCCAAACCACCGATCGGATCAGGAGTAGGAGCCGCATCGGGCACGAGGAGGGTAGAGATCCGGCGAATGGTGATTACCGAGATCGTGGCGCCTGCTGTCCTGTGCGTGCGGTCGCGCGCTCGGCTCGGTGATTTCCTCTTCTCTTCTCTTCCTTTGCCCTCCTCGCGCCGGGTTCCTCCCTGGTTCGGGATCGGTGGCAGGAGGAGGAGAGAAATGGAGGAGAAAGAGAGAGAGGCCGAGATGGTCGCACGCGAGGAAATCTATATAGGGAGGTGCTTGGAGGGTCACCGGCAGGTGGGGCCGGATTTCTTCGTGGAAGACGCATAGAAGGCAGCGTGGGCCAGCTGTTAAGTGGGTCCATCTGTGTGCGGTGCCATTAACTTGGGCGGTAAATGTGGACCGCGTGAGTACTATACCGGACATATCTCCCGCGTCGCTAAAAACCCAGGCCTGAGCCCGGTCCGACTCGGTTATCGGATCTGATTTTTGGGTCCAAGCCCGGCCTGCCCGGCAGACTCGGCCCGGCATAGGTATAAACTTCAGTTTTTTCGGGTCCGAGTCCGGTCCAGCCTGGCCACCGGGTTCAAATTTTAGGCTCGAACCTGGTCCGTGGGAAGGTCGGGCCGGGCCGACCGGGCCGAGCTGCCCATGGCCAGGTATAACCGTGTTCATTCAAAATCAGGTTTAGAGAATAGTGGTGATTCGTAGCGGTGTATCCACGTGCATTACCATGGACCAAATATTAACATAACTAGACGATGTCCCGCGCTGCTGCGGGAACCTTGTTAAACTAAAATTAATGGGAAAATATATAAAAGTATCTTACATGACTTTATTCCCTGGAAAAACATGCATGAGGTGATATTTTTTTATGAGGAGACTAATGGAAAAAGAAATTTATGACTCGATGCATGGCTTGATGATGTGGCATTGTTGCATGGAGAGAAAAATTAGATAGTGGGTTATATCTATTTAAGAATAGAGGATAAAAGGACGACTGGAATTTTTTATGCAAAACAAAATAGTATGGTTTAAAAATCGACGCGCTGCTAGCACCGCACTGCATCAAAAGGGCAAGTGAACTTCATGGCTTGTTTCGTCAAACGTAAATTTTCCAAAACAAGGAAGTGGAGCGAGTTTCACGCCGGACGTGAGTGAACCGCAACACTATCGAGAAATGAACCTCATTTGTTTTTTTAACCTTTCTGTAACATTTTTATGCACTTCACATTGGGAGTAAGTGAACCTAAACACTACAGAAAGTGAACCTAGACACTACAGAAAGTGAACCGCATGAGTTCTTGTCATGTCCCTAACATATTTTTACTTCACATTGGGCACTAGTGAACCGCCACACTACCCAAAAGGAACCGCGAAACGACCAAAACTAGCCCGCACTATTTTTTTTGTCACCTCCCGAACATATTTGACTTCTTCTCATTTTGTTACTGTTGTTATTGGCCTACAAAGACGAGGCAAACACACTGCGTTTGTCGTGATTTCGTCACGGCAGATGCCATGGGTGGCTTATCTCTACTCCTAAAGGGGCACTTGATAGCTTCTTGTCTTGGTTTTTTTCGTCATCCCTCCCAGCTCCATCTGGGGGTTTTCGTCATCCCTCCCACCAACTAGAAAACCAGGGCGTACGCACGTAATCCCTCGCACTCCCAGCAAAAAAACTGGACGAATGGGCTCCCACATACGGAACGAAGAAAAAAACAAACGAAAATAGATCGATCGAGGCTCCCACGTCCGTCGTGAATAAAAATCGGACAAAAAACTGATCTGGGAACCCACATCTGTCACGGAAAAAAGGCCTCGACGCTCGAGCCAATCGCTATTCCATCGCTGTGATAGCAAACCCCAGGTCGCCTTCATCACGAGCCCCAGGCCGCCTCCATCCCGAAGGCCTTCGCCGCCATGGCCGCCATCCATTCTCCGTCATCCAGGATCCCGCTAGCCAAGCAACTCCTCTGCGCCTCCCTCCCTTCTACCCCGCCGCTGGGACCTCGTCATTCCAGGTCGCGGTCACACATGGCCGTCGCGCCCGTGCTTCCTGGGCCACCGTCGGCGCAGTCCTTTCCTTCACCCCCGTTGCCGCCCAGCTCCTCCCACTCCTTCCACCTCGTCTGCACTGCAAGGGTAATCCTTTCCTCAGTTTTGATTTCATTCCCCCGAACCATCTGAGGACTGATCCAACAAGTCAACTTTTTTTCCTCCACTTGCACCTCCTCTAGCAGGGCCGCCGCCAGGCAGCGCAAAAAGGAGCACAAGCTCGACTACTGCTACCTGTAGGATGAGACCAACCACCACGTCTTCCTTCACGAGCTCAAACCCATCCTCGCCCACCACCTGCACCAAAAGACGACCACCAGTACTACCGTCGGCAGCAGCAACGCATGTATGGTTGCCTGCGGTGCCGCGGCCACCAAAGACCATCACTTCAAGGTAGAAAACACGCTCCCACCATTCTTACTATTTTTAGAGACCATATGCCAGACAGTGCGGATATGAATCTCATTCAAATTTCTACCCACAATTCTTGCTATTTCTTGAGGATCACTGTTGGAAATATGCCCTAGAGGCAATAATAAATTGGTTATTATCATATTTCCTTGTTCATAATAATCGTTTATTATCCATGCTATAACCGTGATGATCAGAAACTCAAATACATGTGTGGATACATAGACAATACCATGTCCCTAGTATGCCTCTAATAGACTAGCTCGTTGATTAAAGATGGCTATGTTTTCCTAGTCATGGACATGAGATGTCATTTGGTAACGTGATCACATCATTAGGAGAATGATGTGATGGACAAGACCCAAACTACAAACGTAGCATATGATCGTGTCAGTTTATTCCTACTGTTTTCTGCATGTCAAGTATATGTTCCTATGACCATGAGATCATGCAACTCACTGACACCGGAGGAGTACCTTGTGTGTATCAAACGTCGCAACGTAACTAGGTGACTATAAAGGTGCTCTACAGGTATCTCCGAGGGTGTCTGTTGGGTTGGCATGGATCAAGACTGGGATTTGTTACTCCGTGTGATGGAGAGGTATCTCAGGGCTCACTCGGTAATACAACATCACAACAAGCCTTGCAAGCAATGTGACTAAGTGTTAGTCACGGGATCTTGTATTACGGAACGAGTAAAGAGACTTATCGGTAACGAGGTTGAACTAGGTATGGAGATACCGACGATCGAATCTCGGGCAAGTAACATACCGAAGAACAAAGGGAACATCATACGGGATTAACTGAATCCTTGACATAGAGGTTCGACCGATAAAGATCTTCGTAGAATATGTAGGAACCAATATGGGCATCTAGGTACCGCTATTGGTTATTGACCATAGAGTTATCTCGGTCATGTCTACATAGTTCTCGAACCCGCGGGGTCTGCACACTTAAGGTTCTGTGACGTTTTGGTAGTATAGAGTTATGTATGGTGGTGACCGAAGGTTCTTCGGTGTCCCGGATGAGATCCCGGACGTCACGAGGAGCTCCGAAATGGTCTGAAGGTAAAGATTGATATATAGGAAGTCCTGTTTTGGTCACCGGAAAAGTTTTGGGCTCATCGGTAGTGTACCGGGAGTGTCGGTAGTGTACCGGGGGACCATCGGGAGGGGTGTCACGCCCCGAGGGGCCTCATGGGCTGTGGGAGGAGACAAACCAGCCCCTGGTGGGCTGGCCGAAGCCTCCACTAAATCCCATGAGGTTTGAGAAGGGAAAATCCAAAGGTGGAGAGGTGGAAAGAGTTTCCAAGTGGAAAGGAGGAATCCTACTCCTAATAGGATTGGAGTAGGATTCCCCCACCTCTAATTTCGGCCAGATATTGAGGGTTTGTGGCTGCCTCCTCCCCTCCCTCCCTCCTATATATACTAGAGGATTTAGAGGGAAGAGCTAACCCTAATTGTCACGTGCTGCCCTCTTCTTCCTCTAGATCGTTTTCTCATCTAGATCGGTTTTCAGCGATGCTTAGGTGAAGCCCTGTTGGAATTCCTCCACCACCATCGCCGCAATGCTGTCGCGCTGACAGAGAACTCATCTACCTCTCCACTCCCTCTTGCTGGATCAAGAAGGCGGAGATCGTCATCAAGCTGTACGTGTGCTGAACGCGAAGGTGTCATTCATTCGGCGCTAGATCGGAAGGACCGTGATCAAGATCGCGAGACGGATCGTGATGAGATCGCAAGATGGATCGTGATGAGCTCGCGGGACGGATCGTGATTGGATCGCGGGACGGATCATAATAAGATTGCAGGACGCTCGGCGATTTGGATCGCGAAGACGTTCGACTACACCAACCGCGTTTCTTAACGCTTCCCGCTTAGCGATCTACAAGGGTATGTAGATCCACTCTCCCTCTCGTAGATGCTCATCACCATGGATAGATCTTGCGTGTGCGTAGGAACTTTTTTGTTTCCCATGCAATGTTCCCCAACAGTGGTATCAGAGCTAGGTCTATGTGTAGATGAGATCTCGAGTAGAACACAAAGGGTTTGTGGGTGTCGATGCTTAGATTGCTTCCTCCCTTGGTCGTGTTTTGGTTCAGCAGTATTGTGGGATGAAGCAGCCCGGACCAACCTTACTCGTATGCTTATGAGAGACCGGTTCTATCGATTAACGTGTAACCTTGTTGCACAAACATGTCTGGCAGGTGTCTATTTCTCCAACTTTAGTTGGATCGGTTTCGACAAAGGCGGTCCTTGAGAAGGTTGAAAAGCAACTTATGTATCACCGTTGTGGTTTTTGCGTAGGTGGGAATTGTTCTTGCTAGATACCCGTAGCAGCCACGTAAAACATGCAACGACAATTAGAGGACGTCTAACTTGTTTTTGCAGGGTATGTTGTGGTGTGATATGGCCAATTACATGATGAGATATATGTGATGTATGAGATGATCATGTTTTGTATAGAATATCACGACTTGCATGTCGATGAGTACGGCAACCGGCAGGATCCATAGGGTTGTCTTTAATTATTGTATGACCTGCGTGTCAATCATTAAGCGCCATGTAATGCTTTACTTTATCTCTAAACGGTAGCAATAGTAGTAGAAGCATGGTGGGCGCGACAACCCCGATGGCGACACGTTAATGGAGATCAAGATGATGGAGATCATGGTGTCATGCCGTTGACGATGGAGAACATGTTGTTGCTTTCAAGATGGAGATCAAAAGCACAAGTTCATGGCCATATCATGTCACTTATGATTTTCATGTGATGTTAATCCTTCTATGAACCTTGTTTTGATTAGGACGACGGTAGCATTATAAGGTGATCCCTCACTTAAATTTCAAGATGAATTGTGTTCTCCTCGAGTGTGCACCGTTGCGAAAGTTCGTTGTGTCGAGACACCACGTGATGATCGGGTGTGATAGACTCTGCGTTCACATACAACGGGTGCAAGCCAGTGTTGCACATGCAGAACACTCGGGTTAAACTTGACGAGCCTAGCATGTACCGACATGGCCTCAGAACACAAGAGACCGAAAGATCGAACATGAGTCATATAGCAGATATGATCAACATGATGATGTTCACCATTGAAACCACCTCAACTCACGTGATGATCGGACTTGAGTTGGTGAATTTGGATCATGTATCACTCGAATGTCCGGAGGGATGTCAATTTGAGTGGGAGTTCTTAAGTAATATGATTAATCGAACTCATTATCATGAACATAGTCAGTAGTGTTTTTGCAAACTGTGTTGTAGATTACTAGCTCACGCTGTAGCTCCCTTGAATTTTTATATGTTCCTAGAGAAATAGAGTTGAAAGATGATGGTAGCAATGTTGCGGACTTGGTCCACGATATGAGGATTGTCCTCATTGCTGCACAAAAGGCTTATGTCCTTAATGCACCGCTCGGTGCGCCAACCCCTCTAGCGTCGTTTGTAGATCTTGTGAACGTCTGACAGGCACGTTCTGATGACTACTTGATAGTTTAGTTTGTCATGCATTACGGCTTAGAATTGAGGCTCCGAAACGTTTTGAACATCACGGAACATATGAGATGTTCCAAGAGCTGAAATTAGGATCTCAGGCTCGTGCCTGTATTGCGAGATATGAGATCTCCAACAAGATTCTTTGCTTGCAAAATGAAAGAGAATAGCTCAATCGTTGAGCATGTGCTTAGATTTTTTGGGTGCTACAATCGCTTGAATGGAGTGGGAGTTGATCTTCCAGATAAGATAGTGATTGATATAGTTCTCCAAGTCACTGTCACTAAGCTACTAGAACTTGGTGATCAACTGTAAAATGCCAGGGATAGAAATAATGAATCCTGAGCTGTTCGTGATGTTTGACACCGCAAAGGTAGAAATCAAGAAGGAGCATCAAGTGTTGATGGTTAGTAAAACCACTAGTTTCAAGAAGGGCAAGGGCAAGGAGGAAAACTTCATGGATGGCAAGTCAGTTGCTGCTCCAGTGAAGCAACCCAAAGTTGAACCCAAATCGGAGACTAAGTGCTTCTATTATGAGGAGAGCGGTCGCTGAAGCGGAACAACCCTAGATACTTGGTAGATAAGAAGGCTGGCAACGTCGACAGAAGTATATTTGATATACGTGTTATCGATGTGTACCTTGCTAGTACTCCTAGTAGCACCTAGGTATTGGATACCGGTTCAGTTTCTAAATGTTAGTAACTTGAAGTAAAAGCTACGGAATAAACGGAGACTAGCTAAGTGTGAGGTGACGATGTGTGTTGGAAATGTTTCCAAGATTGATGTGATCAACATCGCACGCTCTCTCTACCTTCGGGATTAGTGACAAACCTAAATGTTGTTGGTGTTTGCGTTAAGCATGAACATGATTAGATCGTGTTTATTGCAACATGGATATACATTTAAGTTAGAGAGTAATGGTTATTCTATTTACATGAATAATACCTTCAATGGTCATGCACCCAATGAGAATGGTTTGTTGAATCTTGATCGTAGTAATACACATGTTCATAAGATTGATGCCAAAGGATACAAAGTTAATAATGATAGTACCACATACTTGTGGCACTACCGCTAAATGTCATATTAGTATAAATTGCATGAAGAAACTCCATGTTGATGGACCTTTGGACTCATTCGATTTGTAATCGGTTGAGACATGCGAACCATGCCTCTTGGGCAAGATGACTAAGGACCCCGTTTTCCAGTTTGATGGAGCGGGCAAGTGATTTATTGGAAATGATACATGTTGATGTATGCAATCCAATGAGTCTTGTAGCATGCGGGGATATTGTTATTTTCTTACCTTCACTGATGATTTGAGTACATAATAGTGTATATTTACTTAATGAAACGCAAGTCTGAATCGTTTGAAAAAGTTCAAGCAAATCCAGAGTGAAGTTTAAGATCATCGTGACAAGAAGATAAAATGTCCGCGATATGATCATGGAGGTGAATATCTGAGTTACGAGTTTGGCATACAACTTTAGACAATGTGAAATTGTTTCACAACTTACGCCACCTGGAACACCATGGTGTGATGGTGTGTTCGAACGTCATAGTCGTGCTCTATTGGATATGGTGCATACTATGATGTCTCTTATCATTTTGCCACTATCGTTTTGGAATTATGCATTAGAGACAACTACATTCACTTTAAATAGGGCACCATCTAAATCCGTTGAGATGACACCGTATGAATTATGGTTTGATAGAAACCTAAGATGTAATTTCTTAGTGTTTGGGGCTGCAATGCTTATGTGAAAAAGGTTTTCACCTAATGAGCTCGAACCCAAAGCTGACAAATGCATCTTCATAGAATACCCTAAGAACAGTTGGGTAAACCTTCTATCTCAGATCCGAGCATAAAGTGTTTGTTGCTAAAACGGGTCCTTTATCGAGAAAGAGTTTCTCTCGAAAGAATTGAGTGGGAGGAAGATAGAACTTGATGAGGTTGTTGAACCTTTGTTCAACCAGAGAGTAGCGCAGCGCAGGAAGATGTTTCTATGAAGCCTACGTTAGTTGAAGAGAAAGTTAATGATGATGATCATGAAGCTTCGGATCAAGTTACTATCGAACCTCGTAGGTCGACAACGATGTGTACTTCTCCTGAGCGGTACGACAACCCTGTCTTGGAGGTCATGTTGTTGGACAACGATGAACCTACGAGCTGTGGAGAAGCGATGATGGGCCCGGAAACCAACAAATGGTTAGAGGCCATGAAATCCGAGAAAGGATCCATGTATGAAAACCAAGTATAGACTTTAGTAGACTTGCTCGTTAGACGGCAGGTCGTCGAGTACAAATGGACCTTTGAGATGATGACAAACGCTGATGGTAAATGTCACCATTTATAGAGCTCGACTTGTCGCAAAGAAGTTTCTGACAAGTTCAAGGAGTTGACTACGATGAGACTTTCTCACTCGTAGCGATGCTAAAGTCTGTTGGAATTATGTTAGCAGTTGCTGCATTTTTCAATTATGAAATCTGGCAAATGGGTGTCAAAACATCATTTCCTTCCTTAAGGAAAGGTTGTATGAGATACAACCAGAAGGTTTTGTCAGTCCTAAGGATGCTAAAAGGTATGCCAGCTTCAGTGATCCTTCTATGGACAGAAGCAAGCATCTCAGAGTTGGAATATACACTTTGATGAGGTGATCAAAGCTTTTGAGTCTACGCAAAGTTTATGAGAAACTTGTATTTACAATAAAGTGAGTGGGAGCACTATGGAGTTTCTGATAAGCATATGTGGTTGACATATTGTTGATCAGAAATGATAGAATTTCTGGAAAGCAAAAATGGTTGTTTGAAAGGAGTTTTTCAAAGGAAGACCTGGATAAAGCTACCTAATTGTTGAGCATCAAGATCTATAGAGATAGATCAAGAGAAGATTTTGAATGAGTACATACCTTGACAAGATTTTGAAAGAGTTCAAAATGGATCACTCAGAGAGAAGTGTTCTCGCCTGCTTTGTAAGGTGTGAAGTTGAGTGAGACTCAAAGCTCGACCACGGCAGAAGAAAGAGAAAGGACGAATGTCATCCCCTATGCCTTAGCCATAGGCTCTGTATAGTATGCCATGCTATGTACCGCACCTGTGTGTGCCTTGCCATGAGTCCGTCAACGGGTACAAGAGTGATCCAGGAGTGGATCGCTAGACAGCGGTCAAGATCATCCTTAGTAACTAAAAGACAACGGAAATGTTTCTCGATTATGGAGGTGATAAAGAGTTCGTCGTAAAGAGTTATGTCGATGCAAGCTTTAACACCAATCCGGATGACTCTTAGTAGCAATTCGGATACGTATAGTGGAGGAGCCATTGGAATAGCTCCAAGTGGAGTGTGGTAGCAGTATTTACAGTTTGACATAGAGATTTGCAAAGTACACATCAATCTGAATGTCGCAGACCCGTTGACTAAAAGACCTCTCTCACATGCAAAGCATGATCGAACCCCAAAACTCATTGGGTGTTAGATTCATAACAATGCGAATCACATGGTGATGTGAACTAGATTATTGACTCTAGTGCAAGTGGGAGAATGTTGGAAATATGCCCTAGAGGCAATAATAAATTGGTTATTATCATATTTCCTTGTTCATAATAATCGTTTATTATCCATGCTATAATTGTGTTGATCGGAAACTCAGATACATGTGTGGATACATAGACAACACCATGCTATAATAGTATGTCTCTAATAGACTAGCTCGTTGATCAAAGATGGCTATGGTTTCCTAGTCATGGACATGAGATGTCATTTGGTAACGGGATCACATCATTAGGAGAATGATGTGATGGACAAGACCCAAACTACAAACGTAGCATATGATCGTGTCAGTTTATTGCTACTGTTTTCTGCATGTTAAGTATATGCTCCTATGACCATGAGATTATGCAACTCACTGACATCGGAGGAGTACCTTGTGTGTATCAAACGTTGCAATGTAACTGGGTGACTATAAAGGTGCTCAAAAGGTATCTCCGAGGGTGTCTGTTGGGTTGTCATGGATCAAGACTGGGATTTGTTACTCCGTGTGATGGAGAGGTATCTCAGGGCCCACTCGGTAATACAACATCACAACAAGCCTTGCAAGCAATGTGACTAAGTGTTAGTCACGGGATCTTGTATTACAGAACGAGTAAAGAGACTTGCCGGTAACGAGGTTGAACTAGGTTTGGAGATACCGACGATCGAATCTCGGGCAAGTAACATATCGAAGAACAAAGGGAACATCATACAGGATTAACTGAATCCTTGACATAGAGGTTCGACCGATAAAGATCTTCGTAGAATATGTAGGAAACAATATGGCATCTAGGTCCCGCTATTGGCTATTGACCGTAGAGGTGTCTCGGTCATGTCTACATAGTTCTCGAACCCGCAGGGTCTGCACATTTAAGCTTCGGTGACGTTTCGGTAGTATAGAGTTATGTATGGTGGTGACCGAAGGTTGTTTGGAGTCCCGAATGAGATCCGAACATTACGAGGAGCTCCGGAATGGTCCGGAGGTAAAGATTGATATATAGGAAGTCCTGTTTTGGTCGCCGAAAAAGTTTCGATCTCATCGGTAGTGTACCGGGAGTGCTGGTAGTGTACCAGGGGACCATCGGGAGGGATGTCACGCCCCGAGGGGCCTCATGGGCTGTGGGAGGAGACAAACCAGCCCCTAGTGGGCTGGCCGAAGCCTCCACTAAAGCCCACGAGGTTTGAGAAGGAAAAAATCCAAAGGTGGAGAGGTGGAAAGAGTTTCCAAGTGGAAAGGAGGAATCCTACTCCTAATAGGATTGGAGTAGGACTCCTCCACCTCCAATTCCGGCCAGATATTGAGGGTTTGAGGCTGCCTCCTCCCCTCCCTCCCTCCTATATATAATAGAGGATTTAGAGGGAAGAGCTAACCCTAAGTGCCACGTGCTGCCCTCTTCTTCCTCTAGATCGTTTTCTCCTCTAGATCGGTTTTCAGCGGTGCTTAGGCGAAGCCCTGTTGGAATTCCTCCACCACCATCGCCGCAACGCCGTCGCGCTGACGGAGAACTCATCTACCTCTCCGCTCCCTCTTGCTGGATCAAGAAGGTAGAGATCGTCATCAAGCTGTACGTGTGCTGAACGCGGAGGTGTCGTTCGTTTGGCGCTAGATCGGAAGGACTGTGATCAAGATCGCGAGACGGATCGTGATGAGATCGCGAGACGGATCATGATGAGTTCGCGGGACAGATCATAATTGGATCATGGAACGGATCATGATGAGATCGCGGGATGCTCGGCGATTTGGATCGCGAAGACATTCGACTACACCAACCGTGTTTCTTAACGCTTCCCGCTTAGCGATCTACAAGGGTATGTAGATCCACTCTCCCTCTCATAGATGCTCATCACCATGGATAGATCTTGCATGTGTGTAGGAATTTTTTTATTTCCCATGCAACGTTCCCCAACAATCACAGGACCAGCCGGGCCTGGTCACCATTGCCATGGAGGAGATCCTCGGGTTTGCAGCGTTCATCCTACCAGGTGGTGCAGGACACCCACGTTTTTGATCTACTCGTGCCCAAGGAGCAGGAGGTCCTGGTGCTGGAGGACTCTCCAAGGTAGTATAAATAATGCCTTACTCCGCTCTCACAATGCAACACGACCTCTTTTTAAATTGTTTCAAACAAAGAATACTAACAAAATACATATAGAAGAATTGCTTTATGGATGCTTGGCCCTAACACTCGTACAAATTGTTTTCACATCCCAACCAACTTAACCACTGTAGACGTGTGGCAGTATTGTTTTTCCTTTGCAAGTTGCCCTACAATTTTAATAATTAATTATGCAATTCTAATGCTCCCAATGAGAGCCTTTAATGTATCTCATACCTCATGAAATACAAAATGAACTGTTAGTGCTTTGACAGATACCATGCATACACAGTGAATGTTTTTCTCTCCTGAACCAGAAATTTGTTGTCCAAATTGTTTGTTCTTTATCTGCTTTGCCATGTCGTTGGGACGGGTATTCCCGATCTAGACATTGCCTCTTGCTACATTATTATATCATATTCTTAGGGGTGACAAATTGGTGGTACCACATGGATCTTATTTCTTTTTGTATGTAATAGAGTGTCCTTTTGTGTTGCCTTTTTCTTTTTCTTCGATGTTGTAGCCTCACTAGGATGGATTAAGAGGTCATCTGTTCCTTTTTCCTAATCAAATAGGGCTTCCAAACTAATGAGAAGTGCAATCCTTTTTATCTGTGGGCCAATATTCATCTTCTTGCTTCGTGAATTTTTCTATTTTCTCGATGTTGGATGCTATTCGTGTCCTTGAGGCCCTAGTCATCGGCATTGGTCAGGTTGTTGTATTGCTTTTCCTCCCTCATGTTATGTTGTTTGCCCCTGTTAATGTTTGTTGTACATTTTCCTTGAATTTTTTCTGCCTTGTTGTGCATTGCGTCCTATATACTTAAGGATTTCACCCCCACTACTTGACTTATCTCAACATGCAGCATAAACACGTCAACATCCATTCTCGTGTGGCCATGTCAGCAAAAAAAAACATTAACACCACGTCTGATTTCCACTTGCACAAACAAAACACTATTGTCCTTTGTTGTAACTGACGGGTCTTTTCACTGTCTTGGTGCCCCGTTGCCGCAAACTGTTAGTCCCAACCCCCACCTCTACTTTGACACACGGGTCTATAGTGTGCTGCATGAGAACATATCTACCCTCCCATGTTATGTTGTGAACTAGCCCGACATGTCATGGTTGCAACTAGCTCATCGATTATTTAATGCTAGACCACATGTCATCGCGACACATGATCTTTCAAATGGCTAGTCTGTTCCAATTCTTCAATGGCACATCCACTATTTCTCCACCATCATTGGACAGGAAACTGAAGGAATTGCAATAGTCGAGGACACTGAGAGGTGAGTGATAATCCCCAAGTGCAAGGAATCATCATAGCAATTTCCAAAGGTGGAAGTGATAAGTATGGAGTGTGGAACCCACAAGGAGCTAAAGGTAAGATCAATATTCTCTCAAGTCCTATCTGCCACTGATACGACTGTACGTACGCCGAATGTTTGCTTCCAACTAGAAACGAGAAATAAAACTACTTTTTGGATATCAAGAGAATAGCCTTGCATGATATCGGAGAACTAAAATATAAAAATAGGTGTTGTTATCATAAAGTTAGAATATATTACAATATATTATAAATAGCGAGTGTGGAATAATGATGGGTCGGTGTGCAGAATTGTCCTAGGCAATTGTTAACAAGATCGGTAATCATTATTGCAATTTTATATGAGGGAGAGGCATAAGCTAACATACTTTCTCTACTTGGATCATATGCACTTATGATTGGAACTCTAGCAAGCATCCGCAACTACTAAATATCATTAAGGTAAAACCCAACCATATCATTAAAGCATCAAGTCCCCTTTATCCCATACGCAACAACCCCCTTACTCAGGTTTAAGCTTCTATCACTCTAGCAACCCACTATAAGCGAATCATGAACGTATTGCAACACCCTATAGCGGGAATCCTTCACGTGTGCGCGGCACGAGAGGCACCATAGGACAGCACCAAAATAAACATACAACTCAAACCAATCTAGATCATCAATCAACCCATAAGACAAAAGAAATCTACTAAAAACATCATATGATGGCAACACATAATTGGATCATAATATGTGGCATAAATCACCATGTTCAAGTAGGGGATTATAGCGGGATGCGGGGGAGTGGACCGCTGAAAAGATATGAGGATGGTGACAAAGAAGGTGATGTTGATGAAGACAATCACCACGGTGATGGTTCCCCCAATGGCACTCCGGCGCCACCGAGAGAGAGGGGGAGAGGGTCTCCCTCTTGTGATTCCTCCTCCATGGCCTCCCCCCTAGGTGGGGAGAGGTTCTCCCTCTAGTCCTTGGCCTCCATGGTGATGATGCCCCCTCCATCTTCCTCCTTCATGGTCTCCAATGATGGTGACCCCCTCCGACAGGGTGCCGGAGAGGGCCAAGATTGGTTTTTCGTGGCTACAGAGTCTTGCAGCGGCAGAACTTCTAATCTAGGTTTCTTTCTAGGGGTTACAGGATTTATAGGAGCACTTGGCGTTGGAATCAAGTCAAGGGGATTCCCGAGGGGCCCACAAGACAAGGGGCGCGCCTCCTAGGCTTGTGGCTGCCTTGGGACTCCTCTCTGGTATCTTTTTGCTCCAGTATTTTTTATATTTTCCAAAAATATTCTCCGTAAATTTTCATCCCATTCCAAGAACTTTTATTTCTGCACAAAAAACGACACCATGGTAGTTCTGCTAAAAGCAGCGTCAGTCCGGGTTAGTTCTAATAAAATCATATAAAATTATTGTAAACATGGCATGAATACTTCATAAATTATAGATATGTTGGAGACATATCAGTGAACAGTCATCTGCACTATAAAAACGTGCCTCAACTCTGCCTTCTCCGTGGTTGTGTGCTCCTTCACGAATCAAAATTGTTAGTGTTGCCAGCCTCATATTATGCTTCCATAGGCTCCACATACTCTTGCGGCAACCACATTATAGCCTTCTAGCCTTTTATCCTTGCAAGTGCTGCAACCTATGCTACATGGTGTTGCCATCAAAAGCTATGAAGGTGAATCCAATGCTTGAGTCTCACACCAGCACGCTGAAGGGAAATGATTAGATTAGCACATGGTTACCATCAGACTGATACCCTCATGAGTTCGCCAAAAGAATGAATTTTTTTTGGCCTCCTTCCGTCCAAGCTGCTAATAAGCTTATCATACGGGCCATCTCGGCCTGTCAATGTTGCCACTATTTCTATTTTTAGTTCTTTTTCTTTCTTGCGGGAATTTTCACTTCATACTTGAGAGAACGTAGCCTACAATCGTGTATTATTTTTTCTGACATAGATACATGGGTAGGCACTAGAAAAGTTCATTTTGTTTTTCCGCAAATATGTAACTACCAATTTGTTTATGGTTTCATGAAGTGCGTCATGACTCCTATGTAGATTATACAGTACAATTTTGTCTACTTTGATGGTCAGTCTTGCTCCCTTCACCGTGTTAAAAAAACTGGTCTTGCTCCCTTTATTTTATTCATTATTTGAAATTTCATACTAAAGAAGATGATTGACATCATTGTGTGTATATAAAAGAATGTTGTAACATCAAGTTTTCCTGTTGCAAACAATTTGCCATCTGTACAATGAAATGGTTTTTCCTTCCCCCTACGATGTGTGACAATGTCCAGATCTAATCATTAGTTTTGGAGAATTCCAAATACAAACACCATGAATTCCAATGGTGCATTACTGCTCTTACATTTTCATTTACATTGTTCATTCTTTACAAAATAGTATGGTTTAAAAATTGACGCGTGAACCGCATCAGATAGAAGAACGCACTGCTATCACCGCACCGCATCAAAAGGGCAAGTGAACTTCATGGCTTGTTTCATCAAATGTAAATTTTTCAAAACAAGGAAGTGGACCGAGTTTCACGTCGGGCGTGAGTGAACCGCAACTCTATCTACAAGTGAACCTCATTTGTTTTTTTGTCATTTCTGTAACATTTTTATGCACTTCACATTGGGAGTAAGTGAACCACGACACTACCAAAAGTGAACCACGACACTACAAAAAGTGAACCGCATGAGTTGTTGCCGTCTCCCTGACATATTATCACTTCACATTGGGCACTAGTGAACTTCCACACAACCGAGACGGAACCGCGAAATGACCAAAACTAGCCCGCGCTATTTTTTTGTCACCTCCCTAACATATTTGACTTCTTCTCATTTTGTTACTACCGTTATTAGCCTGCAAAGACGAGGCAAACACACCGCATTTGTCGTGGTTTCGTCACGGCAGATGCCATGGCTGGCTTATCTCTACTCTTAAGGGGCACTTGCTAGCTTCTTTTCTTGGTTTTTTTCATCATCCCTCCCACCTCCATTGGTTTTTTCATCATCCCTCCCACCTTCATTTGTTTTTTTCATCATCCCTCCCACCAATTAGAAAATCAGGGCGCATGTACGTAATCCCTCGCACTCCCAGCAAAAAAACCAGACGAATAGGCTCCCATGTATGGAACAAAGAAAAAAACAGATGAAAATAGATCGATCGAGGCTCCCACGTCCATAGTGAATAAAAATCGGACAAAAAACCGATCCGGGAACCCACATCCGTCACGGAAAAAAGGCCCCGACGCTCCAGCCAACCGCCATTCCATCGCTGTGATAGCAAACCCCAGATCGCCTACCATCATGAACCCCAAATCGCCTCCATCCCGGAGTCCTTCGCCACCATCCATTCACCGTCATCCAGGATCCCGCCGGCCAAGTAACTCCTCTGCACCTCCCTCCCTTCTACCCCGTCGTTGGGACCTCGTCGTTCCAGATCACGGTCACACATGGCCATTGCGCCCGTGTTGGGGAACGTTGCATGAGAAACAAAAATTTTCCTATGAACACCCAAGATCTATCCATGGAGATGCATAGCTATGAGAGGGGGAGTGTGTCTACATACCCTTGTAGATTGCTCAGCGAAAGCGTTAGTAAACGTGGTTGATGTAGTCGAACATCTTCGCGATCCAATCACGATCCGTCCCGATCCAGCGCCGAACGAACGGTACCTCCGTCTTCAGCACACGTACAACTCGATGACGTCTCTGCCTCCTCAATCCAACGAGTGAGGGAGGAGTAGTAGATGAGGTCTCCAACAACACGACGGTGTGGCGGTGGTGGTGGTGCTATCCCGGTAGGGCTATGCCTAGCGCTATCGAAACCGCGAACGAAGGAGAAAACGATCTAGGGAGAGAGAGGGGCGCCAAGGGCTTCTCGTGTCCTCTTGGGGTGCCCCTCCCCTCTATATATAGGTGGAGGGGCATGGGGAACAACCCCTCCAAGCCCTAGGGCGCAACCAAGGGGAGGAGGTGGAATCCTAGTCCCCCTCCTTCCCTTCCATACAAAGGTGGACTTTCTACCTTTCCCAACTTCATGGGCCTTGAGGGACTTGTGCGCTTGGCCCAATAAGGCCACAGTGTCTCCCCTAATACCATGCAAACCCTTGGGACATGGTGGAACCCTTGGTGGACTTACGGACTCCTACGGAAGTTTCCGGAACCTTCTAGAAGCTTCCCGGTACAATATCGGAAAAACCCAAAACTTTTCCGGTAGCCAAAATATGACTTACCATATATAAATCATTACCTAGGCACCATTCCTGAGCTCCTCGTGACATCCGGGATCTCATCCAGGACTCCGAGCAACTTTCGGTCACCAACATATATAACTCATCAACACTATATTGTCACCGAACGTTAAGTGTGAACAACTATAGACCCTATGGGTTCGAGAACTATGTATACATGACCAAGACACCTCTATGATCAGCAACCAATAGCGGGACCTGGATGCCCATATTGGCTCCTACATATTCTACGAAGATCTTTATTGGTCAAACCACGATGTCAAGGATTCAATCAATCATGTATGCAGTTCCCTTTGTCCATCGGTATGTTACTCGCTTGAGATTCTATCGTCGGTATGTCCATACCTAGTTCAATATCGTACTGGAAAGTCTCTTTACTTATTCTGTAATACAAGATCCCGTGATTAACTCCTTAGTTACATTGCTTGTAAGCTTCTTGTGATGTTGTATTACCGAGTGGGCCCAGAGATACCTCTCCGTCGTATAGAGTGACAAATCCTAGTCTTGATCCATGCCAACCCAACAGACACCCTCAGAGATACCTTTAGAGCACCTTTTTAGTCACCCAGTTATGTCGTGACGTTTGATACACACAAGGCATTCCTTTGGTGTCACGGAGCTGTGTGATCTCATGGTCATAGGGACGGATACTTGACATGGATAAAGTAGTAGCAATAAACTGACACCGTCATATGCTGTGCTTATGGTTGGGTCTTGTCCATCACATCATTCTCCTAATGATGTGATCCCATTATCAAATGATAACTCATGTGTATGTTTAGGAAACCTTGACCATCTTTGATCAACGAGCTAGTCTAGTAGAGGCTTACTAGGGACACTTTGTTGTCTATGTATCGACACATGTATTTGAGTTTCCAATCAATACAATTATATCATGGATAATAAACGATTATCATGAACAAGGAAATATGATAATAACTCACTTATTATAGCCTCTAGGGCATATTTCTAACAGTCTCCCACTTGCACTAGAGTCAATAATCTAATTCACATCACCATGTGATTAACACCCAATGAGTTTTGGGGTTTGATCATGTTTTGCTTGTGAGAGAGGTTTTAGTCAACGGGTCTGTAACATTGAGATCCGTGTTTTCTTTGCAACTCTCTACTGTAGATATTGCTACCACGCTCCACTTGGAGCTATTCCAAACGGTTGCTCGAGTATACATATCCGGTTTGCTACTCAGAGTCATCCGGATCGGTGTCAAAGCTTGCATCGACGTAACCCTTTACGATGAACTCTTTGTCACCTCCATAATCAAGAAACATTTCCTTACTCCTCTAGTTATTAAGGATAATTTTGACCATTGAGAAGTGATCCAATCCTAGATCACTCTTGTACCCCTTGCCATACTAATGGCAAGGCACACATCACATGCGGTACACAACATGGCATACAGTATAGAGCCTATGGCTAAGGCATAGGGGACGATCTTCGTCCTTTCTCTTTCTTCTGTCGTGGTCGAGTTTTGAGTCTTACTCAACTTCACACCTTGCAAATCAGGCAATAACTCCTTCTTTGACCGATCCATTTTGAACTATTTCAAAATCTTTTCAAGGTATGTACTCATTTAAAGTCTTATCAAGTGTCTTGATCTATCTCTATAGATCTTGATGCCCAATATTTAAGTAGCTTTATCTGGGTCTTCCTTTGAAAAATATTTTTCAAACAACCCTTTATGCTTTCCAGAAATTCTACATTATTTCCGATCAACAATATGTCAACCACATATAGATATCAGAAATTCTATGGTGTTCCTACTCACTTTCTTGTAAATAAAAGTTTCTCATAACTTTGTATAAACCCAAAAGATTTGATCACGTCATCAAAGTGCATATTCCAACTCCGAGATGCTTGCTCCAGTCCATAGAAGGATCGCTGGAGCTTGCAAACCTTTACGTCATCAAAGAGCTTGCTTCCTTTGAGATCCTGGACGTCACGAGGAGCTCCAGAATGGTTCGGAGGTAAAGATTCATATATAGGAAGTCCTCTTTTGGTCACCGGAAAAGTTCCGGGCTTATCGGTAGTGTACCGGGAGTGCCGGTAGTGTACCTGGAGATCTTCGGGAGGGGTATTTCGACCCAAGAGGCTTCATGGGTTGTGGGAGAGTGAATATCAGCCCTTAGTGTGCTGGTGGAAAATCCCACACAAGGCCCATGTGGCTGGAGAAGAAAACCCAAAAGGAAAAAGGTGGAAAAAGGCAAAAAGGAAAAAAAAGAATCAATCCTGATCCTACTAGGAGTGGAGGAGGTGGACTCCTCCTCTCCTAGTTCGGCCGAAGCCTAGAAGGCTTGGAGGCCAAGCTGCCTCCTCTCCTCCTCTCCTCCTATATATACTGGTGGTATTGAGGGGTTTTGCACTAGATTTTCAGCCACGTGCTACCCGTTCCTCCAGTGCATAGTTTCTTCTCCAGATCGGTTTTCTGCAGTGCTTAGGCGAAGCCCTGCCGGAATTGCTCCACCACCATCGCTGGAGCGCCGTCAGGCTACCGAAGAACTCTTGTTCCTCTCCACTCCTTCTTGCTGGATCAAGACGGTGGAGATCGTCATCAAGCTGTACGTGTGCTGAACGCGGAGGTGCCGTTCGTTCGGTGCTAGATCGGAAGGATCGTGATCAAGTTCGTGAGATGGATCATGATCAAGTTCGTGGGACGGATCGTGATCGGATCACGGGACGGATCGTGATTGGATCGTGGGATGGATCGTGATTGGATCGCGGGACGCACGGCGATTTGGATCGCGAAGACGTTCAACTACACCAACCGCGTTTCTTAACGCTTCCCGCTTAGCGATCTACAAGGGTATGTAGATCCACTCTCCCTCTCGTAGATGTTCATCACCATGGATAGATCTTTGTGTGCGTAGGAAAATTTTTGTTCCCCATGCAACGTTCCCCAATAGTGGCATCATGAGCTGGGTCCATGTGTAGATGAGATCTCGAGTAGAACACAAAAGGTTTGTGGGCATTGATGCTTAGATTGCTTCCTCCCTTGGTCGGATTTTGGTTCAGCGGTATTGGAGATGAAGTGGCCTGGACCAACATTACTCGTATGCTTACGAGAGACCGGTTCCCTCGACGCAACTTGTTGCCTAGATGGCTTGCGGGTGGCAGTTTCTCTCACTTTAGTTGGATCGGATTCGACAAAGGCGGTCCTTGAGAAGGTTGAAAAGCAAATTATGTATCACCATTGTGGTTTATGCGTAGGTGAGAATCGTTCTTGCTAGAAAGCCGTAGCAGCCACGTAAAACATGCAATAACAATCAGAGGACGTCTAACTTGTTTTTGCAGGGTATGTTGTGATGTGATATGGCCAATTACATGATGTGATATATGTGATGTATGAGATGATCATGTGATGTAAAGAATTTCACGACTTGCATGTCGATGAGTACGGCAACCGGCAGGAGCCATAGGGTTGTCTTTAATTATTGTATGACCTGCGTGTCAATCATTAAGCGCTATGTAATGCTTTACTTTATCGCTAAATGATAGCAATAGTAGTAGAAGCATGCAGGGCGTGACAACCTCGATGGCGACACGTTGATGGAGATCAAGATGATGGAGAACATGGTGTCATGCCGGTGACGATGAAGATCATGCCGGTGCTTTCAAGATGGAGATCTAAAGCACAAGTTCATGGCCATATCATGTCACTTATGAATTGCATGTGATGTTAATCCTTTTATGCACCTTGTTATGCTTAGTATGACGGTAGCATTATAAGGTGATCCCTCACTTAAATTTCAAGATAAAATTGTGTTCTCCCCGAGTGTGCACCATTGTGAAAGTTCGCCGTGTTGAGACACCACGTGATGATCTGGTGTGATAGACTCTACGTTCACATACAACGGGTGCAAGCTAGTGTTGCACGCGCAGAACACTCGGGTTAAACTTGACGAGCCTATCATGTACAGACTGTTGGGGAACGTCGCATGGGAAACAAATTTTTTCCTACGCACACGCAAACCTATCCATGGTGATGAGCATCTATGAGAGGGAGAGTGGATCTACGTACCCTTGTAGATCGCTAAGCGGGAAGCATTAAGAAACGCGGTTGGTGTAGTCGAACATCTTCGCGATCCAAATCGCCGAGCGTCCCGCGATCTCATCACGATCCATCCCGTGATCCAATCACGATCCGTCCTACGAACACATAATGATCCGTCCCGCGAACTCATCACGATCCATCTCACGATCTTGATCACGATCTGTCCCGCGAACTCATCACGATCCGGTCCGTGATCACATCACGAACCGTCTCGCGATCTCGATCACGGTCCTTCCGATCTAGCGCCGAACGGACAACACCTCCGCGTTCAGCACACGTGCAGCTTGATGACGATATCCACCATCTTGATGCAGCAAGAGGAGGTGGAGAGGAGAGAGAGTTCACCGGCAGCGTGACGGCGCTCCGGTGATGGTGGTGGAGCAATTCCGGCAGGGCTTCGCCTAAGCGCTGCAGAAAACCGATCTAGAGGAGCACCGGTGAAATGGGTAGCACATGGCCGTAAACTGTGTCCAAACAACACCCAATCCACTAGTATATAAAGGAGGGAGATAGAGGAGGTCTGGTGCAAGGAAAAACTCCAATAGGAGTCGCCCAAACTAGAGGGGGGAGGAGTCCTACTCTTCCTCCACTCCTAGTAGGAGTAGGACTCTTCCTTTTTAGCCTTTTCCCACCTTTTCCTTTAGGACTTTTGCCTCCTGCGCCATGGGCCTTGGTGTGGCTGTTTTTACAGCCCAATAAGGGCTGGTTATTATTCTCCCACAGCCCATGGACCTCTTGGGGTCGAAATACCCCTCCCGGAGGTCCCCCGGTACACTACCGGCACTCCCGGTACACTACTGATGAGCCCGAAACATTTCCGACGACCAAACTGGGACTTCATATATATGAATCTTTACCTCCGGACCATTCCGGAGCTCCTCGTGACGTCCGGGATGTCATCCGGGACTCCGAACAACCTTCAGTCACGACCATACACAACTCTACACTACCGAAACGTCACCAAACCTTAAGTGTGCAGACCCTGCGGGTTCGAGAACTATGTAGACATGACCGAGACACCTCTACGGTCAATAACCAATGGTGGGACCTGGACGTCCACATTGGTTCCTACATATTCTACGAAGATCTTTATCGGTCGAACCTCTATGTCAAGGATTCAGTTAATCCCGTATAACGTTCCCTTTGTTCTTCGGTATGTTACTTGCCCGAGATTCGATCGTCGGTATCTCCATACCTAGTTCAACCTCCTTACTGGCAAGTCTCTTTACTCATTCCGTAATACAAGATCCCGTGACTAACACTTATCCACATTGCTCGCAAGGCTTGTTGTGATGTTGTATTACCGAGTGGGCCCTGAGATACCTCTCCGTCACACGGAGTAACAAATCCCAGTCTCGATCCATGGCAACTCAACCGACACCAACAGAGATACCTGTAGAGCACCTTTATAGTCACCCAGTTACGTTGCGACGTTTGATACACACAAGACACTCCTCCGATATCTGTGAGTTGCATGATCTCATGGTCATATTAACATATACTTGACATGCAGAAAACAGTAGCAATAAACTAACACGATCATATCCTATGTTTGTAATTTGGGTCTTATCCATCACATCATTCTCCTAATGATGTGATCCCGTTATCAACTGACATCTCATGTCCATGGCTAGGAAACCTTAACCATCCTTTGATCAACGAGCTAGTCCATTAGAGGTATACTAGGGACATGGTTTTGTCTATGTATCCACACATGCATTTAAGTCTCCGATCAATAAAATTATAGCATGGATAATAAACGATCAACATGAACAAGGAAATATGATAATAACTAATTTATTATTGCCTCTAGGGCATATTTCCAACTGTCTACCACTTGCACTAGAGTCAATAATCTAGTTCACATCACCATGTGATTCGCATTGTTATGAATCTAACACCCAATGAGTTCTAGGGCTCGATCATGCTTTGCATGTGAGAGAGGTTTTATAGTCAACGGGTCTGCGATATTCAGATCCGTGTGTACTTTGCAAATCTCTATGTCAAACCGTAAACACTGCTACCACACTCCATTTGGTACTATTTCCAAATGGCTGCTCCACTATACGTATCCAGATTGCTACTACTAGTCATCCGGATAGGTGTTAAAGCTTGCATCAACGTAACTCTTTACGACGAACTCTTTATCACCTCCATAATCAAGAAACATTTCCTTAGTCCTCTGGTTACTAAGGATAATTCCGACCGCTGTCCAGTTATCCACTCCTGGACCACTCTTGTTCCCCTTGACAGACTCATGGCAAGGCACACACAGGTGCGGTACACAGCATGGCATAATATAGAGCCTATGGCTAAGGCATAGGGGACGACGTTCATCCTTTCTCTTTCTTCTGCCGTTGTCGAGCTTTGAATCTCACTCAACTTCACACCTTACAAATCAGACGAGAACTATTTCTCTGGCTGATCCATTTTGAACTCTTTCAAAATCTTGTCAAGGTATGCACTCATTGAAAGTCTCATCAAGCATCTTGATCTATCTCTATAGATTTTGATGCTCAACAATTAGGTAGCTTTATCCAGGTCTTCCTTTGAAAAACACTTTTCAAACAACCTTTTATGCCTTCCAGAAATTCTACATTATTTCCGATCAACAATATGTCAACCACATATACTTATCAGAAACTCTATAGTGCTCCCACTCACTTTATTGCAAATACAAGTTTCTCGTAAACTTTGTATAAACTACAAAAACTTTGATCACCTCATCAAAGTGTATATTCCAACTCCGAGATGCTTGCTTCAGTCCATAGAAGGATCACTGAAGCTTGCTCATCTTTTAGCATCCTTAGGACTGACAAAACCTTTTGGTTGTATCACATACAACCTTTCCTTAAGTAAACCGTTAAGGAAACGATGTTTTGACATCCATCTGCCAGATTTCATAATTGAAAATGCAGCAACTGTTAACATAATTCCAACAGACTTTTAGCATCGCTACGAGTGAGAAAGCCTCATCGCAGTCAACTCCTTGAACTTTTCACAAACAACTTTGCAACAAGTCGAGCTTTTCAAATGGTAACATTCACCATCAGTGTTTGTCTTCATTCTAAAGGTCCATTTGTACTCAACGACCTGCCGTCTAACGAGAAAGTCTACCAAAGTCTATACTTGGTTTTCATACATGGATCCTATCTCGGATTTCATGGCCTCTAACCATTTGTCGGAATCCGGGCCCATCATCGCTTCTCCATAGCTCGTAGGTTCATCGTTGTCCAACAACATGATCTCCAAAACAGAGTTGTCGTACCACTTAGGAGCAATACACATCCTTGTCGACCTACTAAGTTTGATAGTAACTTGATCCTGAAGCTTCATGATCATCATCATTAACTTCCTCTTCAACTAACGTAGGCTTCACAGAAACATCTTTCTGCGCTGCGCTACTCTCTGGTTGAATAAAGGTTTAACAACCTCATCAAGTTCTATCTTCCTCCCACTCAATTCTTTCGAGAGAAACATTCCTCGAGAAAGGATCCGTTTAAGCAACGAACACTTTTGCACTAGGATCTGAGATTGAAGGTTCACCCAACTGATCTTAGGGTATTCTATGAAGATGCATTTGTCCGCCTTGGGTTCGACCTCATTAGGTGAAAACATTTTCCACACAAGTGTCACAGCCCCAAATATTAAGAAATGACAGCTTAGGTTTCTATCAAACCATAATTCACACGGTGTCATCTCAACGGATTTAGATGATGCCCTATTTAAAGTGAATGTAGTTGTCTCTAATGCATAACCCCAAAAATTATAGTAGTAAAATGATAAGAGACATCACAGTATGCACTATATCAAATAGAGCATGACTATGATGTTCGGACACACCATCACACCATGGTGTTCCAGGTGGCGTTAGTTGTGAAACAAATTTCACGTTGTCTTAAGTTGTATGCCAAACTCGTAACTCAGATATTCACCTCCACGATCATATCGCGGTCATTTTTATCTTCTTGTCACGATGATCTTTAAACTTCACTCTGAATTTGCTTGAACCTTTCAAGCGATGCAGACTTGTGTTTCATTAAGTAAATATACACTATATCTACTCAAATCATCAGTGAAGGTAAGAAAATAACGATATCCACTGCACGCTACAAGACTCACTAGATTGCATACATCAACATGTATCATTTCCAATGAATCACTTGCCCGCTCCATCCAACGGGGTCCTTTAGTCATCTTGCCCAAGAGGCATGGTTCGCATGTCTCAACCGATTCGAAATCGAATGAGTCCAAATATCCATCAGCATGGAGTTTCTACATGCGCTTTATACCAATATGACATTTAGCGGCAGTGCCGCAAGTATGTGGTACAATCATTATTAACTTTGTATCTTTTGACATCAATGTTATGAACATGTGTACTACTATGATCAAGATTTCAACAAACCATTCTCACTGGGTGCATGACCATTGAAGGTATTATTCATGTAAACAGAATAACCATTATTCTCTAACTTAAATGAATAACCGTATTGCAATAAACATGATCTAATCATGTTCATGCTCAACGCAAAACACCAAATAACATTTATTTAGGTTCGTCACTAATCCTGAAGGTAGAGAGAGCGTGCGATGTTGATCAGATCAACCTTGGAAACACTTCCAACACATATCGTCACCTCACCCTTAGCTAGTTCTCCATTTATTCCGTAGCTTTTATTTCGAGTTACTAACATTTAGCAACCGAACCGGTATCCAATACCCAGGTGCTACTAAGAGTACTAGCAAGGTACACATTAATTACTCGTATATCAAATATACTTCTATCAATGTTGCCAGCCTTCTTATCTACCAAGTATCTAGGGTTGTTCTGCTTCAGCGACCGCTCACCTCATAACAGAAGCACTTAGTCTCGGGTTTGAGTTCAACTTTGGGTTGCTTCACTGGAGCAGCAACTGACTTGCTATCCATGAAGTTTCCCTCCTTGCTCTTGCCCTTCTCGAAACTAGTGGTTTGATTAACCATCAACACTTGACGCTCCTTCTTGATTTCTACCTTCGCGATGTCAAACATCGCGAACAGCTCAGGGATCAACATTTCTTTCCCTGGCATTTTATAGTTCATCACCAAGTTCTAGTAGCTCAGTGACAGTGACTTGGAGAACTACATCAATCACTATCTTATCTGGAAGATCAACTCCCACTCGATTCAAGCGATTGTAGTACCCAGACAGTGTGAGCACATGCTCAACGATTGAGCTATTTTCTTTCATCTTGCAGGCAAAGAATCTCGTTGGAGATCCTATATCTCGCAACTCAGGCACGAGCCTGAGATCACAATCTCAGCTCTTAGAACATCTCATATGTTCCGTGACGTTCAAAATGTTTCGGAGCCTCAATTCTAAGACGTAATGCATGACGCACTAAACTATCAAGTAGTCATCGAAACGTGCCTGTCAAATGTTCACAACATCTACAGACGATGCTAGATGGGGTGGCGCATCGAGCGGTGCATTAAGGACATAAGCCTTCTGTGCAGCAATGAGGACAATCCTCAGACCACGGACCCAGTCCGCAATTTTGCTACCAACATCTTTCCATTCTATTTCTCTAGTAACATATAAAAATACAAGGGAGCTACAGCGCGAGCTAGTAATCTACAACATAATTTGCAAAGACACTTTGACTATGTTCATGATAATGAGTTCAATTAATCATATTACTTAAGAACTCCCACTCAAATTAACATCCCTCCGATCATTCGAGTGATACATGATCCAAATTCACCAACTCAAGTCCGATCATCACGTGAGTTGAGGTGGCTGCAATGGTGAACATCATCATGTTGATCATATCTACTATATGACTCATGTTCGACCTTTCGGTCTCTTGTGTTCCGAGGCCATGTCTGTACATGCTAGGCTCGTCAAGTTTAACCCGAGTGTTCTGCATGTGCAACACTGGCTTGCACCCATTGTATGTGAACGTAGAGTCTATCACACCCGATCATCACGTGGTGTCTCAACACGACGAACTTTCGCAACGGTGCACACTCGGGGAGAACACAATTTATCTTGAAATTAAGTGAGGGATCACCTTATAATGCTACCGTCGTCCTAAGCAAAACAAGGTGCATAAAAAGGATTAACATCACATGCAATTCATAAGTGACATGATATGGCCATGAACTTGTGCTTTTGATCTCCATCTAGAAAGCACCGACATGATCTCCATCGTCACCGGCATGACACCATGATCTCCATCATCTTGATCTCCATCAACGTGTCGCCATCGGGGTTGTCATGCCCTGCATGCTTCTACTACTATTGCTACCGTTTAGCGATAAAGTAAAGCATTACATAGCGCTTAATGATTGACACGCAGGTCATACAATAATTAAAGACAACCCTATGGCTCCTGCCGGTTGCCGTATTCATCGACATGCAAGTCGTGATAATCTATACATCACATGATCATCTCATACATCACATATATCACATCATGTAATTGGCCATATCATATCACAACATACCCTGCAAAAACAAGTTAGACATCCTCTAATTGTTGTTGCATGTTTTACGTGGCTGCTACGGGTATCTATCAAGAACAATTCTCACCTACGCATAAACCACAACGGTGATACACTAGTTTGCTTTTCAACCTTCTCAAGGACCGCCTTTGTCGAATCCGATCCAACTATAGTGAGAGAAACTGTCACCCGCAAGCCATCTAGGCAACAAGTTGCGTCGAGGGAACCGGTCTCTCGTAAGCATATGAGTAATGTTGGTCCGGGCCGCTTCATCTCACAATCCCACTGAACCAAAATATGACCAAGGGAGGAAGCAATCTAAGCATCAATGCCCACAAACCTTTTGTGTTCTACTCGAGATCTCATCGAACCATCAACCTAGCTCATGATGCCACTGTTGGGGAACGTCACATGGGAAACAAAAAAAATTCCTATGCACACGCAAACCTATCCATGGTGAGGAGCATCTACGAGAGGGAGAGTGGATCTACGTACCCTTGTAGATCGCTAAGCGGGAAGCGTTAAGAAACGCGGTTGGTGTAGTCGAACATCTTCGCGATCCAAATCGCCGAGCGTCCCGCGATCTCATCACGATCCGTCCCGTGATCCAATCACGATCCGTCCTACAAACACATAATGATCCGTCCCACGAACTCATCACGATCCGTTCCGTGATCACATCACGAACCGTCTCGCGATCTCGATCACGGTCCTTCCGATCTAGCGCCGAACGGACGGCACCTCCGCGTTCAGCACACGTGCAGCTTGATGACAATCTCCACCATCTTGATCCAGCAAGAGGAGGTGGAGAGGAGAGAGAGTTCACCAGCAGCATGACGGTACTCCGGTGATGGTGGTGGAGCAATTCCGGCAGGGCTTCGCCTAAGTGCTGCAGAAAACCTATCTAGAGGAGCACCGGTGAAACGGGTAGCACGTGGCCGTAAACTGTGTCCAAACAGCACCCAATCCACTAGTATATAAAGGAGGGAGAGAGAGGAGGGCTGGTGCAAGGAAAAACTCCAATAGGAGTCGGCCAAACTAGAGGGGGAGGAGTCCTACTCCTCCTCTACTCCTAGTAGGAGTAGGACTCTTCCATTTTAGCCTTTTTCCACCTTTTCCTTTAGGACTTTTGCCTCCTGCGCCATGGGCCTTGGTGTGGCTGTTTTTCCAGCCCAATAAGGGCTGGTTATTATTATCCCACAGCCCATGGACCTCTTGGGGTCGAAATACCCCTCCCGGAGGTCCCCCGGTACACTACCGGCACTCCCGGTACACTACCGATGAGCCCGAAACATTTCCGGCGACCAAACTGGGACTTCCTATATATGAATCTTTACCTCCGGACCATTCCGGAGCTCCTCGTGACGTCCGGGATCTCATCCGGGACTCTGAACAACCTTCGGTCACCACCTTACACAACTCTACACTACCGAAACGTCACCAAACCTTAAGTGTGCAGACCCTGCGGGTTCGAGAACTATGTAGACATGACCGAGACACCTCTACGGTCAATAACCAATGGCGGGACCTGGACGTCCACATTGGTTCCTACATATTCTATGAAGATCTTTATCGGTCGAACCTCTATGTGAAGGATTCAGTTAATCCCGTATAACGTTCCCTTTGTTCTTCGGTATGTTACTTGCCCGAGATTCGATCGTCGATATCTCCATACCTAGTTCAACCTCGTTACTGGCAAGTCTCTTTACTCGTTCCATAATACAAGATCCCGTGACTAACACTTAGCCACATTGCTTGCTAGGCTTGTTGTGATGTTGTATTACCGAGTGGGCCCTGAGATACCTCTCCGTCACACGGAGTAACAAATCCCAGTCTCGATCCATGCCAACTCAACCGACACCATCGGAGATACCTGTAGAGCACCTTTATAGTCACCCAGTTACGTTGCGACATTTGATACACACAAGGCACTCCTCCGATATCCGTGAGTTGCATGATCTCATGGTCATAGGAACATATACTTGACATGTAGAAAACAGTAGCAATAAACTGACACGATCATATGCTATGTTTGTAGTTTGGGTCTTATCCATCACATCATTCTCCTAATTATGTGATCCCGTTATCAAATGAAATCTCATGTCCATGGCTAGGAAACCTTAACCATCCTTTGATCAATGAGCTAGTCCATTAGAGGCATACTAGGGACATAGTTTTGTCTATGTATCCACACATGCATTTAAGTCTCCGATCAATACAATTATAGCATGGATAATAAACGATCATCATGAACAAGGAAATATGATAATAACTAATTTATTATTGCCTCTAGGGCATATTTCCAACACAGACATGGCCTCGGAACACAAGAGACCGAAAGGTCGAACATCAGTCATATAGTAGATATGATCAACATAATGATGCTCACCATTGAAGCCACCTCAACTCACGTGATGATCGGACTTGAGTTGGTGGATTTGGATCATGTGACACTCAGATGACCTGAGGGATGTCAATTTGAGTGGGAGCTTTAGTAATTTGATTAACTAAACTCATTATCTTGAACAATAGTCTAAGTGAACTTTGCATATTTATGTTGTAGATCAATGGCTCGCACAGTAGCACCCCTGAATTTTAATCCGTTCCTAGAGAAAGCTAAAATGAAAGATGATGGAAGTAACTTTTTTGACTGGGCCCGTAATCTGAGGATTATCCTCACGGCTTCCCAGAAATCATATGTCTTTGATGCACCGCTTGGTGACCAACCAGAAGACATGACCTCCAAAGACGTTAAAGAACGCTTGGGAGGCACGTACTAGAGATTATTCAATAGTTCAGTGTGCAATATTGTATGGCTTAGAACCGGGACTTGAAAGACATTTTTGAACGTCATGGAGCATATGAGATGTTCCAGGAGTTGAAGTTTATCTTTTAGAAGAACGCCCGGATCGAGAGGTATGAAACCTCCGATAAGTTCTATGCTTGCAAGATGGAGGAGAACGGGTCTATCAGTGAACATATACTCAGAATGTCTGGGTATTCAACTCGTCTAGCAGAGTTGGGAATTGCCCTTCCGCCAGAGGCGATCACTGACAGAGTTCTTCAATCACTGCCACCTAGTTACAAGAGCTTTGTGATGAACTATAAAATGCACGGGATGAACAAGTCAGTCGCCGAGCTATTTGCGATGCTAAAAGTTGCTGAGTCTGAAATCCAGAAAGAACATCAAGTGTTGATGGTCAATAAAACCACTAGTTTCAAGAAAAATGGCAAAGTCAAGGGCAAGGGCAAGAAGGGTAAAACCAAGAAGGATGGCAAAGCAGTTGCTACTCCTGCAAAGAAGCCCAAGCATGGACCCAAGCCAGAAACTGAGTGCTTTGATTGCAAAGGAACTGGTCACTGGAAGCGGAACTGCCCCAAGTACCTGGCTGACAAGAAGGCGGCCAACGACAAACAAGGTATATATGATATACATGTTATTGATGTGTACCTTACTAGCTAGCTCTCGTAGTAGTGCCTGGGTATTTGATACCGGTTCGGTTGCTCACATTTGCAACTCAAAGCAGGAACTACGGAATAAACGAAGGCTGGCAAAGGATGAAGTGACGATGCGCGTGGGAAATGGTTCCAAGGTTGATGTGATCGCCGTCGGCACGCTCTCTCTTCGATTACCATAGGGATTAGTGATGAACCTGAATAATTGTTATTTAGTACCCGCGTTAAGCATGAACATTATATCTGGATCTTGTTTATTGCGAGACGGTTACTCATTTAAATCAAAGAATAAAGGTTGTTCTATTTATATGAGTAATATCTTTTATGGTCATGCACCCAATGTCAGGGGTTTATTCATTTTGAATCTTGATAGTGATGACACACATGTTCATAACATTGATGCCAAAAGATGTAGAATTGATAATGATAGTACCACTTTCTTGTGGCACTGCCGTTTAGGTAATATTGGTGTAAAACGCATGAGGAAGCTCCATGCTGATGGAATTTTGGAGTCACTTGATTTTGAATCACTTGACACATGTGAACCATGCCTCATGGGCAAGATGACTAAAACGCCGTTCTCTGGAACAATGGAACGGGCGAGTGACTTATTGGAAATCATACACACTGATGTGTGCGGTCCAATGAATGTTACATCGCATGGTGGATATCGTTATTTTCTCACCTTCACTGATGACTTAAGTAGATATGGGTATATTTACTTAATGAAACACAAGTCTGAAACGTTTGAAAAGTTCAAGCAATTTCAGAGTGAAGTTGAGAATCATCGTAACAAGAAGATTAAGTTCCTGCGATCTGATCGAGGAGGTGAATATCTGAGTTATGAGTTTGGCAGTCACTTAAGATAGTGTGGAATTGTTTCGCAGTTGACACTGCCCAGAACACCACAGCGTAATGGTGTGTCCGAACGTCGTAATCGAACCTTATTAGATATGGTCCGTTCTATGATGTCTCTTGCTGATTTGCCACTATCGTTTTGGGGTTATGCATTAGAGACAGCTGCATGCACTTTAAATAGGGCACCATCAAAATCCATTGAGACGACGCCATATGAACTTTGGTTTGGCAAGAAGCCAAAGTTGTCGTTTCTTAAAGTTTGGGGATGTGATGCTTATGTCAAAATAACTTCAGCCTGAAAAGCTGGAACCCAAAGCGGAGAAATGCGTCTTCATAGGATACCCGAAAGAGACAGTTGGGTATACCTTCTATCTCAGATCCGAAGGCAAAGTGTTTTCGCTAAAAACGGAACATTTCTTGAGAAAGAGTTTCTATCAAAAGAATTGAGTGGGAGGAAAATAGAGCTTGATGAGGTTATTGAACCTTTACTTCAACCAGAAAGTAGCGCAGCGCAGAAAGATGTTTCTATGGAACCTACGACGGTAGAAGAGGAAGTTAATGATGATGATCATGAAGCTTCGGATCAAGCAGCTATTGAACCTCATAGGTCGACAAGGCCGCGTACTACCCCTGAGTGGTACGACAACCCTGTCTTGGAGGTCATGTTGTTGGACAACAATGAACCTACAAGCTATGGAGGAGCAGTGACGGGCCCGGATTCCGAGAAATGGTTAGAGGCCATGAAATCCGAGATGGGATCCATGTATGAAAACAAAGTATGGACTTTGGAAGTATTACCTGAAGGGCGAAAGGCCATTCAGAACAAATGGATCTTTAAGAAGAAGACGGACGCGGACGGTAATGTCACCGTTTATAAAGCTCGACTTGTGGCAAAGGGTTTTTCACAAGTTCAAGGAGTTGACTACGATGAGACTTTCTCACCTGTAGCGATGCTTAAGTCTGTCAGAATCATGTTAGCAATAACTGCTTATTTCGACTATGAAATTTGGCAGATGGATGTCAAAACAGCGTTCCTCAACGGTTTCCTTGAGGAAGAGTTGTATATGATGCAATCCGAAGGTTTTGTCGATCCAGAGAATGCTGACAAAGTTTGCAAACTCCAGTGATCCATTTATGGATAGGTGCAAGCATCTCGGAGTTGGAATAAGCGCTTTGATGAGGTGATCAAAGCGTTTGAGTTTATACAAGTTTACGGAGAAGCTTGTATTTACAAGAAAGTGAGTGGGAGCTCTATAGCGTTTCTAGTATTATATGTGGATGACATATTGCTGATTGGAAACAATATAGAAATGCTGGAAAGCGTGAAGGAATATTTGAACAAGAGTTTTTCAATGAAGGACCTAGGAGAAGCTGCTTTCATATTAGGCATTAAGATCTATAGAGATAGATCGAGACGCTTAATAGCACTTTCACAGAGCACATACCTTGATAAAGTTTTGAAGAAGTTCAAAATGGATCAGTCCAACAAGGGGTTCTTGCCTGTGTTACAAGGTGTGAAGTTGAGTAAGACTCAATGCCCAGTAACTGCAGAAGATAGAGAAAAGATGAGTGTCATCCCCTATGCTTTAGCCATAGGCTCTATCATGTATGCAATGCTGTGCACAAGACCTGATGTCAGCCTTGCCATAAGTATGGCCGGAAGGTTTCAAAGTGATCCTGGAATGGAGCACTGGCAAGCGGTCAAGAATATCCTTAAGTACCTGAAAAGGACTAAGGAAATGTTTCTCATTTATGGAGGTGATGAAGAGCTCGTCGTAAAGGGTTACGTCGATGCAAGCTTTGACATTGATCCGGATGACTCTAAGTCGCAAACCGGATACATATTTATTCTTAATGGGGGAGAGGTAAGCTGGTGTAGTTCCAAGCAAAGCGTGGTAGCTGATTCTACGTGCGAAGCGGAATACATCGCAGCCTCGGAGCCGGCGAAGGAAGGTGTTTGGATGAAGCAGTTCATGACAGATCTTGGAGTAGTTCCCAGTGCATTGAACCAATGAACCTGTTCTGTGACAACACTGGTGCCATTGCTTTGGCCAAGGAACCAAGGTTTCACAAGAGGACCAGACACATAAAGCGACGCTTCAACTCCATCCACGATTACATCTTGGAGAAAGACATAAATATTTGCAAAGTGCACACAGATCTGAATGTTGCAGACCCGTTGACTAAACCTCTTCCAAGGGCTAAACATGATCAACACCAGAACTGCATGGGTGTTCGATTCATTACAAATGTAAATCACATAGTGATGTGAACTAGATTATTGACTCTAGTGCAAGTGGGAGACTGTTGGAAATATGCCCTAGAGGCAATAAATAAAGTGTTTATTATTGTATTTCCTTGTTCATAATAATCATTTATTGTCCATGCTATAATTGTATTAATTGGAAACATGGATACATATGTGGATACATAGACAAACACAATGTCTCTAGTATGCCTCTAGGGAACTAGCTCGTTGAGTGAAAGATGGTTAAGGTTTCCTAGCCATGGACATGAGATGTCATTTGATAACGGGATCACATCATTAGGAGAATGATGTGATGGACAAGACCCAAACTACAAACGTAGCTTATGATCGTGTCAGTTTATTGCTACTGTTTTCTGCATGTCAAGTATATGTTCCTATGACCATGAGATCATGCAACTCACTGACATCGGAGGAGTACCTTGTGTGTATCAAACGTGGCAACATAACTGGGTGACTATAAAGGTGCTCTATAGGTATCTTCGAGGGTGTCTGTTGAGTTGGCATGGATCAAGACTGGGATTTGTTACTCCGTGTGACGGAGAGGTTTCTCAGGGCCCACTCGGTAATACAACATCACAATAAGCCTTGCAAGAAATGTGACTAAGTGTTAGTCACGAGATCTTGTATTAGGGAACGAGTAAAGAGACTTGCTAGTAACGAGGTTGAACTAGGTATGGAGATACCGACCATCGAATCTCGGGCATGTAACATACCGAAGAACAAAGGGAACATCATACGGGATTAACTGAATCCTTGACATAGAGGTTCGACCGATAAAAGATCTTCGTAGAATATGTAGGAACCAATGTGGACATCCAGGTCCCACCATTGGTTATTGACCATAGAGGTGTCTCGGTCATGTCTACATAGTTCTCGAACCCGCAGGGTCTGCACACTTAAGGTTTGGTGACATTTTGGTAGTATAGAGTTATGTATGGTGGTGACCGAAGGTTGTTTGGAGTCCCGGATGAGATCTTGGACGTCATGAGGAGCTCCCGAATGGTCCGGAGGTAAAAATTCATATATAGGAAGTCCTGTTTTGGTCGCCAGAAAAGTTCCGGGCTTATCGATAGTGTACCGGGAGTGCCGGTAGTGTACCGGGAGACCTCCGGGAGGGGTATTTCGACCCAAGAGGCTTCATGGGCTGTGGGAGAGTGAATATCAGCCCTTAGTGGGCTTGTGGAAACTCCCACACAAGGGCGATGTGGCTGGAGAAGAAAACCCCAAAGGAAAAAGGTGGAAAAAGGCAAAAAAAAAAGAATGAATCCTAATCCTACTTGGAGTGGAGGAGGTGAACTCCTCCTCTCCTAGTTTGGCCGAAGCCTAGAAGGCTTGGAGGCCAAGCTGCCTCCTCTCCTCCTCTCCTCCTATATATACTGGTGGTATTGAGGGTTTTTGCACTAGATTTTTAGCCACGTGCTACCCGTTCCTCCAATGCATAGTTTCTCCTCTAGATCGGTTTTCTGCAGTGCTTAGGCGAAGCCCTGCTGGAATTGCTCCACCACCATTGCTGAAGCGCTGTCAGGATGCCAGAGAACTCTTCTTCCTCTCTACTCCTTCTTGCTGGATCAAGACGGTGGAGATCATCATCAAGCTATACGTGTGCTGAACGCGGAGGTGCCATCCGTTCGGTGCTAGATCGGAAGGATCGTGATCAAGTTCGTGAGACGGATCATGATCAAGTTCGTGGGACGTATCGTGATTGGATCGCGGGACGGATCGTGATTGGATCGCGGGACGCACGGTGATTTGAATCGCGAAGATGTTCGACTACACCAACCGCGTGTTTTAACACTTCCCGCTTAGCGATCTACAAGGGTATGTAGATCCACTCTCCCTCTCGTAGATGCTCATCACCGTGGATAGATCTTCGTGTGCGTAGGAATTTTTTTGTTTCCCATGCAATGTTCCCCAACAGTTTTACCTTCCGTTCAAGCATCCTATTATATCTATCTCTACTAGATCTCATCCTTGCAAGTAACTGTGAAGGGATTGACAAGCCCTTTATAGCGTTGGGTGCAAGAGTTTGACTCTTGGCGCAGGTACATGTATTGGTGGCTCGCTTGTATCTCCTACTGGATTGATACCTTGGTTCTCAAAAATTGAGGGAAATACTTATCTACTTTGCTGCATCAAATCGTTCCTCTTCGTAGGAAACCAATGCATGCTCAAGAAGTAGCAAGAAGGATTTCTGGCGCAGTTGCCAGGGAGATACATAACAAGTCAAGGATAGCAAGTACCCATCACAAACTCATCTCTTGCATTTACATCATTTGCCATTTTCCTCTCGTCTTCCTCTCCACCACTTCTAAAACGATTTTTATAAAATACCAAAAGATTTGCCTTTTTATTCGCCCTTGTTCGTTCGTCTTACCGTTTGCTTTTTGCTTGCTTGCTTGCGTGTCAAGTTGGTAGATCGTCTTATGGCTCAACCCAATGGCTTTGATCCTTATCTTAGAAAGTTGAAAGATATTGAGGATAACGTTAATAGTTTCATGTCACTTCAATATGATCACAATAGTTTCTTCAAGGATGAACTTACACAACAAAATGTTAGGGAATGTTGCATGGGAAACAAATTTTTTCCTACACACACGCAAGATCTATCCATGGTGATGAGCATCTACGAGAGGGAGAGTGGATCTACATACCCTTGTAGATCGCTAAGCGGGAAGCGTTAAGAAACACGGTTGGTGTAGTCGAACATCTTCGCGATCCAAATCGCCGAGCGTCCCGCAATCACATCACAATTCGTCCCGCAATCCAATCACGATCCGTCCCGCGAACTCATCACGATCCGTCCCGCGATCTTATCACGATCCGTCCCACGATCTCATCATGATCCGTCCCGTGGACTCATCACGTATCGTCTCGCAATCTTGTTCACGGTCCTTCCGATCTAGCGCCGAACGGACGACACCTCCGCGTTCAGCACACGTGCAGCTTGATGACGATCTCCACCGTCTTGATCCAGCAAGAGGAAGTGGATAGGGAGAAGAGTTCACCGGCAGCATGACGACGCTCCGGTGATGGTGGTGGTGCAATTCCGGCAGGGCTTTGCCTAAGTACTACAGAAATCCGATCTAGAGGAGCACCGGTGGAACGGGTAGCACGTGGCCGTAAAATCAAGTGCAAAACACCCAATACCTCCAGTATATATAAGAGGGAGGGAGGAGGAGGGCTGGCGCACAAGGCAGCCCTGCCTTGCCTCTTGCGCAAGGAGGATTGGAGGAGTCCTCCTCCAATCCTAGTAGGACTAGGATTGCTCCTTTCCTACTTGGAGTCTATTCCCACCTTTTGCAGTTTTTTTCTTTCTTTCTCAAGTCCAGCCGCATGGGCCTCTTAGAGGACTTCCACCATCCCACTAAGGGCTGGTTTCCACCCTCCCACAGCCCATGTAGCCTCTTGGGTTGAAATACCTCTCCCGATGGCCCCCCCCGGTACACTACCGGCACTCTCGGTACACTACCGATGAGCCCGAAACTTTTCAGGCGACCAAAATAGGACTTCCTATATATGAATTTTTACCTCCAGACCATTATGGAGCTCCTCATGACGTCTGTGATCTCATCCGAGTCTCCAAACAACCTTCGGTCACCACCATACATAACTCTATACTACCAAAACGTCACCAAACCTTAAGTGTGAAAACCCTGTGGGTTCGAGAACTATGTAGACATGACCGAGACACCTCTACGGTCAATAACCAATGGCGGGACCTGGATGTCCACATTGGTTCCTACATATTCTACGAAGATCTTTATCGGTCGAACTTCTATGTCAAGGATTCAGTTAATCCCGTATGATGTTCCCTTTGTTCTTCGATATGTTACTTGCCTGAGATTCGATTGTCGGTATCTCCATACCTAGTTCAACCTTGTTACCGGCAAGTCTCTTTACTCGTTCCGTAATATAAGATCCCATGACTAACACTTAGTCACATTGCTTGCAAGGCTTATTGTGATGTTGTATTACCGAGTGGGCCCTGAGATACCTCTCTGTCACACAGAGTAACAAATCCCAGTCTTGATCCATGCCAACTCAACATACACCCTCGGAGATACCTGTAGAGCACCTTTATAGTCACCCAGTTACGTTGCAACGTTTGATACACACAAGGTACTCCTCCGATGTCAGTGAGTTGCATGATTTCATGGTCATAGGAACACATACTTTGATATGCAGAAAACAGTAGCAACAAACTGACACGATCATATGCTACGTTTGTAGTTTGGGTCTTGTCCATCACATCATTCTCCTAATGATGTGATCCCATTATCAAATGACATCACATGTCAATGGCTAGGAAACCTTGACCATCTTTGATCAACGAGCTAGTTCACTAGAGGCATACTAGGGACAGAGTGTTGTCTATTTACCCACACATGTAATGTATTTCCATTCAATACAATTATAGCATGGATAATAAATGATTATCATGAACAAGGAAATATGATAATAATTAATTTATTATTGCCTCTAGGGCATATTTCCAACAGTCTCCCACTTGCACTGGAGTCAATAATCTAGTTCACATCACCATGTGATTTGCATTGTTATGAATCTAACACCCAATGAGTTCTGGGGCTCGATCATGCTTTGCATGTGAGAGAGGTCTTATTGTCAACGGGTCTGCGACATTCAAATCTGTGTGTACTTTGCAAATCTCTATGTCAAACCGTACACACTGCTACCACACTTCACTTGGTACTATTCCAAATGGCTGCTCCACTATATGTATCCAGATTGCTACTACAGGTCATCTGGATTGGTGTTAAAGCTTGCATCGACGTAACTCTTTACGACGAACTCTTTATCACCTCCATAATCGAGAAACCTCTCCTTAGTTTTTAGTTACTAAGGATAATCTTGACCGCCGTCCAGTGATCCACTCCTGGATGACTCTTGTACCCCTTGAGAGACTCATGGCAAGGCACACACAGGTGCGGTACACAGCATGGCATACTATACAGAGCCTATGGCTAAGGCATAGGGGACGACATTCGTCCTTTCTCTTTCTTCTGCCGTGGTCAAGCTTTGAGTCTCACTCAACTTCACACCTTACAAAGCAGGCGAGAACACTTCTCTCTGACTAATCCATTTTGAACTCTTTCAAAATCTTGTCAAGGTATGTGCTCATTGAAAGTCTTATCAAAACATCTTGATCTATCTTTATAGATCTTGATGCTCAACAATTCGGTAGCTTCATCCAGGTCTTCCTTTGAAAAACTCTTTTTCAAACAACCATTTATGCTCTCTAGAAATTCTACATCATTTCCGAATAGCAATATGTCATCCACATATACTTATCGGAAACTCTATAGTGCTCCCACTCACTTTATCGCAAATACAAGTTTCTCGTAAACTTTGTATAGACTCAAAAATTTGATCACCTCATCAAAGTGTATATACCAACTCCGAGATGCTTGCTTCAGTTCATAGAAGAATTACTGAAGCTTGCACACCTTTTAGCATCCTTAGGACTGACAAAACCTTCTGGTTGTATCTCATACAACCTTTCCTTAAGGAAGGAAACGTTGTTTTGGCATCCCTCTACCAGATTTCATAATAGAAAAATGCAGCAACTGCTAACATAATTCCAACAGACTTTAGCATCGCTACGAGTGAGAAAGTCTCATCGCAGTCAACTCTTTGAACTTGTCGTAAACTACTTTGCAACAAGTCAAGCTTTACAAATGGTAACATTTACCATCAGTGTTTGTCTTCATTTTAAAAATCCATTTGTACTTAACGACCTGCCGTCCAACGAGCAAGTCCACTAAAGTCTATACTTGGTTTACATACATGGATCCTTTCTCGGATTTCATGGCCTCTAACCATTTGTTGGTTTCCGGGCCCATCATCGCTTCTCCATAGTTCGTAGGTTCATCATTGTCCAACAACATGACCTCCAAGACAGGGTTGTCGTACCGCTCAGTAGCAGTACACGTCCTTGTCGACCTATGAAGTTCGATAGTAACTTGATCCGAAGCTTCATGATCATCATCATTAACTTCCTCTTCAACTAACGTAGGCTTCACAGAAACATCTTTCTGCGCTGCGCTACTTTCTGGTTGAAGCAGAGGTTCAGTGACCTCATCAAGTTCTATCCTCCTCCCACTCAATTCTTTCAAGAGAAACTTTTTCTCGAGAAAGGACCCCGTTTTAGCAATAAACATTTTATGCTTGGATCTGAGATAGAAGGTTCACCCAACTTGTTCTTAGGGTATTCTATGAAGATGCATTTGTCCGCTTTGGGTTCAAGCTCATTAGGTGAAAACATTTTCCACACAAGCGTCGTAGTCCCAAACATTAAGAAATGACAGCTTAGGTTTCTATCAAACCATAATTCACACGGTGTCATCTCAACGGATTTAGATGGTGCCCTATTTAAAGTGAATGTAGTTGTCTCTAATGCATAACCCCAAAATTACAGTAACAAAACGATAAGAGACATCATAGCATGCACCATATCCAATAGAGTACGACTATGATGTTCGGACACACCATCACACTATGGTGTTCTAGGTGGCGTGTGTTGTGAAACAACTTTCACATTGTCTAAAGTTGTATGCCTAACTCGTAACTCATATATTCACCTCCACGATCATATCGCAAACATTTTTATCTTCTTGTCACGATGATCTTAAAATTTCACTCTGAATTTGCTTGAACCTTTCAAGCGATTCAGACTTGTGTTTCATTAAGTAAATATACACTATATCTACTCAAATCATCAGTGAAGGTAAGAAAATAATGATATCCACCACACGCTACAAGACTCATTGGATTGCATACATCAACATGTATCATTTCCAATAAATCACTTGCCCGCTTCATGAAAACAGAAAACGGGATCCTTAGTCATCTTGACCAAGAGGTATGGTTCGCATGTCTCAACCGATTCGAAATCGAATGAGTCCAAAGATCCATCAGCATGGAGTTTCTTCACGTGCTTTATACCAATATGACATTTAGCGGCAGTGCCACAAGTATGTGGTACTATCATTATTAACTTTGTATCCTTTTTGACATCAATCTTATGAACATGTGTATTACTACGATCAAGTTTCAACAAACCATTCTTACTGGGTGCATGACCATTGAAGGTATTATTCATGTAAACAGAATAACCATTATTCTCTAACTTAAATGAATAACCGTGTTGCAATGAACATGATCTAATCACGTTCTGCTCAATGCAAAAAAACACCAAATAACATTTATTTTGGTTCGTCACTAATCTCGAAGGTAGAGAGAGCGTGCGATGTTGATCACATCAACCTTGGAAACATTTCCAACACAAATCGTCACCTCACACTTAGCTAGTTCTCCGTTTATTCCGAGGCTTTTATTTCGAGTTACTAACATTTAGCAATCGAACCGGTATCCAATACCCAGGAGCTACTAGGAGTACGAGCAAGGTACACATCAATAACACGTATATCAAATATACTTCTGTCGATGTTGCCGGCCTTCTTATCTACCAAGTATCTAGGGTTGTTCCGCTTCAGCGACCTCTCTCCTCATAATTGAAGCACTTAATGTCGGGTTTGGGTTCAACTTTCGGTTGCTTCACTGGAGCAGCAACTGACTTGCCATCCATGAAGTTTCCCTCCTTGCCCTTTGCCCTTCTCGAAACTAGTGGTTATACTAACCATCAACACTTGATGCTCCTTCTTGATTTCTACCTTCGCGGTGCCAAACATCACGAACATCTCAGGGATCATTAATTCTATCCTTGGCATTTTATAGTTCATCACCAAGTTCTAGTAGCTTAGTGAAAGTGACTTGGAGAACTATATCAATCACTATCTTATCTGGAAGATGAACTCCCACTCGATTCAAGCGATTGTAGCACCCAGACAATCTGAGCACATGCTCAACGATTGAGCTATTCTCGTTCATCTTGCAGGCAGAGAATCTTGTTGGAGATCTCATATCTCGCAACACGGGCACGAGCCTGAGATCCTAATTTCAGCTCTTAGAACATCTCATATGTTCCGTGACGCTCAAAATGTTTCTAAGCCTCAATTCTAAGCCGTAATGCATGACGCACTAAACTATCAAGTAGTCATGAACACGTACCTGTCAGATGTTCACAACATCTATAGACAATGCTAGAGGGGTTGGCGCACCGAGCGGTGCATTAAGGACATAAGCCTTCTGTGCAGCAACGAGGACAATCCTCAGATCACGGATCCAATCCGCAATATTGCTACCATCATCTTTTAACTCTATTTTCTAGGAACATAAAAATTCAAGGGAGCTACAGCGCGAGCAAGTAATCTACAACATAATTTGCAAAGACACTGCTGACTATGTTCATGATAATGAGTTCAATTAATCATATTAATTAAGAACTCCCACTCAAATTGACATCCCTCCGGTCATCCGAGTGATACATGATCCAAATTCACGAACTCAAGTCCGATCATCACGTGAGTTGAGGTGGTTACAATGGTGAACATCATCATGTTGATCATATCTACTATATGACTCATGTTCGACCTTTCGGTCTCTTGTGTTCCGAGGCCATGTCTGTACATGCTAGGCTCGTCAAGTTTAACCCGAGTGTTCTGCGCGTGCAGCACTGGCTTGCACCCGTTGTATGTGAACGTAGAGTCTATCACACCCAATCATCACGTGGTATCTCAACACGACGAACTTTCGCAACGGTGCACACTCGGGGAGAACACAATTTATCTTGAAATTTAAGTGAGGGATCACCTTATAATGCTACCGTCATACTAAGCAAAACAAGGTGCATAAAAGGATTAACATCACATGCAATTCATAAGTGACATGATATGGCCACAAACTTGTGCTTTAGATCTCCATCTTGAAAGCACCGACATGATCTCCATCATCACCGGCACGGCACCATGATCTCCATCATCGTGATCTCCATCAACGTGTCGCCATCGGGGTTGTCACGCCCTGCATGCTTCTACTACTATTGCTATCGTTTAGCGATAAAGTAAAGCATTACATAGCGCTTAATGATTGACACGCAGGTCATACAACAATTAAAGACAACCTTATGGCGCCTGCCGGTTTGCCGTACTCATCGACATGCAAGTCGTGAAATTCTATACATCACATGATCATCTCTTACATAGCATATATCACATCATGTAATTGGCCATATCACATCACAACATACCCTGCAAAAACAAGTTAGACGTCCTCTAATTGTTGTTGCATGTTTTACGTGGCTGCTACGGGTATCTAGCAAGAACAATACTCATCTACGTAAAAACCACAACGGTGATACACTAGTTGCTTTTCAACCTTCTCAAGGACCGCCTTTGTCGAATCCGATCCAACTAAAGTGGGAGAAACTGGCACCCGCAAGCCATCTACGCAACAAGTTGTTGTCGAGGGAACCGGTCTCTCGTAAGCGTACAAGTAATGTTGGTCCGGTCCGCTTCATCTCACAATACCGCTGAACCAAAATCTGACCAAGGGAGGAAGCAATCTAAGCATCAACGCCCACAAACCTTTTGTGTTCTACTCGAGATCTCATCTCCACATAGACCTAGCTCATATTGCCACTGTTAGGGAACGTTGCATGGGAAACAAAAAATTTCCTATGCACACGCAAGATCTATCCACGGTGATGAGCATCTATGAGAGGAAGAGTGGATCTACATACCCTTGTAGATCGCTAAGCGAGAAGCGTTAACAAATGCGGTTGGTGTAGTCGAACATCTTCACGATCGAAATCGCCGAGCGTCCCGCGATCACATCACAATTCGTCCTGTGATCCAATCATGATCCGTCCCGCGAACTCATCACGATCCGTCCCACGATCTCATCACGATCCGTCCCGTGGACTCATCACGTATCGTCTCGCGATCTTGTTCACGGTCCTTCCGATCTAGCGCCGAACGGACGGCACCTCCGCGTTCAGCACACGTGCAGCTTGATGACAATCTCCACCGTCTTGATCCAGCAAGAGGAAGTGGAGAGGGACAAGAGTTCACCGGCAGCGTGACGGCGCTCCGGTGATTGTGGTGGTGCAATTCCGGCAGGGCTTCGCCTAAGGAGTGCAGAAATCCGATCTAGAGGAGCACCGGTGGAACGGGTAGCACATGGCCGTAAAATCAAGTGCAAAACACCCAATACCTCCAGTATATATAAGAGGGAGGGAGGAGGAGGGCTGGCGCACAAGGCAGCCCTGCCTTGCCTCTTGCGCAAGGAGGATTGGAGAAGTCCTCCTCCAATCCTAGTAGGACTAGGATTGCTCCTTTCCTACTTGGAGTCTATTCCCACCTTTTGCAGTTTTTTCTTTCTTTCTCAAGTCCAGCCGCATGGGCCTCTTAGAGGACTTCCACCAGCCCACTAAGGGCTGGTTTCCACCCTCCCACAGCCCATGTAGCCTCTTGGGTCGAAATACCTCTCCCGATGGTCCCCCGGTACACTACCGATACTCCTGGTACACTACCGATGAGCACGAAACTTTTCCAGCGACCAAAATAGGACTTCCTATATATGAATTTTTACCTCTGGACCATTCCAGAACTCCTCGTGACGTCCGAGATCTCATCCGGGACTCCGAACAACCTTCGGTCACCACCATACATAACTCAATACTACCAAAACGTCACCAAACCTTAAGTGTGCAGACCCTGCGGGTTCGAGAACTATGTAGACATGACCGAGACACCTCTACGGTCAATAACCAATGGCGGTACTTGGATGTCCACATTGGTTCCTACATATTCTATGAAGATCTTTATCGGTCGAACCTCTATTTCAAGGATTCAGTTAATCCCGTATGATGTTCCCTTTGTTCTTCGGTATGTTACTTGCCCGAGATTCGATCGTCGGTATCTCCATACCTAGTTCAACCTTGTTACCGACAAGTCTCTTTACTCGTTCCGTAATACAAGATCCCGTGACTAACACTTAGTCTCATTGCTTGCAAGGCTTATTGTGATGTTGTATTACCGAGTGGGCCCTGAGATACCTCTCCGTCACACGGAGTAACAAATCTCAGTCTTGATCCATGCCAACTCAACAGACACCCTCGGAGATACCTGTAGAGCACCTTTATAGTCACCCAGTTACATTGCGATGTTTGATACACACAAGGTACTCCTCCAATGTCAGTGAGTTGCATGACCTCATGGTCATAGGAACACATACTTTGACATGCAGAAAACAGTAGCAACAAACTGACACGCTACGTTTGTAGTTTGGGTCTTGTCCATCACATCATTCTCCTAATGATGTGATCCCGTTATCAAATGACATCACATGTCAATGGCTAGGAAACCTTGACCATCTTTGATCAACGAGCTAGTTAACTAGAGGCATACTAGGGACAGAGTGTTGTCTATTTACCCACACATGTAATGTGTTTCCATTCAATACAATTATAGCATGGATAATAAACGATTATCGTGAACAAGGAAATATGATAATAATTAATTTATTATTGCCTCTAGGGCATATTTCCAACACAAAAAAGTATGTGGGACTACATGAATGAGGAACTTGATTATATGTCTAAAGAGTTCTATGATTTGAAATCTCAATTTACTCACCTTGAAAACTTAGTGGGCCAAATTTCCGATAAACAAGCTACTTTAGTCAATAAAATGGCCGCGAAGCCAGAATCTCGTGATAATATTAATGAAGATCTTAAAGTGATTGATGGGACTCCTATTGAATCTTTGTTTTACAATATTAATCTTGATAAGGATGGGACTGTAGATGAGTCAACTTTAGTTAAAAGGTGTCCCAATGATTCAGACTTTTTAGATCTTGATGCTAAGATTGATAAAAGTGGGATTGAAAAGGTCAAAACTTTAAATAGCAATGAACCCACTCTTTTGGATTTCAAATACTTTAACATGGTAGCTGTTCTTTGATTGATTGTATTTCCTTGTTGCAATCCATGTTGAATTCTCCTCATGCTTATAATCAAAACAAGGCTTTTACTAAACATATTGTTGATGCTATGATGAAAGCCTTTGAAGAAAAAGTTGAGTTGGAAGTTTATATATCTAGAAAGTTTATTATGAGTGGGAACCTACTATTAAGATTAAAATTAAAGATTATGAGTGCCTTGATTTGTGTGATTTGGGTGCTAACGTTTCCACTATTCCAAAAACTTTATGAGATGTGTTAGGTTTTCGTGAATTTGATGATTGTTCCTTAAATTTGCATCTTGCGGATTCCACTATAAAGAAACCTATGGGAAGAATTAATGATGTTCTTATAGTTGGAAATAGGAATTATGTGCCTGTAGATTTCATTGATCTTGATATAGATTGCAATCCTACATGTCCTATTATTCTTGGTAGACCTTTCCTTAGAACGGTTGGTGCAATTATTGATATGAAGGAAGGGAATATTAGATTCCAATTTCCATTAAGGAAAGGCATGGAACACTTTACTAGAAAGAAAATAAAATTACCTTATGAGAATCTTTCATGAGAGCTACTTATGGATTGCATACCAAAGATGACAATACTTAGATCTATTGCGTTTTGCCTAGCTAGGGGCGTTAAACAATAACGCTTGTTGGGACGCAACCCAATTTTATTTTGCTTTATGCTTTTTTGCTTCTGTTTTGGTGTGTTTGGCACATTATTACTTCTTTATTAATTTTTTTGTGTTTTCATTAGTGTTTGAGCCAAGTAAAACCTTTGGGGTGATCTGGTAGTTGTTGATTTGATCTTGCGGAAATACAGAAACTTTTGCGCTCAGTCCAGGAATTTTCTGAATTTTTCAGAGCGTAAGGATTGATATACAAATTTCCCTGGTTTTCCTAGTTTTTCAGAATTTTTAGAGTTCCAGAAGTATTCAAACTTTACAGATTGCTACAGACTATTCTGTTTTTGACAGATTCTGTTTTCCTTGTGTTGTTTGCTTATTTTGATGTATCTATGGGTTGTATTGGGGTGTATGAGTCATGGAAAAGTTAGAATATAGTAGATATTACACAAATATAAATAAAGGATGAGTTCACAACAGTACCTAAAGTGGTGATTTATTTTTCTTATACTAACGAATCTCATGAGTTTTCTGTTGAGTTTTGTGTTGTGAAGTTTTCAAGTTTTGGGTGAAGATTTGATGGACTATGGAATAAAGAGTGGCAAGAGCCTAAGCTTGGGGATGCCCAAGGCACCCCAAGTCATATTAAAGGATACCAAAAAGCCTAATCTTGGGGATGCCCCGGAAGGCATCCCCTCTTTCGTCTTCAATCCATCAGTAAATTTACTTGAGGCTATATTTTTATTCACCACATGATATGTGTTTTGCTTGAAGCGTCTTGTATGATAGGAGTCTTTGCTTGTTAGTTTGCCACAATAATCCTTTCTTCACACATCTTTTGAGAGAGACACGCTAAATCGTGAATTTGTTAGAATACTCTATGTGCTTCAGTTATATCTTTTGAGCTAGGCAATGCTGCTCTAGTGCTTAACTGATATCTTTATAGAGCATGGTGGTGTTATATTTTATAGAAATTATTGAACTCTTGTTCCTCACTTACATTATTTTGAGAGTTTCTTAAAACAGCATGGTAATTTTTTTAGGTTATGAATTAAGTCCTAATATAATGGCATCCAAGAGGGATATAATAAAATTTTTCATATTAAGTGCATTAACAACTATGAGAAGTTGGATTCCTTGCATATAGTTTTGAGATAATAGGGATGACAATATGAGAGTTATGCTAGTGAGTAGTTGTGAATTGAAGAGATACATGTGTTAAAGCTTGTGATTCCCGTAGCATGCACGTATGGTGAACCGTTATGTAACGAAGTCGGAGCATGATTTGTCTAATGATTGTTGACCTTTGTGTGAGGGTCGGGAGAGCGCGATGGTTAACTCCTACCAACCTCTCCCCTAGGAGCATGCGTCTAATGCTTTGTTTGATAACTAATAGACTTTTGCAATAAGTATGTGAGTTCTTTATGACTAATGTGAGTCCATGGATTATACGCACTCTCACCCTTCCATCTTTGCTAGCCTCTCTAGTACCGCACAACTTTCGCCGGTACATCAAACCCTCCTTCCTCAAAACAGACACCATATATTCCTCAAAACAGCCACCATACCTACATATTATGGCATTTCCATAGCCATTCCGAGATATATTGCCTAGTTTTTCTATGACTTGCATCATCACTTCATATTGCATATAGAGTTATATCTTGTCATAGGAATCGAGTTGTAATTTCTTTTTTCTTTGAGTTATAATTAAATAAAAGTGATGATTTTTCATTAATATAGCATTGTCCCATGAGAGAAAAGGATGATGGAGGCTATGACTCCCTCACAAGTTGGGACGAGTATCCGGACTTTACAAAAAATAAAAGAGGCCAGTGAAGCCCAAACAAAAATAAAAGAGGCCAAACAAGCCCAACAAAAAAATGAGAGAAAGAGAGATGGGACAACTGCTACTACCTTTTTCCACACTTGTGCTTCAAAGTAGCACCATGATCTTCATGATAGAGAGTCTCCTATTTTGTCACTTTCATATAACTAGTGGATATTCATTATGCACGACCACTTAGTTTTATTTTTGAGCTTTCATACACTTATAGCTCTAAGTGCATTTGTTGCATGGCAATCCCTACTCACTAACATTGATATATATTGATGGGCATCTCCATAACTCCTTGATACACCTAGTTGATGTGAGACTATCTTCTCCTTTTTCCCTTGCACCCCCTCCATATTCTATTCCACCTATAATGCTATATCCATGGCTCACGCTCATGTATTGCGTGAGAGTTGAAAAGGTTTGAGAACACCAAAATTGTGAAACAATTGCTTGACTTGTTCATCGGGGTTGTGCATGATTTAGATACTTTGTGTGGGGAAGATGGAGCATAGCCAGACCATATTATTTTGTAGGGATAACTTTCTTAGGCCATGTTATTTCGAAAGGACACGACTACCTTGTTGGTGTGCTCGAAGTATTACTGTTTTTATGTCAATATTAGACTATTGTTTTGAATATAACGGATCTGAATATTCAAGCCACAATAAAGAATATTACATGGATAAATATGTTGGGTAGCATTCCACATCAAAAATTCTGTTTTTATCATTTACCTACTCGAGGATGAGCTGGAATTAAGCTTGGGGATGCTGATAGGTCTCCAACGTATCTATAATTTTTGATTGTTCCATTCTATTATATTATCTGTTTTGGATGTCTTATATGCATTAATATGCTATTTTATATTATTTTTGGGACTAACCTATTAATCTAGAGCCTTGTGCCAGTTTTTGTTTTTTCCCTGTTTTTGAGTTTCATAGATAAGGAATATTAAACGGATTCCAAATGGAATAAAACCTCCGGAATGATTTTTTCTAGAATAAAAGGAAGCCACAAGACTTGAGAACCAAGGCAAAGGAGCTGCCATGGGGCCACAAGCCCACTTGCCGCGGCGAGGGGGTACCCCACGTTGGGCAGGCTTGTGGGCCCCTGGCAACTCCCCTAACCCTAATCTTCGGCCTATAAATTCCCAAATATTCCATCATTATTGAAGAGAGCCACGAAAACACTTTTCCGCCGCCAGAAGGCTCCGTTCCCGAGAGATCCAATCTTGGAGCCTTTTCTGGGAATCTGCTAGAGGGGGATTCGATCACGGAGGGCATCTACATCAACTCCATTGCCCCTTCGATGATGCATGAGTAGTTCACCACAGACCTACGGGTCCATAGCTAGTAGCTAGATGGATTCTTCTCTCTCTTTGCTTCTCAATACCATATTCTTCATGATCTTCATGGAGATCTATCCGATGTAATACTCTTTTGCGGTGCGTTTGTCGAGATCTGATGAATTGTGGGTTTATGTTCAGATTATCCATGAATATTATTTGAGTCTTTCCTAAATTCTTATATGCATGATTTCATATCTTTGCAAGTCTCTTCGAGTTATTGGTTTGGTTTGGCCAACTAGATTGGTAATTCTTGCAATAGGAGAAGTGCTTAGTTTTGGGTTCAATCTTGCGGTGTCCTCACCCAGTGACAAAGTAGGGGTAGCGAGGCACGTATTGTATTGTTGCCATCAAGGGTAAAAAGATGGGATTTTCATCATATTGCTTGAGTTTATCCCTCTACATCATGTCATCTTGCTTAATGCATTACTCTGTTCTTTATGAACTTAATACTCTAGATGCAGGCAGGAGTCGGTCGATGTGTGGAGTAATAGTAGTAGATGCAGAATCGTTTTGGTCTACTTGTCACAGACATGATGCCTATATGAATAATCATTGCCTTGGATATCTTCATAATTATTCGCTTTTCTGTCAATTGCTTGATAGTAATTTGTTCACCCACCATAATACTTGCCATCATATGAGAAGCCATCTAGTGAAACCTATGCCCCCCGGGTCTATTTTCCATATTATACTTTCAGATCTAAAACCAAAAATACCAAAAATATTTGCTGCCCTATTTTTACTTTTAGTTTTACTTTCCATTCAAGCATCCTATTATATCTATCTCTACTAGATCTCATCCTTGCAAGTAACCGTGAAGGGATTCACAACCCCTTTATAGCGTTGGGTGCAAGAGTTTGACTCTTTGTGTAGGTACATCTATTGGTGGCTCGCTTGTATCTCCTACTGGATTGATACCTTGGTTCTCAAAAACTGAGGGACATACTTATCTACTTTGCTGCATCAAACCGTTCCTCTTCATGGGAAACCAACACATGCTCAAGAAGTAGCATCTCCCACTTGCACTAGAGTCAATAATCTAGTTCACAACACCATGTGATTTACATTGTTATGGATCTAACACCCAATGAGTTCTGGGGTTCGATCATGCTTTGCATGTGAGAGAGGTCTTTTCTCAACGGATTTGTGACATTCAAATCCGTGTGTACTTTGCAAATCTCTATGTCATACTATAGACACCGCTACCACACTCCACTTGGAGCTATTCCAAATGGCTGCTCCACTATACGTATCCGGATTGCCACTCAGAGTCATCGGGATTGGTGTTAAAGCTTGCATCGACATAACCCTTTACGACAAACTCTTTATCACCTCCATAATCTAGAATTTTTTCCTTAATCCTCTAGTTACTAAGGATAATCTTGACCGATGTCCAGTGATCCAGTCTTGGATCACTCTTGTACCCCTTGAAAGACTCATGGCAAGGCACACACAGGTGTGGTACACAACATGGCATACTATACAAAGCCTATGGATAGGGGACGACCTTCAACCTTTCTCTTTCTTCTGCCGTGGTTGAGCTTTGAGTCTCACTCAACTCCACACCTTACAAATCAGGCAAGAACTTTTTCTTTGACGGATCCCTTTGAACTCTTTCAAAAATCTTTTCAAGGTATGTATTCATTGAATGTTTATCAGACGTCTTGATCTACCTTTATAGATCAAGATGCCAATATTTAAGTAGCTTCATTCCAGGTTTTCCTTTGAAAAACTCCTATTCAAACAACCCTTTATGCTTTCCAGAAATTCTACATCATTTCTGATCAACAATATGTCATCCACATATACTTATCCGAAATTCTATAGTGCTCCCACTCACTCTATTGTAAATACAAGTTTCTCATAAACTTTGTACAGACTCAAAAACTTTGATAACCTCATCAAAGCGTATATTCCAACTCCGAGATGCCTGCTCCAGTCCATAGAAGGATAATTGGAGCTTGCGTATACTTTAGCATCCTTAGAACTAATGAAACCTTCCGGTTGTATCACATACAACCTTTCCTCATGGATACTGTTAAGGAAACGATGTTTTGACACTCATCTTCCAAATTTCATAATCGAAAAATGCAGCAACTGCTAATATAATTCCAACAGACTTTAGCATTGCTACGGGTGAGAAAGTCTCATTGTAGCCAACTCCTTGAACTTGTGAAAAACCCTTTTCCACAAGTCGAGCTTTATAGACGATGACATTACCATTCACGTCTGTCTTCCTTTTAAAGATCCATTTGTTCTGAATGGCCTTTCGCCCTTAAGGTAATACTTCCAAAGCTCATACTTTATTTTCTTACATGGTTCACATCTCGGATTGCATGGCCTCTAACAATTTCTCGAAATCTGGGCACATCATCGCTTCTCCATAGCTCGTAGGTTCATCGTTGTCCAACAATATGACCTCTAAGACAGGGTTGACGTACCACTCAGGAGCAGTACACGTCCTTGTCGACCTACAAGGTTTGATAGTAACTTAATTCGAAGCTTCATGATCATCATCATTAACTTCCTCTTCAACTCTGGTCGAAACAAAGGTTCAACAACCTCATCAAGTTTTATCTTCCTCCCATGCAATTCTTTCGAGAGCAACTCTTTCTCGAGAAAGGACCCATTTTAGAAACAAACACTTTGTGCTTGGATCTAAGATAGAAGGTTTACCCAACTGTTATGTTAGGGTATTCTATGAAGATGCATTTGTCCGCTTTGGGTTTGAGATCATTAGGTGAAAACCCTTTTTCACATAAGCGTCGCAGCCCCAAACATTAAGAAATGACAACTTAGGTTTCCGCCAAACCAAAATTCATACAGTGTCATCTCAATGGATTGAGATGGTGACCCTTTTAAAGTGAATGTAGTTGTCTCTAATGCGTAACCCCAAGACGATAGTGGCAAATCGATAAGAGACATCATAGTTCCCACCATATCCAATACAACACGACTACGATGTTCGAACACACCATCATACTATGGTGTACCATGTGGCGTGAGCTGTGAAACAAATTCCACATTGTCTTACGTTGTATACCAATACTCGTAACTCAGGTATTTACCTCCATGATCATATCGTAGACATTTTATCTCCTTGTCATGATGATCTCAAACTTCACTCTGATTTTGTTTGAACTTTTCAAACGTTTCAGACTTGTGTTTCATTAAGTAAATATCCCCATATCTACTTGATACGTCTTTGTCGTATCTATAATTTTTGATTGTTTCATGCCAATATTCTACAACTTTCTACTTTTGGCAACTTTTTATACTATTTTTGGGACTAACATATTGATCCCGTGCCTAGTGTTAGTTCCTGTTTATTGCATGTTTTTTGTTTCGCAGAAAATCCATATCAAACGAAGTCCAAATGCGATAAAAACTTATGGAGATTTTTTTGGAATATATGCGATTTTTGGGAAAAAGAATCAACGCGAGATGATGCCCGAGGAGGTCACAAGCCTGCCAGGCATGGCCTACCCCCTGGCCGCGCCCTAGGCCCTTGTGACCATCCCTTAGGTCTGTTGGAGCTCTCTTTTTTCAGCAAGGAAGGTTTTTTATAGTAAAAATCCCCTCAAAATTTCAGCCCGACCGGAGTTACGGATCTTCGGATATTTAAGAAATGATGAAAGGCTAGAATCTGGGAGCACAGAAACAGAAGGAAACATGTAGAGATATCCAATCTCGGAGGGGCTCTCGCCCCTCCGCCACCATGGAGGCCATGGACCAGAGGGGATACCCTTCTCCCATCTAGGTGGAAGGTCAAGTAAGAAGAATAAGGAGGGGGGCTCTCTCCCCCTCTCTCCCGATGGCGCCGGAACGCCGCTAGGGCCATCATCGTGACGGTGATCTACTCCAACAACTCCATCATCTTCACCAACACCTCCATCACCTTCCCCATCTATCTACAACGGTACACTCTCCCGCAACCCGCTGTACCCTCTACTTTAACATGGTGCTTTATGCTTCATATTATTATCCAATGATGTGTTGCCATCCTATGATGTCTGAGTAGATTTTTGTTGTCCTATGGGTTGATTGATGATCATGAATGGTTTGAGTTGCATGTTTTATTATTGGTGTTGTCCTATGGTGCTCTCCATATCATGCAAGCATGAGGGATCCTCGTTGTAGGGTGTAGCAATGTGTTCATGATTTGCCTATGGTGGGTTGCTTGAGTGACAGAAGCATAAACCTGAGTAGGTGGGTTGTTGCATATAGGAGTAAAGAGGACTTGATACCTTATAATGCTATGGTTGGGTTTTACCTTAATGATCTTTAGTAGTTGCGGATGCTTGCTAGAGTTCCAATCATAAGTGCATATCATCCAAGTAGAGAAAGTATGTTATCTTATGCCTCTCCCTCATATAAAATTGCAATAATGATGACCGGTCTAGTTATCGATTGGCTAGGGACAATTCCGCAACTCCTACCACCACTTTTCCACACTCGTTAAACTAACTTAGTTGTTTCTTTATCTAAGCAGCCCCTAGTTTTTATTTACATGCTCTTTATTATCTTGCAAACCTATCCCGTTACACCTACAAAGTACTTCTAGTTTCATACTTGTTCTAGGTAAAGCGAACGTTAAGCGTGCGTAGAGTTGTATTGGTGGTCGATAGAACTTGAGGGAATATTTGTTCTACCTTTAGCTCCTCGTTGGGTTCGACACTCTTACTTATCGAAAGAGGCTACAATTGATCCCCTATACTTGTGGGTTATCACTACTCAAATCATTAGTGAAGGTAGGAAAATAACGATATCCACCCCACGCTACAACACTCATTGGACCTAATACATCAACATTTATCATTTCCAATAAGTTACTTGTCTGCTCTACCATACCGAAAAACGGGGTCGTAATCATCTTTCCCATGAGGCATGGTCCGCATGTCTCAACCAATTCGCAATCGAATGAGTCCATAGATCCATCAGCATGGAGTTTCTTCATGCGTTTTACACCAATATGACATTTAGCGGCAGTGCCAAAAGTATGTGGTACTATCATTATTAACTTTGTATCTTATGGCATCAATATTATGAACATGTGTATCACTACAATCAAGATTCAATAAACCATTCTCATTGGGTGCATGACCATTGAAGGTATTATTCATGTAAACAGAATAACCATTAATCTCTAACTTAAATGAATAACCATATTGCAATAAACATGGTCTAATCACGTTCATGCTCAATGCAAACACCAAATAACATTTATTTAGGTTCATCACTAATCCCGAAGGTAGAGAGAGCGTGTGATGGTGATCACATCAACCTTAGAAACACTTTCAACACTCATCGTCAGCTCACCCTGAGCTAGCCTCAGTTTATTCTGTAGCTTTTATTTCGAGTTACTAACATTTAGCAACCGAACCGGTATCCAATATCCAGGTGCTACTAGGAGTACTAGCAAGGTACACATCAATAACACGTATATCAATTATACTTCTATCAACTTTGCAAGCCTTCTTATCTACCAAGTATCTAGGGTTGATCCACTTTAGCGACCGTTCTCCTCATAATAGAAGCACTTAGTCTCGGGTTTGGGTTCAACCTTGGGTTTCTTCACTGGAGCAGCAACTGACTTGCCATCCATCAAGTTTCCCTCCTAGCCCTTGCCCTTCTCAAAACTAGTGGTTTCACTAACCATCAACACTTGATGCTCCTTCTTGATTTCTACCTTCGCGGTGTCAAACATCGTGAATAACTCAGGGATCATTATTTCCATCCCTGGCATTTTATAGTTCATCATGAAGATCTAGTAGCTTAGTGACAGTGACTTGGAGAATTATATCAATCACTATCTTATTTGGAATATCAACTCCCACTCGATTCAAGCGATTGTAGTACCCAGATAATCTGAGCACATGCTCACCGATTGAGCTATTCTCCTTCATCTTGCAGGCAAAGAATCTTGTTGGAGGTCTCATACCACTCAACACGGGCACGAGCTTGAGATCCCAATTCCATATCTTAGAACATTTCATATGTTCTGTGACGTTCAAAACATTTTGGAGCCACAATGCTAAGCCATAATGCATGACACACTGAACTATCAAGCAGTCATCAGAACATGCCTGTCAGATGTTCACAACATCTACAAACAATGCTTGAGGGGGTGGCGCACCGAGAGATACATTAAGGACATAAGCCTTCTGTGCAACAATGAGGACAATCCTCAGATCATGGACCTAGTCCGCATTATTGCTACCATCATCTTTCAACTCTATTTCTCTAGGAACATATAAAAAAATTCAAGGGAGTTACATTGCAAGCTAGTAATCTACAACATAATTTGCAAAGACATTTTTACTATGTTCATGATAATGAGTTTAGTTAATCATATTACTTAAAAAACTCCCTTTGGTCATTCGAGTGTCACACGATCCAAATCCACAAACTCAAGTATGATCATCACGTGAGTTGAGGTGGTTTCAATGGTGAACATCTTCATGTTGATCATATCTAGTATATGACTAATGTTTGACCTTCATGTCAGATGTTCACAACATCTACAAATGACGCTAGAGGGTTTGGCGCACCGAGCGGTGCATTAAGGACATAAGCCTTCTGTGCAGCAATGAGGACAATCCTTAGATCACGGACCCAGTCCGCAATATTGCTACCATTATCTTTCAACTTTATTTCTCTAGGAAAATATAAAAATTCACGGGAGCTACATCGCGAGCAAGTAATCTACAACATAATTTGCAAAGACACTACTGACTATGTTCATGATAATGAGTTCAATTAATCATATTACTTATGAACTCCCACTCAAATTGACATCCCTTCGATCATTCGAGTGACACATGATCCAAATTCACCAACTCAAGTTCGATCATCATGTGAGTTGAGGTGGTTTCAATGGTGAACATCATCATGTTGATCATATCTACTATATGACTCATGTTCGACCTTTCAGTCTCTTGTGTTCCGAGGCCATGTCTGTATATGCTAGGCTCATCAAGTTTAACCCGAGTGTTCCGCATGTGCAACACTGGCTTGCACCCATTGTATGCGAACGTAGAGTCTATCACACCCAATCATCATGTGGTGTCTTGAAACGATGAACCTTCGCAATAGTGCACACTCGGGGATAACACAATTTTATCTTGAAATTTAAGTGACGGATCACCTTATAATGCTATCGTCATCCTCAGCAAAATAAGATGCATAAAAGTATTAACAGCACATGCAAATCATAAGTGACATGATATGGCCATGAACTTGTGCATTTGATCTCCATCTCCAAAGCACCGGCATGATCTCCATCATCACCGGCATGACACCATGATCTCCATCATCTTGATATCCATCAATGTGTCACCATGAGGTTGTCGCGCTGATTGTTGCTTACACTACTATTGCTAACAAATAGCGATAAAGTAAAGCAAAATGGCAAAAATAATTAAAGACAACCCTATGGCTCCTGTCGATTGCCATACTCATCGACATGCAAGTCGTGATATTCTATACAATACATGATCATCTCATACATCACATATATCTCATCATGCAAGCCTTGTCTTGGGTTTGGGTTCAACCTTGGTTTCTTCACTCGAGCAGCAACTGGCTTGCCATTCATGAAGTTTCCCATCTTTCCCTTGACCTTCTCAAAACTAGTGGTTTTACTAACCATCAAAATTTGATGCTCCTTCTTGATTTCTACCTTCACGGTGTCGGACATCGCGACTAGATCATGGGATCATCCATCCCTGGAATGTTATTGTTCACGAAGCTTTAGTAGCTTGGTGGTACTGACTTGCAGAACTATGTTAATCACTATCTTATCTGGAAGATCAACTCCACTCGATTCAAGCGATTTGCAGCGCCCACACAAACTGAGTACATGCCCACTGATTGAGCTATTCTCCTTCATCTTGCACGCAAAGAATCTTGTTGGAGGTCTCATACCTCTCAACATGGGCACGAGCCTGAAATCTCAATTCCAGCTCTTGGAACATCTCATATGCTCCGTGATGTTCGAAACATGTTTGGAGCCTCAATTCTATGCCATAATGCATGACGCATTGAACTATCAAGTAGTCATCACAACGTGCTATTGGAAATATGCCCTAGAGGCAATAATAAATTAGTTATTATCATATTTCCTTGTTCATGATAATCGTTTATTATCCATGCTATAATTGTATTGAATGGAAACACATTACATGTGTGGGTAAATAGAAAACACTCTGTCCCTAGTATGCCTCTAGTGAACTGGCTCGTTGATCAAAGATGGTCAAAGTTTCCTAGCCATTTAAATGTGATGTCATTTGATAACGGGATCACATCATTAGGAGAATGATGTGATGGACAAGACCCAAACTACAAACGTAGCATATGATCGTGTCAGTTTGTTGCTACTGTTTTCTGCATGTCAAAGTGTGTGTTCCTATGACCATGAGATCATGCAACTCATTGACATCGGAGGAGTATCTTGTGTGTATCAAATGTCGCAACGTAACTGGGTGACTATAAAGGTGCTCTACAGGTATCTTCGAGGGTGTCTGTTGAGTTGGCATGGATCAAGACTGGGATTTGTTACTCCGTGTGACGGAGAGGTATCTCAGGGCCCACTCGGTAATACAACATCACAATAAGCCTTGCAAGCAATGTGACTAAGTGTTAGTCACGGGATCTTGTATTACGGAACGAGTAAAGAGACTTGCCGGTAACGAGGTTGAACTAGGTATGGAGATACCGACGATCGAATCTCGGGCAAGTAACATACCGAAGAACAAAGGGAACATCATACGGGATTAACTGAATCCTTGACATAGAGGTTCGACCGATAAAGATCTTCATAGAATATGTAGGAACCAATGTGGACATCCAGTTCCCTCCATTGGTTATTGACCATAGAGGTGTCTCGGTCATGTCTACATAGTTCTCGAACCCGTAGGGTCTGCACACTTAAGGTTTGGTGACGTTTCGGTAGTATAGAGTTATGTATGGTGGTGACCAAAGTTTGTTCGGAGTCCCGGATGAGATCCTGGACGTCACGAGGAGCTCCGGAATGGTCCAGAGGTAAAGATTCATATATAGGAAGTCCTGTTTTGGTCATCGGAAAAGTTCCGGGCTTATCGGTAGTGTACCGGGAGTGCCGGTAGTGTACCGGGAGACCTCCGGGAGGGATATTTCGACCCAAGAGGCTTCATGGGCTGTGGAGAAGTATTAACCAACCCTTAGTGGGCTGGTGGAATAGCCACAACAGGCCCATGCGGCTAGGGGAAGAGTCCCAAAGAGAAAAGGGTGGAAAAAAGGCAAAAAGGGAGAGTCCTACTCCTACAAGGATTAGAGGAGGAGTAGGATTCCTCCTCCTTGGCTTCGGCCGACTCAAGGAGGGGCTCAGCCCTGCGCCAAGGCCTCCTCTCCCTCCCTCCTATATATACTAGTGGAATAGAAGGATTTTGCACAGATTTTACGGCCACGTGCTGCCCGTTCCACCGGTGCTCCTCTAGATCGGATTGCCGCAGTGCTTAGGCGAAGCCCTACCGGAATTGCTCCATCACCATCACCGGAGCGCCGTCATGCTGCCGGTGAACTGTTCTCCCTCTCCACTTCCTCTTGCTGGATCAAGACAGTGGAGATCGTCATCAAGATGCACGTGTGCTGAACGCGGAGGTGCCGTCCGTTCGGCGCTAGATCGGAAGGACCGTGAACAAGATCGCGAGACGGATCATGATGAGTTCACGGGACGGATCATGATGAGATCGCGGGACGCATCATGATGAGTTCGTGGGACGGATCATGATTGGATCGCGGGACGGATCGTGATGTGATCGCAGGACGCTCGGTGATTAGGATCGCGAAGATGTTCGACTACACCAACCGCGTTTCTTAATGCTTCCCGCTTAGCGATCTACAAGGGTATGTAGATCCACTCTCCCTCTCGTAGATGCTCAACACCATGGATAGATCTTGCGTGTGCGTAGGAATTTTTTTGTTTCCCATGCAACGTTCCCCAACAGTGGTATCAGAGTTAGGTCTATGTGTAGATGAGATCTCGAGTAGAACACAAAGAGTTGTTGGGCGTTGATGCTTAGATTGCTTATGTCCTTAATGCACCGCTCGAAGCGGAACAACCCTAGATACTTGGTAGATAAGAAGGCTGGCAACGTCGACAGAAGTATATTTGATATACGTGTTATTGATGTGTACCTTGCTAGTACTCCTAGTAGCACCTAGGTATTGGATACCGGTTTGGTTGCTAAATGTTAGTAACTCGAAGTAAAAGCTACGAAATAAACGGATACTAGCTAAGTGTGAGGTGACGATGTGTGTTGGAAATGTTTCCAAGGTTGATGTGATCAACATCACACGCTCTCTCTACCTTCGAGATTAGTGATGAACCTAAATAAATGTTATTTGGTGTTTTTGTGCTGAGCATGAACGTGATTAGATCATGTTCATTGCAACATGGTTATTCATTTAAGTTAGAGAATAATGGTTATTCTATTTACATGAATAATACCTTCAATGGTCATGCACCCAGTAAGAATGGTTTGTTGAAACTTGATCGTAGTAATACACATGTTCATAACATTGATGTCAAAAAGATACAAAGTTAATAATGATAGTACCACATACTTTTGGCACTGCCGCTAAATGTCATATTGGTATAAAGCGCATGAAGAAACTCCATGCTGATGGATCTGTGGACTCATTCGATTTCGAATCGGTTGAGACATGCGAACCATGCCTCTTAGTCAAGATGACTAAGGACCCCGTTTTCTGTTTTGATGAAGCGGGCAAGTGATTTATTGGAAATGATACATGTTGATGTATGCAATCTAATGAGTCTTGTAGCGTGCGGTGGATATCGTCATTTTCTTACCTTCACTGATGATTTGAGTAGATATAGTGTATATTTACTTAATGAAACACAAGTCTGAATCGTTTGAAAGGTTCAAGCAAATTTAGAGTGAAGTTTAAGATCATTGTGACAAGAAGATAAAAATGTCTGCGATATGATCGTGGAGGTAAATATCCGAGTTACGAGTTTGGCATACAACTTTAGACAATGTGAAAATTGTTTCACTACTCACGCCACATGGAACACCATAGTATGATGGTGTGTCCGAATGTCATAGTCGTGCTCTATTGGATATGGTGCGGGTTATGATGTCTCTTGTCGTTTTACTACTATAATTTTGGGGTTATGCATCAGAGACAACTACATTCACTTTAAATAGGGCACCATCTAAATCCGTTGAGATGACACCGTGTGAACTATGGTTTGATAGAAACCTAAGCTGTCATTTCTTAATGTTTGGGGCTGCGACGCTTGTGTGGAAAATGTTTTCACCTAATGAGCTCGAACCCAAAGCGAACAAATGCATCTTCATAGAATACCCTAAAGAATAGTTGGGTGAACCTTCTATCTCAGATCCAAGCATAAAATGTTTGTTGCTAAAAACTGGGTCCTTTCTCGAGAAAGGGTTTCTCCAGAATGAATTGAGTGGGAGGAGGATAGAACTTGATGAGGTTATTGAACCTCTGCTTCAACCAGAAAGTAGCGCAGCGCAGAAAGATGTTTCTGTGAAGCCTACTTTAGTTGAAGAGGAAGTTAATGATGATGATCATGAAGCTTCAGATCAAGTTACTATCGACCTATGAGGAAAATAGAGCTCGATGAGGTTATTGAACCTTTACTTCAACCAGAGAGTGGCGCAGCGCAGAAAGTTGTTTCTGTGAAGCCTACGTCAGTTGAAGAGGAAGTTAATGATGATGATCATGAAGCTTCAGATCAAGTTACTATCAAACTTCGTAGGTCGACAAGGACGTGTACTGCTACTGAACGGTACGACAACCCTGTCTTGGAGGTCATGTTGTTGGACAACGATGAACCTATGAACTATGGAGAAGCAATGATGGGCCTAGAAACCAACAAATGGTTAGAGGCCATTAAATCCGAGAAAGAATCCATGTATGAAAACCAAGTATAGACTTTGGTGGACTTTCTTGTTAGACGGTAGGTCATTAAGTACAAATGGATCTTTAAAATGAAGACAGACGCTGATGGTAAATGTTACCATTTGTAAAGCTCGACTTGTTGCAAACTAGTTTATGACAAGTTCAAAGAGTTGACTCGATGAGACTTTCTCACTCGTAGCAATGACAAAAGTCTGTTGGATTTATGTTAGTAGTTGCTGTATTTTTCAATTATGGAATCTGGCAGATGGATGCCAAAACATCGTTTCCTTCCTTAAGGAAAGGTTGTATGAGATACAACCAGAAGGTTTTGTCAGTCCTAAGGATGCTAATAGGTGTGCAAGCTTCAGTGATTCTTCTATGAACTGAAGCAAGCATCTCGGAGTTGGTATATACACTTTTATGAGGTGATCAAGGTTTTTGAGTCTATACAAAGTTTACGAGAAACTTGTATTTGCAATAAAGTGAGTGGGAGCACTATAGAGTTTCCGATAAGTATATGTGGATGACATATTGCTGTTCAGAAATGATGTAGAATTTCTCGAGAGCATAAACGGTTTTTTGAAAAGAGTTTTTCAAAGGAAGACCTGGATAAAGCTACCTAATTGTTGAGCATCAAGATCTATAAAGATAGATCAAGATGTTTGATAAGACTTTCAATGAGTACATACCTTGACAAGATTTTGAAAGAGTTCAAAATGGATTAGTCAGAGAGAAGTGTTCTCGCCTGCTATGTAAGGTGTGAAGTTGAGTGAGACTCAAAGCTCGACCACGATAGAAGAAAGAGAAAGGACGAATGTCGTCCCCTATGCCTTAGCCATAGGCTCTGGATAGTATGCCATGTTGTGTACCGCACCTGTGTGTGCCTTGCCATGAGTCCGTCAAGGGGTACAAGAGTGATCCAGGAGTGGATCACTGGAGAGCGGTCAAGATTATCCTTAGTAACTAAAAGACTAAGGATATGTTTCTCGATTATGGAGGTTATAAAGAAGTTCGTCGTAAATAGTCACGTCGATACAAGCTTTAACACCAATCCGGATGACTCGTAGTAGAAATCTGGATACGTATAGTGGAGCAGCCATTTGGAATAGTACCAAGTGGAGTGTGGTAGCAGTGTTTACGTTTGACATAAAAATTTGCAAAGTACACATGGATCTGAATGTCGCAGACCCGTTGACTATAAGACCTCTCTCATATGCAAAGCATGATCGAGCCCCAGAACTCATTGGGTGTTAGATTCATAACAATGCAAATCACATGGTGATGTGAACTAGATTATTTACTCTAGTGCAAGTGGGAGACTGTTGCCCTAGAGGCAATAATAAATTAGTTATTATCATATTTCCTTGTTCATGATAATCGTTTATTATCCATGCTATAATTGTATTGAATGGAAACACATTACATGTGTGGGTAAATACACAACACTCTATCCCTAGTATGCCTCTAGTGAACTGGCTCGGTGATCAAAGATGGTCAAGGTTTCCTAGCCATTGACATGTGATGTCATTTGATAACGGGATCACATCATTAGGAGAATGATGTGATGGACACGACCCAAACTACAAACGTAGCATATGATCATGTCAGTTTGTTGCTACTGTTTTCTGCATGTCAAAGTGTCTGTTCCTATGACCATGAGATCATGCAACTCACTGATATCGCAGGAGTATCTTGTGTGTATCAAATGTCGCAACGTAACTGGGTGACTATAAAGGTGCTCTACAGGTATCTCCGAGGGTGTCTGTTGAGTTGGCATGGATCAAGACTGGGATTTGTTACTCCATGTGACGAAGAGGTATCTCAGGGCCCACTCGGTAATACAACATCACAATAAGTCTTGCAAGCAATGTGACTAAGTGTTAGTAACGGGTTCTTGTATTACGGAACGAGTAAAGAGACTTGCCGGTAACGAGGTTGAACTAGGTATGGAGATACCGACGATCGAATCTTGGGCAAGCAACATACCGAAGAACAAAGGGAACATCATACGGGATTAACTGAATCCTCGACATAGAGGTTAGACCGATAAAGATCTTCATAGAATATGTAGGAACCAATGTGAACATCCAGGTCCGGCCATTGGTTATTGACTGTAGAGGTGTCTCGGTCATGTCTACATAGTTCTCGAACCCGTAGGGTCTGCACACTTAAGGTTTGGTGACGTTTCAGTAGTATAGAGTTATGTATGGTGGTGACCGAAGTTTGTTCGGAGTCCCGGATGAGATCTTGGACATCACGAGGAGCTCCGGAATGGTCCGGAGGTAAAGATTCATATATAGGAAGTCCTGTTTTGGTCGCTGGAAAAGTTCCGAGCTTATCGGTAGTGTACCGGGAGTGCCGGTAGTGTACCGGTAGACCTCTGGGAGGGATATTTCGACCCAAGAGGCTTCATGGGCTGTGGAGAAGTATTAACCAACCCTTAGTGGGCTGGTGGAATAGCCACAGCAGGCCCATGCGGCTAGGGGAAGAGTCCCAAAGAGAAAAGGGTGGAAAAAAGGCAAAAAAGGAAGAGTCCTACTCCTACTAGGATTGGAGGAGGAGGAGGATTCCTCCTCCTTGGCTTCGGCCGACTCAAGGAGGGGATCAGCCCTGCGCCAAGGCCTCCTCTCCCTCCCTCCTATATATACTAGTGGAATAGAGGGATTTTGCACAGATTTTACGGCCACGTGCTACCCGTTCCACCGGTGCTCCTCTAGATCGGATTTCCGCAGTGCTTAGGCGAAGCCCTGCCGGAATTGCTCCATCACCAGCACCGGAGCGTCGTCACGTTGCCGGTGAACTCTTCTCCCTCTCCACTTCCTCTTGCTGGATCAAGACGGTGGAGATTGTCATGAAGTTGCACGTGTGCTGAACACGGAGGTGCCGTCCGTTTGGCGCTAGATCGGAAGGACCGTGAACAAGATCGCGAGACGGATCGTGATGAGTTCACGGGACGGATCGTGATGAGATCGCGGGATGGATCGTGATGAGTTCGTGGGACGGATCGTGATTGGCTCGCGGGACGGATCGTGATGTGATTGCGGGATGCTCGGCAATTTGGATCGCGAAGATGTTCGACTACACCAACCGTGTTTCTTAATGCTTCCCGCTTAGCGATCTACAAGGGTATGTAGATCCACTCTCCCTCTCGTAGATGCTCATCACCATGGATAGATCTTGCGTGTGCGTAGGAAATTTTTTGTTTCCCATGCAACGTTCCCCAACACGTGCCGTCAGATGTTCACAACATCCATAAACGACACTAGAGGGGGTGGCGCATCGAGCCGTGCATCAAGGACATAAGCCTTCTGTGCAACAATGAGGACAATCGTTAGTTTACGGACATAGTCCGCATAATTGTTACCATCATATTTCAACTTACTTTTTCTCTAGGAACGTATCAAAATTCAGGAGAGCTACAACGTGAGCTATTGATCTACAACATAATTTGCAAAGATACTTTGAATATGTTCATGATAATGCGTTCAATTAATCATATTACTTAAGAACTCCCACTCAAATCAACATCCCTCAGGTTGTCTAAGTGTAACATGATCCAAATCCACCAACCCAAGTCCGATCATCACGTGAGATGAGGTGGTTTCAATGGTGAACATGTCCATGTTGATCATATCTACTATATGACTCATGTTCAACCTTTCAGTATCCTATATTCCGAGGCCATGCCTGTACATGCTAGGCTCGTCAAGTTTAAACCAAGTGTTCCACATGTGCAACACTGGCTTGCACCCGTTGTATGTGAACATAGAGTCAATCACACCCGATCACCACGTGGTGCTTCGAAACGACGAACTTTCACAACGGTGCACACTCGGGGAGAACACGGTTTTATCTTGAAATTTTAGTGAGGGATCACCTTATAATGCAACCATCGCCCTAAGAAAAACAAGGTGCATAAAAGTATTAACATCACATGCAAATCATAAGTGACATGATATGGCCATGAACTTGTGCTTTTGATCTTCATCTCCAAAGCACCGGGATGATCTCCATCACCGCCGGCATAAAACCATGATCTCCATCATGGTGTCGCCATCGGGGTTGTCGTGCCAACCATGCTTCTACTAATATTGATACTGTTTAGCAATAAAGTAAAGCATTACATAGCGCTTAATGATTGACACACAGGTCATATAATAATTAAAGACAACCCTATGGCTCCTGCCAGTTGCCGTACTCAACGGCATGCAAGTCGTGATAATCTATACAAAACATTATCATCTCATACATCACACTCATCATGTCTTTGGCCATATCATATCACAACATACCCTGCAAAAACAAGTTAGACATCCTCTAATTGTTGTTGCAAGTTTTACGTGGCTGCTATGGGCATCTAGCAAGAACAATTCTTACCTACACAAAACCACAATGGTGATACACAAATTGCTATTCAACCTTCTACAAGGACCGCCTTAGTCGAATCTGATCCAACTAGAGTGGGAGAGACAAACACCCGCCAACCATCTTTATGCAACAAAGTCACATGTTAGTCGATGGAACCGGTTTCTCATACGTGGACGAGTAATGTTGGTCCGAGCCGCTTCATCCCACAATACTGCTGAATCAATAAAATACTAAGGGAGGAAGCAATCTGAATATTAACGCACACAAACTCCTTTGTGTTCTACTCGTGCATATCATCTACGCATAGACCTAGCTCATGATGCCACTGTTGGGGAACATTGCATGGGAAACAATTTTTTTCCTATGAACACCCAAGATCTATCCATGGAGATGCATAGCTACGAGAGGGGGAGTGTGTCTACATACCGTTGTAGATCGCTAAGCGAAAGCATTAATAAACGCGGTTGATTTAGTCGAACGTCTTCACGATTCAATCACGATCCGTCCTGATCTAGTGCCAAAAGGACGACATCTCCGCCTTCAGCACACGTACAGCTCGATGATGTCTCCACCTCCTCGATCCAGCGAGTGAGGGAGGAGTATTAGATGATAGTGTATCGGGAGACCTCCGGGAGGGATATTTCGACCCAAGAGGCTTCATGGGCTGTGGAGAAGTATTAACCAACCCTTAGTGGGCTGGTGGAATAGCCACAGCAGGCCCATGCGGCTAGGGGAAGAGTCCCAAAGAGAAAAGGGTGGAAAAAAGGCAAAAAGGAAGAGTCCTACTCCTACTAGGATTGGAGGAGGAGTAGGATTCCTCCTCCTTGGCTTCGGCCGACTCAAGGAGGGGATCAGCCCTGCGCCAAGGCCTCCTCTCCCTCCCTCCTATATATACTAGTGGAATAGAGGGATTTTGCACAGATTTTACGGCCACGTGCTACCCGTTCCACCGGTGCTCCTCTAGATCGGATTTCCGCAGTGCTTAGGCGAAGCCCTGCCGGAATTGCTCCATCACCATCACCGGAGCGCCGTCACGTTGCCGATGAACTCTTCTCCCTCTCCACTTCCTCTTGCTGGATCAAGACGGTGGAGATTGTCATCAAGCTACACGTGTGCTGAACACGGAGGTGCCGTCCGTTTGGCGCTAGATCGGAAGGACCGTGAATAAGATCGCGAGACGGATCGTGATGAGTTCACGGGACGGATCGTGATGAGATCGCGGGATGGATCGTGATGAGTTCGTGGGACGGATCATGATTGGCTCGCGGGACGGATCGTGATGTGATTGCGGGACGCTCGGCGATTTGGATCGCGAAGATGTTCGACTACACCAACCGTGTTTCTTAATGCTTCCCGCTTAGCGATCTACAACGGTATGTAGATCCACTCTTCCTCTCGTAGATGTTCATCACCATGGATAGATCTTGCGTGTGCGTAGGAATTTTTTTGTTTCCCATGCAACGTTCCCCAACACGTGCCGTCAGATGTTCACAACATCCATAAACGACACTAGAGGGGGTGGCGCATCGAGCCGTGCATCAAGGACATAAGCCTTCTGTGCAACAATGAGGACAATCCTTAGTTTACGGACATAGTCCGCATAATTGTTACCATCATATTTCAACTTACTTTTTCTCTAGGAACGTATCAAAATTCAGGAGAGCTACAACGTGAGCTATTGATCTACACCATAATTTGCAAAGATACTTTGAATATGTTCATGATAATGCGTTCAATTAATCATATTACTTAAGAACTCCCACTCAAATCAACATCCCTCAGGTTGTCTAAGTGTAACATGATCCAAATCCACCAACCCAAGTCCGATCATCACGTGAGATGAGGTGGTTTCAATGGTGAACATATCTACTATATGACTCATGTTCAACCTTTCAGTATCCTATATTCCGAGGCCATGTCTGTACATGCTAGGCTCGTCAAGTTTAAACCAAGTGTTCCACATGTGCAACACTGGCTTGCACCCGTTGTATGTGAACGTAGAGTCAATCACACCCGATCACCACGTGGTGCTTCGAAACGACGAACTTTCACAACGGTGCACACTCGGGGAGAACACGGTTTTATCTTGAAATTTTAGTGAGGGATCACCTTATAATGCTACCATCGCCCTAAGAAAAACAAGGTGCATAAAAGTATTAACATCACATGCAAATCATAAGTGACATGATATGGCCATGAACTTGTGATTTTGATCTTCATCTCCAAAGCACCGGGATGATCTCCATCACCGCCGGCATAACACCATGATCTCCATCATGGTGTCGCCATCGGGGTTGTCGTGCCAACCATGCTTCTACTAATATTGATACCGTTTAGCAATAAAGTAAAGCATTACATAGAGCTTAATGATTGACACACATGTCATATAATAATTAAAGACAACCCTATGGATCCTGCCAGTTGCCGTACTCAACGGCATGCAAGTCGTGATAATCTATACAAAACATTATCATCTCATACATCACACTCATCATGTCTTTGCCCATATCATATCACAACATACCCTGGAAAAACAAGTTAGACATCCTCTAATTGTTGTTGCAAGTTTTACGTGGCTGCTATGGGCATCTAGCAAGAACAATTCTTACCTACGCAAAACCACAATGGTGATACACAAATTGCTATTCAACCTTCTACAAGGACCGCCTTAGTCGAATCTGATCCAACTAGAGTGGGAGAGACAGACACCCGCCAACCATCTTTATGCAACAAAGTCACATGTTAGTCGATGGAACTGGTTTCTCGTACGTGGACGAGTAATGTTGGTCCGAGCCACTTCATCCCACAATACTGCTGAATCAATAAAATACTAAGGGAGGAAGCAATCTGAATATTAACGCCCACAAAATCCTTTGTGTTCTACTCGTGCATATCATCTACGCATAGACCTAGCTCATGATGCCACTGTTGGGGAACATTGCATGGGAAACAATTTTTTTCCTATGAACACCCAAGATCTATCCATGGAGATGCATAGCTATGAGAGGGGGAGTGTGTCTACATACCGTTGTAGATCGCTAAGCGAAAGCATTAATAAACGCGGTTGATTTAGTCGAACGTCTTCACGATTCAATCATGATCCGTCCTGATCTAGTGCCAAAAGGACGACATCTCCGCCTTCAGCACACGTACAGCTCGATGATGTCTCCTCCTCCTCGATCCAGTGAGTGAGGGAGGAGTATTAGATGAGTTCTCCGCCAACACGACAGCGTGGTGGCGGCGGTGGTGGTGCTATCCCGATAGGGCTACGCCTAGCGCTACTGAAACCACGAACGGAGGAGAAAACGATCTAGGGAGAGAGAGGGGCTCCAAGGGCTTTGTGTGTCCTATTGGGGTGCCCCTCCCCTATGTATATAGGTGGAGGGGCATGGGGAACAGCCCCTCCAAGCCCTAGGGCGCAGCCAAGGGGGGAGGAGGTGGAATCCTAGTCCCCCTGCTTCCCTTCCATACAAAGGTGGACTTTCCACCTTTCCCAATTGCATGGGCCTTGAGCGACTTGTGCGCTTGGACCAATAAGGCCATGCTGTCTCCCCTCAGCCCATGAAAACCCTTGGGACGTGATGGAACCCTTGGTTGACTTCCAGACTCCTTTGAAAGTTTCTGGAACCTTCTAGAATCTTCCCGGTACAATAGTGGAAAAACTTGAGACTTTTCATGTAGCCAAAATATGAGTTCCCTTATATAAATATTTACCTACGGACCATTCCGAAGCTTCTCACGACGTCTGGGATGTCATTCGGGACTCCGAACAACTTTTGGTCACCAACATATATAACTCATCAACACCATATCATCACCGAACGTTAAGTGTGTAGACCCTGCGTGTTCGAGAACTCTACAAACATGACTGAGACACCTCTATGGCCAATAGCCAATAGCGGGAGCTGGATGCCCATATCGGCTCATGCATATTCTATGAAGATATTTATTGGTCGAACTACGATGTCAAGGATTCAATCAATCCTATTTGCAACTCCCTTTGTCCATTAGTATGTTACTCGCCCGAGGTTCGATCGTCGGTATGTACATACCTACTTGAATCTCATTACCGGCAAGTCTCTTTACTCATTCCATAATACAAGATCCCGTGACTAACTCCTTAGTCACATTGCTTGCAAGCTTCTGTGATGTTGTATTACCGAGTGGGCCTAGAGATACCTCTCCGTCATAGAGTGACAAATCCCAGTCTTGATCCATGCCAACCCAACAGACACCCTCAGAGATACCCGTAGAGAACCTTTATAGTCACCCAGTTACGTTGTGGCGTATGATACACACAAGGCATTCCTACGGTGCCAGGGAGTTGCATGGTCTCATGGTCGTAGGAACGGATACTTCACATGGATAAAGCAGTAGCAATGAACCGACACGATCATATGTTATGCTTACGGTTGGGTCTTGTCCATCACATCATTCTCCTAATGATGTGATCCCATTATCAAATAACAACTCATGTCTATGGTCAGGAAACCTTGACCATCTTTGATCAACGAGCTAGTCTAGTAGAGGCTTACTAGGGACACTTTGTTGTCTATGTATCCACACATGTATTTGAGTTTCCAATCAATACAATTATAGCATGGATAATAAACGATTATCATGAACAAGGAAATATGATAATAAACAACTTATTATTGCCTCTAGGGCATATTTCCAACAGCCCGCGCATCCTGGGCCGCCGCCAGCGCAGTCCTCTCCTTCACCCCCGTCGCCCCCGAAGCTTCTCCCACTATTTCTGCCCCGTCTGCATCGCAAGGGTAATCTTTTCCTCAGTTTTAATTTCATTCCCCTGAACCATCCGAGGACCGATTCAACAAGTCGACTTTTTCCCTCCAGCTGCACCTCCTACCGCAGGGCCGCTGCCGGGCAGTGCAAGGAGGAGCACAAGCTCGACTACTGCTACCTGCAGGACGATACAAACCACCACATCTTCCTCCATGGGCTCAAACCCATCCTCGCCCACCACCTGCACCAAAAGACGAGCATCAATACTACCAGTGGTAGCAGCAATGCCTGCAGTGCCGCGACCACCAAAGACCATCACTTCAAGGTAGAAAACACGCTCCCACCATTCTTACTATCTTTAGATACCATATGCTAGATAGTGCGGATATGAATCTCATTCAAATTTCTCCCCACAATTCTTGCTATTTCTCGGGGATCGCAGGACCAGCCGGGTCTGGTCACCATTTCCATGGAGGAGATCCTCGGGTTTGCAGCGTTCATCCTACCAGGTGGTGCAGGACACCCACGTTTTTGATCTGGTGGAGACCAAGGAGTAGGAGGTCCTGGTGCTGGAGGACTCTCCAAGGTATTAGAAATAATTCCTTACTCCGCTCTCACAATCCAATGCAACCTCTTTTTAAATTGTTTCAAACAGAGAATACTAACAAAATACATATAGAAGAATTGCTTTATGGATGCTTGGCCCTAACACTAATGCAAATTGTTTTCACATCCCAGCCAACTTAACCACTGTAGCCGCGTGTCGGTATTGTTTTTCCTTTGCAGGCCGCCTTAGAATTTTAATAATTAATTATGCAATTATAATGCTCCCAATGAGAGCCTTTAATGTATCTCATACCTCATGAAATAAAAAATGAATTGTTACTGCTTTGACAAATACCATGCATACATAGTGAATGTTTTTCTCTCTTGAACCAGAAATTTGTTGTCCAAATTGTTTGTTCTTTATCTGCTTTGCCATGTCGTTGGGACGGGTATTCCCGATCTAGACATTGCCTCTTGCTACATTATTATATCATATTCTTAGGGGTGACAAATTGCTGGTACCACATGGATCTTATTTCTTTTTTTATGCAATGGAGTGTCCTTTTATGTTGCTTGTTTCTTTTTCTTGGATATTGTAGCCTCACTAGGATGGATTAAGAGGTCATCTGTTCCCTCTCCCTAATCAAATAGGGCTTCCAAACTAATGAGACGTGCAATTCTTTTTATGTGTGGGACAATATTCATCTTCTTGCTTCATGAATATTTCTATTTCGCTCGATGTTGGATGCTGTTCGTGTCCCTCAGGCCCTGTTCATCGGTATTGGTCAAGTTGCTGTACTACTTTTCCTCTCTGATGTTATGTTGTTTGCCCTTGCTAATGTTTGTTGTACATTTTCCTTGATTTTTTCCTGCCTTGTTGTGCATTGCATCCTATATACTTAAGAAGTTCACCCCACTCCTTGATTTATCTCAACATGCAGCATAGACACGTCAGCATCCATTCTCCCATGGCCATGTCAGCAAAAAAACATTAATGCCATGTCTGATTTCCACTTGCACAAAAAAACACGATTGTCCTCCGTTGTAACTGATGAGTCTTTTCACTATCTTGGTGCCCCGTTGCCGCAAACTATTAGTCCCAACCCCCACCTCTACTTTGACACATGGGTCTGTAGTGTGCAGCATGAGAACATATCTACCCTCCCATGTGTTGGGGAACATTGCATGGGAAACAAAAAATTTCCTATGCTTCACCAAGATCAATCTAGGAGATGAGCATCTATGAGAGGAGAGATTGGATGTACGTACCCTTGTAGATCGCTAAGTGGAAGCATTAAAGAACGCGGTTGATGTAGTCGAACGTCTTCATGATCCAATCATGATCCGTCCCGCTATCTCATCACGAGCCATCCAGCAATCCCATCGTGGTCCTTCTGATGTAGTGCCGAATGGACGACACCTCCGTGTTCAACACACGTACAACTCGATGACGACCGCCACCTCCTTGATCCAGCAAGCGTGGGTGGAGAGGTAGATGAGTTCTCCGGCAGCATAACGGCATGGTGGTAGCAGTGGTGAACTGATCCTACTGGGCTTTGCCTAAGCACCGCAGAACTAATCTAGAGGAGGAATAGATCTAGAGGGAATAGGGAAGCACATGGGTTTTCGTGTGTTGGGCTGCCCTCAAAACTCTAGTATATATAGGAGGAAGGGGTGGTAGGAGGCGCCCTAGGGTTTACCCTAGGACTTGGCGACCGGCCAGTGTGGTGGAGTCCACCTCCTACAAGAGGTGGGCCGCCGGGAGGAGTCCTAGTCCAACAAGGACTCCTCCCACCTCCACCTTTCCCTCCTCTTTGGGCGCATGGGCCTTATGGGGCTGGCTTCCCAGCCCACTAGGAGTTGGTGCGCCACCTCTTGGGCCCATGTGGCCCACGAGGTGGGTGGGCCCCTCCCGGTGGACCCCCGGAACCCATTCGTCACTCCCGGTACACTACCGGTAGTGCCCGAAACTTTTCCGGAACCCAAATACCTCTTTCCTATATATCAATCTTTACCTCCGTAACCTTCCAAAGCTCCTCTTGACTTCCAGGATCTCAATCGGGACTCCGAACAACCTTCGGTCACCAACATACATAACTCAATACTATCAAAACATCACCGAACCTTAAGTATGCAGACCCTGCGGGTTCGAGAACTATGTAGACATGACCGAGACACCTCTATGGTCAATAACCAACAGCGGGACCTGGATGGCCATATTGCTTCTGACATATTCTACGAAGATCTTTATCGGCTGAACCTCTATGTCAAGGATTTAGTTAATCCCGTACATTGTTCCCTTTGTTCTTCGGTATGTTACTTGCCCGAGATTCAATCATCAGTATCTCTATACCTAGTTCAATCTCGTTACCCGCAAGTCTCTTTACTCGTTTTGTAATACAATATCCCATGGATAAAACTTAGTCACATTGCTTTCAAGGCTTATTGTGATGTTGTATTATCGAGTGGGCCCTGAGATACCTCTCCGTCACACGGAGTAACAAATCTCAGTTTTGATCCATGCCAACCCAACAGACACCCTCGGAGATACCTGTAGAGCACCTTTATAATCACCCAGTTACATTGCAATGTTTGATACACACAAGGTACTCCTCCGATGTCAGTGAGTTGCATGATCTCATGGTCATAGGAGCAGATACTTGACATGCAGAAAACAGCAGCAATAAACTGACACGATCATATGCTACGTTTGTAGTTTGGGTCTTGTCCATCACATCATTGTCCTAATGATGCGATCCCGTTATCAAATGAAATCTCATGTCCATGACTAGGAAACCATAGCCATCTTTGATCAAAGAACTAGTCTATTAGAGGCATACTAGGGGCATGGTGTTGTCTATGTATCCACACATGTATCTGAGTTTCCGATCGATTCAATTATAGCATGGATAATAAACGATTATCATGAATAAGGAAATATGATGATAATCAATTTATTATTGCCTCTAGGGCATATTTCCAACAGTCTCCCACTAGCACTAGAGTCAATAATCTAGTTCACATCACCATGTGATTCGCATTGTTATGAATCTAACACCCAATGAGTTCTAGGGCTCGATCATGCTTTGCATGTGAGAGAGGTGTTTGAGTCAACGGGTTTGCGACATTTAGATCTGTGTGTACTTTGAAAATCTCTATGTCATACTATAAGTACTTCTACCACACTCCACTTGGAACTATTCCAAATGGCCGCTCCACTATACGTATCCGGATAGCTACTAAGAGCCATCCGGATCTGTTTTAAAGCTTGCATTGACGTAACTCTTTACGACAAACTCTTCATCACCTCCATAATGGAGAAACATTTCCTTAGTGCTTTAGTTACTAAGGATAATCTTGACCGCTGTCTAGTGATCCACTCCTAGATCACTCTTGTACCCGTTGATAGACTCATGGCAAGGCACACACAGGTGCGGTACACAGCATGACATATTGTTGGAAATATTCCCTAGAGGCAATAATAAATTAGTTATTATCATATTTACTTGTTCATGATAATCGTTTATTATCCATGCTATAATTGTGTTGATCAGAAACTCAGATACATGTGTGGATACATAGACAACACCATGTCCCTAGTATGCCTCTAATGGACTAGCTCGTTGATCAAAGGATGGTTAAGGTTTCCTAGCCATGGACATGTGATGTCATTTGATAACGGGATCACATCATTAGGAGAATGATGTGATGGATAAGACCCAAACTACAAACATAGCATATGATCGTGTCAGTTTATTGCTACTATTTTCTGCATGTCAAGTATATGTTCCTATGACCATGAGATCATGCAACTCACTGACACCGAGGAGTACCTTGTGTGTATCAAACGTCGCAACGTAATTGGGTGACTATAAAGGTGCTCTACAGGTATCTACGAGGGTGTCTGTTGGGTTGGCATGGATCAAGACTGGGATTTGTTACTCCGTGTGACGGAGAGGTATCTCAGGGCCCACTCGGTAATACAACATCACAACAAGCCTTGCAAGCAATGTGACCAAGTGCTAGTCACATGATCTTGTATTAAGGAACGAGTAAAGAGACTTGCCGGTAACGAGGTTGAACTAGGTATGGAGATACCGACGATCGAATCTCGGGCAAGTAACATACCGAAGAACAAAGGGAACATCTTACAGGATTAACTGAATCCTTGACATAGAGGTTCGACCGATAAAGATCTTCGTACAATATGTAGAACCAATATGGGAATCCAGGTCCCGCTATTGGTTATTGACCATAGAGGTGTCTCGGTCATGTCTACATAGTTCTCAAACCCGCAGGGTCTACACACTTAAGGTTTGGTGATGTTTCGGTAGTATAGAGTTATGTATGGTGGTGACCGAAGGTTGTTCAGAGTGCCAGATGAGATCTCGGACGTCACGAGGAGATCCGGAATGGTCCGGAGGTACAGATTCATATATAGGAAGTCCTATTTTGGTCGCTGGAAAAGTTTCGGGCTCATCGGTAGTGTACCGGGAGTGCCGGTAGTGTACTGGGAGGCCATCGGGAGGGGTATTTCGACCTAAGAGGCTACATGGGCTGTGGGAGAGTAAATACCAGCCCTTTGTGGGCTGGTGGAAGTCCCACACAAGGCCCATGCGGCTGGGAAGAAAATCCCAAAGGGAAAAAGGTGGAAAAAGGCCAAAAAAGGGAGGAATCCTAGTCCTACTAGGATTGGAGGAGGAGTCCTCCTCTCCTCCCCACTTCGGCCAACCCAAGGAGGCTTGGCCCTTGATCCAAGTCCTCTCCTCCCTCCCTCTTATATATACTAGAGGTTTTAGGGTTTTTTGCACAGAATTTTTAGCCACGTGTTGCCCGTTCCTCCAGTGCATACACTAGTAGAATGTCGATCAATAGTCCCGATTGGGATGGACCTTTAGTACCGGTTCCCCAACCGGTACTAATGGGTCGGGACTAAAGTTCCAGACCTTTAGTACCGGTTGGACCATGGACCGGTACTAAAGGCCCTCCACGTGGCTGCCTGCGTGGACTGGTGGTGGAAGACCTTTAGTACCGGTTGGTGATATCAACCGATACTAAGTCTTCTGTTTTTTTTGTTTTAGCTTTTAATTAGGTTTTAATTTTCCTCTCTATTTTTTGTGTTTTCCATTCATTTCAAATTTATTTTACGGTGCTACATACTGTAAACAGTACACAAGTTCATGCATATATATATGTAATATAATATACAATATCTCATACACAGTATATATATACAAATGGAATTACACATCAATATAAATTCGGGACTTATAATTAACTTAAGGCCCAAAACCCAGCCGGGACTAGCTAGCTAGTGCTCCGGATGAAATCTCAGTTCTCTACTATTGATTTGCTGGCATTATTGAGGCGGCGGTAAGGAATAGTGCTCTCCGTTTACATGAATGACATGTTGAAGAAGAAATGCCGCAAATTCCTCTTGAAGTGCTACAAAGCGTTTCTCGGGTGAGATCTTTGTCATCATCTCCCAAACCTGGAGTTGTCTTTCACGTGCTGCTCTGCGACGTATATGACTTTCGGTCTGGATGCAAATGTTCTCGCAGAGGAAATATCCACATAAATTTTCCCCCTGTGGCTGCTTCACACACTTTGCAAAAGAATAGAATTGAATAAGATAATTAATAATTGAGCATGATAATGGTATTGAAAATAGAATTAATGAGATGTGCGGACCTAGTAGTACTACTTAATTACCTTCATGCGTTTCCACTTCAGCTTCGATTTCCATTGACGCCGTGATGGTTTTTTTCTATCATCTTTTTCCAAACACTACCCGGCAAAGAAAAAGAATGAAAGAGTTATTATAATTACTTTTGATATCAGGAAATAATGAAAGAAAGCGAGGTCGATAAAGATTGAAATTACCGTTCTATCATAAAATACAAGTCCATGTATGATTGTTCTGGTGTATCTAGTGAGTCGTACACTTGAACAAGTCCATCTGCGAGGATAATATATAGGAGGATATAGTGGTCTCTGCGCAGAAGTTTATATAATTAAGCAGGCATGCGCATATAAATCATCAACTACACTTGACAGCGAGCTAGTAAGCAAAAATAGAATTTGTAGTATACAAGAGAGTAAACACTCACCCCATGTTGTAAGGAAATATTATAGTAGATTTGTTGGTATTCATTATTGCCTCTAGAAAATTAACCAAGAGATCTTCTGTGTCCTTGGCATAATGTTTTACCACATGAGCATTAATGGTACTTGGGTCTATGAACCCAATGTCATCGATTCCCTCTTGTTTCAATTCCCACATCTTCAATCTGCATAATAGCGTAGAAAAGAACATATATAGTGAGTATAAGCCAATGAATGATATCTTAGCTAGAGACTTAAATTACTAAAGATATAAATCACTTACAAACAATAGCAACTGATGAGAGTTTTGTCGATAGAGTCCATATGGTATAACTGGAAAAGTTCTGAGAATTCAAGACATATGTCACATGCATTGACGTAATGCTCTTTCCTTACTTTGACCATGACCGCCGTCTCCCCTCGCTTTGCTTCACGCATGTACCAATCATGCAACCGTCGCATCGCAGTTGGTAGTTCCTTGTACTGCTCGGGTGTCACAAGTGGTTTTCCGACGACATATTGCATTGCGTACTCAGTTGCATCGTACCCGCGGATTTCCTCGGTGCCAAGGATTTGGTCAAGAGTGAGACCTGCAGCCTTTAGTACTTCGAGGTCGATTGGGTTGCCTTGCACGTCGACTGGTTGGATCGGTTGCTTGCTTGGATTGGTACTCACCTTGAGCGGAGAGATCGATTGCTTGGATTGTTCTCCGAGCTGGGGAACTGTTTTCCCGCTAGTTGATGCCGTACTTCCCGACTTCTTCCTTGGGCTGGGACGACTTCTCTGCTCACTTGCCTTCTGAAACTGTCGCTCATAGTCTGTCGGCATACGCTCGATATATGTCGGGGGTCGATCAATAAAGTGTTCCATAAAGTGATCTTGGACTTCCCTGGGTATTACCTCCTTTGGTGGCACGGTCTTCTTCGCAAAAAAGGCTTTCGCTTGGAGATCGCATTCAATTTTATTTTCCTCCGGTGTCATGTCATAAGGCAGCTTCCTTTTGGCCGGAGGCTCGGGTTTCTTCTTTGCTTTCTTCCGAAGAGGACAGCTGGTGGCCTTCCTCTTTTGGGAGCCCTGCTGGCGGGACCGCTGCCAGGGTGGAGTCAGCTTACGCGGCGGAGATCGATATCGATGATGATATGGACTCGCGTCGTGCTCCGTCCCGAGGTTGGGAGGACTGCTCATGGCGAGGTGGGGAGGACTGCTGGCGAGGTGGGATGCCTCTCGAGGTGGAGACGACTGTGGGGGAGCTCGAGGTGGGGAGGACTGCTGGCGAGGTGACTAATGCCGAGGTGACTGCTGCCGATGTGGGGAGGACTGCTGGCGAGGTGGGGAGGACTGCTGGCGCTGCGATGCCTCTAGCTGGGATCCCTCGTGCTGGACATCGATACTCGGAGGAGCCGGTGGCCTTAGCACCGAGTGTGGAAGGACGATGCCGTCCTTACTCCATAGAATGAGACCACGGCCGGCTTCTGCCAATGTGGACTCCCCCTCACCTCCAGGGATGTCAAGCAATAGTTCATCATATCCCGTCTCTATTGTGTCCACCGCGACATGAGCATACCCAGCTGGAACCGGATTGCAATGCCAGAGAACATCAGGTGTATTTGGTAAAGCATAGCCCATCGCGACCCGCACGGGTATGTTCTTCATTTTCTGGACTAGCTCACAAGATGTCTTCTCGGTGATATCATCCACGGGGGTGTGACCCAGCGGTGCCCCCGTGGAACCCATGCTGCTTTTCTACATTGTAGATGGGACGGGTTCTTCCCCTGCCTCCTGCTGCGGAGTTTCCCTTTGCTGGGTCAGTACCTGTATCTGCAGCTGTTATTGCTCGTACTTCTGTTCCAACTTCGAGTCAGTCTGCTTCCACCTTCTTTTTTCTCGAATGGCTTTTATAACTGTCCTGCCATCCCGCAAACCCCTCGTACCACGGAACAACGCCCATGCCTCGTGTTCGTCCTCCATGTTCGGCATTCTCGAGGGCACGTGTAAGCTCGTCGTTCTCTCTATTGGGGTGAAACCGTCCTTCTTGGGCATCTTTTATTGCTTGAATCAACTCATCTAATGCATGCTTCAGACTGGCCAGTGCAATAATCTTCCCTGTGGCTGGGTCCAACTTTCCCGCATGCGCAAAAAACCAATTCCTACACCTCTTGGGCCAGTTGAAGGTTACTGGAGTGATCCCTTCAGCAAGCATCTTATTCTCTAATGCATCCCACTTAGGAATGGCTGACTTGTATCCACCTGTCCTAGTTTATGGTGATACTTTTTTTTCTCAGCATTTATCTTATTCTTTGCCGACTTCTCCATAGCAGCTATCGATGTCTTGTACTCGATAAATGCGTCCCAGTGATCCCTTACCTTCTCGTATATTCCTTTGAATTCGGGCGCCTTCTTGCCTCAGCGTTGTACTCGGTCCATAATCTTTTCTTCCAAGTCTGGAACGCGCCGGCCATCTTATGGAGAGCAAACTCCTTGACTTTGTTCCTTTGACGCTCCAAGAGAGAATCTGGTAGGGTGATGTAACATCCCAAAATTCTAAATTTTGGAATGTTATATTAAATAAATAAGTAGGATTGTTTGCTTGAATGTTGTGTGATTGATTGTGTGAAATTGAGTGGAAATATTAAAGGTGTTTTTAAATTAAATATTAGTTAATATTTTCAGAAAAACCCCGTAAACTTTAGAAAATCATAGAAAAAAACGTAGGACTCCAATGGAAATAAATAATATATGAAAAAATATTAGAAAAATATAAAGAATCTGTTTATGGCATTTCCATGCATGTTTGAACAACTTCAACTGCTGTATAAGATAATTTGATTAAATATGGCATTTGAAATATTCATATCTCGCGTTTGAAAAGCAGTACAAATGAACTCTGAAAAGGTTGTAACTTAGCATGCCATCATAATTTCACCCACATAGCAACTTCTAGAGAATTGAGAGGGTTACGACAAAAACTAGATGCACTTCGTGTACAAATTGGACAATCTCATAAGAAGTATGAGGGTTTCGGACGAAAACTCATCTATTACAAAGGGATTTATTTTTAATAACTTATTTTAAATCCATACTTTTTGTGTGTTCAATATGCACCATTCAAAGGCACATCAATTTTCAACCCTTTCTGACTTCATTTGATATTTTTCATGCATTCGATGATTTATTTTGAGCTAAATGACCCTGAATTTGAAAAGCAGTACGAATGAACTCTGAAAAGGTTGTAACTTGGCATGACATCATAATTTCACCCACATAGCAACTTCTAAATAGTTGAGAGGGTTACGAAAAAAACTGGACGCACTTCGTGTACAAACTGGACAATCTCTTTCGAAGAATGAGGGTTTTGGACGAAAACTCATCTATTACAAAGGGATTTCATTTTAATAACTTATTTTAACTCCATACTTTTTGTGCGTTCAATATGCACCATTCAAAGGCACATCATCAATTTTCAACCATTTCTGACTTCATTTGATATTTTTCATGCATTCGATGATTTATTTTGAGCTAAATAACCCTGAATTTGAAAAGCAGTACAAATGAACTCTGAAAAGTTTGTAACTTGGCATGACATCATAATTTCACCCACATAGCAACTTCTAGAGAGTTGAGAGGGTTACGGCAAAAACTGGATGCACTTCGTGTACAAATTGGACAATCTCATAAGAAGTATGAGGGTTTCGGACGAAAACTCATCTATTACAAAGGGATTTCATTTTTAATAACTTATTTTAACTTCATACTTTCTGTGTGTTCAATATGCACCATTCAAAGGCACATCATCAATTTTCAACCATTTCTGACTTCATTTGATATTTTTCATGCATTCGATGATTTATTTTGAGCTAAATGACCCTGAATTTGAAAAGCAGTACTAATGAACTCTGAAAAGGTTGTAACTTGGCATGACATCATAATTTCACCCACACAACAAATTCTAGAGAGTTGAGAGGGTTATGACAAAAACTGGATGTACTTCGTGTACAAATTGGACAATCTCATAAGAAGTATGAGGGTTCCGAACGAAAACTCATCTATTACAAAGGGATTTCATTTTTAATAACTTATTTTAACTTCATACTTTTTGTGTGTTCAATATGCACCATTCAAAGGCACATCATCAATTTTCAACCATTTCTGACTTCATTTAATATTTTTCATGCATTCGATGATTTATTTTGAGCTAAATAACCCTGAATTTGAAAAGCAGTACAAACGAACTCTGAAAAGTTTGTAACTTGGCATGACATCATTATTTCACCCACATAGCAACTTCTAAAGAGTTGAGAGGGTTACGAAAAAAACTGGATGCACTTCGTGTACAAATTGGACAATCTCTTTCGAAGTATGAGGGTTTCAGACGAAAACTCATCTATTACAAAAGGATTTCATTTTTAATAATTTATTTTAACTCCATACTTTTTGTGTGTTGAATATGCACCATTCAAAGGCACATCATCAATTTTCAACCATTTCTGACTTCATTTGATATTAGCAAAAATAATTTTTTGTGTGAAACTTTAATAGCAAACTAAAATAACAAAATCTGTTTTTGATTTAAACAACCATTTAAGGTGACCTAAAAATTATCAAATTGAATATAATGTTAAAATGAAGTAATATTAAATAGCAGAAAAAATAGTAAAGAAATAACATAAAAATAGCAAAAGTGAAAATAGATGCCCTTATACATGAAATTCAACTTAAATTCAAAGTACTAGTTAGGCACCTAACTAACACTTTGAATTTAGGTTGACTTTCAGTGTAAGGGCATCTATTTTCACTATGAGCGGAGCTCCACATGTCAAGCACATCGGGGCTTATAAACAGGTGCGGTCTCGCCTCGACTAGCGAGGTGGGACTAAACATTTGACACCTGCTGTGTGGAAGTCTTTAGTACCGGCTGGTGTTTTAGTACCGGCTGGTGACACCAGCCAGTACTAAAGGTGCAAGCGGGGCCATGTCTGACCAAAACCCTGCCACGCCCCCTTTAGTACCGGCTCGTGAGACGAACCGGTACTAAAGGTCCTGACGAGCCGGTACTAAAGGTCGCCCTGCTCCTAGCCATTGGAGCCAGCACGAACCGGGACTAATACCGTCTTTAGTACTGGTTCGTGACCAGACCGAGACTAAAGCTTGGGACGAAAGGTCTATTTTCTACTAGTGATAGTTTCTCCTCTAGATCGGATTTGTGCAGTGCTTAGGCGAAGCCCTGCCGAAATTGCTCCACTACCATCACCGCGGCGCCATCATGCTGCCGGTGAACTCGTCTACCTCCCCACTCCCTCTTACTGGATCAAGAAGGCGGAGATCGTCATCGAGCTGTACGTGTGCTGAACGCGGAGGTGCCGTCCGTTCGGCGCTAGATCGGAAGGACCGTGATCAAGATCGCGAGACGGATCATGATGAGTTCGCAGGACGGATCGTGATGATTTTTCGGGACGGATCTTGATTGGATCACGGGACGGATCGTGATGAGATCGTGGGACGCTTGGCGTTTGGATCGCGAAGACGTTCGACTACACCAACAGTGTTTCTTAACGCTTCCCACTTAGCGATCTACAAGGGTATGTAGATCCACTCTCCCTATCTTAGATGCTCATCACCATTGATAGATCTTGCGTGTGCGTAGGGAATTTTTTGTTTCCCATGTGACATTCCCCAACAGTGGCATCATGAGCTAGGTCTATGTGTAGATGAGATCTCGAGTAGAACACAAAGAGTTGTTGGGCGTTGATGCTTAGATTGCTTCCTCCGTTGGTCGTGTTTTGGTTCAGCGGTATTGTGAGATGAAGCGGCCCGGACCAACATTACGCATACGCTTATGAGAGACCGGTTCCCTCAACCGCAACTTGTTGCATAGATGGCTTGCGGGTGCTAGTTTCTCTCACTTTAGTTGGATCGGATTTGACAAAGGCGGTCCTTGAGAAGGTTGAAAAGAAACTAGTGTATCACCGTTGTGGTTTTTGCGTAGATGAGAATTGTTCTTGCTAGATACCCGTAGCAGCCACGTAAAACATGCAACAACAATTAGAGGACGTCTAACTTGTTTTTGCAGGGTATGTTGTGATGTGATATGGCCAATTACATGATGTGATATATGTGATGTATGAGATGATCATGTGATGTATAGATTATCACGACTTGCATGTCGATGAGTACGACAACCGGCAGGAGCCATAGGGTTGTCTTTAATTATTGTATGACCTGCGTGTCAATCATTAAGCGCTATGTAATGCTTTACTTTATCGCTAAACGGTAGCAATAGTAGTAGAAGCATGGTGGGCGTGACAACCCCGATGGCGACACGTTGATGGAGAACAAGATGATGGAGATCATGGTGTCATGCTGGTGACGATGGAGATCATGCCGGTGCTTTCAAGATGGTGATCAAAAGCACAAGTTCATGGCCATATCATGTCACTTCTGATTTGCATGTGATGTTAATCCTCTTATGCACCTTGTTTTTCTTAGGACGACGGTAGCATTATAAGGTTATCCCTCACTTAAATTTAATATAAATTGTGTTCTCCCCGAGTGTGCACCGTTGCGAAAGTTCGTCGTGTTGAGACACCATGTGATGATCGGGTGTGATAGACTCTACGTTTACATACAACGGGTGCAAGCCAGTGTTGCACATGCAGAACACTCGGGTTAAACTGGATGAGCCTAGCATGTACATACATGGCCTCGGAATACAAGAGACCGAAAGGTCGAACATGAGTCATATAGTAGATATGATCAACATGATGATGTTCACCATTGAAACCACCTCAACTCACGTGATGATCGGACTTGAGTTGGTGAATTTGGATCATGTATCACTCGAATGACTGGAGGGATGTCAATTTGAGTGGGAGTTCTTTAGTAATATGATTAATTGAACTCATTATCATAAACATAGTCATTAGTGTCTTTGCAAACTGTATTGTAGATTACTAGCTCATGCTGTAGCTCCCTTGAATTTTTATATGTTCCTAGAGAAATAGAGTTGAAAGATGATGGTAGCAATATTGCAGACTCGCTCCATGATCTGAGGATTGTCCTCATTGCTGCACAGAAGGCTTATGTCCTTAATGCACCACTCGGTGTGCCAACCCCTCTAGCGTTGTTTGTAGATGTTGTGAACATCTGACAGGCACGTTCTGATAACTACTTGATAGTTTAGTGCGTCATGCATTACGGCTTAGAATTGAGGCTCCAAAACATTTTGAACATCACAGAACATATGAGATGTTCTAAGAGCTGAAATTAGGATCTCAGGCTCATGCCCGTGTTGCGAGATATGAGATCTCCAACAAGATTCTTTGCCTGTAATATGAAAGAGAATAGCTCAATCGTTGAGCATGTGCTCAGATTGTGTGGGTGCTACAATCGCTTGAATCAAGTGGGAGTTGATCTTCCAGATAAGATAGTGATTGATATAGTTCTCCAAGTCACTATCACTAAGCTACTAGAACTTGGTGATGAACTATAAAATGCCAGGGATAGAAATAATGATCCTTGAGCTATTCGCGATGTTTGACACCGCGAAGGTAGAAATCAAGAAGGAGTGTCAAGCGTTGATGGTTAGTCAAACCACTAGTTTCTAGAAGGGTAGGAGCAAGGAGGGAAAACTTCATGGATAGCAAGTCAGTTGCTACTCCAGTGAAGCAACCCAAAGTTCAACCCAAACCTGAGACTAAGTGCTTCGATTATGAGGAGAGCGGTCGCTGAAGCGGAACAACCTTGGTAGATAAGAAGGCTGGCAACATCGACAGAAGTATATTTGATATACGTGTTATTTATGTGTACCTTACTAGTACTCCTAGTAGCACCTGGGTATTGGATACCGGTTTGGTTGCTAAATATTAGTAACTCGAAATAAAAGCTACGGAATAAATGGAGCACTAGCTAAGGGTGAGGTGACGACGTGTGTTGGAAATGTTTCCAAGGTTGATGTGATCAACATTGCACGCTCTCTCTACCTTCGGGATTAGTGACGAACCTAAATTAATGTTATTTGGTGTTTTGTGTTGAGCATGAACGTGATTAGATCGTGTTTATTGCAACACGGTTATTCATTTAAGTTAGAGAATAATGGTTATTCTGTTTACATGAATAATACCTTCAATGGTCATCCACCCAGTGAGAATGGTTTGTTGAATCTTGATCGTAGTAATACACATGTTCATAACATTGATGCCAAAAGATACAAAGTTAATAATGATAGTACCACATACTTGTGGCACTGCCGTTAAATGTCATATTGGTATAAAGCGCATGAAGAAACTCCATGCTGATGGATCTTTGGACTCATTTGATTTCGAATCGGTTGAGACATGCGAACCATGCCTCTTGGGCAAGATGACTAAGCACCCCATTTCCAGATGGATGGAGCGGGCAAGTGATTTATTGGAAATGATACATGTTGATGCATGCAATCCAATGAGTCTTGTAGCGTGCGGTGGATATCGTTATTTACTTACCCTCACTGATGATTTGAGTAGATATAGTGTATATTTACTTAATGAAACACAAGTCTGAATCGTTTGAAAGGTTCAAGCAAATTCAGAGTGAAGTTTAAGATCATCGTGACAAGAAGATAAAAATGTTTGTGATATGATCGTGGAGGTAAATATCTGAGTTACGAGTTTGGCATACAACTTTAGACAATGTGAAAGTTGTTTCACAACTCACGCCACCTGGAACACCATAGTGTGATGGTGTGTTCGAACGTCATAGTCGTGCTCTACTGAAAATGGTGCTTGCTATGATGTCTCTTATCGTTTTGCTACTATAATTTTGGGGTTATGCATTAGAGACAACTACATTCACTTTAGATAGGGCACCATCTAAATCCGTTGAGATGACACCATATGTATTATGGTTTGATAGAAACCTATGCTGTCATTTCTTAATGTTTGGGGCTGCAACACTTATGTGAAAAAGGTTTTCACGTAATGAGCTCGAACCCAAAGCGGACAAATGCGTCTTCATAGAATACCCTAAAGAGAGTTGGGTAAACCTTCTTTCTCAGATCCAAGCATAAAGTGTTTGTTGCTAAAACTGGGTCCTTTCTCGAGAAAGAGTTTCTCTCGAAAGAATTGAGGGGGAGGAAGATAGAACTTGATGAGGTTGTTGAACCTTTGTTCAACCAGAGAGTAGCACAACGCAGGAAACTGTTTCTGTGAAGCCTACGTTAGTTGAAGAGGAAGTTAATGATGATGATCATGAAGCTTCGGATCAAGTTACTATCGAACCTCGTAGGTCAACAAGGATGTGTACTGCTCCTGAGCGGTATGACAACCCTATCTTGGAGGTGATGTTGTTGGACAACGATGAACCTACGAGCTGTGGAGAAGCGATGATGGGCCCGGATTCCGACAAATGGTTAGAGGCCATGAAATCCGAGAAAGGATCCATGTATGAAAACCAAGTATAGACTTTGGTAGACTTGCTCGTTCGACGGCAGGTCGTTGAGTACAAATGGATGTTTAAAATGAAGACAGACGATCATGGTGAATGTCACCATTTGTAAAGCTCGACTTGTTGCAAAGAAGTTTACGACAAGTTCAAGGAGTTGACTGTGATGAGACTTTCTCACTCATAGCGATGCTAAAATCTGTTGGAATTATGTTAGCAGTTGCTGCATTTTTCAATTATGAAATCTGGCAGATGGATATCAAAACATAGTTTCCTTAACAGTTTACTTGAGGAAAGGTTGTATGTGATACAACCAGAAGGTTTTTTCAGTCCTAAGTATGCTAAAAGGTGTGTAAGCTTCAATGATTCTTCTATGAACTGAAGCAAGCATCTCGGAGTTGGAATATACACTTTGATGAGGTGATCAAAGTTTTTGAGTCTATGCAAAGTTTACGAGAAACTTGTATTTACAATAAAGTGAGTGGGAGCACTATAGAATTTCTGATAAATATATGTGGGTGACATACTATTGATCAGAAATGATGTAGAATTTCTGGAAAGCATAAACGGTTGTTTGAAAAGAGTTTTTCAAAGGAAGACCTAGATAAAGCTACCTAATTGTTGAGCATCAAGATCTATAGAGATACATCAAAGATGCTTGATGAGACTTTCAATGAGCACATACCTTGACAAGATTTTGAAAGAGTTCAAAATGGATCAGTCAGAGAAAGAGCTCTCGCCTGATTTGCGAGGTGTGAAGTTGAGTGAGACTCAAAGCTCGACAATAGCAGAAGAAACAGAAAGGACAAATGTCGTCCCCTATGCCTTAGCCATAGGCTCTGTATAGTATGCCATGCTGTGTACCGCACCTGTGTGTGCCTTGCCATGAGTCAGTCAAGGGGTACAAGAGTGATCCAGAAGTGGATCACTGGACATCGGTCAATATTATCCTTAGTGACTAAAAGACTAAGGAAACATTTCTCGATTATGGAGGTGATAAAGGGTTCGTCATAAAGAGTTACGTCGATGCAAGCTTTAGCACTAATCCGGATGACTCTTAGTAGCAATCCGGATACGTATAGTGGAGCAGCCATTTGGAATAGTACCAAGTGGAGTGTGGTAGCAGTGTTTACAGTTTGACATAGAGATTTGCAAAGTACATAAGGATCTGAATGTCGCAGACCCGTTGACTATAATCCCTCTCTCACATGCAAAGCATGATCGAGCCCCAGAACTCAGTGGGTGTTAGATTCATAACAATGCGAATCACATCGTGATGTGAACTAGATTATTGACCCTAGTGCAAGTGGGAGACTGTTGGAAATATGCCCTAGAGGCAATAATAAATTAGTTATCATCATATTTCCTTGTTCATGATAATCTTTTATTATCCATGATATAATTGTGTTGATCGGAAACTCAGATACATGTGTGGATACATAGACAACACCATGTCCCTAGTATGCCTATAATAGACTAGCTCGTTGATCAAAGATGGCCATGGTTTCCTAGTCATGGACATGAGATGTCATTTGGTAACAGGATCACATCATTAGGAGAATGATGTGATGGACAAGACCCAAACTACAAACGTAGCATATGATCGTGTTGGTTTATTGCTACTGTTTTCTGCATGTCAAGTATATGTTCCTATGACCATGAGATCATGCAACTCACTAACACCGGAGGAGTACCTTGTGTGTATCAAACGTCGCAACGTAACTGGGTGACTATAAAGGTGCTCTACAGGTATCTCCGAGGGTGTCTGTTGGGTTGGCATGGATCAAGACTGGGATTTGTTACTCCGTGTGACGAAGAGGTATCTCAGGGCTCACTCGGTAATACAACATCACAACAAGCCTTGCAAGCAATGTGACTAAGTGCTGGTCACTGGATCTTGTATTATGGAATGAGTAAAGAGACTTGCCGGTAATGAGGTTGAACTAGGTATGAAGATACCGACAATCGAATCTCGCGCAAGTAACATACCAAAGAACAAAGGGAACATCTTACAGGATTAACTGAATCCTTGACATAGAGGTTCTACCGATAAAGATCTTCATAGAATATGCAGAACCAATATGGGAATCCAGGTCCCGCTATTGGTTATTGACCGTAGAGGTGTCTCGGTCATGTCTACATAGTTCTCGAACCCGCAGGTTTGCACACTTAAGGTTTGGTGACATTTCGATAGTATAGAGTTATATATGCTGGTGACCGAAGGTTGTTCTGAGTCCCGGATGAGATCCCAGACGTCACGAGGAGCTCCAGAATGGTCCGGAGGTAAAGATTCATATATAGGAAGTCCTATTTTGGTCGCCGGAAAAGTTTCGGGCTCATCGATAGTGCACCGGGAGGCATCGGGAGGGGTATTTCGACCCAAGAGGCTACATGGGCTATGGGAGAATAAATACCAGCCCTTTGTGGGCTGGTGGAAGTCCCACACAAGGCCCATGCGGTTGGGAAGAAAAGCCCAAAGGGAAAAAGGTGGAAAAAGGCCAAAAAGGGAGGAATCCTAGTCCTACTAGGATTGGAGGAGGAGTCCTCCTCTCCTCCCCACTTCGGCCGACCCAAGGAGGCTTGGCACTTGTGCCAAGTCCTCTCCTCCCTCCCTCTTATATATACTGAATGTTTTAGGGTTTTTTGAACAGAATTTTTAGCCATGTGCTGCCCGTTCCCCCAGTGCATAGTTTCTCCTCTAGATCGGATTTCTGCAGTGCTAAGGCGAAGCCTTGTCGGAATTGCTCCACCACCATCACCGCGACGCCATCATGCTGCCAGTGAACTCGTCTACCTCCCCGCTCCCTCTTGCTGGATCAAGAAGGCAGAGATCGTCATCGAGCTGTACGTGTGCTGAACGCGGAGGTGCCGTCCGTTCGGCGCTAGATCGGAAGGACCATGATCAAGATCGCGAGACGGATCATGATGAGCTCGCGGGACGGGTCGTGATGATTTTGCGGGATGGATCGTGTTTGGATCGCGGGACGGATCGTGATGAGATCACGGGACGCTTGGCGATTTGGATCGCGAAGAGTACACCAACCTTGTTTCTTAACGCTTCCCGCTTAGCGATCTACAAGGGTATGTAGATTCACTCTCCCTATCGTAGATGCTCATCACCATGGATAGATCTTGCGTGTGCGTAGGAAATTTTTTGTTTCCCATGCGACGTTCCCCAACACATATTATATCGACCCTATGGCTAAGACATAGGGGACGACGTTCGTACTTTCTCTTTCTTCTTCCGTGGTCGAGCTTTGAGTCTCACTCAACTTCACACCTTACAAATCAGGCAAGAACTCTTTCTTTAACTGATCCATTTTAAACTCTTTCAAAATCTATGCCGGTTGCCGTACTCATCGACATGCAAGTCATGATATTCTATACAAAAAACATGATCATCTCATCCATCACATATATCACATCATGCAATTGGCCATATCACATCACAACATACCCTGCAAAAAGAAGTGAGACGTCCTCTAATTGTTGTTGCATGTTTTACGTGGCTGCTATGGGTATCTAGCAAGAACGATTCTTACCTACGCAAAACCACAACGACGATATAAAGATTGCTTTTCAACCTTCTACAAGGACAACCTTAATCAAATCCGATCCAACTAAAGTGGGAGAGACAGACACCCGCCAGCCATCTTTATGCGACGAAGTCACATGTCAGTCGATGGAACACGGTCTCTCGTAAGCGTACGAGTAAAGTCGGTCTGAGCCGCTTCATCCCACTATACCGCTGAACCAAGAAAAGACTAAGGAAGGAAGCAATTTGAATATCAACACCCACAAACTCTTTGTGTTCTACTCAAGATCTCATCTACGCATAGACCTAGCTCATGATGCCACTGTTGGGGAACGTTGCATGGGAAAAAAAATTCCTATGCTTCACCAAGATCAATCTAGGAGATGAGCATCTATGAGAGGAGAGATTGGATCTACGTACCCTTGTAGATCGCTAAGCGGAAGCATTAAAGAACGCGGTTGATGTAGTCAAACATCTTCACGATCCAATCACGATCCGTCCCGCGATCTCATCACGAGCCGTCCCGCGATCCCATCGTGGTCCTTCCGATTTAGTGCCGAACGGACGGCACCTCCGCGTTCAGCACATGTACAGCTCAATGAAGATATCCACCTTCTTGATCCAGCAAGCGAGGGTGGAGAGGTAGATGAGTTCTCCGGTAGCACAACGACGTGGTGGCGGTGGTGATGAACTAATCCTGCAGGGCTTTGCCTAAGCACCACAAAACTAATCTAGAGGAGAAACAGATCTAGAGGGAATAGGACAGCACGTGGCTTTTCGTGTGTTGGGATGCCCTCAAAAATCTAGTATATATAGGAGGAAGGGGTGGGAGGAGGCGCCCTAGGTTTCCCCTATGACTTGGTCGCCGGTCAGGGTGGTGGAGTCCACCTCCTACAAGAGGTGGGCCGCCGGGAGGAGTCCTAGTCAAACAAGGACTCCTCCCACCTCCACCTTTTCCTCCTCTTTGGTCGCATGGGCCTTATGGGGCTGGCTGCCCAGCCCACTAGGGGTTGGTGTGCCACCTCTTAGGCCCATGTGGCCCCTGTGGGCCCCTCCCGGTGGACCCCCCAAACCCATTCATCACTCCCGGTACACTACCGGTAGTGCCCGAAACTTTTCCGGAACCCAAATACCTCTTTCCTATATATTAATATTTACATCTCGACCATTCCGGAGCTCCTCGTGACGTCCGAGATCTCATCTAAGACTCCGAACAACCTTCGGTCACCAACATACATAACTCAATACTACTGAAACGTCACCGAACCTTAAGTGTGCAGACCTTGCGGGTTCGAGAACTATGTAGACATGACCGAGACACGTCTATGGTCAATAACCAATAGCAGGACCTGGATGCCCATATTGGTTCCTACATATTCTACAAAGATCTTTATCAGTTGAACCTCTATGTCAAGGATTCAGTTAATCCCGTACGCTGTTCCCTTTGTTCTTCGGTATGTTACTTGCCCGAGATTCGATCGTCGGTATCTCTATACCTAGTTCAACCTCGTTACCGACAAGTCTCTTTACTCGTTCCGTAATACAAGATCCCATGGCTAACACTTAATCACATTGCTTGCAAGGCTTATTGTGATGTTGTATTACCGAGTGGGCCCTGAGATACCTCTCCGTCACACGGAGTAATAAATCTCAGTCTTGATCCATGCCAACCCAACAGACACCCTCGGAGATACCTGTAGAGCACCTTTATAGTCACCCAGTTACGTTGCGACATTTGATACACACAAGGTACTCCTCCGGTGTCAGTGAGTTGCATGATCTCATGGTCATAGAAACAAATACTTGACATGCAGAAAACAATAGCAATAAACTGACACGATCATATGCTACGTTTGTAGTTTGGGTCTCGTCGAATGATATGATCCCGTTATCAAATGACATCTCATGTCCATGACTAGGAAACCGTAGCCATCTTTGATCAATGAGCTAGTCTATTAGAGGCATACTAGGACATGGTGTTATCTATGTATCCACACATATATCTGAGTTTCCGATCAATACAATTATAGCATGGATAATAAACGATTATCATGAACAAAGAAATATGATAATAATCAATTTATTATTGCCTTTAGGGCATATTTCCAATGTTGTGAACTAGCCCGACATGTCATGGCTGCAGCTAGCTCACGGATTATTTAATGCTAGCACACATGTCATCGCGACTCATGATCTTTTACCCCGCTGGTCTGTTCCTATTCTTCAATGGCACATCCACTATTTCTCCACCATCATTGGAATGGAAACTGAAAGAATTGCAATAGTCGAGGACATTGATAGGTGAGCAGTTATCTGCACTATAAAAACGTGCCTCAACTCTGCCTTCTCCGTGGCTGCGTGCTCCTTCGCGAATCGAAATTGTTAGTGCTCCCAGTCTCATATTATGCTTCCACATGCTCCTAAGAGCTTTGCGGCAACCACACTATGGCCTTCTAGCCTTTTATCCTTGCTAGTGTTGCAACCTATGCTACATGGTGTTGCCATCAAAAGCTATGACGGTGAATCCAATGCTTGAGTCTCACACCAACATACCACGCTGAAGGGCAACCATCAGACTAGCACATGGTTACCATCAGACTGATACCCTCCTCAGTTCGCCAAAAGAATGAATTTTTTTGGCATGCTTCCGTCCAAGCTGCTAATAAGCTTATCATACGGGCCATCTCGGCCTGTCAATATTGTCACTAATTCTGTTTTTAGTTCTTTTTTCTTTCTTGCAGGAATTTTCACTTCATACTTGAGAGAACGTAGCCTACAATTGTGTATTATTTTTTCTGACATAGATACATGGGTAGGCACTAGAAAATTTCATTTTGCTTTTCTACAAATATATAACTACCAATTTGTTTATGGTTTCATGAAGTGCGTCATATGTAGATTATACAGTACAGTTTTGTCTACTTTGATGGTCAGTCTTGCTCCCTTTAAAAAAATTGGTCTTGCTCCCTTTATTTTATTTATTATTTGAAATTGCACACTAAAGAAGATGATTGACATAATTGTGTGTATATAAAAGAATGTTGTAACATCAAGTTGTCCTATAGCAAACAATCTGCCATGTGTACAATGAAATGGTCTTTCCTTCCCCCTACGATGTGTGACAATGTCCAGATCTAATTATTAGTTTTGGAGAATTCCAAATATAAACACCATGAATTCCAACGGTGCATTACTGCTCTTACATTTTCATTTACATTGTCCATTCTTTACATCGAAATGAAGAACAAATCTTTTAGTACATTTTTGGGATGATATATTTGACCATCCAACTATATATCTTATTATGTCTCATTTTTCATGCTTCCTTGATACATGTATATGTATAGCTAAAAAATTCCTGCAGCAACACGCGTGGTATCATCTAGTATACTCTGTGGTTGGCATGTCTTTTGAGATAAATCTTTCTATATTTAGGAATTGTAGCCTCTTGATTAGTGTGAGTATGTTCTATGTTGAAAAGTACGGTAATAAGCTTGAGTATGTCATTTGTTCATGCTTGGGTTGAATTCTTATTTCATGGGTCTTTTCTATGTTGTTAGCTTTAAGCTTCCTTAGGTGCATGTACCTTTAATAGGAGGAATTGTGCCCTTGCAATTGTTATTTATCATTGCCTTTTAGTCTTGTTCCCTAAAAGTATGCACTACTGCTAGGTCCTTTTCTATAATATTATATCTACATGATTAAATAATCTCTCTTATGGCCATGTTTTTTGCAGGGGAACCATGCCCATGCGACAGTCTTGAACAAAGTTGTGGACATGGTTGTGGACACTCTACACTAAAGAATTTTCTATATATGTACAATGCTCCATTTGATGGTACTCAGTTTCTTGAATCATGTACATTTCGCAAACATAACATATTACTTTTGATCTTTTGGATTTTACCATGTGAGTGCCTCTATAGAGATTGTTTAATTGCTTTCTTATGCTTCCACCTATTTTCTTGCAGAACAATGATGTGCTTTGTGCTAAAATTGTACACTATGGTATTGATAAGCATGAATTATTTGTTGTCCTCACATGCAGTTGTAAGCTTTATCAACTTGTGTTCTCTTTTCATTTGTTAGCAGCATGATTGAAGGGTGAGATTACCAGCTGCTGCAGGAGAAGATATTTATTCGGCATGTCGTGAAGAGGTAGTCCATGAACCGGCAATGGAGGAAATAGGGTAGAGACGGCGATAGCAGCAAGTAAGTACTAGGGATGTGGATATGGTGTGGCATAAAGAGGTAGTCCACAAACCTCTGTTAGGTGCTCCTCTCTCACCTCTTGCATCCTCTTGCAGTGTGATTTGATTTCTAATATATGGATTCTCTGAATACGATGTGGCCAGATCCGTGAAAGAAGATGGATAATCCAGAAGATGGTGTTGCTGCAGCGTACAGATGCCATGGAGCAATAGTGGTGCGATTTAGATGTAAGTTTCAGTAGCCTTTGAGCATTGATATTTCTTTGGAAGCTAAAATACCAGTCTTCGATTTTGTATATGAGCCAGTTGGCTTACATTGAGATAATTAGGAAATAAGTAAAATCATTTGATACTTATAGATAGTGGTAACAAAGGTGAAAACTGGACTGGGTGCATGATCTCCAAATTAATGATGGAATATCCTTATTTGGGGCTTCACTGAGAAGTTGTCCTAAGATTGAAATATTGAATGTCATGTCGATTCCACTCTGGTGTAGATATATATTATCAGCATATACTTGGTAATTTCCAAGATTATCTAGGCGTATATATAAATTGTTGTTTGCTGAGAGACTCTGCGATGAGCAGGAACACGACATGCCCCTTGAACAGGTAATTTCAATGGTGCTTGAGAGGCACCCTGATCTCAAGTATGTATAAAATCTTTTATCATGCTGACACAATGATTTTTCCAAGATACAATATATAAATTGGATGGTTGCTGCATAAGAGCTAGACTGGTATTTTTGTAAATTTATAGGCTAGAAGGGCTAGATGACCAAATCCTGCAATGTTGTGTCTGCCTGCTGGAGGCATGGTTTGCTGCAGATGCAGATGAAATATCTCTGAAAAACTGGGATCAGGAACATGTTCTCACTAGTGGCCATGGTCTGATGGTCGATGGGTACTATCCTGTAATTCAGGCCCTCGCTCAAGGTCTCGACACTGTATTATTTCTTTCTTTCCCAACATACATATACCGCACACTGAATAATTTTAGTATGTCTTACCAAACATGTTTTTATTAAACTATCCTGTCATGATGGTGCCAACTACAATTAAAATATAAGTTAACCATGTTACTTGAGTGAAACCATAGTCATTTTGAAACTACCAAGGCAATATACACAGTGTGTGATTCACTTGTCTTCTTGGTAATCAGAGCCATGTCTTCTCCTCCTCCTTCCCCAGCGCGCGGCTGATGCAGATCACGCCGCTGCTGCTCTCGCCGCCACGGCCACGGCCGCTGCCGCCGGCAACTCCTCTGATCTGCCCCCTCGTGCCCCTGCTTCCATAGATGAGCACACCAGTTCCAGTAGTCTCCCACTTGCCACAGTCGCACCCGCCTCTGCCCCTCTGGCTTCCTCCTCCGCCCCACCACCTCCTCTTCCAGCCAGTCTCGCCGGCATCCTCGACTTCAAGCTCTCTCTCGACGGCTCTAACTTCACACGGTGGCGCAACTACATCCACCTGATGCTGGCCCGTCATAGCGCCAAGGACCACATCCGCGAGGCCTCGGTGCGTCGCATGGACGATCCGGCGTGGCGTGATGACGACAAAACCGTCGTTCTGTGGTTCTTCACCACCATCACCGGGGATCTCCTCGACATCGTCGCCCCTACAGCATCCACGGCCTACACCATCTGGAAACGGCTGCACGACTACTTCTGGCCAACGAGGCCGAGCACGCGATGCACCTCGGCCAGGAGTTTTGGGCTTGTGTGCGTGGCGACCTCAGCATCAACGACTATTGCTGCCGTCTACAAGGTATCGCCACTGCTCTCGCCGACGTCCATGAACCTGTCTCGGATCGCACCCTCACTCTGCAGATGCTCGACGGGCTGGGGCCACGGTTCGCCATGCAAGCGGTGATCCTCCAATCGAATGTGCCGCTGCCCACCTTCAACCAGGCGCGCTCCTGCCTGGTGCTCGCCGAGCTCTCCATGGATCGGCGCACTCGTGCCGAGGGCGCCCAGGTTCTGGCCGTCCACAATGATGACCACAACGACCACGAAGACCGCGACGATCATGGAGATCGGAGCGGCGATCGCGGTGACCGGGCCCCCATTGGCGGTGGAGGCCGCGGTGGCCAGCTCGGCGCAAACCTCCACCAGCGTGGCGGCCGCGGTCGCGGGCGCGGACGTGGGCGTGGTGACGCCCCGGCTGGACATGGTGCGGGCGGCCAACCATGGCTGGGCTACTTCGACCCCATGGGGATGCCCTTCCCTCCGCCATGGCCCCCCTGGATCCCTTCGAACTCCAGCGGAATCCTCGACTATCGACCCGGCCCGCCGACGCAAGTCTAACCCGTGTTGTACTCCACCCCACCACCGCCTGCTGCACCGACGCCCTACGCTGCGGTGCCACCTGCCTAGGATGCCTCTCCCATGTTCCACGCCGCGCCCAGCTATGGCTCCGCCTTTCCTGCCAACACCGACTGGATCATGGACACAGGCGCGGCCTCGCACGCCACCGGCAACCCAGGTACCTTGTCTACGTTTCATCCCGCATTACCACCTCATACTCGTCATATTATTGTTGGCAATGGCTCCCGCCTCCCTGTTCTTGGCACCGATACAACCACTCTCCCCCCAAAACCCTTTTATCTTCGCCACATCCTTCTCTCCCCCAATATAGTAAAAAATCTTATTTCCGTTCGAAAATTCACTCGTGATAATTTATGTTTAGTTGAGTTTGACCCACTTGGCTTTTCTGTGAAGGACCTAGCCACAAAGGAGGTGCTTTTGAGGGTCAACAGTGACGGCGGTCTTTACCCCTTCATCGAAAATAACGGAGCTTCCGCTGGTGCCTTCGTGGTTTCTACGCATGATCTTTGGCACCGGCGACTCGGCCACCCCAGCTCCACGACATTTTCTCATTTTTCTTTAGATTTTCTTTCCACATGTAATAATGAATCTCGCCCCTCACCCCTATGTACGGCATGTTAGCTTGGCAAGCACACCCGCCTCCCTTTCCCTACCTCCACCTCCTACACCACCGCCCCTTTTCACTTAATACATTGTGACTTGTGGACTTCACCTATTGCAAGTCACTCTGGTTATAAATACTATCTTGTGATTGTGGACGAATATACCCATTACTCGTATACCTTCCCTCTCCGCGCCAAATCCGATACATGCGACACGCTCATCCATTTTTTTCGCTTTATTTACACCCAGTTTGACGTACTCGTCCGCTGTGTCCAATGCGACAATGGTGGGGAATTTCTTACGACCGCTCTTCACGATTTTTTCTCATCTCATGGTGTCACATTTCGGCTCACTTGCCCCCACACTTTGCCACAAAACGGTAAAGCCGTATGCCACATCCGCACCACCAATGACGTTATTCGCACCTTGCTCCTCCAAACCTCTCTCCCTCCCACTTTTTGGGTCGAAGCCTTGCATACTGCCACCACCCTGCTCAACATCCGACCGTCGCACGCCATTCACCACTTCACGCCTCACTTCCTCCTTTACGGCGTTCATCCCATGTACGATCACCTCCGGACTTTTGGCTGCCTATGTTTTCCTAACGTTTCTGCCATGGCCGCTCACAAGTTCTCTCCCCGCTCCATGCGCTGCGTCTTCCTCGGCTACCCCCGCAAACAAAAGGGGTATCGGTGCTCTGACCTTTCCTCCCGCAAGGTTATTATTTCTCGACATGTCACGTTGAATCTTGTTCTCCCTACACTTCGTATGTAGATCCGACTACCACAGAAAATCCACTGCCCCCCCGCCAATCCATCAACCCCGATCCGTCCTCCTCGTACCTCCCCAATCCCCTCGCTCCAGCCACTCCTCCCTCGTCAGTTGTTCCACAACCCCCCGCTCCCAGCCAACAACCACCCACCCCTTGACCTGCACGTCCCGCACCGGTCCGACGACCGCATGACCAGATACTCCCCACGGGTCCCGCCAGCCCATCTCCCCCTCGCACGGGACGGGATCGCCCCGCTGACTCCCCGCCCACCCCTCGCATGCCCGCCTCACCCCCCGCGTCCGCCTCGGGATCGCCCCGTTGGCGCCTATTATTGGAAATATGCCCTAGAGGCAATAATAAATTAGTTATTATCATATTTCCTTGTTCATGATGATCGTTTATTATCCATGCTATAATTGTATTGAATGGAAACACATTACATGTGTGGGTAAATAGATAACACTCTGTCCCTAGTATGCCTCTAGTGAACTAGCTCGTTGATCAAAGATGGTCAAGGTTTCCTAGCCATTTGACATGTGATGTCATTTGATAACGGGATCACATCATTAGGAGAATGATGTGATGGACAAGACCCAAACTAAAAACGTAGCACATGATCGTATCAGTTTCTTGCTACTGTTTTCTGCATGTCAAAGTATGTGTTCCTATGACCATGAGATCATGCAACTCACTGACATCGGAGGAGTACCTTGTGTGTATAAAATGTCGCAACGTAACTGGGTGACTATAAATGTGCTCTACAGGTATCTCCGAGGGTGGCTGTTGAGTTGGCATGGATCAATACTGGGATTTGTTACTCCGTGTGACGGAGAGGTATCTCAGGGCCCACTCGGTAATACAACATCACAATAAGCCTTGCAAGCAATATGACTAAGTGTTAGTCACGGGATCTTGTATTACGGAACGAGTAAAGAGACTTGCCGGTAACAAGGTTGAACAAGGTATGAAGATACCGACGATCGAATCTCAGGCAAGTAACATACCGAAGAACAAAGGGAACATCATACGGGATTAACTGGATCCTTGACATAGAGATTCGACCGATAAAGATCTTCGTAGAATATGTAGGAACCAATATGGACATCCAGGCCCGCCATTAGTTATTGACGGTAGAGGTGTCTCAGTCATGTCTACATAGTTCTCGAACCCGCAGGGTCTGCACACTTAAGGTTTGGTGACGTTTCGGTAGTATAGAGTTATGTATGGTGGTGACCGAAGGTTGTTTGGAGTCTCGGATGAGATCCCGGACGTCACGAGGAGCTCTAGAATGGTTCGGAGGTAAAGATTCATATACAGGAAGTCCTATTTTGGTCGTCGGAAAAGTTTTGGGCTCATCGGTAGTGTACCGGGAGTGCCGGTAGTGTACCGGGGGACCATCGGGAGAGGTATTTCGACCCAAGAGGCTACATGGGCTGTGGGAGGGTGGAAACCAGACCTTAGTGGGCTGGTGGAAGTCCTCTAAGAGGCCCATGCGGCTGGACAAAAAAACTTGAGAAAGAAAGAAAAAATCGCAAAAGGTGGGAATAGAGTCCAAGTAGGAAAGGAGCAATCCTAGTCCTACTAGGATTGGAGGAGGACTCCTCCAATCCTCCTTGCGCAAGAGGAAAGGCAGGGCTGCCTTGTGCGCCAGCCCTCCTCCTCCCTCCCTCTTATATATACTGGAGGTATCGGGTGTTTTGCACTTGATTTTACGACCACGTGCTACCCGTTCCACCGGTGCTCCTCTAGATCGGATTTCCGCACTGCTTAGGCGAAGCCCTGCCCGAATTGCTCCACCACCATCACCGGAGCGCCGTCACGCTGCCGATGAACTCTGCTCCCTCTCCACTTCCTCTTGCTGGATCAAGACGGTGGAGATCGTCATCAAGCTGCACGTGTGCTGAACGCGGAGGTGCCGTCCGTTCGGCGCTAGATCGGAAGGACCGTGAACAAGATCGCGAGACGGTTCGTGATGGGTTCACGGGACGGATCGTGATGAGATCGCGGGACGGATCATGATGAGTTCGCGGGACGGATCATGATGTGATCGCGGGACGCTCGACGATTTGGATTGCGAAGATGTTCGACTACACCAACCGCGTTTCTTAACGCTTCCCGCTTAGCGATCTACAAGGGTACGTAGATCCATTCTTCCTCTCGTAGATGCTCATCACCATGGATAGATCTGCGTGTGCGTAGGAAATTTTTTGTTTCCCATGCAACGTTCCCCAACAACTATCGCCTCCTGCTCCCCCGGGATCCTACCCCCAGTCCCGCCCATGCCAGCCCGCTCGCCCGGCTCCCCAGATCCCACCAGCTCGCTTCACTCGCCACCTTCCCCATCCGTTCTGTCACCTCTACCCGCTCGTGCCATACCTGTCCCCCACCAGCCAACCCACATCCGATGTAGACCCGCGGCAAGACCAGCTACGCCATGCCCAAACCCATCTTTGATCTCCACGTTTTCGACGTGCCTTCTCCCATTCCTTCCTCGTACCGTGCTGCGCTCAAGGACCCGCATTGGCATGCTGCGATGCTTGACGAGTATAATGTGCTAATTCGGAATGACACATGGTCTTTGGTTCCTTCTCCTGCAGGTGTGAACATGGTGACTAGCAAGTGGATCTTCCGGCATATGCTTCATCCCGACGGCACCTTGGCGCGTTACAAAGCACGCTGGGTGGTCCGTGGCTTCACCCAGCAGCCGGGGGTTGATTACGGGGAGACGTTTAGCCCCGTGGTCAAACCGGCCACCATCCCTGTCGTCCTCAGCATCGCCACGGCCAACGCTTGGCCCATTCGACAGATGGACATCAAGAATGACTTTCTCCATGGTGACCTCTCCGAGACTATCTACTGCCATCAGACTTCTGGCTTCCTCGACAGCTCCCATTCCTCCCACGTTTGCCACCTCAACAAGTCCCTCCATGGGCTCAAGCAAGCCCCGCGCACTTGGTTCCTTCGGTTCACCAAGTTCCTCCACTCCCTGGGCTTTGTTTCCTCTCGGTGTGACACCTCTCTTTTATGTTGGGGAACGTTGCATGGGAAACAAATTTTTTCCTACGCACACGCAAGATCTATCCATGGTGATGAGCATCTACGAGAGGGAGAGTGGATCTACATATCCTTGTAGATCGCTAAGCGGGAAGCGTTAAGAAACGTGGTTGGTGTAGTCGAACGTCTTCGCGATCCAAATCGCCGAGCATCCAGTGATCTCATCCCGATCCGTCCCGCGATCCAATCACGATCCGTCCCACAAACTCATCACGATCCGTCCTGCGATCACATCACGATCCGTCTCGCGATCTTGATCACGGTCCTTCCGATCTAGCACCGAACTGACGGCACCTTCGCGTTCAGCACACGTACAGCTTGATGATGATCTCCGCCTTCTTGATCTAGAAATACGGAGCGGAGAGGTAGACGAGTTCTCTAGCAGTGCGATGGCACCGCGGCGATGGTGGTGGAGCAATTCCGGTAGGGCTTCGCCTAAGCACTGCAGAAAACCGATCTAGAGGAGAAACTATGCACTAGAGGAACGGGTAGCACGTGGCTGAAAATCTTGTGCCAAAACCCTAAAACCCTCTAGTATATATAGGAGGAGAGGAGGAGGAGGCTTGGCTCCCAAGGAGCCAGCCCTTGGGTTGGCTGAACCAGGAGGGAGGAGTCCTCCTCCTCCACTCCTAGTAGGATTAGGACTCCTTCCTAATTTAGCCCTTTTGCCTGTTTCCATCTTTTTTCCTTTTGGGATTTTTCTTCCCAGCCGCATGGACCCTTTGTGGGACTTCCTCCAGCCCACTAAGGGCTGGTATTCATCCTCCCACAGCCCATGTAGCCTCTTGGGTCGAAATACCCCCCGATGGTCTCCCGGTACACTACCGATGAGCCCGAAACTTTTCCAGCGACCAAAATAAGACTTTATATGTATCAATCTTTACCTCCGAACCATTCCGGAGCTCCTCGTGATGTCCGGGATCTCATCCGGGACTCTGAACAACCTTCGGTAACCACCATACATAACTCTATACTACCGAAATGTCACCGAACCTTAAGTGTGCAGACCCTGCGGGTTCGAGAACTATGTAGACATGACCGAGACACCTCTACGGTTAATAATCAATCGCGGGACCTAGATGCCCATATTGGTTCCTACATATTCTACGAAGATCTTTATCGGTCCAACCTCTATGTCAAGGATTCAGTTAATCCCGTATGATGTTCCCTTTGTTCTTCGGTATGTTACTTTCCCTAGAATCGATAGTCGGTATCTCCATACCTAGTTCAACCTCATTACCGGCAAGTCTCTTTACTCGTTCCGTAATACAAGATCCCGTGACTAACACTTAGTCACATTGCTTGCAAGGCTTATTGTGATGTTGTATTACCGAGTGGGCCTGAGATACCTCTCCGTCACATAGAGTAACAAATCCCAGTCTTGATCCATGCCAACCCAACAAACACCCTCGGAGATACCTGTAGAACACCTTTATAGTCACCCAGTTACGTTGCGACGTTTGATACACACAAGGTACTCTTTCGGTGTCAGTGAGTTGCATGATCTCATGGTCATAGGAACATATACTTGACATGCAGAAAATAGTAGCAATAAACTGACACGATCATATGCTACGTTTGTAGTTTAGGTCTTGTCCATCACATCATTCTCCTAATGATGTGATCCCGTTACCAAATGACATCTCATGTCCATGACTAGGAAACCATAGCCATCTTTGATCAACGAGCTAGTCTATTAGAGGCATACTAGGGACATGGCGTTGTCTATGTATCAACACATGTATCCGAGTTTCCGATCAACACAATTATAGCATGGATAATAAACGATTATCATGAACAAGGAAATATGATAATAACTAATTTATTATTGCCTCTAGGGCATATTTACAACATTTTCATCCCGTGCCCTGGTGACGCCCTTGCCTACCTTCTCGTCTATGTCGACGATATTATTCTCACTGCAAGTGCTCCCTCTCTCATCCAGTCCCTTGCCACCTCCCTCGCTCGTGAGTTCTCGATGAGTGAGCTCGGCGACATACACCACTTTCTCGGTGTTAATGTCCACCGTTCCGCAACCGTCCTGTTTCTCTCTCAGGAGCAGTACGTTCTCAAGATCCTTGATCACGCTCGCATGCTAAACTGCAAACCCATTTCCACACCCATTGACATCGGCAGTAAGCTCTCCAGCTCTACCGGCACACCCTACTCCGATCCCACCCACTACCGTAGCCTTGCCGGTGCTCTTCAGTACCTCACACTCACCCGCCCCGACATTTCCTATGTTGTGCAATAGCTCTGCCTCGTGATGCATGCCTCGCTGGACATCCACTATCAACTGCTCAAGCGTGTACTCCGCTACATCCGCGGTACGACTCACTTCGGCCTTCAGCTGTACCGCTACGACCTGCTAGCTTACAGTGATGCTGACTGGGCGGGTTGTCCTGACACCCGACGTTCCACCTCGGGTTTCTGTGTGTTCCTCGGCTCTAACCTCGTCTCCTGGTCGTCCAAACGCCAGCACACCGTGTCCCGCTCAAGTGCCGAGGCTGAGTACCGTGCGATTGCCAACTGCGTCGCTGAGTCCTGCTGGCTTCGCCAACTTCTCGCCGAGCTACTGTCGTATATTGCGACAATGTGAGTGCTGTGTACCTCTCTTCCAACCTCGTCCAACATTAGCGCACCAAGCATGTGGAGATCGACCTGCATTTCGTCCATGACTGCGTGGCCCTTGGTGAGGTCAAAGTGCTCCACGTTCCAACCACTTCCCAGTTCGTTGATGTCTTCACCAAGGGCTTGTCGTCTTCGATTTTTTGTGACTTTCGCTCCAGTTTGAACGTCTTACCGGGCGCCGTTCGGACTGCGGGGGGGGGGGGGGGGGGGGGGGGGAGGGAGGGGGTGTTGAACTGTCACGTTATGTACACCTGTGATGTATATCTGATTGTGTCTGTTGTAACTGATAGAGCTAGTCTCCAGGGCGTTTCCCTAGTCCAACGCCACCTCCCGGGTAGTGCCCTGCATGTAGGGACTCCCTTCTATATGTAACCGGGACTACCAAGGCAATATACACAGTGTGTGATTCACTTGTCTTCTGTTTGTTGTTGAATGGATTCAGAACCGTCGTACTGGCATACAACCCGGGTAGTGCCCTGCATGTAGGGACTCCCTTCTATATGTAACCGGGACTACCAAGGCAATATACACAGTGTGTGATTCACTTGTCTTCTGTTTGTTGTTGAATGGATTCAGAACCGTCGTACTGGCATACAAAATAGATGGTGATGTATCCACACATTCCAAGTGTAGAATTACTTTATTATGCAAAACAAAGATAATTCTCAATAGAAATATATTGTCAAATGTGTGCTGAAATTGTAATTAGGGACTCGGGTCACATCAATATTTTCGTTTTTGTATTAGTATTTTCTTTAATCTTGGAAGTTAGTACCTTTCTTGGTGTGTATAAAAGGCGTGGGATTTTCAAAGTTTGTAGGAACTCCTTTTGAACAGATCGACCACGATACATGTACTTGAGAATAGAAAGAACAAATATTGCATGACACACCACATACACTTGATTTTTTTATCATGGCCAAAAGAAAGAATGGGATAAAAAGGCTCACATAAAACATACATCTTTATAGGAGCTCGGATGATTAGCATTTATCAGAGCCATTCCACCCCTATGCTTTCATCGACGGGTGGATTACTGAAAGTCCTCATATTTAATAATGAGATGATGGCCCTACTTACTAGAAATAAACCAACCAGAGACAAAAATGTGCTTAAGAATGCAAATACATTTTTATTTCTTCTGAAGGTGAACTCTCGCTTGCAAGACAATAAAAAAAACCATGTTATCAGATGAATCTGCTTATGCAGAATGCTTTGGGGATATTCATAAATATTCCTTTCTCATTGTGCTTGCATGACTTGGTTAATAAAAATAAGCATGCAACAGTAAAGAAAAGAAGCTATTGCCCATGTATAGATGGCATGTTGAGTTTTTAAACAAATCAGTTGATCTAAACCTTTTCCCAAGCACAAATTTATTTGCTTCAGAGAATGAGCTCACCTTATTCAGTGGATGTGCCAAGTAAAAAAAATAGTATCCAAGCAGTTAGTACTGCCAGGCCTTCCTTTTGCCTGGTATAACCACATGGTGCCATTATGTGCTTCCGCACATGGTTAGTTAGTTACTGTAGTCTGCAGGTATATTGATGAATAAGGTTGTAGATGTTGGGTGTTCTATCAAACGGAAAATTTTGGGTTTACCGTACTCTGCAGGTATATTGATGAACAAGATGTGCGGACTATTTTCCGCAATTTGGTAGAATGTGTGATTAACTGATGTGTTCATTTCTTTTGGTTACCAAGTAGGTGTTTCTCTAGTTAGGAGCAACGACTCTGCACTTTCTCGATTGCGCTGTGATTGTTTCATGTCAACCAAGGCCGTTGCGTTGGTGGCGGTACTCGGCTTCCTTTGGGTATGCTTGCTGTCGAGGAACAAGAAGGGTTAGTTTACCCAAACTCACGCTGTAGGATTTCATATCCGATTCCACATGGAAGGTGATGCAACGGAGGAAGAAGAAAACGGATGCGGCGACGCAGGTGCCGTCGCCGGCGACGGAGGTCCCGATCCGTAATCAACGCAAGGAGCGTTTGAATATCCTTTTGGGCTTAGATGGGCCTGAATTGGATGACTTGTTCATGGGCTATGCGCTGAGTGGGTATGAGGCCCAACCAGCAGTTCCCATCGACGATACCGCTCGGTCCATAGATCGCAGTCCGGGTCCGTGTGTGTTGTTGGACGTACACGGCTGGCACGACCGGGCTTTCCTATCTCTGCACTGGGCAAGGCGGCGAGGATTCGATCTCCTCCCGCGGCGACTGCTGCGCCAGGAGCGGACACGGTGATGACTGGTCGCGGGACAGTGCCGGGTCGCCCGGTGCCTACCACGGCGAGGACTGATCTGTAGTAACAGCAGGGTCCGTAGCAGCGGGCGGTGCGGCCGGCGGGGCAGACTGACGGTGTCCATGCACCGGTGGTTGGCCGGGGACCAGCTCATAACGAGGGAGGCTATGCTCCGCCGCAAGGTCGCGGTGCTTGGGCCGACGGGCGAGGCACCACGGTACTGTCCGACAAGAGGCCTGTTAAAGGTCAATGGGGCGATGATGGATATGATGTTTATGACGAAGGTATTCACCGTGGATCCTCTTCTACTGGCGGCGGCCGGATGGATGGAGGCGGCTGGGGATACAATGGACCCCCTGGTCCGTTCGTCTAGGGGCGGTTGGCCCGATTCCTAGAAACCGGTCATGGCATCACCCTTACTGGGGTGGACGCGGTAGAGGCAGAAGGCCCCCCCTAGACCTACGATGGATGATTCAAGCCAGCCTGTCGAGGAGATGGTCACTCAGACGGCTCAGGCAGCTGCCGCTGCGGGCATACGAGATGATGCTCCCGCCCTCTCAGGGAAGGCGGTGGAGGTCGTCAAAGCTCTCGTCGAGGTGAAACTGCCTAAGGCTAAGGCAAGAGTGGGCCGGGACAGCGCATCAAACAAAGCCTCTGAGAAATCCGACGGGGAGAAGCTGACTAAATGGGCTCGTAAGACGGAAAAGATGTCTTGTTACCGGTGTGGTGAGCCGGGACATTTTGCAGCTGAATGCATGGTTGAACTTTGCGAGGTGTGCCAGAAACCCAAACATGATAATGGGGAGTGCCCGTTTTTCTTAGGGCCTAAACCAGTGGTGACGATATATGGGGTTTGCTGCCCGGAGTTGATGTTTTTTGAGTCTCCTCGAGCCTTTGCGCACACTCCTGTTCCAGAGAGTTCCCGGACGGGGATCGTTTGTGTTACACGCGGAAACATGACTAGTGAGCAAGTAGTGTAGCGTCTGCGTCAGCTGGTACCGTCTAATTTCCAGTGGAACCCGGTAAATCTTGAGGATCACACATTCAGAGTGGACTTTCCATCAAAGGAGGATCTGGGTCGCTTATTAACTTTTGGGATGAGTAAAGTTCCAAACAGTTCATGCGTGCTGGAGTTTGAACCATGGACATGGAAGGAACCGGAGGGCACTCCACTTGCGCAGCTCTGGGTTCAGTTTGCGGGAGTACCTCAGAGGACTCTTGATGACGTCAATGTTACCTGGAGTCTTGGTTCTTTAATTGGTAAGACTAAGAAGGTAGATATGCCGTTTTCTCGCTCTAATGGAGTTGCTCGTTTGTTTATGAGCGTCATTAGTGTGGAGAACATTCCAGAGTCTGTTAGGTGGACCTACAATGGTTTCAGCTACTTGCTTGATATTGAGATCGAGAAAAATGCCGAGTTCCTTGATTTGGCCAGACAGGTTGATATGGATACGGATGAGGGTCATGACGGAGATGGACACCCCAGGAAGAAAAACGTACGGACCCTGGGATAGATAGGGGGTTACCGCCGGTGTCTAAAACGGCGGAGTCAGCTAAATCATCTGAGCAAGCTAATGGTACCTCGTCTATGAATCAGTTGCGGTTTGGTTCTTTTGGATCGTCTTTGGCTCCGAGCAAACTATGGAGTTCTAGGGTCGAACTTGATGATCCGGTGGAGCATGAGTTACCCCACTTTCACCACTCGGCTCACCTGTGCCGATGCGGCTGGGGTCGCTTAGTCATTTGCCCAGGACGGTTGGGGAGGATGCTTCACCGGGGAGTGTTGCTGCTCATACCGGGGCTTCAAGCTGCGTGCAAATGGTTGGTCTTGGCAGGGAGTCGCTGGTGGCTGGCGGGCTGCCGATGACGGTGCATGTCACACCGCCGGGCAACAGGCATGAGTTTGACTCCTGGGCTGTGACACAGCTGGAGAGAGGCAAGGTGGCCGCGTCGCTGCCCAAGGCGACACTCGCGACTTAGGAGTGCGGCCTGATTGCTGCACAATGGCGAGAGGCTAGGAGCAACCAGCGGCGGGACCTGGAGGTGCGAGCATCCAACTCGGTGTGGTCGCCTGCACGCGACGCGGCTGCGTCTTCTTCTCAGGTTTCTAGCGGCGGGGATTCGGCGACAGGTGGTCAGCCGGGTTTCATGGATGCACCAGCTTCCCAAGAACTCAACGGTGACACGCCGGAACTGCTGATATCGGGGACCGATGGTTTCACAAGTACTCCGGCTGGACGAGGTGCATGTGGCTCCTCACTGGCGGGGCGTTCGACGGCGGAAGTGGTAGAGTTCGGGGGCATCCCTGACCCCAGGGCCGGGAACAGGCGGATCAACAGCCGCATACAGGACCATCCAGACGCGGATGACCTGATCGCGGGTCGTGCCATGAGGACGGCGAAGCTCCACGATATCGAGACTTCGACAGGTATGGCAGTTAATACGTCTTGTTCTATTCTTCACTTTTCGGATGATGATATTTTATCTAAGGCCAATAAACTAGGAGTGTCGTTAGGTAGTAATGCTAAAGAAATTTCGAACTCTGTTAATACACTCTTAGACTTAGAGGCCGAGAGAGCAATGACGATGTTGAGAAATATAGCGGTTGTTAAACCCCTAGATGATGATGAGATTAATGATCTAGGGTTGGGGGCGATGGAACACTTGTGTGAGGATCTAGTACCTTCGTCCTTGATGATGGAGGAGGAAGATGACATGAGTAAGGAGGGGTATCAGGCCTCTTCTACACTCAATGAATGTCCGCTGGTAGCGACTGGTTGTGTGGACCAGGTTGCTACGCAGGACAAGCCAAAGCGTTCGTGGAAGAGGAAAGTATATCCGGTGTCGGCAGTTTGACGTAGTGCAAGATTTAAGACTGCAAAGAAATTTCATGATGAACGATGAAAGTCATATTTTGGAATAGCAGAGGTCTTGGTAACTTGGCTAAAAGGAGATTTCTTGCAGAGGCTACTATCGAGAATAAGCTCGATTTTATTGCGCTAATGGAAACTGGTAGGGATAATTTCACTTCACAGTTTCTAAGTACGATTTTGGGAGGCATTGATTTCGATTGGCACTGTTTACCTCCAAGAGGAAGGTCTGGAGGGATCTTACCTAGGGTGAGATGCGAGACCCTAGAAGTTAGACACGTTGGATTGGGTGATTTTGCTGTCAAATTTAGAGTTCGATCTAAGGAGGATGGGTTCCAGTGGGCACTCGTGGCTGTCTATGGTGCGGCATAGTCATAGCTCAAAATGGATTTCCTCACTGATCTAGTTCGAGTATGCGGGAATGAGAGGTTACCCATCTTGGTGGGGGTGACTTCAATATTATCAGGCATAGGGATGAGAAGAATAACGATAACTTTGATGGCAGATGGTCATTCATGTTTAATACTATCATTGAAAGTCTAGACTTAAGAGAGATAGAGTTGACGGGTATAAAGTTCACTTGGGCCAATACTTTACCCAATCCGACGTTCGAGAAATTGGATAGAGTACTGGTGAGTGTGGAGTGGGAGCAGAAGTTTCCTAGAGTTATAGTGAGAGCACTATCGAGGGTGATTTCTGATCATACCCCTTTGTTTGTTGACTCCGGGGATGCTACTCATAGGGGTAACAAAGAGACATTCTCTTTTGAGGTGGCCTGGTTTGAGAAATAAGGGTTCTTAGATATGGTTGCGTGGGAATGGTCAAGAGCCCCCGGGGGTAGAACAAACATTGACAGATGGCAAAATAAGATTAGGCATCTAAGATAGTTCCTTAGAGGCTGGGCAAAACATGAAAGTGGTATATATAAGCTGAAGAAAGAGAAGCTTATTCAAACTATAAACTGCCTAGATATTAAGGCTGAATCCGTGCTGTTGGATGACGATGAAAGGGCATCCAAAGCGGAGGCAGAGTATAACCTTAAACTTCTACTCAGAGAAGAAGAGTTAAAATGGGCACTAAGAGCCAAAGTGCGCCAGGTGATCCAAGGGGATGATAACACACCATTTTTTCATCTGATTGCTAATGGTAAACATAGAAAGATTTTTTTTACCAATTGGAACAAGATGAGGGTACAATTGTTGGGCAAGAGAAGCTGAAGTTGTACATCACAGATTATTATAAGAAACTATTTGGAGCCCCTAAGGATAATACGGTCCACATGGATGAATGGGCTGTCGTGGACATACCTCAACTTGGCACGGACGAGAATGAGTTATTAACCGCACCTTTCACGGAGAAAGAGGTTTTTGACGCCATCTTCCAAATGAAAAACAATAAGTCACCTGGACTAGATGGGTTTCCAGCTGAGTTTTATAAGAGATGCTGGCACACTATAAAAGGAGACCTCATCCCAATGTTTCATGACCTGTTTGAAGGACACCTGCAGCTGCACCATCTGAACTTTGGTACTATAACGTTGTTGCCAAAGAAGGAGGGGGTTGTGCGTATTGAATAGTTCAGACCTATTTGCCTTCTAAATGTGAGTTTCAAGATATTTACTAAGGTTGGAACTAATAGGTTGACGCAGATTGCCCATGAGGTGGTGCAACCTAGTCAATTAGCGTTCATGCCTGGTAGGAATATCTTGGAAGGGGTAGTTGTGCTCCACGAAACTCTTCATGAAATCCACTCGAAGAAACTTGACGGGGTTATCTTCAAGGTGGATTTTGAAAAGGCATATGATAAAGTTAAATGGTCTTTCCTACAACAGGCATTGAGGATGAAGGGCTTTGATGAGCTATGGAGGAAGCAAATCGAGGCTTTCATACAAAAAGGGAGTGTTGGAATTAAAGTGAACGATGATATAGGTCATTTTTTCCAAACTCATAAAGGTCTTCGGCAGGGTGACCCTATGTCCCTTATCCTATTTAATGTAGTTGCGGATATGTTAGCAATTTTGATAGGTAGAGCCAAACAGGAAGGCATGATAGGTGGTCTTGTGCCTCATCTTGTGGAGGATGGGGTGTCCATCTCACAATATGCTGATGATATGATACTCTTTATGGAGCATGACATAGCAAAGGCCCGGAATATGAAACTCATCTTATGCCTATTCGAACAGCTGTCGGGTTTAAAGATCAACTTTCACAAGAGTGAATTGTTCTGTTTTGGGAGAGCCAAAGAAGAACAAGAAAACTATAAGCAACTGTTCGGATGCGAATTAAGTAGCTTACCATTTAGCTACTTGGGCATCCCTATCCACCATCGTAAATTGTCAAATCACGAGTGGAAGAGGATAGAGGACCAATTTGAAAAGAAGCTGAGTTGTTGGAAGGGCAAGTTATTGGCATATGAAGGGAGGCTCATTTTGATTAACTCGGTCATTACAAGCATGCCCATGTTCCTATTGTCATTCTTTGAGATACCGGTAGGGGTTTGTATGAGATTGGACTTCTTTAGGTCGCGTTTCTTTTGGCAGAGTGATGAGATCAAGAAAAAATATAGACTCACAAGATGGGACATTATTTGTTGTCCCAAAGACTAGGGAGGTTTAGGAATTGAAAATCTAGAAGTCAAGAACAGATGTTTGCTTAGCAAGTGGCTATACAGACTATCTACGGAAACGGATGGAATGTGGGCACAAATTCTTCATAATAAGTATTTGAATTCCAAAATGCTATCACAGGTTTCCCCTAGACCGACTGACTCCCCATTTTGGAAAGGCTTGATGAAGGTCAAGGCTAATTTTTTCCATCGAACTAAATTTGTTGTCGGCAATGGAGAGACAACTAGGTTCTAGTAGGATACGTGGTTGGGGGAGATGCCCCTGGCTATACAATATCCATCGCTATATAACATTATGCAACATGAGGAAAGATATGTAGCCACAATTTTGCAGACAATTCCCCTAAATATTCAGTTCAGACGCTCATTGATTGGCCATCGTTGGGCTGAGTGGCTGCACTTAGTTAACAGACTGATGGACATTCAACTATGAGGAGAACCTGATAGAGTGCTATGGAAACTTATGAATTCTGGTATTTTCACAGTAAAATCGATGTATCTTGACCTTATTGACACGACGGCGGTGCCTAAGTCAATTCATATTTGGAAGGTCAAGGTGCGTCTAAGAATCAAGGTGTTCATGTGGTTCGTTTACAAGAAGGTGATTCTTACTAAGGACAACCTTGCTAAACGACATTGACCAGGGAGTGTATGATGTACTTTTTGTGATCACCAGGAATCGATCCAACACCTATTTCTAGATTGCCCACTAGCGAAACTCTTATGGCAAACGGTTAGAGTTACTTTTAGTATTGATCCTCCAGATATCATTGATATGTTGTTTGGTACGTGGCTAGATGGAGTGGATATTAATGTGGCAAGACATATACGCATAGGTGTATCTGCACTACTATGGGCCATATGGAATTACAGAAATGACATGGTTTTTAACAAACAAACATGTATACATTTCTTGCAGGTACTACACAGGGCGTTGGCTTCGATCCGTACGTGGTCGTTACTCGTTCCTGCGGAAACCAGGGAGCCTTTGGTTACTGGATCTGCTCGGTGAGAGATGTAGCGCAGGATATATTCAACCGGTTTGGATGGCGGTCCAATAATAGCATAGGTGGTTAGCCATCTATGTCTATTTTTGCCGGTTGTGGCCATTTACTTCTTTTGGTTTCGGAAACTATCTTTTTATTCCTTTGCAACTTGGCAGAGGTGGACAACTATTTCTTTTGCTCTTGTTTAATAAAGAGGCTGTATGCATCATATGCTGATGCAGAGGCCGGAGGTAACGCTCCTTTTCTAAACAAATTTACCACACTATAGTAGCGGCCTTGTATATATATATTTCAATTTGCAGGTTTGAAACAAGTAATGATTCCTTCATGTGAAATTATTTATTCATGATTCTTAATGTAAAAATCATTCCATTAATTTGTTTTGTATGGTCCGTGTGATTCATGTTGCAATGATTTTCTTCAGTCTGCTAATCGTATAGTAATTAGACGGTGTAGTACTATGGTGGTGGTATACTGATTTGGTGCTAGAATCACTAACATGGCTTAGTGTGTATAAATCTTACAAGGTTTAGGATATTAAGAATTAGCAGCGTGTTTTTTTTGTTTACTGCTGGATGTGCTAACAAACTGTCTATTGTGTGGTAGAGGGGTTTGGTTAAGGGGGGTTAGGGTGGTTGTTTTGGCATGCTATTGGGACCCGCTAGAGTGCATTTATTCAGGTTGGTTGTAAACAACCTAAAAGTTGCATTGATACACTTCACACAAAATTTGAAACTTATTTTGTTGAACTGGATAATATGTCATACGAGCAGTGGTGAAGCTACAAACAATATGCTGGGCGGACAAAGCTAAAGAAGAAATTCTGAATCAACAACTTTAATAATTACCTTATATTCCCATTTGTTACAAGATCTGGTGACAAAAGAAGCTATACCAAAATATAATTTCATTATTATAGTATTTTAGTTAGCTATTAACAATACTTGGAAACATAGATATGGAGTAAACAACCAAATTGATAACAGTGAGACAGACAAATGAAGACCCAAGTTAAATTCATGGAAATTATTGCCTATGCAGCCTATAAAGATTTAGCTGAATTTAGAGAAGAAGCTCACTTACCTGTTTGTGGGCTGGCGGGTTGAGGCTGGGTTTCCGCTGCTTGATGCATGCAGTTCCGCGCCTGTGTGCGCGTGGGTGCAGTACTGGTGGGGTGGTGGCCTCATGGTCAGCCGGTTCACCGTGCCGCTGCTCGTCCATGGGCAGTGGTTGAAGTTTTTCGATGGCTAGCAGGTGGCATAGCGGTGTTCGGCGGCTGCAGAATGCTGTTGGACACGAAGATCTCATTTTTCTGGCCACTACAAGCAACCGGTGAAATAGTAGGAAGTAGGAACTTAGTCCAGAGGAGATGTGTGCTCTGCAAATCAAACGTTTGGTACATCCATGCGTGCTCCGCAAATCGAACTACAACGAAACAGATTTTTTCTTCTATGAATAGATGTTGAATAATAATATAAATCGGATATATGTCTCGGGAAACATAGTACGATCTTTGAATTTCATTTTATGCGTATAGAAAGTTGATATCTTGGTGTACAATCCTATATCGTTTGATATTAGGAGGATTCTGTGATTTTTATGATATGTACTTTTGTTTTCATTCATGCATGCTCAGTTTGCAATGAAGACGCATTTAGTTAACTTGTCATGTTTATGGTGTTGCTATGGCCTCATCGTATTGTGATGTTTGCGTTGATGCTATGGCCTCATCATCACACCATGTTAATGGAAAATCTTACTCTCCTGTGGTTTGTTAAGCTACACGATACTCTTGAAGAGGTATTTGGTTAACTTGTGATATTCGTGCCATTGCTACGGCCTCATTGTTGGAAATTTGCCCTAGAGGCAATAATAAATTTCTTATTATTATATTTTCTTGTTCATGATAATCGTTTATTATCCATGCCATAATTATATTGATTGGAAACATATTGCATGTGTGGATACATAGACAACACTGTGTCCCTAGTATGCCTCTAGTAGACTAGCTCGTTTATCGAAGATGGTCAAGGTTTCCTAGCCATAGACAAGATGTCATTTGATAATGGGATCACATCATTGAGAGAATGATGTATGATGTGATAGACAAGACCCAAACTATAAACATAGCATATGATCGTGTCAGTTTATTGCTATAGTTTTCTGCATATCAAGTATATGTTCCTATGACCATGAGATCATGCAATTCACTGACACCGGAGGAGTACCTTGTGTGTATCAAACATCGCAACGTAACTGCGTGACCATAAAGATGTTCTACAGGTATCTCCAAGGGTGTCTGTTGAGTGTGCATGGATTAAGACTGAGATTTGTTACTCCGTGTGATGGAGAGGTATCTCAGGGACCACTCGGTAATACAACATCACAATAAGCCTTGCAAGCAATGTGAGTAAAGTATTAGCCATGGGATCTTGTATCCGGAACGAGTAAAGAGACTTGCGAGTAATGAGGTTGAAGTAGGTATAGAGATACCGACGACCGAATCTCGGGTAAGTAACATACCGAAGAACAAAAGGAATAACATACGGGATTGATTGAATCCTTGACAAAGAGGTTCAAACGATAAAGATCTTCGTATAATATGTAGGAACCAATATGGACATCCAGGCCCCGCTATTGGTTATTGACCGTAGAGGTGTCTCGGTCATGTCTACATAGTTCTCGAACCCGCAGGGTCTGCACGCTTAACGTTCAGTGATATTTTTGTAGTATAGAGTTATGTGTGGTGGTGACCGAAGGTTGTTCGGAGTCCCGGATGAGATCCTGGGAATCACGAGGAGCTCTGGTTTGGTCCAGAGGTAAAGGTTGATATATAGGACGTCTCGTTTTGGTCACCGGAATTTTTTGGGGTACTTCGGTAGTGTGCTGGGAATGCCAGGAGGGTCTCGGGGGGCCATCGGGAGGGGCTACCCATGCCGGGAGGCCACATGGGCCTTAGGAGTGGCTTACCAGCCCTTAATTGGCTGGGCAAGTCAGCCCCTAAGGGCCCATGCGGCTAGGAGGTGGGAGGAGGAAAAATACCAAGTGTGGGAAGGTTTCCAAGTGGAATCCTACTAGGAGTAGGATTGGAGGTGGACTCTCCCACCTCCACCACTTCGGCCGACTCCTAGGGGGAACCCTAGGGGCGCCGGCCTTCCTCCCCTTACTCCTATATATACTGGAGGGGAGAGAGGGCAGACGCACCAGAAAACCTAAGCCACGGTGCAGTCCTCTCACCCCGATAGATCGTGTCCTCTAGTCTTTGGTGGTGCTTAGACGAAGCCCTGCCGAAATAGTTCTACCACCGCCGCCGCTGTGCCGTCTTGCTGCTGGAGAACTCATCTACCTCTCCGATCCCTCTTACTGGATCAATAAGGCGGAGATCGTCATTGAGCTATATGTGTGCTGAACACGGAGGTGCCGTCCATTCGGCGCTAGATCAGGACGGACCGTGATTGGATCGCGGGACACTTGACGATTTGGATCAAGAAGACGTTTGACTACATCAACCACGTTTCTTAACGCTTTCCGCTTAGCGATCTACAATGGTATGTAGATCCACTCTCCCTCTCATAGATGCTCATCAGCATGGATAGATCTTGCATGTGCGTAGAAAGTTTTTTGTTTCCCATGCAACATTCCCCAACACTCATCGCAATGTGATGTTTAAGGTGATGATATACCCTCATCATCACACCATGATAATGAAAAATCTTTCTCTCCTATGGCCTATTAATCCACGATACTCTTGTGCTTAAGTCTTTCATACTAGCATAGCAAAATACCGTGTATTACAAAAGATTAAATTCCTATGTCTGATGGTCGATGGAATGTCTTCCGATCTGTCTTTAGGTATTGGATTTTTTTTGTTTTCAGCTTTCACTAATTTCTATAGAAAAAGTGTTCACTTATTTCATGGCATATTAGATTGCTTCTATAAGACAATTCCACTCACAATGACATTATTATTCTACACATGTGCGCGCAGACACAAACATACACACGTGCATATATCCGACAAGGTAATGAAGAGCATGTTATGCCATATTTTCCGGATACATGGATATGTTCTGTAAGTAAAATACAGTCTAAAAAAGAAAGTGATATCTATTTTAAGAAAGGAGAGACTGTATCGTCGCCCATAGCAACGCACGGGCATTTAACTAGCTGATCTTCTGCCTAGCATAACAAATTCCTCATTGTTCCTCGTCTTTCCACCCAATAGATCTCTCTAACATACTTGTTCTCATTGCTCGTATGTATACTATATCATTTTTCGAATGTTGGCATGTGATTTCAAATAAGTTTTTTTGGTTGAGAAAAAAATGTAATCTTCAATATTCTCCACCCAGATAGACCTCTCTAACATACTCGTTCTCATTCCTGGTATACACGCTTTTATTATTATTATTTTAATATAGTTTACTTTTGTAAATAAGAGATAAAAATCGAAGACTTTGAATATGCTTTGAAAATGTCGATTGACAAAGTTACTGACACAACTATGATGGATCAAAAAACTAATCAAGTTTTACAGAGTCAGAAGAGATGCATATAAATAATAATTATTATTTTGTATATATGTTCCACACAATAAGACAAAGGGTGTATTTCTATATATGTTTATTTTTGCATACTATAGAGAGGTGGAGATGGTGATGGGGATGGATTATGTCCATATTAAAAAAAACCATTGACAAGGGTCCTAAGACGATATAGGTTGTACGGGCCAAAAATTCATTGTGTTCTATACAAAAATATAAAAAATAAAGGCCCGTGGCAACGCACGAGCGTTCTACTAGTCTCGTGTGGTTGGGATCAAAGTGCGTCGACGGGCTTCAGAAGCAGAAATGGAGACGATCTCTGTGTGACATGCGGCGTACCCAGGTCCGCGGCCCTCCGGGGGAGGTTATACACCTAGACCTGCTGGATCTAGTGAGATGGTGAATATGGTCTACAATGTTGCTCCTTGAGCTATTCGCCGGAGGAGGAGGAATGAGCTTGCTTGCTCTCTTCTCCTCTCCTATGGGTGTGTGTGTGTAAAAACTGTGAACCCCTTGCATGGGGGATACCCGGGCCTTTATAGGCCAGTCTCCCGGCTTACAATATGCGTGGATAACATGGGTGGGCCCCGGCTGGCAACCTCTCCAGCCGGCTAGGGGTGTGCCCTTGGATTGGTCTCATTGCATGTAGGGCCCGCCAGGTGTAGGGTCCCGTCGGAGTGGTGGCCCACCTCGCCTAGTCACAGTCGGCTGCGATCAGCGGTACGATCGGCTCCACTATAGCCATGCGTGCAAAACGTCATAGAGGAGGTATTTGTTTTCGGGGGAAGAACTCGTCACCTGATTACAACGTAAATGGAAAACGCTACCCACGTCTGGTAGGAGTCGTCTGTTATCGATTGCCTCCGTAAACAAATACAGGCTAGCTATAGGTCGATACCACCCACACCTCCCCGTAAAGCGTTGCCTGATCGCACATCCTCTTCCCACGATCTCCTCCTCCTAAACAAGTGCCACTGCCTCCCAGATCCTCTTCAAGTCCGGCGCCAGCGCCGGCGCCAACGCCTCCCCGATCGAGCCCCTTTCCGCGTCTCTTCGATCTTTTCGTCCTGTGCGACCACATCCGCGCCATGCTAGACTGGGAAGGACTTGCATCTCATCCAGGGCTCATCTACTCTCCCATCGTTCCCTAAAGAAGCCTGTGCCACGACGCTCGAGCTACCTCCTCCCGTCTCCGATGGCCGCCGGCTAACTGCTCCAGACGTGCACCTTCTCCTCCTCCCTTTGGTCGCAACCCCGTCGATTGGTAGCCATCGCTGCCGTCCCTGGTCACCACCCTGTATGCTGCTGCTGACAAGATTTGATTTCCATTACACAGCCAGACCAAAAATGATTTGATTTTCTCAATACGGAGCGATTACACCATGTAACTTGTTTCCCTTAATGTTAACATTACCACTCCTGAAAACAAACACCTATAGAGTGGTTGGCACTATGCAACCACTGTACCGCCCCGCTTAGTCGTAGTCGGTCGCGGTCGGTGGGACGACCGGCTCCACTGTAACCACGCATGCACGACATCATGGACTGGTCAGCACTGTTGCCACGTTCCGCTGTCGTGGCATTGTCTTGTCGTATGGAATGATGGGAGAAGCGCTGACCCGTTGCTACTTCTCAAGCATGCGTTGGTTTCTCGTGAAGAGGAATGATTTGATGCAGCAAAGTAGATAAGTATTTCCCTCACTTTTTGAGAACCAAGGTATCAATCTAGTAGGAGATACAAGCGAGCCACCAATAGATGTACCTGCACAAAGATTCAAACTCTTGCACCCAACGCTATAAAGGGCCTGTCAATCCCTTCACGGTTACTTGCAAGGATGAGATCTAGTAGAGATAGATATAATAGGATGCTTGAACGGAAAGTAAAACTAAAATTAAAAATAAGGCAAGAAGTATTTCTGGTATTTTTGGTTTTAGATCTGAAAGTATAATATGGAAAATAGACCCCGGGGCCATAGGTTTCACTAGATGGCTTCTCTCATGATGGCAAGTATTACGGTGGGTGAACAAATTACTGTCAAGCAATTGATAGAAAAGCGAATAATTATAAAGATATCCAAGGCAATGATTATGCATTAGGCATCACGTCCATGACAAGTAGACCGAAATGATTCTGCATCTACTACTATTACTCCACACATCGACCGACTCCTTCCTGCATCTAGAGTATTAAATTCATAAAGAATAGAGTAACACATTAAGCAAGATGACATGATGTAGAGGGATAAACTCAAGCAATATGATGAAAATCCCATCTTTTTACCCTTGATGGCAACAATACATTACGTGCCTCGCTACCCCTACTTTGTCACTGGGTGAGGTCACCACAAGATTGAACCCAAAACTAAGCACTTCTCCTATTGCAAGAATTACCATCTAGTTGGCCAAATCAAACCAATAACTCGAAGAGACTTGAAAAGATATGAAATCATGCATATAAGAATTAGGAAAGACTCAAATAATATGGATAATCTGAACATAAACCCACAATTCATCAGATCTCGACAAACACACCGCAAAAGAGTATTACATCGGATAGATCTCCATGAAGATCATGAAGAACATGGTATTGAGAAGCAAAGAGAGAGAAGAAGCCATCTAGGTACTAGCTATGGACCCGTAGGTCTGTGGTGAACTACTCACGCATCATTGGAGGGGCAATGGAGTTGATGTATATGCCCTCCGTGATCGAATCCCCCTCTGACAGATTATCAAATAAGGCTCCAAGATTGGATCTCCCGGGAATGGAGGCTTCTGGCGGCGAAAAAGTGTTTTCGTGGCTCTCTCAAATAATGATGGAATATTTAGGAATTTATAGGCCGAATATTAGGGTTAGGGGAGTTACCAGGGGCCCACAAGCCTGCCCGACGCGGGGTACCCCTGGCCGCGGCAACCGGGCTTGTGGCCCCGTGGCAGCTTTGCTGCCTTGGTTCTCAAGTCTCGTGGCTTCCTTTTGTTCCAGAAAAAATTCATTCCAGAGGTTTTATTCCGTTTGGACTCCATTTAATATTCCTTATCTGCGAAACTCAAAAGCAAGGAAAAAACAGAAATTGGCACTAGGCTCTAGATTAATAAGTTAGTCCCAAAAATAATATAAAATAGCATATTAATGATATAAAACATCCAAAACCGATAATATAGTAGCATGGAACAATAAAAATTATAGATACGTTGGAGACGTATCAGCATCCCCAAGGTTAATTCTTGCTCGTGCTCGAGTAGGTAAATGATAAAAACAATTTGTTTGATGTGGAATGCTACCCAACATATTTATCCATGTAATATTCTGTATTGTGGCATGAATATTCAGATTTGTTAGATTCAAAACAATAGTCTAATATTGACAGAAAAACAGTAATACTTCGAGCACACCAACAAGGTAGTTGTTGGGGAACGTTGCATGGGAAACAAATTTTTTCCTACGCACACGCAGATCTATCCATGGTGATGAGCACCTACAAGAGGGAGAGTGGATCTACATACCCTTGTAGATCGCTAAGCGGGAAGCGTTAAGAAACGCGGTTGGTGTAGTCGAATGTCTTCGCGATCCAAATCGCCGTGCGTCCCGCGATCCAATCACGATCCGTCCCGCAATCCGATCACGATCCGTCCCACAAACTTGATCACGATCCGTCTCACGAACTTGATCACGATCCTTCCGATCTAGCACCGAACGGACGGCACCTCCGCGTTCAGCACACGTATAGCTTGATGACGATCTCCACCGTCTTGATCCAGCAAGAAGGAGTGGAGAGGAAGAAGAGTTCTCCGGCAGCCTGACGGCGCTCCGGCGATGGTGGTGGAGCAATTCCGACAGGGCTTCGCCTAAGCACTGCAGAAAACCGATCTAGAGGAGAAACTATGCACTGGAGGAACGGGTAGCATGTGGCTGAAATTCTAGTGCAAAACCCTAGAAATCCACCAGTATATATAGGAGGGAAGGAGGAGGAGAGGCAGCCTTGTCCTCCAAGCCTTGGAGGCTTCGGCCTAAGTGGGAGGTGGAGGAGGACTCTCCTCCTCCAATCCTAGTAGGACTAGGATTGCTCCTTTTTGCCTTTTTTCCACCTTTTCCTATTGGGTTTTTTCCTCCAACCACATGGGACTTGTGTGGGAGTTTCCACGAGCCCACTAAGGGATGATATTCACTCTCCCACAACCCATGATGCCTCTTGGGTCGAAATACCCCTCCCGGAGGCCTCCCGGTACACTCCCGGCACTCCCGGTACACTACCGATGAGCCCGAAACTTTTCCGGCGACCAAAACGGGACTTCCTATATATGAATCTTTACCTCCGGACCATTCCGGAGCTTCTCGTGACGTCCAGGGTCTCATCTGGGACTCCAAAAAAACTTTGGTCACCACCATACATAACTCTATACTACCGAAACGTCACCAAACCTTAAGTGTGCAGACCCTGCGGGTTCAAGAACTATGTAGACATGAACGAGACACCTCTATGGTCAATAACCAATGGCAGGATCTGGATGTCCACATTGGTTCCTACATATTCTATGAAGATCTTTATCGGTCGAACCTCTATGTCAAGGATTCAGTTAATCCCATATGATGTTCCCTTTGTTCTTCGGTATGTTACTTGCCCGAGATTCGGTCGTCGGTATCTCCATACCGAGTTCAACCTCGTTACTATCAAGTCTCTTTACTCGTTCCGTAATACAAAATCCCATAACTAACACTTAGTCATATTGCTTGCAAGGCTTATTGTGATGTTGTATTACCGAGTGGGCCCTGAGATACCTCTCCGTCACACGGAGTAACAAATCCCAGTCTTGATCCATGCCAACTAAAGAGACACCCTCGAAGACACTTGTAGAGCACCTTTATAGTCACCCAGTTACGTTGCAACGTTTGATACACACAAGGTACTCCTCCGATATCTGTGAGCTGCATGATCTCATGGTCATAGGAACATATACTTGACATGCAGAAAACAGTAGCAATAAACTGACACGATCATAAGCTACATTTGTAGTTTGGGTCTTGTCCATCACATAATTCTCCTAATGATGTGATCCCCTAATCAAATGACATCTCATGTCCATGGCCAGGAAACCTTAACCATCTTTCGATCAACGAGCTAGTTCACTAGAGGTATACTAGGGACATTGTGTTTGTCTATGTATCCACACATGTATCCATGTTTCCAATTAATACAATTATAGCATGGATAATAAACGATTATCATGAACAAGGAAATACAATAATAAACACTTTATTTATTGCCTCTAGGGCATATTTCCAACAGTCTCCCACTTGCACTAGAGTCAATAATCTAGTTCACATCACTATGTGATTTACATTGTAATGAATCGAACAGCCATGCAGTTCTGGTGTTGATCATGTTTAGCCCTTGGAAGAGGTTTAGTCAACGTGTCTGCAGCATTCAGATTCGTGTGCACTTTGCAAATATTTATGTCTTTCTCCATGATGTAATCGCAGATGGAGTTGAAGCGTCGCTTTATGTGTCTGGTCCTCTTGTGAAACCTTGGTTCCTTGGCCAGAGCAATGGCACCAGTGTTGTCATAGAACATGTTCATTGGATTCAGTGCACTGGGCACTACTCCAAGATCTGTCATGAACTGCTTCATCCAGACACCTTCCTTCGCCGCCTCCGAGGCTGCGATGTATTCCGCTTCGCACGTAGAATCAGCTACCACGCTTTGCTTGGAACTACACCAGCTTACCGCTCCCCCGTTAAGAATAAATACGTATCCGGTTTGCGACTTAGAGTCGTCCGGATTAGTGTCAAAGCTTGCATCGACGTAACCCTTTACGACGAGCTCTTTATCACCTCCATAAATGAGAAACATTTCCTTAGTCCTTTTCAGGTACTTAAGGATATTCTTGACTGCTTGCCAGTGCTCCATTCCAGGATCACTATGAAACCTTCCAGCCATACTTATGGCAAGGCTGACATCGGGTCTTGTGCACAGCATTGCATACATGATAGAGCCTATGGCTAAAGCATAGGGGATGACACTCATATTTTCTCTATCTTCTAAAGTTACTGGGCATTGAGTCTTACTCAACTTCACACCTTGTAACACAGGCAAGAACCCCTTCTTGGACAGTTCCATTTTGAACTTCTTCAAAACTTTATCAAGGTATGTGCTCTGTGAAAGTGCTATTAAGCGTCTCGATCTATCTCTATAGATCTTAATGCCTAATATGAATGCAGCTTCTCCTAGGTCCTTCATTGAAAAACTCTTGTTCAAATATTCCTTCACGCTTTTCAGCATTTCTATATTGTTTCCAATCAGCAATATGTCATCCACATATAATACTAGAAACGCTATAAAGCTCCCACTCACTTTCTTGTAAATACAAGCTTCTCCGTAAACTTATATAAACTCAAACGCTTTGATCACCTCATTGAAGCGCTTATTCCAACTCCGAGATGCTTGCACCAGTCCATAAATGGATCGCTGGAGTTTGCAAACTTTGTCAGCATTCTCTGGATCGACAAAACCTTCGGCTTGCATCATATACAACTCTTCCTCAAGGAAACCGTTGAGGAATGCTGTTTTGACATCCATCTGCCAAATTTCATAGTCGAAATAAGCAGCTATTGCTAACATGATTCTGACAGACTTAAGCGTCACTACGAGTGATAAAGTCTCATCGTAGTCAACTCCTAGAACTTGTGAAAAATCCTTTCCCACAAGTCGAGCTTTATAGACGATGACATTACCGTCCGCGTCTGTCTTCTTCTTAAAGATCCATCTGTTTTGAATGGCCTTTCGCCCTTTAGGTAATACTTCCAAAGTCCATACTTTGTTTTCATACATGGATCCCATGCAACAAATGCACTTAGAGCTATAATTGTATGAAAGCTCAAAAAGAAAACTAAGTGGTCGTGCATAATGAATATCCACCAGTTATATGAAAGTCACAAAATAGGAGACTCTTTATCATGAAGATCATGGTGCTACTTTGAAGCACAAGTGTGGAAAAAGGTAGTAGCAATTCTCCCTTCTATATTTCCCTCATTTTTTTTATTTTGGTGGGCTTCTTTGGCCTCTTTTATTTTTTTGTTTGGGCTTCGCTGGCCTCTTTTATTTTTTTGTAAAGTTCGGATACTCGTGCCAACTTGTGAGGGAGTCATAGCCTCCATCATCCTTTTCTCTCATGGGACAATGCTCTATTAATGAAAAATCATCACACTTTTGTTTACTTATAACTCAAAGATAAAGAAATTACAACTCGATTCCTATGACAAGATATAACTCTATATGCAATATGAAGTGATGATGCAAGTCATAGAAAAACTACATGGTGGAAGTTGCATGGCAATATATCTTGGATTGGCTATGGAACTGCCATAATAGGTAGGTATGGTGGCTGTTTTGAGGAATATATGATGACTGTTTTGAATCATGCTCCGACTTCGTTACATAACGGTTCACCATACGTGCATGCTACGGGAATCACAAGCTTTAACACATGTATCTCTTCAATTCACAACTACTCGCTAGCATGACTCTCATATTACCATACCTATTATCTCAAAACTATATGCAAGGAATCCAACTTCTCATAGTTGTTAATGCACTTAATATGAAAGTTTTTATTATATCCCTCTTGGATGCCATTATATTAGGACTAAATTCATAACATAAACAAATTACCCTACTGTTTTAATAAACTCTCAAAATAATATAAGTGAGGAATGAGAGTTTAATAATTTCTATAAAATGTAACACCACCATGCTCTATACAGATATAAGTGAAGCACTAGAGCAACATTGCCTAGCTCAAAAGATATAAGTGAAGCACATAGAGTATTCTAACAAATTCATGATTCAGCATGTCTCTCTCAAAAGATGTGTGCATCAAGGATTATTGTGGCAAACTCTCATATCATTCAAGACACTCCAAGCAAAACACGTATCATGTGGTGAATAAAAATATAGTCTCAAGTAAATTTACCGATGAATTGAAGACGAAAGAGGGGATGCCTTCCGGGGCATCCCCAATCTTAGGGTTTTGGTATCCTTGAATATGACTTGGGGTGCCTTTGGCATCCCCAAGCTTAGGCTCTTGCCACTCTTTATTCCATAGTCCATCAAATCTTCACCCAAAACTTGAAAACTTCACAACACAAAACTCAACAGAAAACTCATGAGATCCGTTAGTATAAGAAAAATAAATCACCACTTTAGTTACTATTGTGAACTAATTATTTATTTATATTTGTGTAATACCTACTATATTATAACTTTTCCATGACTCATACCCTGCCCCCCCTGATACGAACCATAGATACATCAAAATAAGCAAACAACACAAGGTAAACAGAATCTGTCAAAAACAGAACAATCTGTAGCAATCTATAAACTTCGAATACTTCTGGAACGCTAAAAATTCTGAAACATTAGTACATCTAGGGAAATTTGTATGTAAATCCCGTGTAAAAAATTCAGATCAATTTGACGCTCTGAAAAATTCAGAAAATTCCTGGACTGAGCGCAAAAGTTTCTGTTTTTTCGCAAGATCAAATCAACAACTACCATAGACACCCCAAAGGTTTTACTTGGCTCAAACACTAATAAAAACACAAAAATACAATTAATACATAAGTAATAATGTGCTAAACACACCAAAATAGAAGCAAAAAGCATAAAACAACATAAAATTGGGTTGCCTCCCAACAAGCGCTATTGTTTAACGCCCCTAGCTAGGCAAAACGTAATAGATCTAGGTATTGTCATCTTTGGTATGCAATCCATAAGTAGCTCTCATGATAGATTCATAAGGTAATTGTATTTTCTTTCTAGTAAAGTGTTCCATGCCTTTCCTTAATGTAAATTGGAATCTAATATTCCCTTCCTTCATATCGATAATTGCACCAATCGTTCTAAGGAAAGGTCTACCAAGAATAATATGACATGTAGGATTGCAATCTATATCAAGAACAATGAAATATACGGGCACATAATTCCTATTTGCAACAATAATAAAATTATTAATTCTTCCCATAGGTTTCTTTATAGTGTAATTCGCAAGATGCAAATTTAAGGAACAATCATCAAATTCACAGAAACCTAACACATCATATAATTTTTTTGGAATAGTGGAAACACTAGCACCCAAATCACACAAAGTAGGGCACTCATAATCTTTAATTTTAATCTTAATAGTAGGTTCCCACTCATCATAAACCTTTCTAGGTATAGAAACTTCCAACTCAAGTTTTCCTTCAAAGGCTTTCATCATAGCATCAACAATATGTTTAGTAAAAGCCTTGTTTTGATTATAAGCATGAGGAGAATTAAACATGGATTGCAACAAGGAAATGCAATCAATCAAAGAGTAGTTACTATGATTAAAGTCTTTGAAATCCAAAAGTGTGGGTTGATTGCTATTTAAAGTTTTGACCTCTTCAATCCCACTTTTATCAATCTTAGCATCAAGATCTAAAAACTCCGAATCATTGGGACGCCTTTTAACTAAAGTTGACTCATATCCAGTCCCATCCTTATCAAGATTAATATTGGAAAACAAAGATTCAATAGGAGTCACATCAATCACTTTAAGATCTTCATCAATATTATCACGAGAACATACTTTTTCAACCCATTCACGCTTAGCACGAACTCTAGCGGTTCTTTCCTTACACTCATTAATAGAAATTGTCATCGAGTTTAAAGACTAATTAATATCATGCTTGGTTGGAATAGATCTAGTTTTTAAATAATCAATCTCAAGATCATCAATCTTGAGCAATTCTATCAACGTTCCTAGTCAAATCATCAATCTTGAGCAATTTTTCTTCAAGCATAGCATTGAAACCTTTTTGCATACTAATGAATTCTTTAATATTACTCTCAAAATCAGAGGATATTTTATTATAATTTACATAAGAATTTCTGTAGGAATTACCATAATTATCAGAGGGATTACTAGGAAACGGCCTAGCAATGGAATTACCTCTATAGGCGTTATTACCAAAATTGTTCCTACCAAAAAAATTCACATCCATAGATTCATTATTATTTCCAATCAGAGACGACAAAGCATATCATTAGGATCAATAGGAGCACTCTTAATAGCAAACAATTTCATGAACTCATCCATCTTTTCACTCAAAGTATTAATCTCTTCAATAGCATGCACTTTTTTACTAGTAGGAGATATTTCGGTGTGCCATTGAGAGTAATTTGCCATAATATTATCTAGGAGTTTAATAGCTTCTCCTAATGTGATTTCCATAAAAGTGCCACCCGCGATGGAATCCAAGAGATTCCTAGAAGCAAAATTCAATCTAGCATAAAAAATTGTATAATCATACATAAACTCAAACCATGTGCGGTGCAATTCCTAATCATTAGTTTCATCCTCTCCCAAGATTGCGCAACATGTTCATGATCAAGTTGCTTAAAATTCATTATATCGTTCCTAAGGGAGATGATCTTAGCGGGCAGAAAGTACTTGGAAATAAAAGCATGTTTACACTTATTCCATGAATCAATACTATTTTTAGGCAAAGATGAAAACCAAGTTTTAGCATGATCTCGTAGTGAGAACGGAAATAGCTTCAATTTAACAATACCATTATCCACAGGTTTGTTCTTTTGCATATCACACAACTCAACGAAAGTATTTAGATGGGATGCGACATCTTCATTAGCAAGGCCGGAAAATTGTTCTTTCACAACAAGATTGAGCAAAGCAGCATTAATTTCATAAGATTTCGTACTAGTGGTGGGAGCAATCGGAGTACTAACAAAATCATTATTATTAGTATTGGAAAAGTCACACAACTTGGTATTCTCTTGAGTCATTGTGACAAAGCAAGCAATCAAGCACTCAAGCAAGCAAAAAGCAAACAATAAGACGAACGAAGAAGGGCGAATAAAAAGGCAAATCTTTTTGGTATTTTCTGAAAATCGTTTTAGAAGTGGGGCCGAGCAAAACGAGAGGCAAATGGCAAATAATGTAAATGCAAGAGATGAGTTTGTGATGGGTACTTGGTATCCTTGACTTGCTATGTATCTCCCTGGCAACGGCGCCACAAATCCTTCTTGCTACTTCTCGAGCATGCGTTGGTCTCCCGTGAAGAGGAACGGTTTGATGCAGCAAAGTAGATAAGTATTTTGCTTAGTTTTTGAGAACCAGGGTATCAATCCAGTAGGAGATACAAGCAAGCCACCAATAGATGTACCTTCACAAAGATTCAAACTCTTGCACCCAACACTATAAAGGGGTTGTCAATCCCTTCAAGGTTACTTGCAAGGATTAGATCTAGTAGATATAGATATAATAGGATGCTTGAACATAAAGTAAAACTAAAAGTAAAAATAAGGCAACAAGTATTTCTGGTATTTTTGGGTTTAGATCTGAAAGTATAATATGGAAAATAGACCCGGGGGCCATAGGTTTCACTAGATGGCTTATCTCATGATGGCAAGTATTACGGTGGGTGAACAAATTACTGTCAAGCAATTGATAGAAAAGCAAATAATTATGAAGATATCCAAGGCAATTATTATGCATATAGGCATCACGTCCGTGACAAGTCGACCGAAACAATTCTGCATCTACTACTATTATTCCACACATCGACCGACTCCTGCCTGCATCTAGAGTATTAAGTTCATAAAGAACAGAGTAACACATTAAGTAAGATGACATGATGTAGAGGGATAAACTCAAGCAATATGATGAAAACCCCATATTTCTACCCTTGATGGCAACAATACAATACGTGCCTCGCTACCGCTACTTTGTCACTGGGTGAGGACACCGCAAGATTGAACCCAAAACTAAGCACTTCTCCTATTGCAAGAATTACCAATCTAGTTGGCCATACCGAACCAATAACTCGAAGAGACTTGTAAAGATATGAAATCATGCATATAATAATTCAGGAAAGACTCCAATAATATTCATGGATAATTTGAACATAAACCCACAATTCATCGGATCTCGACAAACACACCGCAAAAGAGTATTACATTGGATAGAGCTCCATGAAGATCATGAAGAACATGGTATTGAGAAGCAAAGAGAGAGAAGAAGCCATCTAGCTACTAGCTATGGACCCGTAGGTCTATGGTGAACTACTCAAGCATCATCGGAGGGGCAATGGAGTTGATGTAGATGCCCTCCATGATCGAATCCCCCGCCGACAGATTACCGGAAATGGCTCCAAGGTTGGATCTCTCGAGAACGGAGGCTTCTGGTGACGGAAAAGTGTTGTCGTGGCTCTATCTGATAATGATGGAATATATGGGAATTTATAGGCCAAAGATTAGGGTTAGGGGAGTTGCCAAGGGCCCACAAGCCTGCGTGGCGCGAGGTACCCCCTGGCCACGGCAAGCGGGCTTGTGGCCCCATGGGTGCTCTGCTGCCTTGGTTCTCAAGTCTCGTGGTTTCCTTTTATTCCAGAAAAAATCATTCCGGAGGTTTTATTCCGTTTCAACTCTGTTTAATATTCCTTATCTGCGAAACTCAAAAACAAGGAAAAAACAGAAACTAGCACTAGGCTCTAGATTAATAGGTTTGTCCCAAAAATAATATATAATAGCATATTAATGCATATAGAACATCCAAAACAGATAATATAATAGCATGGAACAATCAAAAATTATAGATACATTGGAGACATATCACTTGTCGGCTAGTGGGTTGCCTCGAAGCCAGGCTGCGGGGAGCGCCATCCCAAGCCGGTCCATGCGGGGGAGTCGGCCAGGAGGAGACGACGTCTGATGGGCGTTGCCTATCATGTTGTGGTTTGAAATGGGCATTAGCGTGCTTGGACCTACCCCGATGTTATCCCCCCGACAGTAGTCCCTAAAGCCGAGGAGGCCCGCCAACTCGAGGTGACGGACCTCACCAGCTTGCCTCCCACTGTTGTCATCAGTAAAGTCTAAGGGCCGAACTGCCCAGTGACTCATCGTGTCCGAGGGTCCAACTGGTAGGCGCCATCCTTCTCTCTATGCCTCGTCCATCGTATGGGATGGAATCACCACGCGTCGTCCGTAGCAGGCCGAGACCTGCCAGGCCACGCAGGCGACAAGACAAGACCATGGGTTGGGGTCCACCCGGCTGCAGTCTCGGTCTGTGTGCAGGGATTTTGTATGGCCAAAGCCATCAGTTAGGTTTCCCCGTGTGCATTAACGATCACCGCGCGGGGCGGAGGTAGTGCGAATCGTGCACAACCGATCTGATCCCCCACTACCTCGCGAGGGGTTTAAATGGAGGGGAAGAGGCGCGGAGAAGGCCATCCACCCTCTTTGCGCCCGCCCCTCGTCTTCTTCGCCGCTTCCCCCTTCACACAGAGAGAGAGAGAGAAGGAGAGAGAGCCCGAGCGCCACCCAACTATCGCATGTCCGCTCGCCGCACATGACATTTGGCGCACCGCTGGGCAACTTGTTCTTCCGTGCCACCTGCGCCGCCTTCGCGCCCGATCCTGCTTCGAGCCCGCCGATGGGGAGCAAGGGTGCATGGGACGGGAGCAACATTGATGAGGACTACATCGAGCATCTCCGCTACCGCCGAAAGTTGCCGCCGGTGGGGCTCGTGTAGGCGCGTGATACTTGTGATCCGCGTTGGGTTTTCCGTGAAGAGGAGCGGGGTTATCGTAGCACAATGTGGGCAAGTATTTCCCTCAGTTATGAAACCAAGGTTTATGGAACCAATAGGAATAACGATCCTCAACCGTCTTCAGTGGCTGCACCCAACGCTGGCAAGAGGGTTGTCAATCCCCTTGGTCTCGTTATTTGCAAGCAAGTGAGATGTGTAGATAGTTGTAAATTGAAAAATAAAATAAATAGCAGCAAGGTAATAGTAGCATTTGTAAATATATATGTGAATAGACCCGGGGGCGTAGTTTTCTCTAGTGGCAGCTCTCATAAAAATAGTATACGGTCGGTAAACAAATTATTGTTGGGCAATTGATAGAAACGGATAGTTATGCGATTTTCACGGAAATGATCATGTCTATATAGGCATCACGTCCATAAGAAAATAGGGTGACTCTTGCCTACACCTATTACTATTACTCCGCTCATCGACCGCTATCCACCATGCATCTAGAGTATTAAGTAAAACAGAGTAATGCTTGGAGAACGATGACATGATGTAGAAAAATTAAACTCAAGAAATATGAATAAACCCCATTGTTCTATCCTTAGTAGCATCAACACAAAGACGTATCTTGTCTCCTACTTCGTCACTGGGTATAAACTCGCCAGGTTGAACCTGCTACAACGCACCTCTCTCACCGAAGAAATATCAATCTAGTTGGCCAAACTATTTCAATAGATCAGAGAGAATTATAAAGCTATAATGATCATGCACATAAGAATCATATTAAATTTCAAAGAAGACTCAAATATTTATCATGAACAATTTGAAAATAAACCCATTATTCATCGGATCCCAACAAACGCATCATACAAAGGGATTACATCGGATAGATCAAGGCAAAGATGCGATGAACATTGTACTGAAGATCAAGAGAGAGAGAGAGAGAGAGAGAGATTTCCATCTAGGTACTATCTACGGACCCATAGGTCTGTGGTGAACTACTCACACATCATCATGAGGGTAGTAAGGTTGATGAAGAGGCCCTTCGTGATCGATCCCCCCTTCAGCAGGGTGCCAGAACGGAGCTATGGATGGGATCCCGTTGAAAGAAAGACTTGTGGTGTCTTAAAAATTGTTTCGGAACCTCCTACAGGGTTTTTGCGATATATGAGAATTTATAGGCCACAGAGAGACGTTGGGAGAGCCATGACGGGGCCAGAACACATCAGGACGCCCCCTAGGGCGCGCCCTGTTGCGTGCCGATGCCCTCGTGCGACCTCCGACCTCCTTCCAAAGCTTCCAAGTTTTATTTTGCTCCATAAAAAATCAGTAAAAAGTTTCGTGGCAATTGGACTTCGTTTGGTACTGTAAACTTGAAAAGTAAAAAACATGCAGAAAACATCAGGTGTCACTGGGCACGAGGTCAATAGGTTAGTCAAAAATATTATAAATTGGTAAATAAATGCCCAAAAAGTTCTCTAGAAAGATAACATCTCAACATGTAACAATAGAAAATTATAGATACGTTGGAGACGTATCAAGCATCCCCAAGCTTAATTCCTGCTTGTCCTCGAGTAGGTAAATGATGAAAACACAATTTTTGATTTGACATGCCACCCATTATGTAATTTTTTGTATGTATGCTCATTGAGAAACGATGAATTAAAAATCATTAACATATCAATACTTATATGTATAAGAAACAAAATTATTAATCTTTCAAGGTATACGATCCTCAAAGAAAGTTTACCCCCATTCATCATATTATATTAGCAAGGCATGGCTCCATCTTCGCCACATTAGCACAAATGTTAAGCACCAAGGTTTCCAAGTCACGCAATTGGATCGTACTTATTCAATTATGCAACAACTTTTTATTCTTCACGCAATACATGAGCGTGAGCCATTGGATATAGCATGTAGGTGGAATAGAATATGATGGTAGATATCAAATGGATAAAAAGTGGAGAAAATAGTCTCACATTAACTAGGCGTACCAATGGGCTATGGAGATGCCCATCGATAGATGTCAATGCAAGGAGTAAGGATTGCCATGCAAATGATGCACTAGAGCTATAAGTGTATGAAAACTCAACTGGAGCTAAGTTGGGTGTGCATCCAACTTGCTTGCTCATGAAGACCTTGGGCATTTGAGGAAGCCCGTCATCAGAATATACAAGCCAAGTTTATAATCAAAAGGTAATTCTCACTAGCATATGGAAGTGAGAAAACAAGAGACTCTCTATATAAAGAAGATGGTGCCACTTTGAGGCACAAGTGTGGTAAAGGATAGTATCAAAGTCCCTTCTCTCTTTTTCTCTCATTTATTCTCTTCTTCTTTTTCATGTTTTTTCCGCCTCCCCCATTTTTTGTGGTGGGCTCATTTGGCCTCCCCCATTTTTTTTCGTCCAGAGTCTCATCCCGACTTGTGGGGGGATGGATCATAGTCTCCATCATCCTTTCCTCATTGGGGCAATGCTCTAATAAGGATAACCATCACACTTTTATTTACTTAGAACTCAATAAGAAAAACTGATAGGACGATATGACTATATATGAATGCCCATGCCAGTGTACCAGGATGTGCAAAGATATAGTATGACATGTCAGCTCTGTATGATCATGCAAAGCAATATGATGATGAACGAACTAGTCATGTGAAGTGACGATTGAATTTGCATGGCAATATATCTCGGAATGGCTGGGGAAATGCCATGATAGGTAGGTTTGGTGGCTGTTTTGAGGAAGATATAATGAGGCTTATGTGCAACAGAGTGTATCATGTCATGGGGTTTGGATGCATCAGCAAAAGTTGCACCGATCCTCAAGGTGAGAATGGGCTATGCACGATACCGAAGAGGCTAGCAAATATGAGGAGGTGAAAATGCGTATGTCTATGGTATCACATTAATCATAAAGAACTCATATACTTATTGCAAATTTTTATTACTTTTATCATAAATCAAAGTACTACTCGGATGCCCCGAGGGAGGAGGTTGGTAGGAGTTAACCATCGCGCTCCCCCGACTCGAAACAACACTAGGATTTCAATGAGGAATAGAAATGCTCACACATCATCACCGTGCCTCTTTAATTTTTAGACGAACAAGAAGTTAACACCTCTTAATATCGTCACTTTTAGGAATCAATAATTATCAACTCACACCTTTTTCATATTACCATATAAATGTCATTAACCTGCAATTTCTTTATATGTGCTACATGATGGTTTTGATTATCACTCATTGAATACCTATTATTTTTGGACTAGTCTGATGACCCATGCAAATTTCCATCACTATTCATTAACTCTTAAACAAATAAGTGAAGAGAGAGAGTGAAATTATTTCTATAGAATCTACACGCCACCGTGCTCAAAAAGGTATAAGTGAAGTCCTAGAGCAACTCCTAAGGTCAAAAAAATATAAGTGAAGCACATAGAGTATTCTAATAAATTATGATGATGGTGTGTCTCTCTCAAATAGGTGTGTCCAGCAAATGATGATTGTGGCTCACTGAAAGTAAAATCAAACAAAAAGAAACAAGGTCCAAGGAAAACTCATATCATGTGATGAATAAAAATGTAGCTCCAAGTGACATACCAATGGATTGAGACAAAAGGGGGTATGCCTTCGAGGCATACCCAAGCTTATACACTCTTGTCTTCCCTAGAATACTACCTTGAGGTGCCTTGGTAATCCCCAAGCTAGGCTCTTGCTACTCCTTATTCCCTGGTCCATCGTGATAACACCCACAACTTGAATACTCCAATCACACAAAACTCAACAAAACTTCGTGAGATCCGTTAGTATGATCAACATATTGAATACTTTAGTTAATGTTATAAATTGATTATTATTTCATTTTTGCATAATAGGTACTTTATTCTAACTTCTGCATGGCTTATACCCCTCGATACAATACATAGCATAATCAAAACATGCAAATTATGCAAGCAAAACAAAATATGTTTAAAGTAGAACAGTCTGTAGCAATCTGTAGAGAGACTATACTTATGCAACTATAAAAATTCTGAAATTTAGGAAAACGTGGAGAATTTGTATAAGAATACCGTGTAAAAATTTCAGATCATTATCACGCTCCAGTAAAAAATGAAAATGCATGTGCTGAGTCAAAAGTTATTGTTTTGTTTCAGCATCGTTTCTACTCATCTTGTGAGTCACCCCAAAGGCTTTACTTGGCACGAACACTAACTAAAACATAAAAACATAATCATTACAGAGGCAATAATCATGTTATCACAAACAAACAGAAAGTAAGAAGCAAAAATAAATATAACTATTGTGTTGCCTCCGAACAAGCACTATTGTTTTATGCCCCTAGCTAGGCATAATGCATAGTTTTGTAAGGTGGTTTAATTCTCTTTAGACATATTTATCCTTGACACTCCACCCATAAATATCTCTCATGATTGATTCATAAGGTGGTTTAATTATCTTCCTAGGGAAGTGTTCCATTCCTTTCTTTAATGGGAATTGGAACCTTATATTTCCCCCTTTCATGTCAATGATTGCACATATAGTTCGTAAGAAGGGCCTTCCAAGTATTATGTGACAAGGATTGCAATCAATATCAAGCACAATGAAGTATACATGCACATAATTTTTAATTGCGATAATAAGCACATCATTCATTGTACCTAAAGGTTTCTTAAGGGTGAAATCCACAAGATGCAAGTTGAGGGAACAATCTTCCATATTAGTGAGACCAAGCAAATCACATGAAGATTTAGGTATAGTTGAGACACTAGCACCTATTGGGGAACGTAGTAGTAAATAAAAAATATTCCTACGTGTCACCAAGATCAATCTATGGAGAAACCAGAAACGAGTGGGGAGAGTGCATCTTCATACCTTTGAAGATCGCAAAATGGAAGCGTTACTAGAACGCGGTTGGTGGAGTCGTACTCGCAGCGATTCAGATCGCGGTCGATTCTGATCGAAGCGGCGAACAATGATGCCTCCGCGTTCAACACACGTGCAGCCCGGTGACGCCTCCTAAGCCTTGATCCAGCAAGGAGGAAGTAGAGGTTGAGGGAGAGCTCCGGAAGCACGACGGCGTGGTGACGGTGGAGCTGCATGGTACTCCGACAGGGCTTCGCCAAGTACTTCGGAGGACGAGGAGGAGGAGGGGTAGGGCTGCGCCGAGAGGGAGAGAGATGTGTGTCCCCAACAGCCCCAAGGGCTCCACTATATATACGAGGAGGAGGAGGGAGGGCACAGCCCCTAGGGTTCCTACCCTAGGGCGGCAGCCGGCCCTAGATGGCCTTTGGGGCGGCGGCAAAGAGAAGGAGAGAGGAGTGCGGCAGCCCTAGGTGCCCTAGGGTGGGCCTTAGGGCCCATCTGTGCTAGGGTTTGCCCGCCTCTCCTCCTTTGCACTTGTGGGAGGCGCACCAGACCACCTAGGGGCTGGTTCCCTTCCACCTTCGGCCCATGCAGCCTCTGGTGCCAGTGGCCCCACACGGTGGACCCCCAGAACCCTTCCGGTCGTCCCGGTACGTTACCGGTGATGCCCGAAACACTTCCAGTGACCAAAAACTCACTTCCTATATATGAATCTTTACCTCCAGACCATTCCGGAACTCCTTGTGACGTCCGAGATCTCATCCGGGGCTCCGAGAAACCTTCGGTAACCACATACACTATTCCCATATAACCGTAGCGTCATCGAACCTTAAGTGTGTAGACCCTACGGTTTCGAGAGACATGTAGACATGACCGAGACACCTCTCCGGTCAATAACCAATAGATGGATCTGGATACCCATATTGGCTCCCACATGTTGCACGATGATCTCATCGGATGGACCACGATGTTGAGGATTCAAACAATCCCGTATACAATTCCCTTGTCAATCGGTATGTTACTAGCCCCAGATTCGATCATCGGTATCCCTATACCTTGTTCAATCTCGTTACCGGCAAGTCTCTTTACTCGCTCCGTAACACATGATCGCGTGACTAACTCCTTAGTCACATTGAGCTCATTATGATGATGTATTACCGAGTGGGCCCATAGATACCTCTCCGTCACACGGAGTGACAAATCCCAGTCTCGATTCGTGCCAACCCAACAGATACTTTTCGGGATACCCATAGTGTACCTTTATAGCCACCCAGTTACGTTGTGAAGTTTGGCACACCGAAACTATTCCTATGGTATCCGGGAGTTGCACAATCTCATGGTCTAAGGAAAAGATACTTGACATTAGAAAAGCTTTAGTAGATGAACTACACGATCTTGTGCTATGCTTAGGATTGGGTATTGTCCATCACATCATTCTCCTAATGATGTGATCCCATTATCAATGACATCCAATGTCCATGGTCATGAAACCATGACCATCTATTGATCAACAAGCTAGTCAACTAGAGGCTTACTAGGGACATGTTATGGTCTATGTATTCACACATGTATTACAGTTTTCGATCAATACAATTATAGCATGAACAATAGATAATTATCATGAACAAGGAAATATAATAATAACCATTTTATTATTGACTCTAGGGCATATTTCCAACAGTCTCCCACTTGCACTAGAGTCAATAATCTAGTTCACATCGCCATGTGATTAACACTTATATCACCATGCGATCATATCATCATGTGATTAACACCCAATCTATTCTGGGGTTTGATCATGTTTTTCTCGTGAAAGAGGTTTTAGTCAACAGATCTGCGGCATTCGGATCCGTGTGTACTTTGCAAATCTCTATGTCATACTGTAGACACTGCTCCCATGCTCCACTTGGAGCTATTCGAAATGGCTACTCCACCACACGTATCCGGATTGCTACTAAGAGTCATCCGGATTGGTGTTAAAGCTTGCATCATCGTAACCCTTTACGACGAACTCTTTATCACCTCCATAATCGAGAAATATTTCCTTAGTCCTCTAGTTACTAAGGATAATTACGACCGCTGTCTAGTGATCCACTCCTAGATTACTCTTGTACCCCTTGACAGACTCATGGCAAGGGACACACATGTGTGGTACACAGCATGGCACACTATATAGAGCCTATGGCTAAAGCATAGGGGATGACATTCATCTTTTCTCTATCTTCTGTCGTGGTCGGGCATTGAGCTGTGCTCAATCTCACACCTTGTAATACAGACAAGAACACTTTCTCGGAATGATCCATATTGAACTTCTTCAATATCTTGTCAAGGTATGTACTTATTGAAAGTATTATCAAGCATCTTGATCTATCTCTATAAATCTTGATGCCCAACAATTAGGTAGCTTTATCCAGGTCTTTCTTTGAAAAACTCTCTTCAAACAACCGTTTATGCTTTTCAGAAGTTCTACATCATTTCCGATCAATAATATGTCAACTACATATTCTTATCAGAAATTCTATAGTGCTCCCACTCACTTTCTTGCGAATACAAGTTTCTCATAAACTTTGTATAAACTCAAAAACTTTGATCACTTCATCAAAGCATATATTCCAACCCCGAGATGCTTGCTCCAGTCCATAGAAGGATCGCTAGAGTTTGCATACCTTTTAGCATCCTTAGGACTGACAAAACCTTCTGGTTGTATCACATACAACTCTTCCTCACGGAAGCCGTTAAGGAAACCTTGTTTTGATATCCATCTTCCAGATTTCATGATCGAAAAATGCAGCAACTGCTAACATAATTTCAACAAACTTTTAGCATCGCTACGGATGAGAAAATCTCATCGCAGTCAACTCCTTGAACTTGGTGGAGACTTCTTTGCGACAAGTCGAGCTTTACAAACGATGACATTCACCATCAGCGTCCGTCTTCATCTCAAAGGTCCATTTGTATTCAATGACCTGTCATTCAATAGGAAAGTCTACCAAAGTCAATACTTGGTTTCCATACATGGATCCTTTCTCGGATTTCATGGCTCCTAGCCATTTGTTGGAATCCGGGGTCACCATCGCTTCTCCATAGTTTGTAGGTTCATCGTTATCCAACAACATGACTTCCTAGACAAGGATGACGTACTACTCAGGAGTAGTACGCGTCCTTGTCGACTTACGAGGTTCGATAGTAACTTGATTTGAAGCTTCATGATCATCACCACTAACTTCCTCTTCAACTGACGTAGGCTCCACAGAAACATCTTTCTGTGCTGCGCTACTCTCTGGTTGAAATATAGGTTCAACAACCTCATCAAGTTCTATCTTCCTCCCACTCAATTCTTTCGAGAGAAACTCTTTCTCGAGAAAGGACCCTTTCTTAGACACAAACACTTTTGCGCTTGGATCTGAGATATAAGGTATACCCAATGTCTCCTTAGGGTGTTCTATGAAGATGCATTCGTCTGCTTTGGGTTCGAGCTCACTAGGTGAAAACCCTTTTCACATAAGCGTCGCAACCCCAAACATTAAGAAATGCCAGCTTAGGCTTCTGTCAAACCATAATTCACACGGTGTCATCTCAACAGACTTAGATGGTGCCCTATTAAAGTGAATGGATTTGTCTTTAATGCATAACCCCATAACGATAGTGGCAAAACGATAAGAGACATCATAGTACTCACTATATCCAATAGAGCATGACTACGACATTCAGACACACCATCACACTATGGTGTTCCAGGAGGCATGAGCTGTGAATCAATTTCCACATTGTCTAAAACTGCATACCAAACTCGTAACTCAGATATTCACCTCCATGATCAGATCATAGACATTTTATCTTCTTGTCACGATGATCTTTAACTTCACTCTGAAACTCCTTGAACCTTTCAAACATTTCAGACTCGTGTTTCATTAAGCAAATATCCCCATATTCACTCAAATCATCAGTGAAGGTAAAGAAATAACGATATCCACTTCGTATTTCAACACTCATTGGACCACATACATCAACATGTATCAATTCCAATACGCCACTAGCCCGCTCCATCATACCAGAAGACTGGGTCTTAGTCATCTTGCCCAAGAGGCATGGTCCGCATGTCTCAACTGATTCGAAATCGAATGAGTCCAAAGATCCATCAGCATGGAGTTTCTTCATGCGTTTTACACCAATATGACGTTTGTGGCAGTGCCACAAGAATGTGGTACTATCATTATTAACTTTGTATCTTTGGTACCAACGTTATGAGCATATATATTACTAAGATCAATATTCAATAAACCATTCCCATTGGGTGCATGACCACTAAAGGCATTATTCATGTAAACAGAATAACCATAATTCTCTAACTTAAATGAATAACCGTATTGCACTAAACACGATCCAATCATGTTCATGCTCAACGCGAACACCAAACAACATTTATTTAGGTTCATTACTAATCCCGAAGGTAGAGAAAGTGTGCGATGGTGATCACATCAACCTTGGAAATACTTCCAACACACATCGTCACCTTTCACTTAGCTAGCCTCCATTTATTCCGCAGCTTTTATTTCGAGTTGCTAACACTTAGCAACTGAACCGGTATCTTATACCGTAGTGCTACTAGGAGTACTAGCAAGGTACAAATCAATAACACGTATATCAAATATACTTGTGTCGACATTGCCAGCCTTCTTATCTACCAAGTATCTAGGGTTGTTCCGCTTCAGCGACCGTTCTCCTCATAATAGAAGCACATAGTCTCGGGTTTGGGCTCAACCTTGGGTTTCTTCACGAGAGCGGCAACTGCCTTGTCATTCCTGAAGTTTTTCCCTTCTTGCCCTTGCCCTTCTTGAAACTAGTGGTTTTCTCTTAACCATCAACACTTGATGCTCCTTCTTGATTTCTACCTTCGCGGTGTCAAACAACGCAAATAGCTCAGGGATCATTATCTCCATCCCTTGCATTTTATAATTCATCACGAAGCTCCATTAGCTTGGTGGCAGTGACTTGGAGAACTGCATTAATCACTATCTTATCTGGAAGATTAACTCCCACTCGATTCAAGTGATTGTAGCCCCGAGAAAATCTGCGCACATGCTCACCGATTGAGCTATTCTCTTTTATCCAGTTGGCAAAGAATATTGTTGGAGGTCTCATACCTCTCAACACAGGGATGAACCCAAGATCCAAATCTCACCTCTTAGAACATCTCATATGTTCCATGACGTTCAAAATGTTTTGGAGCCTCAATTCTAAGCAGTAATGCATGACACACTGAACTATCAAGTAGACATCATAAAGTGCATGTCAGAGGTTCACAACATCTACAGACAATGCTTGAGGGAGTGGTGCACTGAGCGGTGCATCAAGGACACAAGCCTTCTATGCAGTAATGAGGAAAATCCTCAGATCACGGACCCAGTCCGCATTATTGCTACCATCATCTTTCAACTTACTTTTCTCTAGGAACGTATCAATAAGACAGGGAAGCTATAGCGTGAGCCATCTACAGCATAATTTGCAAAGAAAATGTTAGACTAAGTTCATGATAATTAAGTTCACATAATCAAATTATTTAATGAACTCCCACTTAGATAGACATCTCTCTAGTCATCCAAGTGACACATGATGCACGTCAACTAGCCCGTGTCCGATCATCACGTCAGACAGACTAGTCATCAACGGTGAACATCTCCATGTTGATCGTATCTTCTGTACGACTCGTGTTCGAACTTTCGGTATCCCGTGTTCCGAGGCCATGTCTGTACATGCTAGGCTCGTCAAGTCAACCTAAGTGTATTGCGTGTGTAAATCTGGCTTACACCCGCTGTATGCGAACGTTAGAACCTATCACACCCGATCATCATGAGGTGCTTCGGAACAACGAACCTTAGCAACGATGCATTGTTAGGGGGAACACATTTCTTGAAATTTTAGTGGGAGATCATCTTATTTAAGCTACCATCATTCTAAGCAAATAAGATGTAAAACATAATAAACATCACATGCAATCATATAGTGACATGATATGGCCAATATCATCTTGCTCCTTTGATGTCCATCTTCGGGGCACCATGATCATCATTTTCACCGGCATGACACCATGATCTCCATCATCGTGTCTTCATGAAGTTGTCTCGCCAACTATTAGTTCTACTACTATGGCTAACGGTTAGCAATAAAGTAAAGTAATTACATGGCGTTCTTGATTGACACACATGTCATACAATAAATCAAGACAACTCCTATGGCTCCTGCCGGTTGTCATACTCATCTACATGCAAGTCGTGATTCCTATTACAAGAACATGATCAATCTCATACATCACATATACCATATCACATCCTTTGGCCATATCACATCACACGATATATGCTGCAAAAACAAGTTAGACGTCCTCTAATTTGTTGTTGCAAGTTTTTACATGGCTGCTATAGGTTTCTAGAAAGAACGTTTCTTACCTATGCAAAAACCACAACGTGATATGCCAATTGCTATTTATCCTTCATAAGGACCCTTTTCATCGAATCCGATCCGACTAAAGTGGGAGAGACAGACACCCGCTAGCCACCTTATGCAACAGTCTGCAACAATCTGTAGAGAGACTATACTTCTGCAACTATAAAAATTCTGAAATTTAGGAAAACGTGGAGAATTTTTATAGAAATACTGTGTAAAAATTTCAGATCATTATCACGCTCCAGTTAAAATTGAAAATGCATTTGCTGAGTCAAAATTTTTTGTTTTGTTTCAGCATCGTTTCTACTCATCTTGTGAGTCACCCCAAAGGCTTTACTTGGCACAAACACTAACTAAAACATAAAAACATAATCATTACAGAGGCAATAATCATGTTATCACAAACAAACGGAAAGTTAAAAGCAAAAATAAATATAATTATTGGGTTGCCTCCCAACAAGCACTATTGTTTTATGCCCCTAGCTAGGCATAATGCATAGTTTTGTAAGGTGGTTTAATTCTCTTTAGACATATTCATCCTTGACACTCCACCCATAAATAGCTCTCATGATTGATTCATAAGGTGGTTTAATTCTCTTCCTAGGGAAGTGTTACATTCCTTTCTTTAATGGCAATTGGAGCCTTATGCTTCCCCCTTTCATGCCAATAATTGCACATATAGTTCGTAAGAAGGGCCTTCCAAGTATTATGTGACAAGAAGGATTGCAATCAATATCAAGCACAATGAAGTATACAAGCACATAATTTTTAATAGCAATAATAAGCACATCATTAATGGTACCTAAAGGTTTCTTAAGGGTAAAATCCGCAAGATGCAAGTTGAGGGAACAATCTTCCATATTAGTGAGACCAAGCAAATCGCATGAAGATTTAGGTATAGTTGAGACACTAGCACATGTTGGGGAACGTAGTAGTAAATCAAAAAAATTCCTACGTGTCACCAAGATCAATCTATGGGGAAACCTGCAACGAGTGGGGAGAGTGCATCTTCATACCTTTGAAGATCGCAAAGCGGAAGCGTTACTAGAATGCGGTTGGTGGAGTCGTACTCGCAGATCACGGTCGATTCCGATCTAAGCGCCAAACAACGGCGCCTCCGTGTTCAACACACGTGCAGCCCGGTGACGTCTCCTATGCCTTGATCCAGCAAGGAGGAAGGAGAGGTTAAGGGAGAGCTTTGGCAGCACAACGGCGTGGTGACGGTGGATCTGCGTGGTACTCCGGTAGGGCTTCGCCAAGCACTACGGAGGACGATGAGGAGGAGGGGTAGGGCTGCGCCGAGAGGGAGAGAGATGTGTGTCCCCAACAGCCCCAAGGGCTCCACTATATATAGGAGGAGGAGGAGGGAGGGTGCAGACCCTAGGGTTCCCACCCTAGGGCGGCGGCCGGCCCTAGATGGCCTTTGGCGGCAAGAGAGGGAGAGAGGGGTGCGGCAGCCCTAGGCGCCCTAGGGTGGGCCTTAGGGCCCATCTGCGCTAGGGTTTGCCCGCCTCTCCTCCTTTGATGCGCCTTGGGCCCTTGTGGGAGGCGCACCAGCCCACCTAGGGGCTAGTTCCCTTCCATCTTCGGCCCACGCAGCCCTCTGGTGTCGGTGGCCCCACATGGTGGACCCCCGAAACCCTTCCGGTGGTCCCGGTACGTCACCGGTGATGCCGGAAACACTTCCGGTGACCAAAACCTCTCTTCCTATATATGAATCTTTACCTCTGGACCATTCCGGAACTCCTCGTGATGTCCAGGATATCATCCGAGACTCCTAACAACCTTCGGTAACCGCATACACTATTCCCATATAACCCTAGCATCATCGAACCTTAAGTGTGTAGACCTATAGGATCGGGAGACATGTAGACATGACCGAGACACCTCTCTAGTCAATAACCAATAGTAGGATCTGGATACCCATATTGGATCCGACATGTTCCATGATGATCTCATCGGATGAACCACGATGTCGTGGATACAAACAATCTCGTATACAATTCCCTTGTCAATCGATGTGTTACTTGCCCTAGTTTCGATCGTCGGTATCCCTATACCTTGTTCAATCTCGTTACCGACAAGTCTCTTTACTCATTCAGTAACACATGATCCCGTGACTAACTCCTTAGTCACATTGAGCTCATTATGATGATGTATTACCGAGTGGACCCAGAGATACCTCTCCGTCACACGGAGTGACAAATCCCAGTCTCGATTCGTGCCAACCCAACAAATACTTTCGGGGATACCCGTAGTGTACCTTTATAGCCACCGAGTTACGTTGTGACGTTTGGCACACCCAAAGTGTTCCTACGGTATATGGGAGTTGCAAAATCTCATGGTCCAAGGAAAAGATACTTGACATTTGAAAAGCTTTAGCAGACGAACTACACGATCTTGTGCTATGCTTAGGATTGGGTATTGTCCTTAACATCATTCTCCTAATGATGTGATCCCGTTATCTATGACATCCAATGTCCATGGTCATGAAATTGTGACCATCTATTGATCAACGAGCTAGTCAACTAGATGCTTACTAGGGACATGTTGTGGTCTATGTATTCACACATGTATTACGGTTTCTGGTCAATACAATTATAGCATGAACAATAGACAATTATCATGAACAAGGAAATATAATAATAACCATTTTATTATTTCCTCTAGGGCATATTTCCAACAGCACCAAGGTCGAACAAAGCATTACATTCATATTTTTATCTTTATTTTTATAGTAGGTTTACACTCATCGTGGAATTTTCTATGAATAGAAACTTCAAGCTCAAGTTTCTCATCATAAGCTTTTATCATAACTTCTACTATACGTTCGATAAAAGCTTTGTTTTGTTCATAAGCATTGGGTGAGATAATGATGGTTTGGAAAAATGAAATACATTCAACTAAAGAGCAATTATCATAATTAAAGTCCTTGTAATCCAAAATAGTGGGCACATCACTAGTTAAAGTTTTGACCTCTCCAAACCCACTTTTTTCAGCTTTAGTTTCAAAATCATCGCCCTCCAAGCAAACGGGATGCTTCTAAGGGTTGAATCTTCTCAAGTCCCTTTATCATTTATATTTATATAGGTAAACAAATATTCAATAGGATAAATACCAACCATTTTAAGATCTTCATCATGATTCCGGTAAAAATTGGGTGGAAAAGCTTTTCCTAAGAAGTCCCGCTTAGGTCTCAACTTAGCAGTCCTCTCCTTGCTTTCATTAATAGATATTTTTATATATTTAATAGTCTCATCAAAATCATGCTTGGGTGGCAAAGCTTTACTTTTAAGAGTTTCTACATCAAGAGCAATTTTATCCATGTTTTTATCCAAAGCATCAATCACATGCAACTTTTCTTCTACCGTAGCATTAAAAACCTTTTGAGAATTAATAAATTCCTTAATTGTGTTCTCAAGATCAGAGGGTATCCTGTTAGAATTTTTAGAAGAATTTCCATTGGAATTACCATAAGAATTTTCATAGTTGTTAGAGGAATTACTAGGATACGATCTAGAATTGAAATTTCCTCTATAAACATTGTTATTGAAATTATTTCACGAGATAAATTTCACATCAATAGAATAATTATTTTGCTAAATCAAAGTATACAAAGGCATATCATTTGGATCAACATGAGTATTTTTACTAGCAACGGTGTTCATAAGAGCATCCACTTTTTCATTCAAAGTAGCGATTTCTTTGACATAATTTACCTTCTTACCAGTTACAGCTCTTTCGGTATGCCATTGAGAATAATTTGTCATACTTTTGTCCAGAATTTTTGTGGCCTCTCCTAATGTCACAACCATAAAGGTACCACCTGCGGTAGAATCTAGAAGATTTCTAGACACAAATTTTAGTCCAGCATAAAAGTTTTGGATAATCGTCCACAAGTTTAAACCATGAGTAGGAAAATTTCTTATCATCAATTTGATTATCTCCCAAGCTTGTGAAAAATTCTCTAGATCTTTATATTTAAAATTCATTATTTGATTTCTAATGGAGATGATCTTAGCAGGAGGAAAATACTTTGCAATTAAAGCATCTTTACACTTATCCCATGTTCCAGTACTATTACGAGGTCAAGATGAAAACCAAGCATTAACTTTATCTATTATTGAAAAAGGAAATAATTTTAATTTCATAATATCATTATCCATATCCTTTTTCTTTTGCATATCACATAATTCAACAAAGGTACTAAGATGTGACGCGGATCCTTATTAGGACTTCTCGAAAATTGATCTTTCATGACAGGATTTAGCAATGCAGCATTAATATGAAAAGCCTCCGCACTAGTGGCGGGTGGCATTGCAATACTAATAAAATCATTATTATTAGTATTTGTGAAGTCACACAACTTAGTAGCATCTTGAGAAATGGTGACTGAACAAGCAAAGCAACGAGAGAGACAAGTAAACTAGGAAGTAAAGCAAGCAAAGAGGTAAACTAGTAACTAGCAAAGATAAATATTTTTGTATTTTTTATTTTTATGAGACTCAGCATGTCTTAAAGTGAAAGGTTGCAACACAAATCGATGAGATGGCGTTGCGAGATTCTCGAGAGATGAACTGTGGAAGCCAGCTCCAAAACATGAGTTGGATAGCAAGACCCACGTGAACACAGTGTCCAAGACAATTGTGGTCACATGGAAACATTACATCATAACACTTCCGAGTTCTGGTTAGGAACCATCATTGGAGGATAACGAAGTCCTTTTATAAGCCCTGGTTAGCTCTTAAGAAGGAACTTATTTTCCATAAATAGGTCATTCAATGGCTTAGTGTGCTAGGAGATACGTATGGAATGGAGGTGGCCAACCTATCAAACCATAGCATACTTCGCACATGCATGATTCACTTGGGATGATTCCAGAGGAAGCAACACAACTTTTCTCAAATTCACGGCGGCAACTTGCATCAAATGCTCGTGAACCGAGAGGGAGTCACTTCTTATACCTAACATATACTTCATGTACGAAACACGAAGGTATTTCCTACAAAGTTTCCAACACTAGATTAATGTTTGTCACGAGTTATGGAGGAGATAAGGATGTTGTCGATGGGCTCAACAACAATTCATCAAAATATCCATGAAGATGGAATTACACAACTATGAGAAGAAGGTGATAGAATTGGGATGACCGCGGATGGGTTGTGGCAATGACATCGGAGTGCTATGCGGCAGCTGGAATTCGGTGCTTGCGGGCATCAACATTGGAGTGTGCTAGCGAGCATGCTGGGGATCCGGAAGGCATCTACGGATCAATAGGAACCCGTACATGCGCTCACCTTGGCTACCGAGGGCCGCGACGATCTTCGTGGCGGTGGCATGGAGCTCTCAGCTCTGTTGGACACAACTATTAGGGGATGTGCAGAAGGGCGTGGGGTTAGGGGAAAAGGGGAGGAGCTCACTGGGTGCAATAGGGGAGGTCAGGAGGTTCGGGGGCGTCCTGGACGGGGCGAATCGGTGACAGCGGTCTTCGGTGGCCGGCGATGGGGTCAACGATGTTGGCGATGATGGAGAGCTTCCCGTCTTGATCCCTTCTTCTGGATGGATGAAATGGTCGAAGGTGGAACTATTGGACACGTCTACAGGGCTCGGGGAGGCCAGAGGCTGCGACTATGGCGAAAGGCGTCGATGGTGGCGCTCGGCCATGAAGGGGAAAACACACCAGAGGAGGGGAGAGGCTCCAGAGAGAGGGGGGAATGTCACAGGAGGAGGAAGGGTTCTCCATGGCGCTTCGGATGTGCACATGGAGGCTCGGGGGGGGGGGCAGCAAGCAGGAGGTGGATGTTGGCTGCGCGCACGTTGCCATAGCGTCATGCTCCTGGCAGGAGCTAGGTGACGACTGGCAACGTGGGCTGGGCTGCCTCGTTACCAGGCAAGTGGCCCAGGTAGGCGTCTCCTCTTTTTTTAAATTGTTTCTGTTTTCTATTTTTGCAGATTTTTTTGGATTTGGTTTTCAGACCCAATTATTTTTGTTGCTTCTGAAAACAATTGTGGATGCAATCTGAATTATTCCAAAGCCCCACAAAAATATTAAGAGTTATTGGAATTATATTTATTTTATAGTAAATATAAATCCAATCCAAATATCTATGATTTAAATCAAAGGCCACAGACTAAATGCTTCTATTATTCCAAAATTATTGGTTTGAAATTTAACCCTTGACAATAATTTCAGAGTTTAACAGGAACATTTTCTTGGACACATTTGAAGGATTTGAACTTGATCATTTCTTTTAAATGAATTCTGAGGATTTGAAAATTCCCTCAATTCACTTTCATGGAAAATAAACATGATGAGATGATGATTATGCAAAGGCAAGCAATGACTAAGCTAGGGCTTTGACAACTCACCCCCAGTTAACAAGAATCTCGTCCCGAGATTCAGGCGTAGGTTAAGAGGATGTAGGGGACACAAACTCATACAGTCTTCATGATCCAATTGTTCTTCCTGAAGATGTTGACTCATTGCATCATGTTGATCTTGACATCTTTGCCTTTGAGATATTCACCCAACACGACGACAAGGAACGGAAACTCTACAAGGATCGATCTTCTCGAAGATCAAGCGACTCATGATCAACTCATGGAATGAGACGTAAAAACGTCTGTTGAGCTGAGACTCAAAACACACATCGGGAATGATGGAATGAGACAGATAACGGAGGTTCAATTGGTAGGCAACAATTCCACACTTAGCTAGGATGGAGCATGGTTTCAAAGTAGCGAGGAGTTAGTTGCCCTTTATAAAGGGCACCTTACGAAAGGTGACTCGTAGGATTATCCCTTAAGTGGCAAAAAGAATTACTTTTGATACAGAGATCATTGAAACTCATCACACCAGCCTAAGGCAATTCACAAACGATCGTTTGAAGGAATCCAAGTGAATGGCATACTCAGTTTGAAAAAGAGACTAAAGTTATAGAACAACTCAGTAACAGAAGGCACTTTCCAATTGATACCGAGGTATAACCCAGTGTGTGAGCATGCTCTCAAGAACTTGAGCATCTTCATATTCATCAAGGTTTTACCAATATCCGTGCCAAGATCTTGGTGGCACACCATACTGCCATGATGAATAACAACAGAGGATGCATATGCAAAGGAGGACAACACTTTCTCAATTTTCACCTTTGCCATGCCAAGGAATGAAATATGCATGATCGACCGAGAGAAATTTAACACTCTGCTTCTAATGTTATCCTTGTTGTACTAGCATACCCCAAGTATAGAAATTTCTTGGTATCTAGAACATCAAGTATAGGTCGGACTTTGGGGGTTCCAAGGGTCCATGAAGAACAACTTCTAGAATAAGTCATACGAGATCCTCATGGAGAGGTGGCTAATGTTGCTGATACAAGATATTACAATAATAGGTCTTCCTGTTAGGTGTGTTGGCCACAATATCCACTTTACTGGATTACAGGGAGACCAATATTATAATTCTTGGGTAACGTTCCAACCATTATATCTGCCTAAGATTCAGATATGGTTGGATTCAGGATATTCCAGACTCATCATGTTTGAAAGTGAAAGGTTGCAACACAAATCGATGAGATGGCTTTGCGAGATTCTCGGGAGATGAACTATGGAAGCCAACTCCAAAACATGAGCTGGATAGCAAGACCCACGTGAACAGAGTGTCCAAGACAATTGTGGTCACATGGAAACCTTACATCATAACACTTCCGAGTTCTGGTTAGGAACCATCATTGGAGGATAACAAATTCCTTTTATAAGCCCTGGTTAGCTCTTAATAAGGAACTTATTTTCCTTAAACAAGTCATTCAGTGGCTTAGTGTGCTAGGAGATACGTATGGAATGGAGGCGGCCAACCTATCAAACCATATCATACTTCGCACATGCATGATTGACTTGGGATGATTCACGACAGCAACCTGCATCAAATGCTCGTGAACTGAGAGGGATTCACTTCTTATACCTAACATATACTTCATGTACGGAACACGAAGGGTACTGCCTAGAAAGTTTCCAACACTAGCTTAATGTTCATCACGAGTTATGGAGGAGATAAGGATGTTGTCGATGGGCTCAACAACAATTCGTCAAAAAAATCCATGAAGATGGAATTCCACAACTATGAGAACAAGGTGATAGAATTGGTCAGGCCAAGAGATATAATGGTGCAAGCTCGAGGAGGCATCCACGAGTATGAAAACATTAGGAAAATCTTTGGTTCTGATTTTGATTTGACGATAGCCCATATTCAAATCAAAGATTGGACAAGAGAATAGATGAAAAAAATGATCACAAGGATCAATCGGTGAACACATCATCTTTCCTCAACACATACACACCACATAGGATATCCCCATGGAACGAACTAAGTCAGGAAAAGCATTTATCTTCCAACTCTCTAAGTTGTTGTTTAGCTTAACCAACTAGCTCAGGGGTATCCAACACAGATTCTTGGAAAAGGGGTGGTTTATAGAAAAACCGACTTGATCACAAACTCAACATAATGGTCAAGGAACACCTTGGTAATACTTCCGAGAAGATATTCGGAAAATCACGATCCACCGATATGTTATTAAGTTCGGGAACAATCTCACTTTTCAGGGCGAGATGATGTGATCAACAAAGCAAAGGATTGATGCAATCCTAACTCATTGATCGAAGAGTGCACCACGAAATATGGACTAGGTATCACGATCAATCTTTGGAGTGGTGATTTAATAACAAACACACCAAGAATGAAATTATTATCCATTAACTACCAAGCAACAAAGTTGCTAGGAGTATTGATTTCCACATCATGATTCACTTGTCGATGTTCTGGTTACAGCAACATAGAGACCGAGGAATGAATGATGATGGAGAGAAGTATCATTGTATCTAGAATTCATAAGAGGTGGTGCAATTCCCATGACAATCCTGACTTAAAGGGGGTAATACTTCGAGGTAGAATAGAGAAAAAGCTGGATTGGCATTTTGATCTGCAAAAGACATCTTCTTTGACCCAATCCTAGAAATGAATGGGATACTAGAGTTTACTTCTCCTAGTCATTCCAGAATAGAATGACTTGACAGACCACAATAATAATAAGCATCGATGAATACGAATGCACAATTACTCTTGACTATCCATTGATACATGAAGGTCAGAATACAATTGAAGAGGAGCAACTCAAGAGCACCTGATTTTTCCTGAGTTGTAGATGCATAGATTGATTACGTTGAACATAGTTCAAAATGTTTCCTCCAGATAATCCATGCAGAAGAGTAGGATTGGCAGATTCATAACTATAGGATGGACAACTCATCACGAGCACTCATATTGTGATGTTTCGCACACGAAGAACTTCTGCCATAGCCGATTCATGGTATTGGAAGAATGATACACCATGAACCTTGAAGGCTATAACAAGGTTACTAATCATCTTAAAGGAACGAGCAATTACTATCAAACGGGAATGAGCAGAATGATTCTTGGGTTCAAGAACCCAGATTTAGAATTCCTACTCACTAAGTAACATCACAATATGCTTTCGAAAATGATGGCCAGAGTTATTACACTGGGAACAGAAAACACAACTAAACTATTGGGTGGTTCACTAGAATAACATGGTTTCCTAAACACCTTCATCAAACTCATCGAGGTAATATAGTACCTCAAATCAACAATTAATGTGCTTTATCTGGTCCAAAAGACATTGACTCGAGGTGAAAGAGTTTGCAATTGCATCAGATTATTTATAAACCTTGGTTAATTCGGACAACATAACGGGTGTACATGCATGAAATATGAGGAAACCCACAAGACAAGTGATAACATAACAATGAATTCTTATAGAGATATCAATCGAAGAAGACATCAACTTTCGTATAAGTCTGCAGCATAGTAACTCGTCATCCTGATAGATAGATGAGAAAGCCTAGTTCTTAATCCCCGTAGATAAGAAGAGGGTGACTCAAAATTAGAATGAAATGAGGAAAGGAGTAAAAAGAGTCTTACGTTCCCTTCCACAATCAATACCCTTATATAACTAAAGCAGTTCTAGACTCAACATCGGCCAGTTTGTCTTGGTAATCCTACAAGCAGTCAAGCTCTGATACCAATGGTGTCGGGACCCCAATCCTAAGCCATATGAACCCAGCTTGTAACACATCACATCACTTTGCAGCCTCACACACGATTATCTCCACGGCTGCCACCTTACCTAGGCCGGGACCGTTTGCGTCTTTTCGCTCACATATGTGAACGTGTCGCCAACATTCAAATGACAGAGAACCAGGTCGACATGACTAGTTGTAGAACCCAAGTGGCACATCCGTACAAGGACAGGCATACGTAACCCAGCAATGCAGGTGTGAGCCTCTATCGTGTGTAGACGAGTCATAGCAAGCTATAAGGACTCCATTACGCCGCGAGACATTTCCCCGAAGGGAGAGACACAATAACAAAGAAGTATACATGCCGGTCAATCAATGTGTCTGGAGCAGTAGCAAGCTACCAAGGCTCGGTGGAAGCACAAAGAGGCAGTTCCCCATAAAGAGTACTACTAAACACACATAACTAGGTGTCGAATCCCATACATACCGTTGCACGTCACACATACGCACGACATGCCCGATATGCATAGATACAACTATGGCATCACAGCATAACCATACAATAACACAACTTTCATTTATGAGGCTCAGAAGAGCCAACATAGTAATATGATACAAACAGGGGTCATATGACCCAACACTCAAGTCATACACGCAACAAGCGGAAGCAAAACATGTTTGGGTACAGACATCTACTAAAAGTGGCTAGAGGAGCCTGAAAAGCTACAACGACCCTACCAAAGGAACCAGACTTCTGTTTGGGATTCCCAAGCTAATCTGATCAACATCGCACTTCACGTCGTAAGAATCACTTATGAGACTGGTGTCTCCTCTGCAAAAACATAAATTAAGCAAACGTGAGTACAAAGGTACTCAGCAAGACTTACATCAGAACTATCTACATATGCATCATTGTCAACAAAGGGGGCTTGTGGAGTTTATTGCAGCAAGCCAGCTTTGACTCTAGGATAACCTGTACTACGACTATGAGTACTTTCATTGAGGTGGGATAGCGCACACGAGTCCACATATTCACCAAATCAGTACACCACTATGGATCCACTTCCATCTCCCTACGAGAAGGCCACCCATAGCACTCACACTTATCTTGCATCTCTTAGAGTATCCATTTCACTTGTCTATGTACCACATAAGTTCTCCAAGTAGTCCATATCCAAGGACGCGGCTATCCGAGGACGCGTATTTTAGAGTATCCATTTCACAGGCGTCGCCGACGGCTAAATGCTAGCGGGTTTGACCCCACACCGGCTAGTTTTGATGCCCGTGATGGTGGTGTGGCTCGGAAACATGGCAAATGGTGCCGTTTGCTGCGCGGACGGGCTCTTCGGGGAGCTGGTGCTCAGCCAAGTCCCATGGTGGCCTCGGGATGACCGGGGATGGGTTGTGGCTACGACACCGGAGTCCTATGTGGCGACCGGACTTTGGTGGTTGCGGGCATCGGCGTTGGAGTGTGCTAGCGAGCATGCTGGGGGTCCGGAAGGTATCTACGGAGCAGTAGGAACCCGTACATGCACTCACCTTGGCTACCGAGGGCCGCTAGCAACGGCGAGCTTTGCGGTGGCAAAATCGAGCTCTCGGCCCCGGTGGCCACAGCGGTTAGGGGACGCACGCAAGTACGTGGGGTTAGGGGAAAAGGGGAGGAGCTCAATGGGATGCAGCAGGGGAGGTCAGCAGGCTCGGGGGCGTCCTGGACGGTTCGAATCATCGGCGGCGGTCTTCGGTGGCCGACGATGGAGTCATCGATGTTGGCGATGATGGGGAGCTTCCCAGCTTGATCCCTTCTTCTGGATGGATGAAATGGTCGAAGGTGGAACCACTAGACACGTCCACGGGGACCGAGGATGTCAGAGGCCGCGGCTATGGCGAACGGCGTCGACGGTGGCGCTTGGCCATGGAGGGGAAAAGGAACCATAGGGGAGAGGCTCCATAGAGAGGGGGAATGGCAGAGGAGGAGGAGGGGTTCTTCACGGCGCTTCGAATGTGCACATGGAGGCTCGGGGGCAGCAAGCAAGAGGTGGACGTCGGCTACACGCACGTTGCCACGGTGTCGTCCTCCTGGCAGGAGCTAGGTGATGACTCGCAATGTGGGCTGAGCCGCCTGGCTTCCAGGTAAGTGGCCTAGGTAGGCGTCTCCTCTCTTTTTAAAAATTGTTTCTGTTTTCTATTTTTGCAGATTTTTTTGGGATTTGGTTTTCAAACCAAATTATTTTTGTTGCTTCGGACAACAATTGTGGATGCAATCTGAATTATTCCAAAGCTCCACAAAAATATTAAGAATTATTGGACTTAGATTTATTTTTTAGTAAATATAAATCCAATTCAAATAGCTATGATTTAAATCAAAGTCCACAAATTAAATGCTTCTGTTATTCCAAAATTATTGGTTTGAAATTAAACCATTGCCAATAATTTCAGAGTTTAACAGGAACATTTTCTTGGACACATTTGAAGGATTTGATCTTGATCATTTCTTTTAAATGAATTCTGAGGATTTGAAAATTCCCTCAATTCACTTCCAGGGTAAATAAACATGATGAGATGATGATTATGCAAAGGCAAGCAGTGACAAAGGTAGGGCTGTGACATAGAGGAGGTATCAAAACACTTTTTTCGCCGTCTCAAGTGTCTGTTCGGACAGGAGTTCATCTAGAGCTCCGTTCCGGCACCCTGCCAGAGGGGGGATCGATCATGGAGGGCCTCTTCATCAACCTTGCTACCCTCATGATGATTTGTCAGTAGTTCACCATAGACCTACGGGTCTGTAGGTAGTACCTAGATGGAAATCTCTCTCTCTCTCTCTCTCTGTCTTTCTTGATCTTCAATACAATGTTCATTGCATCTTTGCCTTGATCTATCCGATGTAATCCCTTTGTATGATGCGTTTATGTTCAGATTATTGAAATTATGGGCTTATAATCAGATTATTCATGAAAATTATTCGAGTCAAACCTAATTACTATGATTCTTATTTGCATGATCATTATAGCTTCATAATGCTTTCCTGTCTATTGAGATAGTTTGCCAACTAAATTGATAAATCTTTGGTGGGAGCGGTGGGTTTTGGTAGGTTTAACTTGAGGAGTTTCTATATCCCAGTGACAAAGTAGGGGACAAGATACATCTTTGTGTTTCTGCTACTAAGGATAAAGTGATGGGGTTAATTCATATTGATTGAGTTTACTTTGTCTACATCATGCCATCGTTCTCCAAGCATTACTCCGTTTTACTTAATACTCTAGATGCATGGTGGATAGTGGTCGATGAGTGGAGTAATAGTAATAGGTGCAGGAAGGAGTCGGCCTATTTTATTATGGATGTGATGCCTATATACACATGATCATTGCCGTGAAAATCGCATAACTATCCACTTTTCTATCAATTTCCCAACAACACTTTGTTTACCCATCATCTGCTATTTCTATGAGAGATGCCACTAGAGAATACTATGGCCCCCGGGTCTATTCACTTATATATTTACAAACGCTACTATTACCTTGCTGCCATTTATTTGCTTTTATTTTATTTTAAAATTTACAATTATCTACACATCTCATTTGCTTGCAAATAACGAGACCAAGGGGAGTGACAACCCTCTTGCCAGCGTTGGGTGCAAATTGTTAGCTCTTTTGTGTGCTGCCGCTGAAGACGGTTGAGGATTGGTATTTCTATTGGTTTTATAAACCTTGGTTTCATAACCGAGGGAAATACTTACCCACATTGTGTTGTGATAACCCGTTCCTCTTCATGGAAAACCCAACGCAGATCGCAAGTATCAGGAAGGATTTCTGACGTTGTTGCGGGGGATTACTATCACCAACTATCAAGTAACTGAACACAAATTATCATTCACTCATTATTATTTTTATTTTTTGTTATATTTTTTTGCCTCATAAAAATCAGTAAATACAAAAATATTTGTCTTTGTTAGTTACTAGTTTACCTCCTTTGCTTGTTTTGCTTGCTTAAAAAGTTGCTATCATGTCTGTTTTTGAAATTTCTGGTGTTTCCGCCTCTAGTGTGGAAGCCCTTGATCTTACAACTTCACCTTGTGCTAAGAATACGAAAAGAAATTTTGAGCATGTTGCTAAGGAAAAACTGGATAATCTCGCGGATGGTGATCCTTCTAAGAGTGAACCCATTATGTAAACAAAGAAATTCCACATAGGTAGTGGGAATATTATTGATAAAAGTGTGATTCAAGATTTTTTTCACTTGTGCGAGATCATTACCATTGATAGGAGGTTCCATCGTTGCTAGAACTACAATTATGCGGATGCTATATCTTTGCTTATAACACAGTTGGAAAGCCAATTTGTCCATATGCATCGTTTCATTCAATGGTTATTTACAGAATTCTCTAATATTCAGGAAGCTCCGACTAAACGTCTAGCCACTATTTTTCTTGTTTAAGAATTTAAAAATATCATACGAAAAGCTAGAGATATATCTCATTATAGGATTAACTGTGAGTGCCCACCAATAGAAGGTATCCTTTATGAGTTGGAAGGTATAAGGAAATTGAGATCCATTGATTATGTTGCTTATGATTAAAACCTTAGAAAAAAGGTTCCACCTAATGTCCTAGTTGATAAAATTTCTGAACATAATGATCAATTTGTTATATGAAACTTTGGAATGGGTTATTAGCTTGAGCGATAATTCCGGAAATATATTATATGAAACTTATACAATGAAGAGATGATTATTACCTATGAGAAACCTAAGGAGGAACCTCCTATTTCTCCTGAAATAGATCTCTCGGACCCTTGTGTTGTGAAGTTTAATCCCTTCAATTATTTTGCTTACCTGTTTAGAAAAATTTCTACTAAAAGAAGGGAATATGAATATAGCATGATGGATCATTTGCATGATTATTACAACATTTCAAACTATGCATTATGCCTAGCTAGGGGCATAAAACAATGGCGCATGTTGGGAGGCAACCCAATAGTTATCTTTATTTTTACTTTTTACTTTCTATTAGTTTGTGATAACAAGATTATTGCCTCTATAATGATTATGTTTTTATGTTTCAATTAGTTTTTTTGCCAAGTAAAGACTTTGGGATAACTCACAAGACGAGTAGAAACGGTGCTGAAACAAAACAACAACTTTTTACTCCAGTAAAGGAATTTTCATTTTTTACTAGAGTGTGATAATGATCTGAAATGTTTACACGATATTTCTATACAAATTCTCGATGTTTTCCCAGTTACTCAGAATGTTTAGATTTACATAAGTATAGTCTCTTTACAGATTGCTACAGATTGTTCTATTTTAAACATATTACATTTTGCTTGCATAGCTTGCTTGTTTTGATTATGCTATGGATTTTATTGGGGGTATAAGGCATGGAGAAGTTTGAATACAGTACCTGCTATGCAAAATTGAAATAATTATCAATTTATATATTACCAAAAGTTTACAATTTGTTGATTATACTAATGGATCTCATGATGTTTTGTTGAGTTTTGTGTGATTGAAGTTTGAGAGTTTTGGGTGTTATCACGACGGACCATGGAATAAGGAGTAGCAAGAGACTAAGATTGGGGATTCCCAAGGCACCCCAAGGTAATATTCTAAGGAAGACTCAAGCGTCTAAGGTTGGGGATGCCCCGGAAGGCATCCCCTCTTTCCTCTAAATCCATCGGTATGTCACCTAGAGCTACATTTTTATTCATCACATGATATGTGTTTTGCTTGGAGCTCCGTTTGCTTTTGTTTTATTTTACTTTAAGTTTGCCACAATCATAATTTGATGTACACAACTATTTGACAGAGACACACCTTTATCATAATTTGTTAAAATACTCTATGTACTTCACTTATATTATCTGAGCTTAGTGGTTGCTCTATTACTTCACTTATATCTTTTTGATCACGGTGGCATGTAGATTTTACAGAAATAATATTCTCTTGTCTTCACTTATATTTGTTTGAGAGATAATGAATAGTGATGGTAATTTGCATGGTCATAAGACTAGTTCAAAAATAATAGGTATTGAATGAGTGAGAATCAAAACCATCATGTTGCACATATAGAGAAATTTTGGGTTAATGAAATTAATGTGGTAATATGAAAAAGGTGTGAGTTCATGATTATTGATTCGTAGGAGTGTAGATATTAAAAGGTGTTAACTTGTTGTTCATCTAAAAAATAAAGAGGCATGGTGATGAGGTGTGAGGTTTTCTATTCCTCGTCAAAATCCTAGTGTTGTTTTGAGTCAGGGGCGCGCGATGGTTAACTGCTCCCAACCTCGTCCCTAGGGGCATGCGAGTAGTACTTTTATTTATGATAAAACTAATAAAACTTTGCAATCAGTATATGAGTTCTTTATGACTAATGTCATGATACATCTCCAACGTATCTATAATTTTTGCTTGTTCCATGCTGTTATATTATCAATCTTGAATGTTTTACAATCATTTTATAGTAACTTTATATCATTTTTGGGACTAACCTATTGACATAGTGCCAAAGTGCCAGTTGCCATTTTGGCTTGTTTTTTTACTTCGCAGAAAAACAGTACCAAACGAAGCCCAAATGCTACGGGGATTTTTGTGGAATGTTTATGGACCAGAAGAAGGAAGATGGGCCAAACAACACCAGAAGAGGGGGCCCAGGGTGGCCACCCTCCACTAGGGCATGCCAGATGCCGCTGGCGTGACCTGGTAGAAGGTGGGCACCTTGGGCACCCCCTCAACCAACTATCGAGCCTATAAATTCCCAGAAAATCAGAAAACCCTAGGGTAGTTGACGAAACACAATTCCAGCTGCCGCAAGTTCCAAAACCTTGAGACCCTATCTAACACCATCATGGAGGGGTTCATCCTCTTCATAGGTGCCTCTCTGATGATGCGTGAGTAGTCCACCATAGACCTACGGGGCCATATGTAGTAGCTAGATGGCTCTCTCTCTCTCTCTCTCTGTTTCTCAATACAATGGACTCTTGTAGATCTATTTGATGTAATGACTTTTGCGGTGTGTTTGTTGGGATCCGATGAATTTTGAGTTCATGATCAGTTTCTATCCACGAATATGATTTGAGTCATCTTTGATCTTTTATTTGCATGATTACTTATAGTCTCGTATTTGTTCTTCAAATCTTTGATTTAGTTAGGCCAACTAGATCGATTTTTTTGCCATGGGAAGAGGTGCTTTGTGATGGGTTCGATCTTGTGGTGTTCTTTCCCAGTGACAAAAGGGGCAGCAAGACACACATGTATCGTTGCCATTAAGTATAATAAGATGGGGTCTATTCCTACATGAATAGATCTTGTCTACATCATGACACCGTTCTTATTGCATTACTCCGTTTTCCCATGAACTTAATATACTAGATGCATGCTAGATAGCGATCGATGTGTGGAGTAATAGAAGTAGATGCAGAATCGTTTCGGTCTACTTGTCTTGGACGTGATGCCTATATAATGATCATTTCCTGGATATCGTCATGATTATTTGATCTAATATCAATTGCCCAATAATAATTTGTTCACCCACTGTGTGTTATACTCATGAGAGAAGCCACAAGAAAAACCTACGACCCCGGGTCTACTTTTCCAACATATTGCTTTCCGATCTACTATTTGCATCTTTTATTTTCAGATCTATTAATCCAAAAAACCCAAAAATACCTTGCTACACTTTTTGTTTACTTATTTTATTTTGTGTTCTCGCGAGATCTATTTGCCAAAACTATCAATACCTAATCTATCTTATTATTGTAGAGAGTGTGACAACCTCTCTTTCATGCAGGGCCGGTCCTGATATTTTGGGGGCCCTGGGAGAAACTACAACCAGAGGCCTTTTAATGTTAATATAAAAATAACGATCAATATATGTTTATATCAAACGTTCCCAATAAATATATAAAGTCCACTAAACACAATTTTCATATCAAATAATTGCTACATACTATCTTCAATAAAAAAATCTAACTTTATTTACTTCTATTATAGGACGCCTCTCCACTATTATCTCCCTTTCTTTGTTAATTATTAAGATATCTCAACTTTTTGTATCATAGATACCCATAACAAAAAATGGTTTTGTGTATAAACTAATAGATAATATACAAGATGAATCAAATATGTGCTCGTAATCACTTACATTGTTTCTATCTGTTGGTTGCCCTTGTGTCCCTGTCTTCTGGATCAGGACTAGTAGTTCGGTCAAAATAAATGTCATGCCTGGATTCCTTAACTCCTCATATTACCCTTCAAAAAATTATCAATGGATCCGCTCTGTAATTATATAAATTCATCTGCTCGTGCCTTTTTTATTTTCCTCACCGGATGTAGAAGTTTTAGATGAAACGCCATGCTAAATCATACAGAATTAGAAAATTAGTATATGGAAACTAATGCTAGTTACAAAGGTGTTAGATCAATTCAATCAAATCTTACCTGTCACCAGATTGTCAAAGCGAACTCACAAGTTCCAAATCCAGTACCATCTCTTTCTGAACTGAATATGCTGATGTGGGGTTGTAGTGTAGATCCTTAAGCATGTACGTCTTGCACATGACTTTGTAATTAGCGATTGTTTATAGCTGCAAGAGAATTCCAAGTGCTTGAGGATTTTCCGAGAGCGGCGGGGGCGAGGGGGTTGGGGGATGAGGAAATTTTGACAGGAGATGTTGGCGAAATCACAGGAGATTCTCGAGATCCAATTCTGTCGTTGCACCAGTAGGGGATCTCGGCATAGCGAACACTGGAACGAGATACACAATCTTTTTTAACGAACCTCCCCATGTCAATGTGCCTGCTACTTACTTTGCCACTCGGGCCAGGCCCTCGGGACATAACACGCACCTGATCGGGGGCCCCTCTAGAGTCGGGGGCCCGGGGCGGCCGCCCCATTCGCCCCTCCTCAAGACCGGGCCTGCTTTCGCATCGGGTTGCAAGTATTTTGTTGTTTGTGTGCAGGCGTTGTTTACGTGGGTGAGTGATCTTCCTCTATGGATTGATAATTTGGTTTCATAATCCGAGGGAAATACTTGACGTCACTATGCTGCATCATCCCTTCCTCTTTGGGGAACTACCGACACAGTCTCAAGCCATGTCAAAGGAATTTGTGGTGCCGTTGCCGGGGAGGAAGCAATCTCATCTACCAGGTTCCTAATAACAAATCTCATCTCCTTGCAATTTACATTATTTGCCATTTGCCTCTTGTCTTGCTCTCCCCCACTTGACAAATTTGCCATTTTATTCGCCCTCTTTTTTCCGTTTGCCTTTTTCTCGTCGGATCTCTTGTTCGCATAGCTCTTCACCATGGCTAGTTCCTCTATTATTGTGTTTACCCCCGAGAATGATGTTCTTAATTTTAAACAAAGGGGAGGGGAGAATCTTAAAGATCCTTGGTATAGGATTTGCAATGCTCATAATAGATCTATTCGGAAAGAATCTACCATTGTTCTTCTTTGCTGTTTTTATGTGGGCATCACCACTTGGTATAGATTTGTCCTTGACACGATTACCGGTGGAAATTTCTTGATGTGCCCCACTTTGGATGCTTATAATGCTTGGGATATTTAGTGGGTTCCACAGCTATCATTATCAGTGAAACAATTCTAACTCTTGAGCATGTTATGAAAAGGTTACATGCTATTGAAAAGAAAATGCTTACCAAGGAAAATATTGAGATCTTAGATAAAAGGATGCATAATCTTGCTAATAGAATTGGGTCAAAGGAGGGAGACGCTCTTAAAATATTAAAGGAAAAAGAACTTGTAGTCAATAAAAGAATTGAAGAAAGCCCCACTAGAATTGATAAGTTCAAGGAAATCTTTCGCAATTTAGGTTCGGCTTTCTCTACCAATAAGACTATTGAAAAAACTCTCATTAGTAAAGATTGAAAATCTATGCAAATTCCTAAGAACAAGGGTACCGCTTCTAGTAAAAACAATGAGGGTCTGAAAATGATTAGTATTCATCCCAAGTGGTAAACAACCTTCATGGCAAGAATAGATTTTTCGATATTATTACTAGAAGTATTGTCTATGAAAATATGCATGATAGATTTTCAAATATTTTTTGTTGTGTGCTTGAGGAGATGCAATCTAAGGATGCCAATACTTGAATCTATGCATTATGCCTAGCTAGGGGCGTAAAATGACAGCGCTTGTTGGGAGGCAACCCAATGAATATTTTTTTGATCTTTTACTTTCTGTTTTTGAGTGTTTTCCACAATTATGATTCTGGTATTATTGTGTTATTATGTTTTATTTAGTGTTTGTGCAAATTAATGCCTTTAGGATGATCCATAAGATGAGTAGAAACAATGCTGGATCTGAAACATAAACTTTCTTCTCAGTGCACGAATTTTCGTTTTTTTGGTGGAACCTGATATTGAGCTGAAATTCTAACACAGTATTTCTATAGAAATTCCCGACGTTTTACTAATTTTTCAGAATTTTTGCAGTTCCAAAAGTATGGGTAGAGTACAGATTACGACAGACTGTCCTATCTGAAACAGATTCGGTTTTCATAGCATTGTGTGCTTGTTTTGATGAATCTATGGCCTGTATTGGGGTGTATAAGTCATGGAAAAATTATAATACAGTATTTATAATGCAATAATAAAATATTAATAGGTTTACAACAGACCGAAAGTGGTAATTTGCTTTATTATACTAACGGATCTCACAAGAATTTTGTTAAGTTTTGTGTGATTGAAGTTTTCATGTTTTGGGTGAGATGACGATGGATGAAGGAATAAGGAGTTAGAAGAGTCAAAGATTGGGGATGCTACATAACCCCAAGGTAATATCCAAATATTAACAAGGAACAAACCTTGGGGATGCCCCAAGTGGCATCCCCTCTTTGTTCTAACAACCATCGATATACCACTCGGAACTATATTTTTATTCGTCACATATCATGAGTTCTGCTTGGAGCGTCTTGTATCTTTAATATGTTTGCTTTTATCCTTGCTACTGATATGTCTCCAATGTATCTATAATTTATGAAGTATTCATGCCATGTTTCCAATAATTCTATATGATTTTGGTATGATTTTATTAGAACTAACTCGGACTGACGCTGTTTTCAGCAGAACTATCGTGGTGTTTTTTTGTGCATAAATAAAAGTTTTCGGAATGACCTGACAATTTATGGAGAATATTTTTCAAAAATATAAAAAATACTGAAGCTCCAGAGCCATGAAAAACCAATCTTGGCCCTCTCTGGCACCCTGCCGGAGGGCGTCGCCATCACCGGAGGCCATCTTCATCATCCCGGAGGGGCCATCAATACCATGGAGGCCAAGGACTAGAGGGACAACCTCCCCCTATAGAGGGGGAGGCCATGGAGGAGGAAGCACAAGGGGGAGACCCTCTCCCCCTCTCTCCCGATGGTGCCAGAGTGCCACCATGGGAACCATCGCCGCGGTGATCGTCTTCATCAACATCACCTTCTTGATCACCATCATCATCTCCTTTTAGGGGTCCACTCTCCTGCACCCCATTGTAATCACCTACTTGAACATGGTGCTTTATGCTACATATTATGATCCAATGATGTGTTACCATCCTATGATGTTCTGAGTAGATTACTTTTGTCCTTTGGGTTGATTGAAGATCATGATTGGTTTGAGTTGCAAGTTTTATTATTGGTGTTGTCCTATGGTGCTATCCGTGTCGCGCAAGCGTGAGGGATCCCTACTGTAGGGTTTGTAATATGTTTATGATTCGCTTATGGTGGGTGGCGTGACTGACAGAAGCACAGATCCGTGTAAGTAGGTTGTTTGCGTATGGGAATAAAGAGGACTTGATACCTTATAATGCTATGGTTGGGTTTTACCTTAATGATCTTTAGTAGTTGCAGATGCTTGCTAGAGTTCCTATCATAAGTGCATATGATCCAAGTAGAGAAAGTATGTTAGCTTATGCCTCTCCCTCATATAAAATTGTAATAATGATTTCCGATCTTGTTAACAATTGCCTAGGATAATTCCGCACAACGACCCATCATTATTCCACACTCGCTATTTGTAATATATTGTAATATTATGATAACGGCACCTATTTTTATATTTTAGTTCTACGATATCATGCAAAGCTATCCTCTTCATACCCACAATGTAGTTTTTTTCTCGTGTCTAGTTGGAAGCAAACGTTCGGTGTACGTAGAGTCGTATCGGTGGCAGATAGGACTTGAGAGAATATTGATCTTACCTTTAGCTCCTTCTGGGTTCGACACTCCATACTTATCACTTCCACCTTTGGAAATTGCTACGATGATTCCTTGCACTTGGGGATTATCATCTACACACACATATTTGAGAGAGCCAAAAATATGCTATGATTTGTTAGAATTGCTCTTTACGCTTCACTTAAAACTATTGAGCAAAGAAATTTCTCTAGTGCTTCACTTATATCTTTTTTAGCACGACATGCTTTTACACATTTGAAGAAATGCTCTCATGCTTAACTTATATTAATTTGAGAGTTAGTCATTTTAAAGAAATCCTATCATTCTTCACTTATATTATTTTGAGAGATGAAACTTGTATGATCACTTCTTCCCTTATATCCATGTGAGCTTGTCAAAAGCAATTGCAACATATGAAACTAGTCCCAAAGTGATATATATTCAAGAGGGATATAATAAAAACTTTCATGAAGATCATTGGATAAATTAAAATTGATTCTTCGTAATAGTTTTGAGACATGACAATAGTAATATGTGAGTTATGTTGATGGGTAATTATGCTTAGTAAGAATATTGGTGTTAAGGTTTGTGATTCCCTATCCAAGAACGAAAGTCAATAGTTGCGATATGAAATTACATCCTACTTATGGTGCATTATTCAATGTTAGTTATGCTTAATGCTCGCTTATGTGATTTGTTGTTTCTTGGTTGGATGCTTCTTAATCTCTTGCTAGCCTTCATTTGTACTAAGTAGAAATACTACTTGTGCATACAAAATCCTTAAACCAAGTTTTGCCATATGAGTCCACTATACCTACCTATATACAGTATTTCCATGTTGTTCCAAGCAAATTTCTATGTGCCATATCTAAACTTTCAAAATAAGTTTTGCTTTTTGTGTGCTCGTACCGCTCATGAAATGGTAGGGGGTGAACAATATTTTTTCATGCTAGATGTGTTACTCTCGAGATGAGTGTTTATTCACTTGTCATTGCATGAGAGTATGGCGGTAATAGGGATGCTTAGTCCCAAAATGCAAAATAAAAGAAATTTACTTTATGTTGTCAAATATAATTTCCTTGGAAAGTGTTGGTATGGAAGGCAACCGTGGATTCGGCTAGCCATTCAAATTGGAAGTATGGTGGAAAAAAGGAATAAACTTTATTTTTTGTTTGGGAACCACCTATGATGCATCTATTGTGGAAAGATATTGAACTCTCTGGGTCGTTTTCGTTGATAGGAAAGGCATGCCACTCAAAATATTTTTCTCTATCAATTTAAACACTTGAGCTCTAGCACCTCTACTAATCCCTACTTCCCTCTGCGAAGGGCCTATCTATTTACTTTATGCAATTTTTATTTTTCAATTTGAGTCTCCATCTTCTCTTATAAAGCACCAACTAGGGTGCACTATGATCGTGCTTGAGAATTAGGTGTATCTAATATTTGAGTGTGTATTTTGAATGGATCAATGATTGAGCATGATGGGCTAGGGATAACTTGCCTTAGCATTAATATTTTGGAAGACATCTTGCTTGTTGATATGCTTGAGTATTAAAGTTTTCATGTCAATACTATACTATTGATTTGAAGCATATGAAAAGTCCAAATGTCCAAGATATAAACAAAAGAATATCTGATGAACATGATAGGCAGCATTCCACATCAAAATATCTGTTTTTATCATTTACTTACTCGATGAAGAGTAGGAATTAAGCTTGGGGATGTTGATACGTCTCCAACGTATCTATAATTTTTTGCTTGTTCCATGCTATTATATTATCAATCTTGGATGTTTTACAATCATTTTATAGCAACTTTATATCATTTTTTGGAGATAACCTATTGACATAGTGCCAAAGTGACAGTTGTTGTTTTTGCTTGTTTTTTTACTTCACAAAGAATTGGTACCAAATGGAGCCCAAATGTTGCGGGGTTTTTGTGGAATTTTTCTAGACTAGAAGAAGGGAGATGGGCCAAATAACACCAGAAGAGGGGCCCCATGGTGGCCACCCTCCACTAGGGCGCGTCAGAGGCCCCTAGCGCGGCCTAGTAGAGGGTGGGCACCTCAGGCACCCCCTCAATCGACTACCGAGCCTATAAATTCCAAGAAAATCAGAAAACCCAAGGGGAGTCGAGGAAACACAATTCCAGCCACCGCAAGTTCCAGAACCTCGAGATCCAATCTAACACCATCATAGAGGGGTTCATTTTCTTCATAGGTGCATGTCCGATGATGCATGAGTAGTCCACCATAGACCTACGGGTATGTAGGCAATAGCTAGATGGATCTCTCTCCCTCTCTCTATGTTTCTCAATACAATGGTCTCATGGAGATTATTTGATTTAAGGGATTTTTATTTCTGTGCCCCTGGTTCCTTAGCTCTACTCATTCATCCTCTGCTATTAACATTTGCTCATGTTTCCCCACTCCTTAGTACGAAACCCTCATAAATGGTCACACGCGGGGATGCTATCGGTTGAATAGTTGGACCATTAACTACTGACGAGTGGGACCAATTTCGGTGGACTGTTGGGCCAAAGCGCACCACTCCCTCCATCACGTTTTGCAGGCGTCTTTTCATAGGCACCCGCCACGTCGGTCTAACGGCATGGCCCCACGTGGACTCGTCGGGAAACCTGAAGGTATGATGGGTGTCTCGACCGTCAGCGCAGTGTGAACTCCACATGGCGCTGCTTCGAATCGCCGCCTGAGGCCAGTCCCCGACTATTTAAGCCGGCTGTTGTCCCCAGCCCTTGCACATCCTCATCCTCCCTCCACCCCGCTGCCGCCCGAGCCCATACACCTCCTCTCGCACTTCCGTCACCATCAGGATGGTCCAGCAACTCATCACCACTTATGTGCAGCTCACTCTGGAGCAGCGCCTGTAAATCGATGTGGAAATGTAGGCTCGCTGCACCGCCCACATCCTTGCGGGTCTCAATCCAGATTCGCCGGAGACAGAGGAGGAGGAAGAGGAGGAAGAGGAGGAGGAGGAGCAGGAGGAGGAGCATCAGCCACTACCCATGGAGGAGGATGGCCCGGAGGCGGAGGCGGAGGTCGTCGTCGACCCGCCGGAGGAGAAGGCTAAGCAGCAGGCCATCCTGGATTCCATCCGGGATGAGGCCGAGGTGGAGGCCAACCGTCGGCTCATCCAGCAGAGGCAGGCGGAGGCCGACGCCATGTTCGACGAGCCGGAGGCGGAGATAAAGGCAGAGGAGGCGGCAAGAGAGCAGATGTAGGCGTCGGAGCGGGAGGACCACTACTAGGAAAAGGCCTGCTAGTGGCGCACCTGTTTTGGCCACTAATGGCGCACTACAGGTGCGCCACTAGCATCACGCCACTAGTAATTAATACTAATGGTGCACCACCAGACACTAATGGCACACCAGGGAGTGCGCCATTAGTATATCACACGGTGCGCCATTAGTATGCCTCCCAAGGGGCCATATTTACCTTGTGCTCTAGCTTACTAATGGCGCACTTGTAGATGATGCGCCACTAGTATGCTAACTGCAGTGCGCCACTAAAGTGCAGAGTGGTGTGCCACTACTATGAATATTAGGGATTTTTTTTCTTTTCTGATATTTGCACAGGTTACAAAACATATTACTGCACAGAATATAGACAACACAACATATAAACAACAGATTTATCGAATACAATAGAAGATTAGTCTCTGAATACAATTCATCATATTAGTCTCCGAATTTAAAATACCAAACAAAGTTAGAACATTACAAGTCTCGAGATCGCGACTAGCGAGTTTGTCTTCACATTACAAGTCGATATCGATCATCTAAACTACCATCACATAGAAGAGAGCTGCGGTCATCACGATGAGCATCATCGCAATGAAACTGGTCTTCATCCGGTTCCTCCAACGCTCCCTCCTCTCTCCCGCTACATAGCACACGTATCTAGCTTCCGCCTCCGCCCTAGTGGTGCACCCTTTGTAACTGTTACCGCTGAAACGGTGAACCTGTCTCCGACACTCCTCCCAGTCGTCGTAGACTCCGGGAACCTTACCCTTGTACACGACATACGACGGCATCTCTATGCACTAGCCAAACAAAACGTTAGTAGCAATTCGCAGACAATACATAAGCAATATATAAGTATGCAACAAAAGGATCGGAAGAGAAAAGCAACACATTAATAGCACGATTCATGGTCCTACTAATAAATAGCATTGATTACATATAAGTTGAATGACTGTCCAAACAAAAGAGACATACAAGTTCATTAAAGTTTAATATTACAACATGAGCCAATCGACATTTCAGAACTACATAACATCACTACTTTCGACTCGACTCAGGGACCGGTGCGTGGATGAAGCCGCCGTCTTTCGTGATGGTCATGAAATCGCGGGCGTTGTCAGCCTGCATTTGTAGCGTTGTTTCTATCTCACTGTTGGACGGTTGGTATCTGAGGTAGAACTGCCCCGAGGTACGAAGGACATCTTGATGGATGATTTCCGCACACTCCGACTGGATGCGATAGAATTCTTGTCTGATGTCCACATCCTGGATTGCCGACAAGCGTGTGGCCCAATCTTTGAGATTATTTGGTAGCAGAAGGAGATGCTGGTCCCGTACGATCGCCTGCATGTGATGGAGGGCATAGTAGGCATCCTTCTGACTGCCAGGCGACTGCTTGACGAAGGGGAACGTCGTATTTTGGGTGAACACGTGCTTGCCGTACCTACGAATTGTCCTGCTGAAGGTGCCTCCAGATCTGGCGTAGCCAGGGAGAACATCATCAATAACTTTCTTGATATTTGTGTAGTCTTTCTTCGACTGACGGTCCGAGTTGAAATACGTGGCCATGGAATATTTCGGGCTTAAGAGGATGAGTGTGCAATGTGTGTCACTGCACAAAACACGGAATGTTAGAAAAAAAGAATGATCGATATCTAAGAAATCATATGTTACGGGGTGGTGAGGGGATGGCTTACTCGGGAAAGTAAGGCACGAGGAAGTTATCCTTATCTGGGTTTGCTAGAATGACGTCTTCAAGGTGTGAACTCGCGACTTGCCGGTCCCCAGCGCTGCCCAAGATCTTGGCACGCATATAGAAGGGGTCGACTATCACGATGTCCGGGGTCTTGTCTCTAATGATCCGCATCTCCATACTCGGCAAAAATAGCCGAACGAAGGTGTAGTGCAGCGGATGAAGGTTAAACATAGCGAAGATGTCATCAAACCGTAGGACGATCGTACCCCCGATGGTGCTATCCACAAAGCCCTTGCCCTCTGGCACCTTGGCCACGAAAACCGGGTATGCCACATCATTCTCGAAGAGACGCCGCTTCTCCAAAAAAGAACACTGTCATGCAGACTCCGCATAGCACCGGTTGCAGCATTGAGCAGATTAGTCGGTAGCATCGGCCTACCCGCCACATGCACCCTCCTCGAGTTATCCTTAGGTGAAGGTGGCCCGTCCTGAGCACGGATCGTACTCGGTGCCAGCTGGCTCGCACCGCCCTTGTTATTCTTTCTTTTATGTCCCTTCTTCTTCTGCTGTAATGGGATCGAGTTCTGCTCACAGACCCCCTTCTTGAGTGTGTTGGGGCTGATAATGTTTCGCACCTCGGCTATCTGAGGCTCAGTGAAGGCGGGAGCTGGAGGCGTCTCCTGAGAACTGAACGCCAGACGACGCCTGTTGCAATTGGGTTTCTCCGCGGTACTAGCTAGATCGCGGTCGTCTTTTGCAGGGTTGGGTTCTTGAGAAGGAGGCCCGAAGAATTCGTCACCATACCCAGGTTCGGCAAAGTACTTATCGACGTTGGTAAATGTACCGTCGTCGTCGTCGTCCGGATCCTGTGCCATATGCATGTCCGGATCCTGTGCCATATGCATGTCCGGCATGTTCGGTAGCGTTCCGGCGGTCTTGCCATGGCTTGGCGCCGGCACGACTGGCGGTGTTGTCTTTGGGGTGGTGTCCCCTGCCCCCAAACGAATTTGGCTCTTCGACCAAAGCAGGGGCTAGCTTACGCAGGCGTTGAGGGTCATCACATCATCTTCGTCGGCCCCAGCGGGTCGAATCGGAGGTAACAAGTCGTCGCAGCCTGGCAGCACCCGAACCAGTTCAACCCTATACACGGTGGGTGGCATCGGATTACCGTGGAACACGGGGTTGCCCGGTTGAACGATTCTGCCCTTGGCGACATCGATCAACTCGCCGCCCACGAAGTGCAGGAGAGTGCATAGAACGTCGGCGGCGCCCTGCGAAAACATGTAGGGCGTTAGGGATGCCCAGTCAAAGGCAAGGAGATGAAGTCATTGGCCGAGAGGCTTAGTTACTGTGATGGCGTCGAGCTCGGCTAATGTTGAGGCACCGCCAATGACGGGCGTGCAACTGACGGAGGGGTCGCTTGCTCCCGAGGTGCCGACCGGCGTACACCCGGGTGCATTAAGCTCCAATGCCCGTGCCGGCGCCGAAGACACCAATACCGCCTCCGCCGGAGACACCAATGGCGCCGCCTGCGCGTTGTGTGAGTTGCTGGCCGTGAAGCTGGGAACCGGGGGCGGCCCCTGTTGGCCGCCCGCAATCCACGTCTGCAGCCCCTGAATCAAGGTAGGCACAATAGCGGTGAGCGTCGTTCCCAGTTGTTGTTGCACTTGATCTTGGACCATCTCCGGAATCCGCTCCACTTGTGCCTTGAGTTCTTGAACCTTGCGCGACTGGCTTTCCGAGCTGGTCTTTCTCTCCTTTCGCGCACCAGCGTTATAGTATGACGACCATTTTGTGGACAAGCCTTTGCCGGCCACACGACCAGCTGACGACGGCTTACTGAACTTATCCTTGTTTTTCATTACGTTCAACGCCCTATTTAAAGTGTTGTCCCAAGGGGAGCTCTGAGACGACCCCGCGCTACTGCTTTCAGTCTCCTGCGGAAGGAATGTGAACCATTTAGAAATTTGGCTTCATTAATTAGAATGCAACCATATGGAGCTAATTACGTGGGGGTGTATTCCTTACCAGAACACGCTCAAGCGCCTTGGTCTTCGCATCTGTGGTAAGCTCCTTTGTTACCGGGTCCACCTTGTACCGGGCCCTGACATAGTTCCTGGTCTGGTTGTCATGGTATTTCTCGAAGCAGGGCGGTAGGCCTTGCTCGGCACGCTCCCCGTCCTCCTAGTCCCATATAGGTTCCGCTACTCTATAACCGCTGGGACCGAGTTGGTGGACCCCCAAGTTCAAGTCCTGCATATCTTTCCCCCATTGACTTGATTCCACGGTTGCGCTGCTCTCGCACTTGATCTTGAACTCCTTGTAGTCATCTTCGCTGATCGAAGGTTTTTTTGCCTTGATCTGCTCATAAGTATCACCTTTGTCAATCATTTTCTTCACCGCGCTTCTCCAAGTAGACAGGGCCGTGCTCATCTTCGTGAGGGCGGCACTGTTCACTTTATTCCCTGAGAGGCGTGTGTTTGCGACGTCACCGAGGAACTTGTATCGTTCATGCAGCTTCGTGAAGAGGAGGTTGCGCAAATTCCCTCGGTCAGGATGCCTTAGGTTCTCGGTGTTGATTGAGGCGGTGCTCCGGAGAATGCACCCGAGCTGAACCGAGTACCCATTGACTAATTCTTTGGGCGCCGTTGGATGCCCCTCGGAGGACACTTCAGTAAATTCCTCCTTGACGGTGCCGAGCACGTTTGGGCGCCGGTCCTTCTGTTGCCTCTTCGTGTCACGACCCTAGTAAGTGTCCTAGGCTAGCAATGTGTTTTCATCATCATCATCATCATTGCATCAATGTGAAATGGGGAGAAAGAAAAGAAACCCCAAGCACTTAATGAATTAAAGAAATTCAAGATAAATGAAATTTCAACAAATCAAAAATTCCCATCAAAAATGTTCCCTATGTCTAATAATTGGGACATGGATATACCCGGGATCATTCTAATTATTTGAACATTTCAAATAATTTAAATTAAAGATTTAAGCCTATGAAATTGATAAATAAATCATTATCATGACTATTGTTTTCATAATAATCTGAAACTTTTATTACAAGTTTGAAATATTCAAACTTCATTTTAGAAAATATTTGGATCATTTTGAAAAGTCAATTGGACCTGCAAATAAAATAAAGAAAAGTCAGAAAACAGAAAACAGAAACAAAAAAAAGAAGAAACCTACCTGGGCCAGGGGAGAGAAGCCGGCCCAGCCCACAAGGGCGAACCGGTCATCCCCCACCTCTGGCCAGGAGGACGCCGGGCGTGTGGTCGCCGCGCGCCGGCCACCTCCTCCCTCCTGGCTCCTTGCTGGAGGGCTGGGAGTGCGCCAGCGCGAAGCTCCTCGCCGCCGTGCCCCTTCTCCGCTTTCCCTCCCGCGAGCTCTCTCTCTCTCTCGCCCATTCTTCCCCTCGGACCCGCCATGGCCGTGCTGCTCCTCGCCGTTGTGCCGACGTTCTAGCCACCCCCGAACCCATCTGAGCCCGCCAGAAGCTCCACCGTGACCTATTCTTCCTCCTAGCCAAGCTACGCATCGCCGGAAGCCCCCTGTCGACGTCGCGCCATCGTCTTCCTCCTCGGGTCGCCGGAAGGGAATTCGAAGGCCGCCGCCATTCCAGGACCTCCAGAGCTCGTTTGCGACACCGCTGCACTCGCCGTGAGCCCCTGAAGCCCCTCGACGGAGGAATCGAGCCGGGAGCCCTCTGCTTCGCCGTCATTGCCGAATCCCCTCCGCCGGTCGCCGTGGATCCTCGCCGTCGTTTGGAGCCGTCCGGTCGTCCCCGAGCCCGCTGACCAGCTCCTCGGAGTCCCTGTGAGCTCCTCCCCTTTCCCCTCGTGTTCTCCCCCTCTCTCTCGTGCCCTAGCTAGCTCGATCGCTGGACCCTAGTCCACCCCGCCGCCACGAGCTCGTTTCTGGCGAGCTCCGGTGACCCCGCAGCCTCCTGTGGCCCCCGTTGGATGCGGACGAGCAAGGGCTACGCCCCGGTGCCCTCAGCTCCCTAAACCGACGCCTCCAGAGCAACTCCGGTGAGCTCCCGCCGTTCGGATGGTCGCCGGCGACGCCGTCCGGTGACGATGACGTGGCATCGTCATTAGCAACTAATAGCCACTAACTAACCCCTTAGGTCACTGACAGTGGGCCCTGCTAGATTAATTAGCCAGGATAATTAATTAAAACAAAACTTTTTTAGTAATGAGTCAATGATAGATGGGCCCCACCGGTCAGATTTGACCTGGAACGGGTCTGTTGACCAGCTGACATTAGGATGACGTCAAGCTGATGTCATAATCCCATTTTCTTATTTAAAAATAATTCCAGAAAATGTTTAAAACTTTGAAAAATCATATAAAATAATCTGTAAGTCAAATGAAAATAATTTATATATTGAAATTGATCAGAAAAATCCAATGAATCCAATGGTGCTATTATCATGCATGTTAGAGCGATCTAAATAGGTGAACATGGACATTTGCCATTAGGTTAATATATGGAATTTGAAAGAAACACAACTTTGAACCTATATTCAAATCCATTTTAAATTGACATGATCACTAGCCACATTAGCTCACCCATGCATATTACTATGCCATGCTCATGCATCATATTGTTGTATTTGCTTGTATTGAGTGCTTTTATCTGTGTTGTGATAGGTCCTAATCCGGAAGATACTACCTCGTATCCCGATGAAGGAGAGAACTCCTCCACAACTCAGCAAGGCAAGCAACCACATTGATCATTTCGTTAACATCCCACTCTCTCGCTCCTGCTCTTGTTTATTGCATTAGGACAAACGGTCACATGTCAGTCATACACGATAGATGATCCTATTCTTATGCATGACCTGATCTTGTCACAGTAAATAGTTGAACCTTGCAACCTAGCATACCTGGTAGATGCTTGTGTCATGATGTGCTTAGCTTACTTTGCCTGCTATGCATGCTATGCTTAGAGTTGTGTCAGGTCTGTTTCATCTAGGTGATGAACCGGAGTGAAACCGTGTTGTCCGATGTGATGAGCTCATAATGAATTCATTTTGGTAAAGGTAGCGATGAGAGGCTATGTAGGAGTACATAGTGGGTTGTCTCATTGGGACCGTTCTTAGGAACTGGGTTCCGTGTTTGTGATCCAAGACTAGATACTACCACACATTGGGATACTTAACTGACCCGCTCGACTTATCAGTCGCTTAGTCCTTAGTCCAGGAGTTGCAAGTAGTTTTTGGTGTTTATAGCATGCTGGAGGCCGTGCATAGCGCTGACCCTCGGGGTGGGCTACGACGCGGTAGGCAGTGGCACGGTGTACCAAGGGTCACCCGAATGGTGGGCTTGGGAACCCTACGCACATCGTTTGGGACCGTAGCGGAAACTTCGGCCGGACTTCCGTGCGGGTTCAGTCTCAAATAGGCGATAGCCTGGACTAGAGGTCTTATGTGATTGACGGTCATGGCCGACTCCCTCGCTGGGCTTCCGCTTGAAGGATGCCGAGGTGCATGGTTATGGCACATAGCGATAAGTGGCGAGAGCGTGTGTGAAGAAGTACACCCCTGCAGGGTATGAAACTATTCAAATAGCCGCGTCCTCGGATATGGACTACTTGGAGAACTTATGTTGTTCTATATAATCAAATGGATACCTCTAAAAATATCAAGACAAGTGTGACTATCGTGGATGTCACTCTTCTGGAAGGGGAAGGTGAATTCGTGGTAGTGTATTGTGTTGGAGATAGTGGACTCGTGTGCGATAACTAAAATTGTAACAAAGAGTTTAAAACTGAGTAGTGTAGGATAGCCATGAGTCAAAGCTGGCATCTCTGCATGAACTCCACCACCCCTTTGTTGACACATGAGCATAAATAGACTAGGTCTGTTTTAAAGACTTGCTGAGTACGTTTGTACTCATCCTTGCTTAATTAATATTGCAGAAGAGAACCAGGACCCATCAGGTGGGTTCTATCTAGACGTTGACGATGCCAAATAGCTGGTGTCCGAGCTACGACCCTGTGCCGTGTGGCGTGCTGTAGATAGTCAGACCATGTGCCCTCTTTTCATTTCACTGTCCGTACTCGGATAGTGCTAAGTTTCCGCTGGCTTGTATGAACTTGTTTGTATGACTTGAGTGCTATAGTTGTATGGTTATGTTGTGATGCCATAGTTGTATCTATGCATATCGGGCATGTCGTGCGTACATGTGACATGCAATGGTATGTATGGGATCCGACACCTAGTCGTGTGCCTTTAGTAGCACTCTTTATGGGAAACTGTCTCTTTGTGCTTCCACCGAGCCATGGTAGCTTGCTACTGCTCCGGACACATTGATTGACCGACATGTATCCTTCCTTGCCGCTGTGTCTGTCCCTTCGGGGAAATGTCTCGCAGTGTGATGGAGTCCCCGTAGCCTGCTACGACTCGTCTACGTGCAGTGATGACATTCGTGTCTCGCGACGTAATGGAGTCCTTGTAGCTTGCTATGACTCGTCTACACGCGCTTGAGGCCGACACCTGCATTGCTGGGTTATGTATGCCTGTTTTCGTATAGATGTGCCACTTGGGTTCTATGACTAGTCATGTCGGCCCGGGTTCTTTGTGGTGTGATTGCCAGCGACATGTTCACATACGTGAGCCAAAAGATGCAAACGGTCCCGGCCAAGGTAAGGCTGCAGCTGTGGGGTTACCGTGCGTGAGGCCGCAAAGTGATGTGACTTGTTACAGTATGGAATCATATGACTTAGGATAGGGGTCCCGACAACGTTGGTATCAGAGCCTGACTGACTGTAGGACTACCAATCCAAACCGGTCAAATTTGAGTCTAGAAACACTATAGAAAAATAGGGGAATTGATTGTGGAAGGGAACGTAAGGCTCTTTTTACTCCTCTTCCCAAGTTATTCTATGCTGGGTCATTCTCATCTCTTCTACGGGGATAGGAACTAGGATTCTCATCTATTGCTTAGGATGACGAGTTACTAGCCATGGACCAATAGCTAGCTTGGTTGTAAGTGAATGCAGTTGTTCAAGGTTGTTGGTGTGACAAACAGATGGAGAAGAGATTTGAGTCTAGATGGTCGAGTGGTTATGCCTTTCCAATCTTTTTCAATTGTCTCAAAAAATTTCTTGAGCAATTACTGTCGTTATGCTGTCCAATTTCTGCTAGAATCTCTAATGTCTTTGCATCATTCTCTGTTTCAGATGCCCTCTCGTCCTTTTCGTCAGGTGGTCCGTTTGACCAGGTGCATCGATGTGCCTGGTCACACGGCCATGTTGGTTAGAGTTATGATGGAGGATGGATACCGTTGGTACCCAGAGTACACAGTGGAGGAGCAGTATCGAGATTTCAACCAGAGTAGTATCTATGTACCGTTAGGATATATCCTTCATATCCTGGAGCTGCAGAGCCGCTTCACTAGACTCATGGATTGGGAGTTACCATAGATATGGCAGTTCAGGAAGCCGCAAACACCATGCTGACTATCATGAGGTTTCACCATGGTCTGCTACAGAACACGGAGTTCTGTTATGTTCCTGCTTCCATGGGAGGAGAGGATGGATATCTTAGTGCAGCCTACTTTGATCATTCTCATGAGGACCCTAGGATGCAGGTGACCGCTCAAATGTTGGAGAACAGGCATCGTGATGCACGTGCCCTTTGCATGGAGCTCTATGCTACCCGTGCCCGTCTTTGGACAGCCTTGACGTAGTTGGCACCTGTTGTGCAGACAGGCTATGGAGATTTGGAGATGCTAACCCCATCACGGACTCATTTGCTAACACACATAGACTGGCCTGATGTTGGAGGCATCACCCCTCTTCGAGGACCGCTGTTGCTGCCGACAAGGGGACCAAGGCCACATCCGTGTCTTTATGGTTTCCAGGGATCCCGGGCTAGAGTGTTTCCAGATCCTCAGGTTCAGCTCCCAGGTCACGGGGGTAACCTGTAAGAGGCATTCTACGGTGATGTTTGAGTGCGTGGATGTTAGTCCTAGTATGGTAGTAGCCGTATCGCCACAATCCTGCGTGTCTTGTGGGATATGACCTAGGTCGAGAGTTGAGTTCCGGAGGTGTAGATAGATATTGTATAGGAAGCTTGTAATGCCTCTGATGAGTTGTGTCATCTCTCCGTAGTTGTTTTTAGCATGGGCTTGTACTGAACTAAGTCATGGTGTGTATGAAACCTAATGTTCATATGGTAGTTGCTTTACCATGTTGATTGGTGTTTATCCTACATGCCATGTTGACCAGTACATTCCTTATCTCATGTGTTAGAGTTTATGTTCTCTATGTCTAAGTTGTGGATAGTTTTCCCCAGGATGGTGGCAACTAGGAACAATCCCATGCTTGCTCCTAAGCAGGGCGAGAGTAGCCAGCCAAGGCAAGAAGAGCTGCCACATGCACCATCCCTGGCGGAGGTGATGCTAGAGGCTGAAAGGAACAAGAGGGAGACCAATAGGCTGTTGGAAAGAATTGAACAAAACACAGCTCGTGCTCCCCGCAATGATCACCATGATGGAGTATCACTTGGTGACTTTATCAAGCTGTGTCCGCCCAAGTACCATCATTCGATCGACCCCCTCAATGCGGATGATTGGTTGACTAGTATGTCATGCAAGATCTGAGCTGCAAATGTTTCAAAGGCCAACAAGGTGACCTTTGCGACATACTTTCTGGAGGGACCTGCCAACCTGTGTTGGGAAAGCTATGAGGCTATGCGTCCCCAGGGACCTGCAGCAACCTGGGCAGAGTTTAGTGTCGCATTCCGTGTCCATCACATCCCGGAAGGGCTGATGGATCGCAAAAGAGAGGAATTCTGTGCCTTCAGCCAGGGCAGATTGTTAGTGGATGCATACAGTCGCGAGTTTGGTAATCTTGCTCGCTATGCTCCAGAACAAGTCTCAACTGATGCCAAGAAGCAGGCTAGGTTCCGCAAGGGACTTAATGCTGAGCTTCGCCGAGATCTTCGCTTGCACGAGTGCACCACCTTCTAGGCTCTCGTCAATAAGGCCATCCATGCTGAGTCCGGACAAACTGACTACGAGGCTACGAGTAAGCATAACCGTGACTTCAACCCTGCATCGGGTTCAGGCCCTAACAAACGCCGAGTGTGGGTGCCCAATGCAGCTTTGCCGCCAAGATACACCGCGAGGCCATCCTTCCATGCACCTCGTCCAGTTCAGTCCAACCCTTCACCCAGACCATTTGGAGGACCGCCTACAAATGTTGCACGTCGTGCTATAGTGGTATGCTACAAATGTGGAGAACTGGGACACTATTCTCGTGAGTGTCCCCAGAACAATGCTATGCCCGCTGGACGTGGAAAACCAGGAAAAGCTTTCTATGTGAAGCCAACTCCTTGTCCGTGGGCGAGTGAATTATGTGTCTGCCGAAGAAGCCCTTGAAGATCCTGATGTCATTCTAGGTATGCTTCTTGTTAATAGCCATCCAGCATCTGTTCTATTTGATACTAGGGCATCTCATTCATTCATCTCAGAAAGTTATGCACAGTTGCATAACATGTCCTTCTGTGACATGCCCACTCCCTTAGTAGTTCAGACTCCTGGTTCAAAATGGCAAACTTCTAGAGTGAGCCATGACAATGAAATTCTAGTGGATAGACTAGTATTTCTAGCATCCTTGATAGCTCTTAAGTCTTCGGACATCAATATCATTCTAGGTATGGATTGGATGAAAGCCCACTATGCCAAGATTGATACTCATTCTAGGAATGTTCAACTTACACATCCCTCGGGTGAGATAGTTAATGTCTCTACTCGAACAACCAAGCGCCAGCTCTATTCCCTAAATGCTAGCCCTCTTCCTGAGTTAGAGGATATTCCGGTAGTCCGTGAATTTCCGGACGTCTTCCCAGAAGAACTGCCACGTATTCCACCTGTCAGAGATATTGAGTTTGTGATAGAACTTATTCCAGGGACAGTCCCAATAGCCAGAAGACCCTATAAGATGGCACCCTTAGAACTAGCCGAGCTAAAAACCCAACTTGATGAAGCTTTGAAGAAAGGTTTCATTCGTCCTAGCTCTTCTCCCTAGGCTTGCCCCGTCATCTTTGTTAAGAAGAAGGATGGATCGGATCGGATGGTTGTGGATTACCAACCAGTGAATTTGGTCACTATCAAGAACAAGTATCCGCTCCCCAGGATCAACGATTTGTATGATCAACTCGCTAGATCCTCTGTCTTCTCCAAAATGGATTTGAGGTTGGGATACCATCAAATCAGAATTAGAAACAGGGACATTCCAAAAACGGCTTTTGTCACTCGTTATGGCCAATACGAGTACACCGTCATGTCCTTCGATTTAACCAATGCCCCAGCCACCTTCTCTCGTCTGATGAATTCGATCTTCATGGAGTATTTGGATAAATTCGTCGTGGTTTACCTCGACGACATACTCATCTACTTGAAGACCGAACAAGAACATGTCGAGCATCTAATGCTGGTATTGATGAAACTTCGAGAGCACTGCTTATATGCCAAATTCTCCAAGTGTGAATTTTGGTTGCCGGAAGTGACGTATCCAGGCCACGTGATCTCTGGTAAAGGAATTGCGATCAATCCCGAGAGAGTTCAATCCGTCCTTGATTGGACTCAACCTGAATCGGTTAAGCAAGTTCGGAGTTTCCTTGGCTTAGCGAGCTATTGTCGCCGCTTTGTTGAGAATTTCTCCAAGGTTGCAAGACCTCTGACTGAACTCCTCAAGAAAGATAAAAACTTCGAGTGGACCCCACAATGCGAGCATAGTTTTCAGGAGTTGAAAAGACGACTGACCTCTGCTCCCATTCTGGTGCCACCAGATTTCTCTAAGGACTTTATTATCTACTGCGACGCCTCGCGACAAGGATTAGGTTGCATTCTCATGCAAGATCGTCATGTGATTGCTTACGCATCTCGACAATTTGCGTCCACATGAGGATAATTACCCAACACATGATCTTGAGCTTGCAGCTGTAGTCCATGCACTAAAAACATGGCGACATTACCTTCTGGGTAATCGTTGCGAGATATACACTGATCACCAAAGTCTGAAATATATTTTCACCCAGCCGGATTTGAATCTCAGGCAAAGACGATGGGTAGAGTTGATTACAGATTACGACTTAGGGATAACTTACACCCCGGGGAAAGCCAATGTCATGGCTGATGCACTAATTCGTAAGTCTTATTGTAACAATCTGATATTACAACAAGGTCAACCGCTTCTCTATGAGGAATTCCGGAAGTTAAACCTTCACCTTGTTTCTCAAGGATTCCTATCCAACCTGGTGGCGAAACCTACCCTTAGGGATCAAATAGTAGTTGTCCAGAGGTATGACAAAGGTATATCTCGGATTAAAGGGAATATTGCTAGCGGAAACGCTAAGGATTTCTCTAAGGATGATGAAGGTGTGGTGTTCTTTCAGAATCGGTTGGTGGTTCCCAAGAGCACCCATCTAAGACAGCTGCTTCTTAACGGGGCTCATGATTCTCCTCTCACAATTCATCCGGGTAGTACCAAAATGTATCAGGACCTACGCCAGAGGTTCTGGTGGACTAGGATGAAGAGAGAAATTGCTCAGTATGTTTCTAACTGTGACATTTGTCGTCGTGTGAAAGCAGAACATCAAAGGCCTGCTGGCACCCTTCAACCTTTAGCTATTCCTGAATGGAAATGGGATAAAGTCGGTATGGATTTCACCACCGGTTTTCCCAAGACCAAGAGAGGGAACAATGCTATATTTGTAGTCATTGATCGCCTCTCCAAAGTGGCTCATTTTCTTCCTGTTCATGAAAGCATTACTGCTAGTCAGCTAGCGGAGTTATATGTTTCTCGAATAGTTTCTCTTCATGGCGTTCCTTTGGATATTAACTCAGACCGCGGAAGTATCTTTACTTCTCGATTTCTGGAAAGTTTTCAAACCGCTATGGGGACTCATCTATCCTTTAGCACTGCCTTCCACCCTCAATCAAGTGGTCAAGTTGAGCGAGTCAATCAAATTCTCGAAGACATGCTCCGAGCTTGTGTTATATCTTTCGGTATGAATTGGGAGAACTGCCTTCCATTTGCTGAATTCGCATATAACAACAGTTATCAATCAAGCTTGGGCAAAGCCCCTTTTGAAGTTCTCTATGGACGAAAATGTCGAACACCTCTTAACTGGTCAGAAACCGGAGAGAGGCAACTCTTTGGCCCGGATATGATTCAGGATGCAGAGGAGCAATTTCGCGTTATCCGTGAAAAGTTGAAAACAGCCCAATCCCGTCAAAAGAGTCAATATGACCGTCATCATAAGTCTGTGACCTATGAATTTGACGAGAAGGCTTACCTACGGGTTACACCTCTGAAGGGTACCCATCGATTCGGTATCAAAGGCAAGTTGGCTCCTCGTTACATTGGACCTTTTCGAATTCTTGCTAAACGAGGAGAGCTTGCCTACCAGTTGGAACTTCCACCGCATCTTTCCAAAGTTCATGATGTCTTCCACGTCTCGCAACTCAGGCGTTGCTTTTCGGACCCTGTCCGAGAAGTGGACCACGAAGCGCTTGATCTCCAAGATAACCTTACATACCGAGATTACCCTGTTCGTATTCTCGACCAAGCTGAGCGTACCACTCGGTGTCGGAACATCAAGTTTCTTAAGGTTCAGTGGTCGCATCATTCTGGAAAGGAGGCGACATGGGAAAGAGAAGATCGTGTTCGACTAGAGTACCCCGCGCTGTTCCCGACAACTTCAAAATCTCGGGACGAGATTCTTTTGAGTGGGGGTGAGTTGTCACAACCCAAGTAAGTGTCCTAGGATAGCAATGTGTTTGCATCATCATCATCATCATCATTCCATCAATGTGAAATGGGGAGAAAGAAAAGAAACCCCAAGCACTTAATGAATTAAAGAAATTCAAGATAAATGAAATTTCAACAAATCCAAAATGCCCATCAAAAATGTTCCCTATGTCTGATAATTGAGGACATGGATATACCAGGGATCATTCTAATTATTTGAACATTTCAAATAATTTAAATTAAAGATTTAAGCCTCTAAAATTGATAAATAAATCATTATCATGACTATTGTTTTCATAATAATCTGAAACTTTTATTACAACTTTGAAATATTCAAACTTCATTTTAGAAAATATTTGGATCATTTTGAAAAGTCAATTGGACCTGAAAATAAAATAAAGAAAAGTCAGAAAACAGAAAACAGAAACAAAAAAAAGAAGAAACCTACCTGGGCCAGGGGAGAGAAGCCGGCCCAGCCCACAGGGGCGAACCGGTCATCCCCCACCTCTGGCCAGGAGGACGCCGGGCGTGTGGTCGCCACGCGCCGGCCACCTCCTCCCTGCCTGGCTCCTTGCTGGAGGGCTGGGAGTGCGCCAGCGCGAAGCTCCTCGCCGTAGTGCCCCTTCTCCTCTCTCCCTCCCGCGAGCTCTCTCTCTCTCTCTTGCCCATTCTTCCCCTCGAACCCTCCATGGCCGCGCTGCTCCTCGCCGTCGTGCCGACGTTCTAGCCACCCCCGAACCCATCTGAGCCCGCCAGAAGCTCCGTCGTGACCTCTTCTTCCTCCTAGCCAAGCCACGCATCGCCGGAAGCCCCCTGTCGATGTCGCGCCATCGTCTTCCTCCTCAGGTCGCCGGAAGGGAATTCGAAGGCCGTCGCCGTTCCAGGTCCTCCCCAAGCTCGTTTGCGACGTCGCTGCACTCGCCGTGAGCCCCTGAAGCCCCTCGACGGAGGAATCGAGCCGGGAGCCCTATGCTTCGCCGTCATCGCCGAATCCCCTCCATCGGTCACCGTGGGTCCTCGTCGTCGTTTGGTGCTGTCCGGTCGTCCCCGAGCCCGCTGACCAGCTCCTTGGAGTCCTTGTGAGCTCCTCCCCTTTCCCCTGGCGTTCTCCCCCTCCCTATCGTGCCCTAGCTAGCTCGGTCACCGGACCCGAGTCCACCCCGCCGCCACGAGCTCGTTTCCGGCGAGCTCCGGTGACCACGCAGCCTCCTGTGGCCCCCGTTGGATGCGGACGAGCGAGGGCTATGCCCCGGTGCCCTCAGCTCCCTAAACCGACGCCTCCAGAGCGACTCCGGCGAGCTCCCGCCGTTCGGATGGTCGCCGGCGACACCGTCCGGTGACGATGACGTGGCATCGTCATTAGCAACTAATAGCCACTAACTAACCCCTTAGGTCACTGACAGTGGGCCCTGCTAGATTAATTAGCCAGGATAATTAATTAAAACAAAACTGTTTTAGTAATGAGTCAATGATAGATGGGCCCCACCGGTCAGATTTGACCTGGAACGGGTCTGTTGACCAGCTGACATTAGGATGACGTCAAGCTGATGTCATAATCCCATTTTCTTATTTAAAAATAATTCCAGAAAATGTTTAAAACTTTGAAAAATCATATAAAATAATCTGTAAGTCAAATGAAAATAATTTATATATTGAAATTGATCAGAAAAATCCAATGAATCCAATGGTGCTATTCTCATGCATGTTAGAGCAATCTAAATAGGTGAACATGGACATTTGCCATTAGGTTAATATATGGAATTTGAAAGAAGAACAACTTTGAACCTATATTCAAATCCATTTTGAATTGACATGATCACTAGACACATTAGCTCACCCATGCATATTAATATGCCATGATCATGCACCATATTGTTGCATTTGCTTGTATTGAGGGCTTTTATCTGCGTTGCGGTAGGTTCTAATCCGGAAGATACTACCTCGTATCCCGACGAAGGAGAGAACTCCTCCGCAACTCAGCAAGGCAAGCAACCCCATTGATCATTTCGATAACATCCCACTCTCTCGCTCCTACTCTTGTTTATTGCATTAGGACAAACGGTCACATGTCAGTCATACACGATAGATGATCCTATTCTTATGCATGACCTGATCTTGTCACAGTAAATAGTTGAACCTTGCAACCTAGCATACCTGGTAGATGCTTGTGCCATGATGTGCTTAGCTTACTTTGCCTGCTATGCATGCTAAGCTTAGAGTTGTGTCAGGTCTGTTTCATCTAGGTGATGAACCGGAGTGAAACCGTGTTGTCCGATGTGATGAGCTCATAATGAATTCATTTTGGTAAAGGTAGCAATGAGAGCCTATGTAGGAGTACATAGTGGGTTGTCTCATTGGGACCGTTCTTAGGAACTGGGTTCCGTGTTTGTGATCCAAGACTAGATACTACCACACGTTGGTATACTTAACTAACCCGCTCGACTTATCAGTCGCTTAGTCCTTAGTCTAGGAGTTGCAAGTAGTTTTTGGTGTTTATAGCATGCTGGAGGCCGTGCGTAGCGCTGACCCTCGGGGTGTGCTACGACGCGGTAGGCAGTGGCACGGTGTACCAAGGGTCACCCGAATGGTGGGCTTGGGAACCCTGCGCACATCATTTGGGACCGTAGCGGAAACTTTGGCCGGACTTCCGTGCGGGTTCAGTCTCAAATAGGCGATAGCCTGGACTAAAGGTCTTATGTGATTGATGGTCGTGGCCGACTCCCTCGCTGGGCTTCCGCTTGAAGGATGCCGAGGTGCATGGTTATGGCACACAACGATAAGTGGCGAGAGCATGTGTGAAGAAGTACACCCCTACAGGGTATGAAACTATTCGAATAGCCACGTCCTCGGATATGGACTACTTGGAGAACTTATGATGTTCATAGATAATCAAATGGATACCTCTAAAAATATCAAGACAAGTGTGAGTACCGTGCATGGCACTCTTCCGGAAGGGGAAGGTGAATCCGTGGTAGTGTATTGTGTTGGACATAGTGGACTCGTGTGCGATAACTAAAATTGTAAGAAAGAGAATAAAACTGAGTAGTGTAGGATAGGCATGAGTCAAAGCTGGCATCTCTGCATGAACTCCACCACCCCTTTGTTGACACATGAGCATAAATAGACTAGGTCTGTTTTAAAGACTTGCTGAGTATGTTTGTACTCATCCTTGCTTAATTAATGTTGCAGAAGAGAACTAGGACCCATCAGGTGGGTTCTATCTAGACGTTGACGATGCCGAATAGCTGGTGTCCCAGCTACGACCCAGTGCCGTGTGGCGTGTTGTAGATAGTCAGGCCATGTGCCCTCTTTTCATTTCACTGTCCGTACTCGGATAGTTCTAAGTTTCCGCTGGCTTGTATGAACTTGTTTGTATGACTTGAGTGCCGGGTCATGTGACCCCTACCTGTAAGAACATATATGCAAGGCTCTTCTGGGCCTTTTAAATAAAAGTCATGTTGTTGTATGGTTATGTTGTGATGCCATAGTTGTATCTATGCATATCGGGCATGTCGTGCGTACGTGTGACGTGCAATGGTATGTATGGGATCCGACACCTAGTCGTGTGCCTTTAGTAGCACTCTTTACGGGAAACTGCCTCTTTGTGCTTCCACCGAGCCATGGTAGCTTGCTACTGCTCCGGACACATTGATTGACCGGCATGTATCCTTCCTTGCTGCTGTGTCTGTCCCTTCGGGGAAATGTCTCGCAGTGTAATGGAGTCCCCGTAGCCTGCTACGACTCGTCTACGTGCAGTGATGACATTCGTGTCTCGCGACGTAATGGAGTCCTTGTAGCTTTCTATGACTTGTCTACACACGCTTGAGGCCAACACCTGCATTGCTCGGTTATGTATGCCTGTTTCCGTACGGATGTGCCACTTGGGTTCTATGACTAGTCATGTCGGCCCGGGTTCTTTGTGGTGTGATTGCCAGCGACATGTTCACATACGTGAGCCAAAAGACGCAAACGGTCCTGGCCAAGGTAAGGTTGCAGCCGTGGGGTTACCGTGCGTGAGGCTGCTAAGTGATGTGACTTGTTACAGTATGGAATCATATGACTTAGGATCGGGGTCCCGACACTTCGGTTAGCTGCCATCTGTGCGTGCGCTGCCATCATCAGTGGTGGCATCCTCGGCGGCACCATCAGTGATGTCATCCCCGACGCCACTAGGGGTTGTGTAGTCAGGATCGGTGTCTTCCGCGGTGTCCTCATAGCGGTGAGGTTCTTCCTCCATCTCTTGGGACAGCTCCCAGAATGCCTTGCCCGAACCGCCGGCCTCATCGTTGTGGGCCATGTTTCGCTCTAAATAGGAAAAAAGTTTGGTCAAAAAGTTGGTTATTGTCAAGGGCCTACAAAACTGAATTTTGGAAATCTACAGATTGAACAAGCTAAGGGCTGCAAATGCCCGCATGGCTTCAAGGGTGACGGCATAATGCTCAGTGTTATTTAAGGGTTGGTTTGTGAGGAATTATCATGGTCTCATAATTTAGGGTTTGTCGACACCGAGGCATCCTAAGATAATGTTGCTCAAGATTCAAGGCCGGAAGGAGGGCACGGTCCAGGTATATATGTATACAATATTTGTTGATAACAAGAAGCTGTTCAGGTGATAATGTGTGTACTAATTTTGTGGTTGTTTTGCGGACGTAGGTGGTCAGAATGATCGAACCATAGAATCACCCATTGGAGCTAAGTGGCAAAGCAAATATTTTCAAAAATTATGAATTGGCTCATTTAGCTGTAAAGGCTTGTCTTGCCCTTGCCCTGGAACCTGACAACGAGGAACACCTAGAGATCCTCACGTAAGATACTTGTGACTAGATATCAGTTTATGTTTATGTAGTTCTGTGACTACATAAAAGTTTGTTTTTATATACTTTTGTGACTACATATCAGTTTATTTTATCTTCTTTTGTGACTACATAAAAGTTTATGTTTATATTCAATCTTTTCAGAATTGTGGAAAAGCCAATCGAAGAGAATGCAAGTACAACTGGGCCTTTGCAGGCAAGCTAAGCGTCAGTCTTCGATGACATGTGTCAGTCTCCGATGACAATGTCTCGGGGATACACCTGTCACAACTACTAGGTACTGTTTGATTGAACTTGTGTAGTTAGCCTAGCTGTCTTTACCCCTAGTTATCATTGGAGTCTGATTATATATGTGAGGGTTTCCAATCTGAGATTGGCCTCATGGTGTCGATCTTGCATGATCCAGTTGCTATATGTTGTGGTTCTTTGCAACCCAGCAATGCGAGGTCACTCTTGAATGTTTCCAGCTGTGGGAGTTTTGAGTCTTTTGCAGTCTGATTATATATGTGAGGGTTTCCAGTCTGAGACTGGCCTCATGGTGTGGATCTTCATGATCCGGTTGCTATGTGTTGTGGTTCTTTGCAACCCAGCAATGCAAGGTCACACTGAATGTTTCCAGCTAGGAGTTTGAGTCCTTTGTAGTCTGATGATATATGTGAGGGTTTCCAGTCTCAGACTGGCCTCATGGTGCGGATAAACAGGCCTTGGTTCCTATAAAAAAATGTTTGATGAACCATGATGGTCCCCTGTTCTTTTAAACTGGAACATTTGCTTATGTTTAGGGGTTATATTCTGTTGCCCGATTGGTTTATATGGTTGATGTTTATTCGAAGTTTAGGTGCATGTGGGCAGAGCAGAGTAGGGAGAAAACGACTAGGGGAATTCTAACCCCGGCCCATGCATTAGTCGCAAGTACCCCATATATCCTATTTTTAGCAAAGTCATGCTAAAATTCACGGAAAATTTTAGCATGACCTTTGCTGAAAATAGGACATATGGAGTACCCAAATTTGCTGGAACGGAAGTCAATCGACATTCTGGCAAACTCAAGGGCCTCTCGGGGTACCTGCAAAATCATTATCCAATGAAGGAATTGCTTTCCCATCAGTTTTAGAGTCATGGACGTCTCGTGACTGAACTTATTAATTACTTTCATGTTTCTGGAGCACGCAAAGCAAAGCAAAACTATTCCCCACTCAAATATAAAAAATCTCAAAAATATTTTCTTCAAAATCATGCAGATACAGAAGCTTGTATTTTTTCGATAAAGAAAGAACCATGCTTTATGTTTTGAATGAGAATCATCATATGTATAAGTTTTTGAACAGAGTTATAACAAGCAAGCCACAAATCAAGTGAGAAACTCTGTTGTAGAAGATTTTTACAGTAATATGTTAGATAACACACAAACTGCTACTCTGTTGCATTAATTCCTCTGCCAAAATTACAAGGAACTACAGATACATACAAGATGTGACCAGTTCATCACAGAACTACTAACAAAAGCATTTGATTCCAGAGCAGTACTCAGTCCTATTATGCATAATTTGAACCTACAGGGTTAGGGTTAGGGTTTGTCACCGGAGGAGGGGGCCGAGGTCGGGGCGGATCTCCCCCGCTCCCGCGGCCGTCCAGTGGAGCACGCCGGGCCGGTCAAGGGGGAAATCGGTCGAGGGCCTCACCGAGGTGCTCGACGACGAGGTGGACGAGGGCGGCCGAGGTTGTGGAAGACGGCGATGGCGATGATACAGTGCAGCTCCGGTCGATTGAGAGCCCGTAGATGAAGAAGCAGTCGACGACGGTCCTCCTGGACGTCTCCATGCGGCGCGGGGTGACTGGTGGCGACGCAGTGGGTCGGGGCGAGGCGGAGGTTGCGGCGCGCGCTTGCGAGGGCGAGGTTGGTGTCGGCCCTGCGGCGCTGCTCCGGCGAGAGCGGGGTGGGGTCGGAGGGGGAGGAAGGGGAGGATGGGGAGAGGGAGGCGGTGGGGGCACGGATTGGGAGCGGACGCGTCCTACGGGCGAGGACGGCGGCGCACGTAGGGGCGGGGGCGCAGTGGGTGGGGGCGGCGGCGCAGTGGGTCGGGGCTGAGAGAGAGATGTGAGATTGGGGATCGGGGATTGGGGATTTTAGTGGGGGGAGGGTTAGCAATGGCGCACCTTCTCCTGGTGCACCATAAGTACCTTGATAGCAATGGCGCACCTGCTAGCGGTGCGCCATTAGTAACTTTTTTTTTGGATTTTTAGTTGCAAAACATTTGTGAATTGGTAAAACATTTATGAATATGAAAAAATATCATCAAATTTGAAAAAATATTCATGAATTCAAAAAGTGCCCATGAAATTTAAAAATATTCATGAGTTCAAAAAATATTAACAAATTCAATACTTTTTGTGAGTTAGAAATTCAATAACAGAATAAACCTAATTAAATAAAAATTGGTATACTAATGGCGCACCTCCTAGGAGTGCGCCATAAGTACCTTGATAGCAATGGCGCACCTGCTAGCGGTGCGCCATCAGTAACCTTTTTTTGGATTTTTAGTTGCAAAACATTTGTGAATTGGTAAAACAATTATGAATATGAAAAAATATCATCAAATTTGAAAAAATATTCATGAATTCAAAAAGTGCCCATGAAATTAAAAAATATTCATGAGTTCAAAAAATATTAACAAATTCAATACTTTTTGTGAGTAATTCAATAACAGGATAAACCTAATTAAATAAAAATTTGTATACTAATGGCGCACCTCCTAGGGGTGCGCCATAAGTACCTTGATAGCAATGACGCACCTTCTCCTGGTGCGCCATTAGTAACTTTTTTTCGATTTTTAGTTGCATTCATTTGTGAATTGGTAAAACATTTATGAATATGAAAAAATATCATCAAATTTGAAAAAATATTCATGAATTCAAAAAGTGCCCATGAAATTTAAAAATATTCTTGAGTTCAAAAAATATTAACAAATTCAATACTTTTTGTGAGTTAGAAATTCAATACCAGAATAAACATAAATAAATATTCATGAGGACTAGAACACAAGAAATGTCATTTCCATATGTCGAAATACAATTGAGAAATGAAGACTACAATTTAAATACAATCGATCTTAGCTAGCTATCTTTTCACAATCTTCTTGCCCTTCTTTTTCGCAAATGGAGTTCTTCTCTCTAACGGACGTCCTTTAGGTAGGGTGGTCCTGCTTCTTCTTGTGGTGTATGCTGGTACTTCATCTTTGTCGTCATGTTCCATCTTCGGGTCGCCGTACTTGTCGAAGTCTTGCTCATTGGCGACTCCATCCATTCCGATGATCTTACTTTTGCCTCTCCTCACGACAACACGACTGGGCTTTGATGGGTCGGTAGTGAAGAAGCATTGGTCCACTTGGGAAGGCAGTACCCATGGCTCATTTTTCACGGTGGCGTTTGCGCCCGCGGTCTTGGATTTGGCTTCGGGTATAACCATGGTGGTGAAATACCGGTCTTCTTTTAGGACGCTCTTGGCTCATCTGACACGGAACATCAGGACCTTCTCTCCAGCGTAGCTCAGCTCCTAGATCTCCTTGATCCTTCCGTAGTATTTGTCCTTGTCGTTACCGGTGTAGGATTCCATCGTTACCCCAGAGTTCTGATAACCATCGCTCTTCATGTCCTTTCCCTCGGTGTAGAATATGTAGTCGTTGATATCATACGCCTCATACGTCATCAGGTTGTGCTCGGCGCCCTGTGACAAGGCAAATATGAGTTGTTCTTCCGCGGAAGAATCCTCATGTAAAGGGTATGACAGAAGCTTCTTCTTGAACCAACGCGTGAAACATGAGTTGTGCTCTTTGATTATATCTCCGTCCGTCCTCTGTTGGCCTCGGTCATTGTACGTCTTCTCCATAAAGGTTTTGTGCTCTACCACCCAAGGATCGACGATGTCTATGTGTTGTAACACGACTAGGTTTGCTCTTTCAAAGTCGGCGAGTCGACCCTCGAAGTCGACATGCATTTCGCGGCGACCCTCACGGTGACCCCATCCAGCGAGCCTGCCGAGGTGCCTGTTGACGGGCAGACCAACGGGGTTCTCGATGCCTAGATAATTCATGTAGTAGGAGATGCACTCTTTGGTCAGAAAGCCCCTGGCTATGCTTCCCTCTGGACGTGACATGTTGCGAACGTATCCTTTGATGACACCATTCATCCTTTCGAATGGCATCATGCTGTGTAGGAACGTCGGCCCGAGTTGGATGATATCCTCCACGATATGGACCAGCATATGCACCATAACGTCAAAGAATGCGGGCGGAAGTACATCTCAAGCTCGCATAGTATCACCATGATCTCTTCCTGTAGCCTTCTGAGTTGCCTCACGCCAACCGACGTCCAAGAGATGACGTCGAAAAAGTTGCATAGGCCAAATAGCATTTCACGGACGTGCGCGTCCATGATCCCTCGGATTGCAACTGGAAGTATCTGCGTCATCAGCACGTGATAGTCGTGAGACTTCATCCCATTGAACTTCTGCTTCGCTGAGTCTAGGTATCTGCTTATCTTCCCAGCGTAACCGTAAGTAAGTTTTACTCCTACGAGGCAGGTGAAAAACTGATCGGTCTCCTCCTGACTTAGAGTGAAGCACGTGGGAGGGAAGTCATTTCCGGTCTTCTTGGCCATTTTGCCTTTGTGACGACTTTGTGTGTCCTGCTTCACCTCATCATCATCATCATCATCATCATCATCATCATCATCATTATTAGCGTGAAGCTCCTCCCTGAAGCCCATTGATTTCAAGTCTGCCCTTGCTTTCGGCCCATCTTTGGTCCTCTTTGGCATGTTGAGCAGGGTACCAAGCAGACTCTCGCACACGTTCTTTGTGATATGCATGACATCGAGGTTGTGAGGCACACGGAGGATCTTCCAGTACGGCAAGTCCCAGAAAACAGACCTTGTTTTCCATACCTTCAGCAGTGGCTCTGGCACCTTTCGCTTCTTTCCCGACTCTGGCGCCTTTCCCGGCGGTGGGCACTCTTTCCAATTTTTCAACAACTTGTCTATTTCCTCGCCGCTCCTCGTACGCGGGTGTCTTCGGGGTTCGGTTTCACCATCGAACAGATCCTTGCATTTTCTCCATGAGTCATCGTCGCGAAGCCACCTTCGATGTCCCATGAACACGGTTTTCGAAGACCCGGGATCTCTATCTAGCTGGCAATACGTTGTGTCATCCAAGCACCTGACGCATCCAGAAAATCCGTGGACCACCTGCCCCACGACATATCCGTAACCGAGATAGTCGTGCACCATCGTGAGCAGTGCGGCTCTCATAGGGAAATATTCTTTCTCTGCGACATCCCACGTATTGGTTGGCGTTTTCCACAGTGTGTCTAGCTCCTCTTTCAGCAGCCCCAGATACAGATTGATGTCGTTCCCTGGTTGTTTCAGCCCTTCAATTAGCATACTCATGTGAATGTATTTCCTCTTCATGCACAACCAGGGGGGAAGGTTGTACATCCACACAAACACATGCCAGGTGCTATGTGTGCTTCTCTGGCTGCCAAACGGATTGACTCCATCGGTGCTCGCGCCCAGCATGATGTTCCTTGGATCGTTCCCAAATTCTAGGTGTTCAAAGTTCAACGCTTGCCACTGGCTCGCATCCTTAGGGTGACTCAGCATCTTGTCTTTTTTATTTATCTCCGGATCATTTGCGTCATCTTCTCGCTTCTTCTCCTCCCTATCCGCGTGCCAATGCAGGAGCATTGCTACCTTAGGGTCCGCGAAATACCGCTATAGACGAGGAGTGATAGGAAAGTACCACACCACTTTTCGAGGAGCTTTCTTCCTCTTCTTGTATCGAGTGACGCCGCACACCGGACATATGGTAGACTCCGCGTGCTTGTCCCGATAAATGATGCAATTGTTCATGCACACATGGTATTTCACGTGCGGTAAATCCAGAGGACACACGATTTTCTTCGCCTCCTCGAAACTGGTCGGCCACTTGTTCCCCTTGGGAAGACGTTCGTGCCAGAATGACATGTTCTCGTCGAAGCATGCGTCGGTCATTTTGTGTTTTACCTTCATCTCTAGAGCCATGAGCGTTACTTTCAGGCGGGTATCCTTGGTCCTGCATCCTTCATACAATGAAGTAACCGCGTCTATCTCCAGTTGATCCAGCTTGGCTTTCTCTCGGACGGCAGCTCTTGCGTTATCCGTCTGCTTGAGAAGCAGCTCTTGAATATGAGGGTCCTGCACCCAGCCCATCGATGGTCCATCATCGTCTGCTCCGGCATCTTCATCTTCATGATCATGCCCCTCGTCTGCTTCGGCCTCTTCCTCATCATCATGTCCGGCATCTTCTACATGATGACTATGTACTGCCTCTACTTCATGATCATGTCCTGGAGATTCTTCGTCTTCTCGCCCACCCTCGCCGCGGTTGTCTTGCTCATGCCCTTCCTCATTTCTTGCCCAGCCCCCATGGATGACTTCATAATCATCTTCATCACCTTGCCACCGATAGCCATCCATGAAACCACTCAAGAGCAGGTGGTCCCACACCTGTACGGAATCCGGGTCCATAAGGCTCCTCAGCTTGCATCTTCGATACGGACATCTTATCTCTGTCTCGTTCTTTTGAAGCATCTCGGCCTTCGCGGAGCTCAAAAACCTATTCACGATGCCTTCGGTCATCGTGCGGACCATGGTCGCCTGCGGGGTGGACCAAAACGATATTTTAGAACCAAGACAAAATTTGGCATGACTTTGCCTAAATATAGGACCAAAAAGAATGCATAGTGCCAAATTCTCGCCGAAACGGAAATGAATCAACATTCCAGCAAAATATTGGCAACTATCGCATTTCAAATACCGGTACCTGCAAACACAAACATATATGCAACACCACAAACATATGCAACACCACAAACATACATAGATCTAGCTAGGCCATAAAAAGTTCATGTGCACGTTGTTGGAGGGAGAAAAAAGTAGATCTACAACATAAAGAAAGCTTTCCCCTTACTTACCTATCAAAAAAGGTAATTTAACCACTTAATTTGGATGAATCTATGGTGCAAATGAGGTGAGGAGCAGGAGGCAGCCGAGACAAGCTTGGAGAAGGAGGTGGAGAGAATGAAGTGGGAAAAGTGAGTGTGGTAGGTGGCTGTCCAAAATATCTAGCTGGTCCTAGGTTACTAATGGCGCACCACCTACAAATGCGCCATTAGTAACCCTGGTTACTAATGGAGCACAAGTTAGGTGGTGCTCCATTACTAGTTTTGCAAAAAAAAATGTTAGTAGTGGCGCACCGTGTGTGTGGTGCGCCATTACTAGTTTGAACTAGTAATGGCGCACTATACACTGGTGCGTCATTACTAGTTATAACTAGTAATGGCGCACTGTGCCCTGGTGCGCCATTACTAGTTTTGGAAAAATAAAAAAAAGTTTGTTAGTAGTGGCGCACCAACACATGGTGCGCCACTGCTATATAGTAGTGGCGCACCACATGTGTGGTGCGCCATTAATGTCCATATTATCTATAGCCCTTTTCCTAGTAGTGGACTCGCAACAGGCGGCCATTTATCCACCGGAGGGCACAGAGATCATCAACATCTCCGACGAAGAGTAGATATGTTTTATTATGTAGTAGTATGTAGGTTTTACATCGTGCATGCTTTTGGATGATTTTTTTTCCTTTCTGAGTATGAGATATCCGGTTGTGTAATGATGTTTTCAATCTAATATGAACCATGGTGATGTTGAAAAATAAGAACGAAAGGAAACTATTTTTTGCAAGATGAAACTAATTTGATGCAATCAAATCAAAAAAAGAAACAAATATTGCAATCAAATCAATAAAGAAAGGGCCCATAAATAAAAGGGTGACGGTGCAATCAAATCAATAAAAAAACAGAACCAGTGCATGCACCATTTTATAGGCCTCTTTTATCCTTGTGGGCCTTCGACAGGTCAACGCCTTGCGAAGGCCCAACAAGGACTTGTTTGCATTTTGGGACAAACGAGTGGGCGAGCAGAACCAACCTCTCGAGGATGGCCCGACAATCCAACGGCGCGGAGCCGTCCATGTGATCCAACGGCTCGTATCCTGCGTGCGCGCCCACCCTGTGAATTCCTTCTAGAAGACCAGATCTGAGGGTTGTCGCTTGGAGCTAGGTTACGATCGGACGGCTGCAGTTCGACACTAGGGTTTGGAGAGATGCTGCGGGGTTATGAGCGGGTCAGTGGGGTTATCTTAGGTTTGACCAACTTTCAAATGATGTTAACTAATTCAAAAAATGAAAAAAATAGCAAACCTTCGCGGTTCGTCGTTTCATAAGACATAGTTACCATAAAAAATATAAACTTGTTTTAGGGATATCTTTATGGAAAATATTCTTTTGAGGCAAGCTATCATATCCAAGTTCAAATGAGAAGAACAAATTCAAAAATAATCAAAAAATGGAAGACATGCACACAATGTCGATTTATGTGACATGGTTATGACAAAAAAAAATCTTGGTTTATGGATGTTTCGATGAAAACTCCTTTACACAAATGAGCTATCACGTATGAGATAGTATAGAGTCCAAGAAGAGAGTGATAGTGGGTCTGGGTCTATGAAAAAATAAAAAAATCACCATAGATTCATTTTAGTGTGAACAAGAAGGATTTGAACTTATATTTTTATTATTAAAATTTTAAACTGTTTTTATAATGATTTATATTGGGAATGGAGTGTTTACCCTAACATTCCGGAGCTCACCAACATTGGCTAACATGATCATTTATTTGTATTTTTGTTTTATTTGTTGTTAGATCATTGCAACCTAGACTAACATGATCATTCCAATCATAGAGGTTTAGGGTTTAGGGTTTAGGCTAACATTAACACAAATGTTGCTTATAGTTCAAATGTCAGTCAAAATTCAAACATCACATCATAGTCGAAACATCATATAAAATCACATCAACCCGCGTTAACTTTAATTATACATTAATGGCGGCCACAAAGGCCAGTGAGAGTTCACAAGTCTGACATGCCTTAACTAAAAACATTAAAACTTAAATTGAAAATGAGGAGGTGCGCTACCCCCTAGGCATCCTCCTCATCATCATCGTCGGGGCCGGCGAGGTCGACGAGGGTCGACACCGGGCCAGCCTAGGGGAACGACGTCTCACAGGTGGTGGCACAGTCATCCGTCGGTGGCTGCACCGTCGGTGCCTTCCCTTTGGCATGGCGCTCCTCCTCCTCTGCCTTGGCGTCCTTCTCCAACTCCTTGAGCCGCTGACCCTCGCGACGCTCTACCCACAGGTGTCGTTTGTCACCAGAACTCTAGGTAGTCTCGCTCCTGCTTCGGCATTGCCAGCATCCATATGGGTGGCATGCTCACCCACTCCCGCACCACCCCCTCTCACACGTACTCATGGGGCATGAGGGCGACCGGTGCCTACTCGAGCCTGGCAGGGGATGGCGGTGCATGCGGCGGCACGATGCAGTCGCCAACAGCGAAGAGCGCAATGGCCTCCGCCATCCATGCCTGGTAAGCCGCCTCCTCCTCCTACTCCTTGCACCGCTCTTCCTCCTCGCTTTCGCGGAGGACAACTTTCAGTGCCAGCGCCTCCTAGTATGTGGCCTCCAGCTCCTCGTCCTCCTTGCACACGACGAGGGGCGGCGGGGTGCAAGCCCGCATGTCACGGATGCCACACTGGCACTGCTCCGCGTGCTCAAACGCAAACCAGGCCTCCCAATTGGGAGAGTCTGCAGCATAGACCGGATCGAGCCGCTGCTCGGGCGTGAGCTGCTGCCACCGATGCCTCACCTCCTCCGCACGCGCCCGCGCCGATCGTCGAACCGCCAGCACTGGGATCCTCTCCGGATCCAAGTGCTAGTAGTGTGGCAGGATCACATCGGCGTAGGGGAGAGGGATGGTGTGTTCCCAGTGCCACCTCGCCTGGTGCACTGGGACGCGAGTCCGCTGCCGAGGCAGACGGGAAGAGAACGGTGAGGGTAGCGCGCGCCAAGAGACGGCGGGGGCCTTTCCCTTCTTCTTATCAGAGCTCGAGCCAGCCTCTGAGAAGATGCCCATGGTGCCTACTGGCTAGGGTTTGGTTTTTGTCGCCGGTGGACTAGGGTTTGTATCCTGCCGGGGGTGAAGGGGCATGCGCGACTTTGGAAGGATGGAAGGTGCTAGGATTGGCCGATTTACATTTAAAGAAGGACGATGACCTGAACAAGGGTGGCTGACGATCTGGGCTTGTCGTGCATCACATTTATTTTTGGATGGGGGTAGTTGGAAGGGTGCCATGCGTTCCCGATGCAGACGCGGACAAAGCGCGTGCATGTCTGTTTGGCGTCCGTGTGGCCAGAAATGGGGCGGGTCGGACTCAGCGCGGCCCCACTCATCAGAGTTAATAGTCAAACCATTGACCCGATGGCATCCTCCGTTGTGACCTTTGGTGAGTGTCATGGGAACGAGCCTGGCAGTAGAATGTAGGAGTACGAGAGGAGAGGGTAGATTCCTAGCTACGGCGATGATGTACACATGGATGTATGAGTTCAGGCTCCTCTCGTGGAGGTAACAACCCTACGTCTCAATGCTCTAGAGCTTTGTCGTGTGGAGAATAGGGATTACAAAGGTTGCAAACCCTTGTGCCAGAGGGGAGGGGTGGCTTATATAGAGTTTGCTGCCCTTCATAATTACCAGGCACCCAAGGGTCCAATCATGGGTATAAAGACTAGTGTTACTGGTAACATACAACAAAGTTGCTATTAATGACGACTAGCCTAACGCCTGCCTGTTGGTCTCTCAAGGGTGACTTCTGGTCTCCTGTTGTCGACTAGAAGCGAGGTTGTCCGAGCGACAGGTGACTGTTGAGTGGAGGAAGGAGATACTGAATGGATTGATTGTCGAGTGACTTGAATGCCACGGTGAATCCAGTCGGAATCTCTCTTTTGGTCCTTAAGCTTTCCAATGCGGTGTCCTTAGGTAGGGTATATAGGTCAGGCCTAGGACCCTACCCTATGTACATATCCTCGTCATTAGCCCCCGAATGGATCAGGGTTTGAGTGGTGAAGGGGGGTATCGATGCCAGTTCAAAACAGGGCACCAAATCTTCCGAATGATTGTCGGAGCTTCAATGAAACTTACGTCGACTGTATTCTTTTTCATTCACCCGGGTCGATTCTGTCTTCAGAGTGTCCGAGTGAATGTTCAATGCCAATTTAATTCCGAGTGACCTGAAGGGATCTTTGGATGTGACGGGTTGCTCTCTCAGGCCTAGATCTTGCGGGATACGAAAATTTGGGAAGCACGCGCGTCCGCGATGATGACGCCACGATCAGGGCAAGTGGGAGCACCACACCTCGATTTGGGTGCCGCTCATTTCGCCACGTACAAGGCGCGATCTGTGGTTGGGATATGCGGGGATCTCGCGGGCCCACACGTCAGTGAGGCACTCAGGGGGGTATAAATCCCGAAGTGCTGTAGCTCGCACATTGTTTTTCCCCCAAATCTCCTCTCTTCCTCCGCCTCCCTTGTCTCTAGCGCCCCACTCTGCTCTTCTCTGACGAACTCCGCCACCGCGATGACGAAGGGAGCCTCGGAGAAGCTAGAGTGTGCCAAGAAGGGAGCCGTGAAGGGCAAGGCCAAGAAGCCCTCGACCGCTCGGTTCACTATGCCGGCGGGGTGGATCCAGGGGGACTTTCTTCCATCGACAGTCACTACTACGGACGTCGAGAACCTTGTCATCGACGGGATCATGGAGGACGGTGCTTGGAGGCTGTCGGAGGGGGAGCGCGAGCCGGAGCCGTGCGAGGGAGAGTGGGTTCTTCTCCTCTCCCATGTTGAAAGAGGATTTTCCATGCCTTCCCATCCATTCTTTAGAGGATTTTTGAACTTCTTTGGAGCTTAGCTCCATCACTTTCCTCCAAATGCAATTTCCTACTTGTCTGTCTTCATCACTTTGTGCGAGTTTTTCCTGGGCTGCTCTCCCCACTGGGGATTGTTCAAGCACATTTTCACCGTCACATCTCAGACGTAAAAAAGGCCCACCCTGAGGATCGAAAGACTCATCTAGTCCAGCTGTGTGGGGGTTTAGGAATCCAAAAGAGAGCTCGTAGTTCTTTCCTTCCATGACTTTTCCCGAATCGGTTAGGGGTTGGCAGTCGACCTGGTTTTATTGCAAGGACGTAGCTTCTCCCTATATGTCGACTGGTCTTTCTCCCTTCACGTTAGATCGTCCAGCCGTTCCCAAATATTTGAAGGTGTTGGAGGGGGAAAATTCCAGGTCGTGATCTTGGTGGATGTGTAGGGGCCCTTATCCATGGTGGAGTCACTAGTATGGATCTCTTGGAGACATTCCTCAGTCAACGCATCCAGCCTCTCCAAGCAAGGGATCACACTATGTGGCATTATGCCGGTCCTGAGGACTCGACCAGGACACACCTAGAGAAGGTTTCACAAAAAACTGTCCAGCAGTGGCTTCGCAGTATCACCGGAGCTTGTGACAACCCCCTCGGTGCAAAGAGGATCCAACCCTACTCTGCTGCAAATCCGCCAAAGAATCTGGTAACTCTTGTCTTGTCGACTATCGTTCTATTTTGTCGAGTGATTGATTGAACAGTTGACTAACTTCACTGTTTGAATCATGCAAGAGTGGATGCACATGCACTCGCTTGTACCCAGCGGGAGCCAACCTAAAGACGGTGGGGAAAGCAAGGGTGGCAGTGTGGACGTTGACTATGTTTATGACAGTGAAGACGAATTGAGGACTTGGGTGAGAACAAGGAGGAAGTCGAGTCTCTAGCATGCGTGAACGTCGATCCAAGTCACGTCAAGACCCTGCCACTGTTGCGGACAAGCCTCCAATTCCGAGTGAAAGGAACCCGAAGCGGGACCGACCCTCGACCGTCGAGTCGGGTGAACGATCGGCGAAGTAGCCCAAGCCCAATATAGGAAAACCTTGCAAAGCTCTGCCCCGCATGAAGATGGTTGTGCCCGTCGTCTCGACGTAAGTGTTTCCTTTCATCTTTCTCTATCAATCACAACTTATAATTCTTGTTGACCGAGTGGGATTTGATCTACCAGTGCCGCTACCTCAATGATGTCGCCTCCACAGGGCGGAGAGGAGCAAATGGATGTGGATACTGGTGATGCGGCCACTTCTCGGAGAGGTAAACAAATCCTTACTCAGCTCTGATTCTTGAAATTCATCGATTGCAAGAGTCACTATTGAAGATTGGTATTTGCAGAAATCATTCAACTGGAGGTTGATGAAGAACAACCTCGGGGTACAGGGGGTGAAGGTGAGACCCTAGGCGCCCCGCGCGTACACGCCCGAAGAACTCAATCGGCACAGACACTTCAACGATCGACTGCTGGATCTTCCCAGGGGATAAGTGACTCAACACGGGTCAGAACCAATCCTGTGGTACCACTGTCGAGTGATCCACCAGCTATTTCAACCATCGTGGCATCGACTCCAACCGGACCACCTAAAACTACCTCGACTGTCCCAGCCGCAACATCGATCCCGCCGGTGAATGCTTTTCCTCTGCACCGTGTTCCAAAGATTAGTCCAGAGCCACAAAGGAGGCCATGATCCAGGCAGAACAGATGATGTTGCACACAAAAGATGCGTATGAGGCCAGCAAGTTGGCTTATGATGCCAGCACATCGCTTCGCACCAATGTCCGAGTAAGTTCGATTGTAAGTATATTTCTGATTGAATTCCTGTCTTCTTTGATTGTACACCCACTGGGTGTTTTCCACTTGTATGATATTTGTAAGTTCTCCACTCAAATAGATCAGGTCTTAATCAAGTAGATTTCAGTCCAGTGGGAGCACACTGAGTGCACCCACTGGGTGTAGTCCCCGGGAGCGCTGTCGAGTGCTTGCATTGGCAGGGGTCTTAGAGTTCGTCATATGCGGAATACATTTGCTACTCAACACGTCGAGCGAAGTTCTTGTCCTGGCCGCACTACTCCGAAGCTTCCTTGTAGGTTTCATGGATATCATTTCATCAACCATGATATGACGCTACTTCAAAGGTGCGGGGTGGAGTGGCGAATCACTCGACAGATCGAGTGTTAGCAGGTCCAGTGGGGGCACTCTGAGTGCACCCACTGGGTGTAGTCCCCAAGACCGATGTCGAGTGCTTGCATTGGCAGGGGTGTTAGGAGAGACAATATTAATATGCTTACGCACGTTATTTTATTCTCTGCCACTCGACAGACCGAGAGTTAGCAGATCCAGTGAGGGCATGCTGAGTGCACCCACTGGGTGTAGTCCTCGAGACTGCCGTCGAGTGCTTGCACTGGCGGGGGTCTGATAGAGACCATGGATGCTCAGACAGGGCAGACCTTGTCGAATGTTTTAGGAACCAGTGGGGGCACGCCGAGTGCACCCACTAGGTGTAGTCCCCGAGGCTACTGTTGATCGTAGACGATGAGCATTAGTCTTAAAAACTTGAACTCAGGACTTTTGTCGTACGCGGAGTACGCTTACCATGCGACATGTCGAGTGTACATATTTTTTGTTAACCGTCCCACACCAAAGCTACCTTGTAGATTTCATGGACATCATTTCATCAACCATGATATGGCGCTACTTCAAAGGTGTGGAGTGGGGTTGACGGGTCACTCGACAGATCGAATGTTAACAGTTCAAATGGGGGCACTCAGAGTGCACCCACTGGGTGTAGTCCCCGAGACCGCCGTCGAGTGGTTGCACTAGCGGGGGTCTGATAGAGACCATCTTGAACACAGGGTTGTTTATGGTACACGGAGTACATGAGCCACTCGACTTGTCGGGTGAACTTTTTGCTTGAATTCTTCCTCTCGTGAACACAGGTTTCATGGATGTTATTTTCATCAACCATGATATGATGCTACTTCAGGGTAGTGGGGTGGGGCAGGGTTCGCCATCCAGTCGACTGTTTTTGACCTTCTACACTCGCTAGTGAAGGTGTTTCTTGTCGACTAAATTTTTTCTTTCTTGATTTCAGAGAGCTTGCGAACTTGGCACAGAGTACAAGGACCTCAAGGAGGAAAGGAACCAGCTGTGAGTGGAGTTGGAGGTCTCCAACAACAGTTTGAAGCAGGAACGGGTGGAACTCATCAAGAAGACTGAACAGCTAACCAAGAGGAGCAATGGCTTGGAGAAGCACTTGGGGGAGTTCGCGAGAAAGATGTACATCATGCTTGACAGTAACTATCACTGTTGACTGAACTTCATAAAATCCTTGACGACTGTATTTCATTAAACCTCCTCCCATTCCTTCTTCCCAACAGATTTTTGCCAGGACTTTGAAAAGGAAACCAAAGAAATCGAGCCCAATTTGGATCCCACCAAGTCACATGTTGGTGATGGAGTGGCCATGAACATGTTCCGACTCAACGCCAGACTCCGGTGCATTCAAGCATATGTCCTCCGACTAAAAGTTGTGATGGAGAAGATCGACAAAGAACCGTGGCCCGAAGAAACCCTTTAGCTTGATCTTACATCCATGATGGCACGCCTTAATGACCTTCCGAGTCGAGTGCAGGCTTGGAAGAAATCTGCCGCCCGCTGTGGAGCCGATGTGGCACTCTCCCCCGTAAGAGTCCATTGCAAGGAGGCAAGGGAGGACAAGTTGGAGGATCTCTGAGTAATGAATATGAAGAAGCTTCAGTTTGAAGACTTCATGGATACCTTCATTGACGCAGCCATGAGGATTGCAGATGGGATTGACTTGGACACATTCGTCGAGCCAGCAAGCCCGTCGGGTGCTTGAAAAACTTGATTCATGGGAAAACTTTATTTGCCTCGGTATGCCGAGTGGAAATGTACGACCTAAAATCTTCATTCAGGCCTTAAGCCTGAGCAGGTTTGCTTGCGCGCAAAATACTTATTCGGGACGAAACCTCTGAATTTATCCGTATTTGGCTTTCAATCGTTTGTTCGACTGAATTTGTTTTTGACTTAGGCGAAAACTTGTTCACAGTTAAGCCCCCAAGTGTGAGGATTTCTCAACACTCAGAATAGTTTCGAACTTAGGCAAAGACTTGTTCGTAGCTAAGCCGTCGAGTGAATGGAACATTGTCCACTCGGCAATGTTTTAATCTTAGGCGAAGCATGTTCGCAGCTAAGCCCCCGAGTGCGAGGATTTGTCAACACTCGGAGTAGTTTTGAATTTAAGCGAAGACTGATTGGTTTTTAACTTAGGCGAAGGCATGTTCACAGCTAAGCCCCCGAGTGTGAGGATTGCTCAACACTCAGAGCAGTTTTGAACTTAGGCGAAGACTAATTCACAGCTAGGTTGTTGAGTGAATGGACTGCTATCCACTCGGCAGGGTTTTTAACTTAGGCAAAAGCATGTTTGCAGCTAAGCCCCCGAGTGTAAGGATTGCTCAACACACTGAGTAGTTTTGAACTTAGGCAAAGACTGATTCGCAGCTAAGTCGTCGAGTGAATGGACTGCTATCCACTCGGCAGCGTTTTTAACTTAGGCAAAAGCATGTTCACAGCTAAGCCCCTGAGTGTGAGGATTGCTCAACACTCGGAGTGGTCCCAAGCGAGAAATTACTTGATCGGAGTCGACGAAAACACTGTAGAAGTCAAACTTGCATATATGACATGCTCTAAAATATTTTTATTACATCAAAACCACTATGTTCCTAGGTATAGAAACGCCGGAGCAAATATGCGTTCCAGGCTCGCGGCTCGTCAATCTGCTTCCTGAGGTTGTACAAGTGATAAGCTCCGTTGTTCAACACCTTGGTGACGACGAAGGGACCCTCCCACACAGGAGCGAGCTTGTGGGGTTGCCATTGATCCACTTGGAGCACCAAATCTCCCTCATGAAACGACCGACTCTTAACTTTTTCACATGGAACCATCACCGATTTTCCTGATAAGTTATGGTCCGGATCAGAGCCATCTCTCGCTCTTCCTCCAGGAGGTCTATGCCATCCTGTCTTGCTTGTTCATCTTTGGCTTCAGAATAAAGTTCCACTCAGGGAGAGTTGTGAAACAAATCACTCGGCAAGACAGCTTCGGCTCCATAGACCAGGAAAAAAGGAGTTCGTCCAGTCGACTGATTAGGCATTGTTCTCAGGCCCCATAAAATAGATGGCAACTCTGAAACCCAGGATCCGGCAGCATGATCCAAGTCGCGCATGAGACAAGGCTTCAAACCTTGCAGGATGAGGCCATTAGCTCGCTCAACTTGACCATTGGTTTGGGGGTGCGCAACGGAAGCATAATCTACCCGAGTGCCTTGGGAGGTGCAGAAGTGTCTGAATTCTTCCGAGTCAAAGTTGGTGCCATTATCCGTGATGATGTTGTGGGAACACCGTACTGGAAAATTATTTCTCTCATGAATGTGACCGTCGTACGAGAGTCCAACTTCTGTATTGGCTTGGCCTCAATCCACTTTGTAAATTTGTCGACCGCAATGAGCAAATGAGTGAATATGCCTTTTCCAGTCCGAAAGGGACCAACCATGTCTAGGCCCCAGACAGCAAACAACCAAGCAAGGGGGATTTTCTTCAGAGCAGACGCCAGCCTTTGAGATAAGTTTGCATAGAACTGGCACCCCTCATAATGATCGACAATGTGTTTGGCCATCTCATTGGCACGTGGCCATAGAAACCAGCTCGGTACGCTTTAGCAACGATTGTTCGTGAGGATGCATCATGGCCGCAAGTTCCCGAGTGGATTTCATCCAGGATCACTCGATCTTCTTCAGGGGAAATGCAACGCTGCGTCACACCGGTCACGCTTTCTCTGAACAGCTGATCCCCGATCATAGTAAAAGCTTTCGACCTGCGCACGATCTGTCGTGGTTCTATCTCATATTCAGGGAGTTCTTGTCTAAGGATATATGCAATATAGGGCACTGTCCAATCGGAAATGACGACCAGAATCTCCATGACTAAATCAATAATTGCAGGGACATCGACTTCTGTCGGATCCATGGAGATCATAGCTTGCAGGAGCTCTCCGGTGAAAGGATCTTCCTATACCGAAGGAGTATGGAGGTGTTCTAAAAACACATTGCTGGGGACAGGTCATTGAGTGGATCCAATATTTACCAGCTCATCAGCTGCTTGATTCTTCACTCGAGGAACACGATGAAGTTCCAGACCTTCAAATTTGTTCTCAAGCTTTCTAACAGCACTACAGTATCCAGTCATAGCAGGGTTTCGAATGCCCCACTCTTTCATCACTTGATTGACCACCAAATCTGAGTCGCCATAAACCATCAGGCGCTTGACGCCGAGTGAGATAGCCATGCGCAACCCATATAAAAGTGCTTTATATTTTGCTTCACTGTTGGAGGAATCGAAGTGGATTTGCAATACATAACTGAGTTTGTCGCCTTTCGGAGACACTAAGACAACGCCGATACTGGAACCATTCAACATTTTAGAGCCATTGAAGAACATGGTCCAGTGTGTCGAGTGAACTTGGATTGGTTGTTGTTGTTCAATCCACTCGGCCATAAAATCTGCTAGTGCCTGAGACTTGACCGCTTTCTTAGCTTCAAACTTGATGTCAAAGTATAGGAGCTCAATTGCCCACTTAGCCACTCAACCAGTTGCGTCCATATTATTGAGAATCTCAGATAACGGAGCATCACTAACGACTGAAATCGAGTGGTCCTGAAAATAATGTGTCACCTTCTTTGCTGATAGGTAAATACCATAAACCAACTTCTGGTAGTGAGGATATCTTTTTTTCGAAGGAGTCAATACTTCATAAATGTAATAGACTGGACGTTAGACTTTGTAAGCCTTGCCCTCCTCTTCCCGCTCGATAGTTAACACTGTACTGATGACCTGATTAGTGGCCGTGATGTACAGGAGCAAGGGCTCTTTGCTGCGAGGAGTAGCAAGCACCGACTGGGTGGAGAGCAGGGCTTTGAGCTCGACAAACGCTGCTTTGGCCTCTAGAGTCCACTCAAATTTGTCCGACTTCTTCATCAGTTGGTACAAAGACAATGCCTTCTCATCGAGACGAGAAATGAATCGACTCAATGCTGCCAAGCAACCTGTGAGCTTCTGAACATCGTGCACTCGCATGGGAGTCTTCATTCGGGTAATGGCGCTAATTTTCTCAGGGTTGTCGTGGATCCCTCGTTCGGAAATGAGAAAACCGAGTAACTTGCCGCTAGGGACACCGAAAGTACACTTAGTCGGATTCAGCTTTATATCGTACCTCCTCAGATTGGCAAAAGTTTCGGCCAAGTTAGCCAGTAGGTCGGAACCTTTGCGGGACTTGACGACGATATCATCCATGTATGCCTCGACATTCCGAGGGATCTGGTCGAGTAAACACTTTCGAATCATGCGCATGAAAGTAACGCCGGCATTTTTCAAACCGAATGGCATGGTGATGTAGCAAAAACACCCGAATGGGGTGATGAAGGCTGTTTTTATTTCATTCGGGGCAGACAGACGGATCTGATGGTACCCGGAGTAAGCATCTAGAAACGATAAATGCTCGCATCCCGCGGTCGAGTCAACAATCTGATCTATGCAGGGGAGCGGAAAATGATCCTTCGGGCAGGCCTTATTGATATGCTTGAAGTTAATACACATGCATAGTGACTTGTCCTTCTTGGGAACCATGACAACATTTGAGAGCCACTCGGAGTGGTAAATGTCCTGAATGAACTTGGCTTGGAAGAGACGATCCACCTCTTCGCCGATTGCTTTACTTTTATATTCCACCGATCGACACAAATGCTCCTTTATGGGCTTGGCCTTCGGGGCAAATCTCGGTCGGTGCTCAGCCAGCTCCCTAGGAACCCCTGGCATGTCAGCAGGCTTCCATGCGAAGATATCCCAGTTCACACGGAGGAACTGGATGAGCTCGGCCTCCTATTTGTTGTCGAGTGTTGATGATATATTGGTCGACACGGTAGTTGAATCTGTCGTGTGGATATGTACTTTCTTGACTTCCCCTGCCGACTGAAATGCTGACTCAGAAGTAGGCTTCTTAGCGCGCAGCAAATTAGCAGGGTCAGCACTCTTCTTGTATTCTTCCAGCTCAACCATAGCCATCTGGTGATCGGTGGTTTTGGAGCCTTGCTGGAGGCACTCTTCAGCCCGCTATCGATTGCGAGTGACCGTGATCACATCTTTGGGCCCTGGCATCTTCAACTTGAGATACACGTAACATGGACGGGCCATGAAACGAGCATACGCAGGCTGACCCAAAATGGTATGATAAGCGCTGTGGAAATCCACGACTTCAAATGTCAACTTTTCCTTTAAAAAATTCTATCCGTTCCGAATGTCACATCCAACGCAATCTGGCCGAGTGACTTGGCCCTCTTCCCTAGGATGACTCCGTGGAATTGCATGTTGCTCTCACTGAGTCGGGACATCGGAATGCCCATCCCTTTAAGGGTATCTACGTAAAGGATGTTTAGACCACTACCATCGTCCATGGTGACCTTGCAGAGTCGAGTGCCCCCCACAACCGGATCAACCACCAAAGCCTGTCGACCGGGAGTGGCTACATGAGCGGGATGATCCGACTGATCAGATGTGATGGCAGTCTGAGACCACTTGAGGTAGGTGGGGGTGGTAGGTACGGCCATGTTGACCTCCCTGTTGATGACCTTCAATCGACTCTTGCTTTCTACATCAGCAAAAATCATCAGTGTAGCGGTGACATCAGGAAATGTTTCTTTGTCTTCATCATCCTTCTCAAGAGTTTTCTCACTCAATGGAGTCTCTTTGAACTACTAAATGAGCAGTCAACACTGCCAAGTGGTATGCTTGGGCAATATCAAGTTGCCTTTTTCGTCTTTCCTCGTGTGGATTGCACACGGAAGATCCATCACATCAATCCCTAAATGATTCTTTCCTTTCTTGGGGTTAAATTGTCCTTTGGGTTCCCCTTGTTCTTTCCTTGGGCCGGCAGAGCGGCCGCATCTGCCTAGACAAGGCCTTCAGCCTTCTGCTTCTGCTTCCAACTGGAATTGCCGATGGCATCGTTGTCGACTGCTTTTCCTTTGCCGTTGTGGAGGCGGTCTACTTCTTCGCCATTGGCGTACCGGGTGGGGATTTCCATCATTTTACTCAGTGAGATTTCGCCTATTCGACCAAACTTCAAATAGAGCTCTTTGTATTTCACTCCAACCTTGAAAGCACAAACAACCTGATGTTCAGAAACATTTTCTACTGTATGATGCAGAGTGGACCAGCATTAAATGTAATCCCTCAAGGTCTCATTGGGCTTCTGAACACAATGTTGCAAGTCAATCAACCCAACAGGACGCTTGCAAGTGCCCTCGAACGTTCTGACGAACACTCGGGCGAGATCCTCCCAGTAGTGTGTGCTAGATGGAGCCAAGCGATTCAGCCATGCACGAGCCGAACCATCCAACATCAAGATAAATGTTTCATCATGATGTTATCATTGCCACCACCAATCTGAACAGCCACTCGGTAGTCGTCCAACCAAGTCTCTGGCTTTGACTCGCCAAAAAACTTCCCGATCCCAGCCGCCAACCTAAAGTTGGGAGGAATCTTTGCAGAACGTATGGCCCTACTAAAGCACCCGGGGCCAGAAATAACAGCGGTGCTGCCACTCAGAAAATCTATGTCATGCCCATCTCTGTGGGCTCTGCCTCTGTTGATCTGCCTCTGAGTGAGGAGATCACGAGCATCAAACCCCGCATTCCTCTCATCACCGAACGAACGCCTTTCTTCCTAGTGCCGGGGCACATGCGGACCACCCTGCGGAGGAGTGGGCACTCGACGGTGGTCATCATGGTGAAACTGATCTCTGAACTGATCTTCACGAATACCTCCGCCCCTTCGGTGCAAGAGCAATCCAGGACTATGCGTCGACTGAACAGTCTCTGCCTTTGGTGAATTACTGTGAATCCTATTGCGCGACTTCAAAACAATAGAATTCTGACGCTGCGCTGCATCCAACAATGCTCTAATCTGCATCAACCCTCTACCAGCCTCTGACCATGATGACTGAATGGAATCTGTTGTCCTAGCTGTAGTTGCAACATTTAACATAGGAGTACGGTATACCTCAACATTGTTGCGAGATCCAGTCGGAAACAGCTGTCGTTGACGTCGACTGGAAACTGGCGGGCGCTAGCGAGCGTGCTCGTCGAGTTCTCTCTGGAGCTCTTCAAGCCGTATGCATGTGGCCTCCAAGGCCTGGGCCTCGGCGGTCGTACCAACGATGGGAATATGAAGGACTTCCCCATCGCGGCGCGGCTATGCACTCGATGATCTGCCAGCTTCCCGCTTGCCGCGGACGAAGCCCAGCGGCGGGCTTTGATGGTAACCAGCCATAAGGACCTCCGCTGCAGGATCGTAGGTCTCGCACTCGGAAGGAACGTCAGACTAATCGGAGTCGGACTCGAACACGTCGTGAAGGGACTCAGCGGGCTCGATCGTCGCAATCTGCGGAGATAAAATTTCGCCGGGCGCTGCATGCCTGACCCAACACTGGAGTCATGAACGACCGGATCGCTTGCGACAACAAACAACGAGGAAAACCGATGAATACGGAGTTGACGGCTGCCACAGGAGCACGCCGCAGGAACTCACGCGGAAGTGCGCATCCCTGCGAACTGGGAGCGCCTTGACGTCAAAAGGCACTTCTTGTAGCCATGCCGAACCATCGGCGATGAAGGTGAGCGCTCCGAAACAGATCTCGTGGCCTAGAGCGAAAACACCGCCGGAAGACATGACGAAGGGATAAAAACTCAACCTCGCCGAAAGTCGCTTAGACGCCTGCCCCATGGTGGGTGCCAACTGTCATGGGAATGATCCTTATAGTAGAATGTAGGGGTACGAGAGGAGAGGGCAGAGTCCTAGCTATGGCGAGGATGTACACACGGATGTATGAGTTTAGGCCCCTCTCATGGAGGTAACAACCCTACGTCTCAGTGCTCTGGGTCTTTGTCGTGTGGAGAATAAGGATTACAAAGGTTGCGAACCCTTGTGCCAGAGGGGAGGGGCGGCTTATATAGAGTTCGCTGCCCCTCATAATTTCCAGGCACCCAAGGGTCCAATTGTGGGTATAAAGACTAGCGTTACTGGTAATGTACAACACAATTGCTATTAATCATGACTGGCCTCCCAATTGGGAGAGTCTACAGCATAGACCGGATCGAGCCGCTGCTCGGGCGTGAGCTGCTGCCGTCGATGCCTCACCTCCTCCGCATGCGCCCTCACCGATCGTGGAACTGCCAGCACTGGTATCCTCTCCAGATCCAAGTGCCAGTAGTGTGGCAGGATCACATCGGCGTAGGGGAGAGGGATGGTGTGTTCCCAGTGCCACCTCGCCTGGTGCACTGGGACACGAATCCACTGCCGAGGCAGACGGGAAGAGGGCGGTGAGGGTAGCGTGCGCCACGGGATGGCGGGGGCCTTTCCCTTCTTCTTATCGGAGCTCCAGCCAGCCTTTGAGAAGATGCCCATGGTGGCTACTGGCTAGGGTTTGGTTTTGTCGCCGATGGACTAGGGTTTGTATCCTGCCTGGGGTGGAGGGGCAGGCGCGGCTTTGGAAGGATGGAAGGTGCTAGGGATTGGCCAATTTACATTTAAAGAAGGTCGATGACCTGAACATGGGTGGCTGACGACCAGGGCCTATCGTGCATCACATTTACTTTTGGATGTGGGGGTAGTTGGAAGGATGCCATGCGTTCTCGAGGCGGACACGGAGAAAGCGCATGCACGTCTATTCGGCGTCCGTGTGGCCGGAAATGGGGTGGGACGGACTCAGCATGGCCCCACTCGTCAGAGTTAACGGTCAAACCATTGACCCGATGGCATCCTCCATTGTGGCCTTTGGTGAGTGTCGTGGGAACGAGCCTAGCAGTAGAATGTTGGAGTACGAGAGGAGAGGGTAGAGTCCTAGCTACGGCGAGGATGTACACACGGATGTATGAGTTCAGGCCCCTCTCGTGGAGGTAACAACCCTACCTCTCAGTGCTCTGGAGCTTTGTCGTGTGGAGAATAGGGATTACAAAGGTTGCAAACCCTTGTGCCACAGGGGAGGGCGGCTTATATAGAGTTCGCTGCCCCTCATAATTGCCAGGCCCCCAAGGGTCCAATCGTGGGTTCAAAGACTAGCGTTACTAGTAACGTACAACACAATTGCTATTAATGACGACTGGTCTAACGCCTGCTTGTTGCTCTCTCAGGGGTGACTTCTGGTCTCCTGTTGTCGACTAGAAGTGAGGTTGTCCGAGCGACTAGTGACTGTCGAGTGAAGGAAGGAGCTACCGAATGGATTGATTGTCGAGTGACTTGAACACCACGGTGAATCGAGTCGGAATCTCTCTTGTGGTCCTTAAGCTTTCCAATGTAGTGTCCTTAGGTAGGGTATGTAGGTCAAGCCTAGGACCCTACCCTAGGTACATATCCTCATCAGTGAGGGTTTCATTCTAGGGAGTGCGAAAAAGTGAGCAAAATTGAAGGACGTGGGGATGAATGAGCACAGCTAAGGAACTAGGGGCACATATGTAAAAAACCCTAGATGTAATGACTTTCGCGGTGTGTTTGTTGGGATCTGATGAATTTTGAGTTCATGATCAGTTTCTATCCATGAATATGATTTGAGTCTTCTTTGATCTCTTATTTGCATGATTACTTATAGTCTCGAAATTCTTCTTCGAATCTTTAGTTTAGTTAGGCCAACTAGATCGTTTTTTTCTTTCCACGAGAAGAGGTGCTTTGTGATGGGTTTGATATTGCGGTGTTCTTTCCCAGTGATAGAAGGGGAAGCAAGACACACATGTATCGTTGCCATTAAGGATAACAAGATGGGGCCTATTCCTACATGAATATATCTTGTCTACATCATGTCACCGTTCTTATTGCATTACTCTGTTTTCCCATGAACTTAACACAATAGATGCATGTTAGATAGCGGTCAATGTGTGGAGTAATAGAAGTAGATGTAGAATCATTTCGGTCTACTTGTCTTGGACGTGATGCCTATATAATGATAATTGCCTAGATATCTTCATGATTATTTGATCTTCTATCAATTGCCCGACAGTAATTTTCTCACCCACCATGTGCTATACTCATGAGAGAAGCCACTAGTAAAACCTATGGCCCCCGGGTCTACTTTTCCAACATATTGCTTACCGATCTATTAATCCAAAAAACTGAAAAATACCTTTCTGCACTTTTTTTACTTATTTTATTTTGTGTTCTTGCGAGATCTATTTGCCAAGACTATCATTACCTAATCTATCTTATTACCGTAGAGAGCGTGATAACCTATCTTTCGCATCGGGTTGTAAGTATTTGTTGTTTGTATGCAGGTGTTGTTTATGTGGGTGTGTGATATTCCTCTATGTATTGATACCTTGGTTTCATAAACTGAGGGAAATAATTACCGTCGCCGTGCTGCATCCTCCCTTCCAATTTGGGGAACTACCGACGCAGTCTCAAGCCACGTCATGTGATACCATGGATATACACATCTTCACCTTCTCATATTTGCTAGCCTCTTTGGTACCGTGCATATCCCATTCTCACCTCGAGGATCGGTGCTATTTTCCCCGGTGCATCCAAACGTCGTGACATGATACACTCTGTTGCACATAAGCCTCATTATATCTTCCTCAAAACAGCCACCATACCTACCTATCATGGCATTTCCATAGTCATTCTAAGATATATTGCCATGCAAATTCCATCGTCACTTCACATGACTAGGTCGTTCATCATCATATTTCGTTGCATGATCATATAGAGCTGACATAGTATTTGTGTCAAAGCCACCATTTATCTTATTTTTGATACATATCATGCTAGATCTTGCACATCCTGGTACACTCCTAGAGGCATTCATATAGTTTCATATCGTCCTATCAGTTTTTCTTATTGAGTTGTAAGTAAGTAGATAAAAGTGTGATGCTCATCCTTGTTAGTGCATTGTCCCACTGAGGAAAGGATGATGGAAACTATGATTCCCTCACAAGTCGGGATGAGACTCTGGACGATAAATAAAAAATGGGGGAGGCCAAATGATTCCACCATATAAAAATAAAAAATGGGGGAGGAAACAGAAAAAAAGAAGTCCATCATGAAAAAGAGAGAAAATAAATGAGATAAAAAGAGAGAAGGGACTTTGATACTATCCTTTACCACACTTGTGCCTCAAAGTGGCACCGTGTTCTTCATATAGAGAGTCTCATGTTTTGTCACTTCCATATGCTAGTGGGAATTACCTTTTCATTATAAACTTGGCTTGTATATTCTGATGACAGTCTTCCTCAAATGCCCGAGGTCTTCATGAGCAAACAAGTTTGCTACACACCCCACTTAGCTTTAGCCGATATTTCATACATTTATAGCTCTAGTGCATCATTTGCTTGTCAATCCCTACTCCTTGCATTGACACCTATCGATGGCCATCTCCATAGCCCGTTGGTATGCCTAGTTGATGTGAGACTATCTGCTCCACTTTTTACCCCTTTGATATCTACCATCATATTCTATTCCACCTACATGCTATGTCCGATGGTTCACACTCATGTATTGCGTGAAGAATAAAAAGTTGATGCATACTGAAAAAGTACAATCCAATTGCCTGACTTGTTCACTGTGGTGCTTAACATTTGTATTGATGTGGTGAAGACGGAGTCATGCCTTGCTAATATAATAAGATGAATGGGGGTAAATGATACGTCTCTATCGTATCTACTTGTTCTAAATCTTTTGCTCTTGTTTTGGACTCTAATTTGCATGATTGGAATGAAACTAACCTGGACTGACGTTGTTTTCAGAAGAACTACCATGATGTTGTTTTTGTGCAGAAATAAAAGTTCTCGAAATTGAACGAAACTTTTTGGAGACTTATTTCAGAATAAATAAAAAATACTGGAGCCAAGAACCACCGGAGGGGTTCCCTGGTTGGGCACGATACACCACGCACGCCGTGGAGGGTTGTGCCCACCTCGTGGCCCTGTTGACCCTAATTTCGATACTATAAATTCCTATTTCAAAGAGAAAATCAAGGAGAAAATTTTATCGCGTTTCACGAGACAGAGCCGCCGCCACCTCCTGTTCTTCATCGAGAGGCTAGATCTGTAGCCCGTTTGGGGCTCCAGAGAGAGGAATCTTCAGTCTTCGTCATCATCAACCCTCCTTCATCGCCAATTCCATGATGCTCCCCATCGGGAGTGAGTAATTCCTCGTACCCTTGTTGGTTAGTGAGGATTTGGATGAGATTCATCATGTAATCGAGTTAGTTTTATTAGGGCTTGATCCCTAGTATCCACTATGTTCTAGGACTGATGTTGCGATGACTTTGCCCTGCTTAATGCTTGTCACTAGGGCCCGAGTGCCATGATTCAGATCTGAACCGTTTATGTTATCATCATTATATCTATGTTCTTGATCCGATCTTGCCTAGTCATGCGAACCTATTATGTGTTATGATCCGTAAACCCTAGGGTGACAGAAATCGGATACTTTCCGGTGATGATCGTAGTTTGATTCACCTTCTGTTATGGGTAGACTTGCAACACAACCACATCCTATTAATTATGATATGTCACAAGTTATTGATGATGCTATTTATGCTATGAATGATGCTAGTACCTTGCTTGATGATATTGTGCCATTAGGTGAATTTATCGATGAACAAATTGCTAGAGCTAAACTGATGAAACTACTGAAATCGATGAAGTCTTTGAAACTGAGAATTATGAAACACATATTAGACCTAGCTCTCCTAGATTTCAAATGCCTAAGAAACCTGAGGGTTATGTTATGGATGGATAAGTAGCTAGAGACATCCTTGCTTGTAAGAATAGAGATGATCTTAAGAAATTACTATGCAAGTATAAAGAAAAGACTTTGAATGCTAGAATGAAATATGATCCTAAGTTTGCTACTTCACTTATCTTTGTTACCAATAAGGATTATGAATTCTCTACTGACTCATACTTAATTACTTTGGTTGAATCTGATCCTTTCCATGGCTATAAAACTGAAACTATAGTGGCACATCTTACTAAGTTGAATGATATAGCTACCCTTTTTGCTCATGATGAGAAGATTTGTTACTATTACATTCTCAAATTATTTCCATTATCATTAAAGGATAATGCTAATATATGGCACAATAGTTTAGCTCCTCGTTGTGTGTGTAGTCCCCAAGGTATGATTTACTACTTATTTGAAAAATATTTTCCTGCTCATAAGAAACAAGCTACCTTACAGGAAATATTTAACTTTGTGCAAATTGAAGAAGAGAGTCTCCCACAAGATTGGTGGAGGCTTCTCCAATTGCTTAATGCTTTGCCTAATCATACTCTTAAGAAAAGTGAAATACTTGATATCTTCTATAATTGACTAACTGATGCTTCTAGGGACTTCCTAGATAGTTGTGTTGGTTGTGTTTTCAGGGAACGAACTATTGAACAAACTAAGGAACCATTGAATAATATATTGAAGAATTATGATGATTGGACTCTCCCTGAACCACCACTTGAACCCACTCCAAATAAGAGGGGTATCTTAATTCTCAGTCTTGAATATATGAAAGAGGCCAATAAATGTATGAAGGAAAAAGTTATTAACGCCGAGGATGTTCAGAATTTACCACCTATTGAAGAAATACATAGTCTTGACACACCACCACCTCCACAGGTGGTAGAGGTAAATTCTTTATTAAAGTTATATGAAGATGACATCCCTTACAATAAACATGCTAGTCAATGCTTATATGAATTTGATAACTACATTAGGAAACAAGATCACTTCAATGCAAATGTTCTGAAACAATTGAAATATATTCTGATATGGTTGCTCGCTTGAGTGACTTGTTATTTGGAATCAGTAATGATGTTAGAGGTGTAGGAAAACATGCCTCTATGGTTCAAACCTAGTTAAAACAAGTTGCTAAATCTCAAAGAGAACTTCTTAATGAAATGAATAATAATAATATGAATGATTTTGGTATTAGAGTAACAACTAGAGGATGTAAAATGACTCACGAACCACTTTGTCTTGAGGGACAACCTAAAAGAATTGAACAAGACTCTGAAAGAACTAATGCTGATGTACCTAGGCCTTCTAAAAAGAAAAGGAAATAGAAAAATGATAGGACTTTGCATACCTCTAGTGAACCTGAGATAGAAAAACCTCTTGAGAATAATGATGTCTCTATTTATGATGTTTAAACTCAATCTGGTAATGTACATTCACCTAGTGATAATGATAACGATAATGATGAGGTTCATAAAGATACTCAAAATGAACAATGATAAAGAACCAGATAATGATGTAGAAATAGAACCTGTTGTTGATCTTAATAACCCACAACCTAAAAATAAACAATATGATAAAAAAGACTTTGTGGCTAGAAAGCATGGTAAATAAAGAGAGCCATGGGTTTAGAAACCCATGCCTTTTCCATGTAAACCATCTAAGAAAAAAGATGATGCAGAATTTGAACGCTTTGCGGAAATGATTAGGCCAGTCTTTTTGCATACCCGCTTAACTGATATCTGAAAGATGCCCCCTTATGATAAATACATGGAATAAATCATCACTAATAATAGAAAGATACCTGAAGTTGAAATCTCCACCATGCTCGCTAATTATTATTTTAAAGATGGAGTACCTAAGAAACTTGGAGATCCTGGAATACCAACTATACCTTGCTCCATTAAAAGAAATTATGTCAAAACTGCTTTGTGAGATGGGAGCCGGTGTTAGTGTTATGCCATTTTCTTTATATAAAAGACTTAATTTGAATAAACTCACACCTACTAAAATATCTTTGCAAATGGCTGACAAATCAACAACCTTACCTATCGGTATTTGTGAAGATGTGCCCGTTGTTGTTGCAAATGTTAATATCTTAACAGACTTTGTTATTCTTGAGATGCCCGAGGACGACAACATGCTGATTATCCTTGTTATACCCTTTTTTAATATCGCATGGGCTGTTATTGATTGCAATAAAAGCAAAGTCACTTTTCATATCAATGGTAATGAGCATACGCTGCACTTTCCAAAGAAACAATTCCAAGTTAATGGTGTAGATTTATTGAAAATTCTCTGACACTCACTATTGGAAATTTTCATCTACCTCTACCTACTGCCAAAAATAAATATGATAGAATTATGGTCGGGGAGATGCATATCCCTGTTGAGGTAACTTAGTGTTTTACGAATGTTCTTTGGTTTCATGCTAATCGAAGGTGGTTGTTAATAAGACTTGATCAACCTTATTAATGGATCATCTTTGAAAGGTATGAAGCTGACGAATTTAGTATACACAACTCTCTATACCCACTTTTTGTTTTCTGTTCTTCTTAGTTAAATAAAATGAAATGTCATGTTTATCCTATTTTCTGATTTCTCTGTGCAATAAAAATGAACCAAAAATAAAATTTCTCGGAATGTCCTAAAAATTTAACATGATTTTTTTCTAAATATTTTCGAATTTCTAGTGCAAATAACATCAGAGGGGGTGCACCTGGTGCCCACAAGACACCAGGGCGCGCTAGCAACCCTAGGCGCACCCTGGTGGGTTGTGGTACCCACATGGGTCCCCTCACTTAATTCTTTAGCCCATGTCATCTCCTACCTCCAGAAAAAATCACCATAGCTCTCTCTCTCTCTCTCTCTCTCGTGTTCTTGCTCACAAACTCGTGGATTTCGATCTCTTTGCTCGAAGCTCCATTTTTGAAACTGTTTTGAGGGATTGATTCTTGGTTTGTGACTCCCTCATTGCTCCAATTTGTTTTTGACTTAGTGGTTTATTTTTATAATAATTATCTATTCTTGGTGCTACCATAGATGAGCTTGCATGTTAAATTCTTAGAGTTCTAAGTAGTTTGAATGCTTGATATGGCCTCTAGGCATCCATATGAGTAGTTGCTATCGATCTTGTGAAGTTTTGTTAACAAAATTTTGTGTCACAATTTTTTCCAGAAATTGTTCGCAAATAAAAATGCAATTCTTTAGGAGTTCTTCAAGGAGAAGATCCCCAGGGGCATCGTCAAGTGGAAGCTCTGTCCGACAATCTTATATTGAACCAAGCGCAAGCTCGATCCGGGACGCCGAAACCAAATCATGCCTTTGGTCGTGCAGTATGTTCATAACACCGATCTCGCTCCCTTCATCGAAGATAAGTGCATACAACACCTCAAACTCACAAATACATTTACTAAGAAATTTAAAATATTTCCCTTACGAGTCTATAGTTTCTTTTAGCCTTTATAATAATGCTTTCACCATGCCTTTAGACGTGTTCTATGAAGCGTGCAAAATTTCACATTAGGGTTCACTAGACGAATCATCAAAATATGAGTATGAGTCGTTTCTGAGTAATCTTTGCTACAATGAAGATAGGGGAGTGACACAAGGAAGAATAAAAATCATCCATTTCCCATCTATACAGTACTTTGCACTCTTTAATGGCAAATGCATTGTAGGCAAGCAAGATTGTAGCACATTGTGTACCCCTAATTTGAGTCTTATACAAACTATTGTAATGGGAATTAAAATTATAATCTAGGAGCAATTATTGCATGGGGTTTGAATCTCAATGCTACTAATGGTTATTTTTGTGGTGGGATTTATGCCTCCTAGCTAGCTATGAGGCTGGGTGTGTCCCCTTGGCCTAAGGACCCTATCTTACCTAATTAGTACTTAGACTTTGAGGCCATGAAACTTCATAAGTTCCTTAAGGGCACAATCACTAACTATACTTACAACCCGCGGTTCAACAATAGTCCCATTGTGCCTATCGTATTGCCTGCTCATGCTCTCTTTGATTATCACAGGAAGGAAAGATACTACATCCTTGAGAGTGAGTTCCGTGCGTATAATGCAATGTTGAAGCTGCCAAACAGGCTGAGGAGGCTTCCCCAAGAGCCTCAGTGGGCTATCACTCAGACTATTATCCAGGCTACGGATGGTGATTACCAAGCTAGGCCAAAAGCCTAAGCTTGAGGGAGTACGTATATCCACCGACATTATATTCATGTTCAGACATTTCATTACAGTTGTTGGTGTTCACACTTTTTCATTGTATTATTCATGCTAGATTTATTTTATTGCTTTATTTTTGTGTGTTTGAAAACCTTTGAGAAAACCCAAAAAGATTTATCGTTTCTTCTTTTTCTTGTTGGGAGTTCTCTCGTGTAAATAGTTTTCCTTGTTTTTGTTTTTCCTTGCTTAATTTGCTTTCTTCAGGAAAAACTAAAAAAACTCCAAAAATATTTTAGTGTGTCTCTTTGAAATTCCTTTCCCTTTTATTGAGTCATACCAAGGAGAAGACCACGATGAAAATGTTGAGTGGCTCTCATATGCACTACTGTTAAACTAACAAAGAACCTATATTACTTTGTCTTCTCCTCTTGAATAAACTATTTGCAAATTCCAGTTTAGTCTGTGGCACTCTTGCACTATTATTAATTTCTTATCATTCGGTCGTGCAAGTGAAAGGCAATAATGACGATATTTGATGAAGTGAGTGTGGCAGAGAGAAGTGGGTATGAGCTCAAGTTTTTTGTTTTTGTAAATATGTTTAACCTAGTATCCATGATTTAGCATATTATGATCAAACATGTCTGCAATGAAAATTAGAGATTATAGTTTCTCATGCCATGCTTAAGTAGCTAGGAGTGGATAATGATTTATCTTGGATGTCAACATGCATTAAAATGGTTGTGATGTAGTATGATGATATGGTATCCTCCTCTGAATGTTTCAAGTGGCATGACTTGGCACATGTTCACACATGTAGTTGAATCAAAATCAACATAGCCTTCACGATATTTATATTCATGGGGTCCATTTCCTACTCATGATAGCATTCAATGTTTATTATTCATAATGCATGTTTATGACCGTCTTCGCTCTCTAGCTGGTCGCTTCTCAACATATTTGCTAGCCTTCGCCTGTACTAAGTGGGAATACTGTCTGTGCATCAAAATCCTTAAACCAAAGTTATTCTAGATGAGTCCACAACACCTACCTATATGCGATATTACCTTGTCGTTCCAAGTAAATTTGCATGTGCCACCTCTAAAATTTGAAATGAACATATGTTTTGTGTGCTTGGACTGCTCATGGAGCGACAGGGGTGGTCAGTATCTTCCATGTTAAGCGGGTGATTCTCATGATTAGTGTTTATTCACTCATCCTTGCACGAGAGGGGCAGTAATAGGGATTACCAGTCCCGAAATCAAAATAAATGCAAATAATTAAACTAAAGTCCCCCAGGAATGTTGTTGGTATGGATGGTACCCATGGATTCGACTAGCCGTGGAGTGTGTTTGTTGGTGGAGGGGGAGTAAACCTTTACTTTTACTGCTTGGGAACCGCCACTAATTTGTTTAACATGGAAGATATTGATAGCTCTTGGTCATAACGTTGACACGAAGGGTGCACCTCCCAAAATTATATCTAACTCTTATTTAAGCTTTGAGCTCTGGCACCTCTACAAATACCGGCTTCCCTTTGCGAAGGGACTATCTATTTGCTTTTATGTTGAGTCATCACCTTCTCAAATAAGTGCCAGATCTGAGAGCACTATTGTCATCCTCATGCATTGTGTATAGTGAATGTTGGATGCATCATGACTGGATCTTTTCTACCATGAATTACAATGTTTAGTCGCCGCTTGAACTTTGGACGTGCTCTGCATTTATGTTTTGCGGTCTTCGAAAGGGGTAGAGAGATACCATTATTGTCATATTATATCATGATTGTTTTGACAAAGTGTTTGCATTTGAGATATTTTATTAATGCTGGCTAGTTGCTTATGTCATTGATATGAGTTAGTATAATCTTTAAGAGTTATTGTTGAGATGGTTATTCATAATCTTTGCAGAAAACTTGGGTGCCACTTAAGCATATGTATGTAAACAAGAACAAAAGAGTTTGTAAAAGTTTTTATTTATCACTTTCAGTTTGTCAACTGAATTGCTTGAGGACAAGCAAGGGTTTAAGCTTGGGGGAGTTGATACGTCTCCATCGTATCTACTTTTCCTAACACTTTTGCTCTTGTTTTGGACTCTAATTTTCATGATTTGAATGAAACTAACTCGGACTGATGTTATTTTCAGTAGAACTACCATGGTGTTATTTTTGTGCAGAAATAAAAGTTCTCAGAATCGAACGAAATTTTTGCAGATTTATTTTATAATAAATAAAAAATACTGAAGCCAAAAACCACCGAAGGAGGGGGCCTTGCTGGGCACAAGACACGAGGGTGCGCTAGGCTCACCCTGGTGGGTTGTGCCCACCTCGTGGCCTCGCTGACCCTAATTCTGGCACTATAAATTCGTATTTTAGGAGAAAAAATCAAGGAGAAAGTTTTATTGTATTTCACGAGACTGAGCCGCTGCGACCTCCTGTTCTTCATTGGGAGGCTAGATCTGGAGTCCGTTTGGGACTCCGGAGAGGGGAATCTTCGGTCTTCGTCATCATCAACCCTCCTTCATTGCCAATTCCATGTTGCTCCCCATTGGGAGTGAGTAGTACCTTCGTAGGCTTGCTGGTCGGTGAGGTGTTGGATGAGATTCATCACGTCATCGAGTTAGTTTTGTTAGGGCTTGATCCCTAGTATCCACTATGTTCTAGGACTGATGTTGCTATAACTTTGCCATGCTTAATGCTTGTCACTAGGGCCCGAGTGCGATGATTCAGATCTGAACCGTTTATGTTATCATCATTATATCTATGTTCTTGATCCGATCTTGCCTAGTCATGTGAACCTATTATGTGTTATGATCCATAAACCCTAGGGTGACAGAAATCGGATACTTTTCGGTGATGATCGTAGTTTGCGGAGTTCATGTATTCACTATGTGTACTGTTTTGTTCTGGTCCTCTATTAAAAGGAGGCCTTAATATCCCTTACACTGTGTTTGGATGTCTGTATTGGGTTGTCAAATTGGATTTGATATTGACTTAGTCCCGATACAGATGTTTGGATGTACTCTGAATCAACTGGCGGAAACGAAAATGAATTCGTAGAAAAATTTCGCTCGCACGCGACCACGCGTCGTGGCAATACAGAGGCCCGCACCTCTGTTTTTGGTTGAATTGCCTCACACCCGCAAAAAAAATCATTGGGGCCTCTTTCTCTATCCACCATGACGGGATCGAGAGGACAGGGGCAGAAATCAGATCGACGATGGCGGCAGGCAGATCCTCCATGACAAAGCAGGTATGGCCGCCGGCTTCGTCCGCCGTCGATCCTCCCCTCCTCCACCATTGACCCTCCCCCTCCTCTGGCACAACCCCTTCCTCTTCTCTCCAACCTCCCTCCATCCGATGCAGCTCACCGCGTCAGATCCCCTCCCTCTAGCGCAGCTCGCCACCGTCAGACCCCCTCCCTCCAGTGCAGCTCGCCGCCATCCGACCCCCTCCCTCCAGCACAACCGCTTCCTCTTGCAGGTCATGTTCACTGCCGCCCCCTCCCTTCCTTCATGGACCTGTCGTAGGCCATCTCTTCTCCCTCAGCTCTACTTCACGCTCGGCTCCCTTTCTTCCTCCACTTCTTCCTTAGCTCCAGGTCCTCCTCTAGTCTGCCAGCCTTCTATCTCTACTCCTTCCCTCCCTTTTTTCTTTTGTTCATATTCATTTGCTAACCTATGTTGTGTTCTTTTGTTGCAGGTTGGCTCAAAATTTGGAACCCTCTAGGCCGATCTAAGGTATCATCAGGATCAAATTTGCGCACCAATAAGATAGTAGATATGATGCATGGTTATGTGGTCTGATGCATGCTTGTGTTGCGGTCTGATGCATGCTTATGTCGTGGTCTGATGTACATGATGCTTGCTATGTGTGATATGATGCATGCTAGTCCATATGGTATTTATTTAATGATGCATGGTTACATTGAATTTAGCCTAAAATTAACATTATGTATGTGCATTGTAGATGTATCATGTCACAAATGGATTTGATTGCTTCAATTACAGAAGAGAACAAAAGAAGAAAAAGTAAAAGAATCATGTTGGCAGTGATGTATGTTGAGTTGATTTGTCTTCGCCTAGCTTTTCTTAGTACACAAAGAGCACCTAAGAGTTTAGGATGCTTTAGTGATGATGAGTTTCGATATTTTAATAGGAAGTACTTGCTCAAATAATTGTACAAATGGGTCAAAAGTTACTTTCTATGATGGGTTGCGCTTAACCAAAAGAAATTTTCGTGATCTTTGCACGATGTTGCGTATGAAGTGTGGTCTGAAAGACAACATATATGTCACTATGGAAGAAAAGGTTTCTATGTTCTTATTGGTGGTTGGACATGGTTACTAAAATGAGAATGTTGCGTGGCACTTACAAGCGTTCTTTAGAGACTATCAATAGACACTTCTCGAATGTCTTAACAGCCATTCTTTCCCTAAGTGCGGAGTTTATCAAGCTTCCTGATCCTTCTATTGAAGCTCCAGATGATTACAAATGTAAGTTGTTTGGAAATGCCTTGGGAGCACTAGATGGGTGTCATGTTTATGTTTATGTCAATGTGACTGACGAAGTGAGGTATAGGAACAGAAAGCAAGATATCACCACTAACATGCTAGGTGTTGTTGACTAGAAAATGAAATTTCTTTATGTTCTACCTGGCTGGGAGGTATATGCATCTGACTCCAGAGTGTTGCGTGATGGAATGAGAAACGATCATCAAGATGCATTTGTCATACCTCATGGTACGAATGTTTCTCTTGGCATTTTGTTTCTTTTCTATGTTAATGTTAGCTAACTCTAATTGGCACACCATAGGGAAATACTACTTAGTGGATGTTAGCTACACCAACGGACATGGCTTTCTAGTTCCATTCAGATCGACTAGGTACCACTTCAAAGAGTGGATTTCAAGTATAGCTGGCCAAACGAGCCAGACTAACCAGGCCGGCCCGCGACCATGCTGGCACGGCCCGCCATGGGCCAGGCATGTCACAATCATAAATGGGTCGGGCTCGGCACGCGGCACGCCTTAGGCCATGCCTGGGCCTGGAGGCTGGGCACGTGGGCGTGCATGACATGGCCCGTTTAATTTTTTATGTATTTTATATAAAATATATATATACTTAAAATAGAGCCCAATAAAAATGAGCCCAACATACAGAAAATGCATAGCCCATCATGCTAAACGGGCCAATGGGCCGGCCCGTTTAGTAATAAGGTCGTGGCTGGGCCTAGCAACGTAGCCCACGGGCTGACATGGCATGGCCCGTTTACTAAACGAGCTTGGGCGGGTCGTGCCGTGTTGGGCCCGTTTATGGCTGGGCCATCCATGCCGGGCCGGGCTGGCCTGTTTGTCCAGGTGTGGTTTCAAGTCAACAACAACCCCAAACTGACAAACGGTTGTATAACTTACGTCATTCTTGTGCTAGAAATGTTGTGGAGAGATCTTTTGGCCTATGGAAGAAAAAATGGGCCATTCTACGAATTCAATCTTTCTTTGACATAAAGTACCAGGTAACAAATGTCCATGTGGTGTTGAATAGCATATGGACTGTATGACATACTAATTTAAATATAAATCATTGCATATTCTAATTATTAATGCTTGTTGTGTGTTACACAACTTTGCAATGGATAGGCAACATATGATGGATGATTTATTGCTGCAAGAAGTTTATGTTGACTTGGAAAATTTGGAACATGAGGCCATGGACCACGCTAACTTGATTACATATGTTCAAGTCACTAATGAATGGACCAACTTTAGGAAGCAATTATCGCAAGACATGTATGTTGAATACCTTGTCATGCATGCCGAGGTGGCGTAGTTAGTTGGTGGTCGATTGGTTAGTGGATGTGTGTAGGTGGTCGTTGTCTCATTTTGTGTAGGGCCTAGGGGATGATGGTAGCTCCCTGGTTGTCTTTTGTGTGATAGATTGGTTTACAATGAAGGTGCCTTGTGTGGTCTTTTGTACATGCAACAACTTGATATATATATATATATATATATATATATATATAAGATGGCTTTTCACGAAATTTGATCCAGTACATTTCGTTCCTTTGTGCAATGTTTTTCTTTGTAGCAGCATGGCTAATAAGAAAGAGAAATCATTACCTTATTACAAGACCAAAGTAGTGAAGCATTGGGAAGCCATATCTACCATATATTCAAAAGATCATGAGGATGGTGAAGGTGCCAAGACAGGTGCTGAGACTGCTACAGATCTAGAAGAACCAATTGAAATCTCTCCGGAAATTGTACAAAAGAGAGAACGAAATCTCTCCAGAAATTGTACAAAAGAGAGAACGAACAGTTGATGCCATTATGTTCATGATTGGATAAATGAGGACTACTTTTAATGATGCTTTGAAGACAACTAATCCACTTCCATTGCCAAAGGTTACTACTCCTTCTGAAATACTTGCTGCACTTGAGTTGACACCAGAGTTGGCAGAAGCAGATATGTTGTGCTCTTACGGAATGTTGATTCTTAATGAGCGCTTATTTTAAGCTCTAATGAAGTTGCCAATGCACATGAGGAAGGCTTGGCTACTATTATTGCCTTGAAGTTAAGAAAGCTATGCTTTCCTGTTTGTCTTGTTAAACTTGAACCTATATGAACTATCTCCTTTGTTATATTTGGGACTGTGTAATGTTCAACTTCAACTTATTTGAACATTTTTGTTGTTACATTTGGACCTATGTGTCATTGAGAATTTGGGACAAATATATGTGATGTACGTTGTTTGTGTAAAATTATTTTTGTTTCTTTTTATGTCTATATTATATGATGTCATGCTTGATTTCTAGAATAACGTGTTCACTTTTTTACTATATAATCATTAATTATAGTCATACAACTATTGTTTTAATGCACATACTAATGTTGTTATGCAATTTCATGGTTGTACACCCAAACACGATTCTGTATTGAAACCTCATGACGATTCTGTGAGCTAATTTAATAAACATCCAAACAATCGAATTCGTATTCATGTCCATTACAATTTCCTCGCTGAATTGGAATTGAAACTAATACAATACAGAGGCCTCCAATACATACATCCAAATGCTACGTTAGTTTTCTTATGGACACCGCTGCCACAGGAGGATAGGACAAAAGATGTCATGCAAGTTCTTTTCCATAAGCATGTATGACTATTTATGGAATACATGCCTACATTGATGAACTGGAGCTAGTTCTGTGTTGTCCTAGGTTATGACTGTGATATGATGAATATCATCCAACAAATACACTGATCCAGTGCCTACGAGCTTTCCACTTATTGTTCTTGCTAAGTTACTATTGTTGCTGTCATTTTTACACTTGCTACAAAACTGCTAATATCACTGTTACTGTTACAGTTACTGTTATCACTGCTATCAAATTATCATATTACTATGCTAGTGATCTCTTTGCTGCAGATATTTAATCTCCAGGTGTGGTTGAATTGACAACTCAACTGCTAATACTCTCAAATATTCTTTGAATCCACTTGTGTCGAATCTATAAATTTGGGTTGAATACTCTACCCTCGAAAACTATTGCGATCTCCTATACTTGTGGGTAACTAGGATCCTCCTACTTCGTGTTGTGGAGTTGAACCAAGAAGTTTGTAAGGGAAAGGATATCATGTACTTCATGAAGATCTACCCATAGTGAGGCTAGTCCTTCGTGGACGGAAGCTGTTATGGAATAGTCAAGGTTGCTACTTCATGGACCCTTATGAGTGGAGCCCTCCGTGGACTCTTGCTACCGATACCCTCCTTGGGTTGAAGAATCCATAAACGTGGATGTACGATAGCACCACTTATCGCAACCACGGGAAAAATCTTCGTGTCTCCAATTGTGTTTGATCTCTCTAACCCTACCCTCTACTACATGTGATTGTCTTTACTTTTCGTTGATATACTCTTAGACATGCATGTGTAGGGTGTCCTTGACTTGCTATCATTGCTAAAATCTGCCCACAACTAAAATTGGGAAAATGTAGAATTTTTATTTAGTCAAGTAGTCTAATCACCCCCCCTCTAGACTTACTTTGGATCCTCCATTGGCGTCCGAACGTATTTAACGCCAGAAACAATTTTTTTCATTTTATCAAGTGTTTTAAGTATTTAATGATTATATTCGTCAAAATATAATGAACATTATATATTATATTTTAGTCCGTAGTATTCACTATTTTGACTCTTTTATCATTACGAGTCTTTTATTATATTAAGTTTTTTTATTACTTGTAGTCTTTTTTAGGGGTCTTGTAGAGTTTTTTAGGGGCCTTGTAGTCTTTTATTAATGTTATTATTATTTTATTTGGGTTGTAGTTAGCTATGGCATTGTGTTTTTGGCCCACACTAGCATCAACCCACCTCAGTTAACTGGATAAAAGACCTAGCTGGTCGTCACCCTTGTTTCACCAGCACACTCCTCCCCCACAACCAGCAGTCGTCACCACCTTCGGACCTCATCGTCCGTCGCCAGCAAGGTTCGATCATCTCCTTCCCGTCCCCTCCCACTCGCACCTCCTCTGTCCGCGCACGTCAAGGAATCCATGGGATTCATGTATATATTTGTTGCTCTATGTAGAATTTAAGTAGTGGTGAATTAAAAAATTTAGTGATGTAGATTCCAATTAGGTTAGTTCCATCGATTGCTTGTGTAGAAATTTTAGTGATGTAGATTACAGTTAAGTTAGTTCCATGGATTGCTCATATAGAAACTTTCGTGAGTAGATTCCAATTAAGTTAGTTCCATGGAATGCTTGTATAGAAACTTTAGTGATGTAGATTCCAATTATGTTAGTTCCATGGATTGCTTGCGTAGAATTTTTCATGATGTATATTCCAATTAATAGTTCCACGGATTGTTTGTGTAGAAATTTTAGTGATGTACATTGCAATTAAGTTAGTTCCATGGATTACTTTGTGTAGAACCCAATTGATATATATTGTGTAGAATCATATTGCTACTGTTCAATTATCAAATGTCATATTGTAGATATTTACTATAGTATTGTTGACACACTTCAAACATACTGTACATTAGGTCATGGCCTATTTTGGAGGCAACCGTGAGGAGGCATACGTTGTGGACATGCTCAACCGAGATATCTTAGAGGCGCATGATACGTCTCCAACGTATCTATAAGTTTTGATTGTTCGATGCTATTATATTATCTGTTTTGGATTTTTATATGCATTAATATGCTATTTTATATTATTTTTGGGACTAACCTATTAATCTAGAGCCTAGTGTCAGTTTTTGTTTCTCCTTGTTTTTGAGATTCGTAGATAAGGAATATTAAACAGAGTCCAAATGGAATAAAACCTCCGGAAAAGTTTTTTCTGGAAAATATGGAAGCCACGAGACTTGAGAACCAAGGCAGAAGAGTTGCCACGGGACCACAAGCCTGCTTGTCGCGGCCAAGGGGGTACCCCGCGCCGGGCAGGCTTGTGGGCCCCTGGCACCTCCTCTAACCCTAATCTTCGTCGTATAAATACCCAAATATTCCATCATTATCAGAACGAGCCACAAAAACACTTTTCCCCCGCCAGAAGCGTCCGTTCCTGGGAGATCCGATCTTGGAGCCTTTTCCGGTAATCTGTCGGAGGGGATTCGATCACGGAGAGCATCTACATCAACTCCATTGCCCCTCTGATGATGCACGTGTAGTTCACCACAGACCTACGGATCCATATCTAGTAGCTAGATGGATTCTTCTCTCTCGCTTTGCTTCTAAAGACCATGTTCTTCGTGATCTCCATGGAGATCTATCCGATGTAATGCTCTTTTGCGGTGTGTTTGTCGAGATCCGATGAATTGTGGGTTTATGTTCTGATTATCCATGAATATTATTTGAGTCTTTCCTGAATTCTTATATGCATGATTTCATATCTTTGCAAGTATCTTCTAATTATTGTTTTGGTTTGGCGAACTAGATTGGTAATTCTTGAAATAGGAGAAGTGCTTAGTTTTGGGTTCAGTCTTGCGGTGTCCTCACCCAGTGACATAGTAGGGGTAGCAAGGCACGTATTGTATTATTGCCATCAAGGGTAAAAAGATGGGGTTTTCATCATATTTCTTGAGTTTATCCCTCTACATCATGTCATCTTACCTAATGCGTTACTCTGTTCTTCATGAACTTAATACTCTAGATGCAGGGAGGAGTCGGTCGATGTGTGGAGTAATAGTAGTAGATGCAGAATCATTTCGGTCTACTTGTCACAGATGTGATGCATATATGCATAATCATTGCCTTGGATATCTTCATAATTATTCGCTTTTCTAACAATTGCTCAACAGTAATTTGTTCACCCACCGTAATACTTGCCATCATGAGAGAAGCCATCTAGTGAAACCTATGGCCCCCGGGTCTATTTTCCACATCATATTTTCAGATCTAAAACCAAAAACACCAACAAAAACTTGATGTGCTATTTTTACTTTTAGTTTTACTTTCCGCTCAAGCATCCTATTATATCTATCTCAACTAGATCTCATCCTTGCAAATAACTCTGAAGGGATTGACAACCCCTTTATAGCGTTGGGTGCAAGAGTTTGATTCCTTGTGAAGGTCTATCTATTGGTGGCTCGTTTGTGTCTCCTACTGGATTGATACCTTGGTTCTCAAAAACTAAGGGAAATACTTATCTACTTTGCTTCATCAAACTGTTCCTCTTCACGGGAAACCAACACATGCTCAAGAAGTAGCAAGAAGGATTTCTGGCACCGTTGCCGGGGAGATACATAGCAAGTCAAGAATACTAAGTACCCATCACAAACTCATCTCTTGCATTTACATTATTTTCCATTTGCCTCTCGTTTTCCTCTCCCCCACTTCTAAAATGATTTTCAAAAAGATTTTCCTTTTGCCCTTCTTCGTTCGTCTCCTCGTTTTCTTTTTGCTTGCTTGAGTGCTTGATTGCTTGCTTTGTCACGATGACTCAAGAGAATAACAAGTTGTGTGACTTTTCCCATTCTAATAATAATTATTTTATTAGTACTTCGATTTCTCCCACCACTAGTGCAGAATCTTATGAAATCAATGCTGCTTTTCTCAATCTTGTTATGAAAGAACAATTCTCCGTCCTTGCTAATGAAGATGTCACATCCCATCTAAATACTTTCGTTGAATTATGTGATATGAAAAATAAGAAAGATGTGGATAATGATATTGTTAAATTGAAGCTATTTCCATTCTCACTACGAGATCGTGCTAAAACTTGGTTTTCATCTTTTCCTAAAAATAGTATTGATTCATGGAATAAGTGTAAAGATGCTTTTATTTCCAAGTACTTTGCGCCCACTAAGATCATCTCCCTTAGGAACGATATAATGAATTTTAAGAAACTTGATCATGAACATGTTGCACAATCTTGGGAGAGGATGAAACTTATTATTAGGAATTGCCCCGCGCATGGCTTGAGTTTATGGATGATTATACAAAATTTCTATGTCGGATTAAATTTTGCTTCGAGGAATCTCTTAGATTCCACCGCGGGTGGAACTTTTATGGAAATCACATTAGGAGAAGCTACTAAAATCCTAGATAATATTATGGCAACTTACTCTCAATGGCACACAAAAAGATCTCCTACTAGTAAAAAAGTACATGCTATTTAAGAAATTAATACTTTGAGTGAAAAGATGGATGAATTGATGAAATTGTTTGCTAGTAAGAGTGTTCCTATTGATCCTAATTATATGCCTTTGTCTTCTTTGATTGGAGATAATAATGAATCTATGGATGTGAATTTTTTTGGTAGGAACAATTTTGGTAATAACGCTTATAAAGGTAATTTCAACGATAGACAGTTTCCTAGTAATTCCTCTAATAATTATGGTAATTCCTACAACAATTATTATGGAAATTATAATAAGATGCCCTCTGATTTTGAGAGTAATATTAAAGAATTCATCAGTATGCAAAAAGGTTTCAATGCTATGATTGAAGAAAAATTGCTCAACATTGATGATTTGGCTACGAACATTGATAAAATTCTCTTGAGATTGATTCTTTCAAAGTTAGATTTATTACTCCCAAACATGATATTAATGAGTCTTTAAAGGCTATGCGAATTTGTATTGATGAGTGTAAGTAAAGAACCGCTAGAGTTTGTGCTAAGCGTGAATGGCTTGACAATGTATGTTCTCGTGATAATATTGATGAAGATCTTAAAGTGATTGATGTGACTCCTATTGAATCTTTTTTTCCTGTGTTAATCTTGATAATTATGGGACTGGATATGAGTCAACTTTAGTTAAAAGGTGTCCCAATGATTCGGAGTTTTTAGATCTTGATGCTAAGTTTGATAAAAGTGGGATTTAAGAGGTCAAAACTTTAAATAGCAATGAACCCACTCCTTTGGATTTAAAAGACTTTAATAATGTTAGTTGATCTTTGATTGATTCTATTTGCTTCTTTGAATCCATGTTGAATTCTCCTCATGCTTATAATCAAAACAAGGCTTTTACTAAACATATTGTTGATGCTATGATGAAGGCTTTTAAAGAAAAACTATTAAGATTCTATACCTAGAAATCTTTATGATGAGTGGGAACCTACTATTAAGATTCAGATTAAAGATTATGAGTGCCTTGTTTTGTGTGATTTGGGTGCTAGCGTTTCCACTATTCCAAAAACTTTATGTGATGTGTTAGGTTTCCGTGAATTTGATGATTGCTCCTTAAATTTGCATCTTGCGGATTACACTATAAAGAAACCTATGGAAAGAATTAATGATGTTATTACTGTAACAAATAGGAATTATGTGATCATAGATTTCATTGTTCTTGATATATATTTCAATCCTACATGTCCTATTATTCTTGGTAGACCTTTCCTTAGAACGGTTGGTGCAATTATTGATATGGAGGAAGAGAATATTAGATTCCAATTCCCATTAAGGAAGGGTATGTAGCACTTCCCTAGAAATAAAATAAAATTACCTGATGAATCTATCATGAGAGCTACTTATGGATTGCATACCAAAGATGACAATACCTAGATCTATTGCACTTTGCCTAGCTAGGGGCGTTAAAAAATAGCGCTTGTTGGGAAGCAACCCAGTTTTACTTTGCTTTAAGTTTTTTTGCTTCTGTTTTGGTGTATTTGGCACATTATTACTTCTGTATTAATTTTGTTTTTGTGTTTAAATTAGTGTTTGATCCAAGTAAAACCTTTGGGGTGATCTATGGTAGTTGTTGATTTGATTTTGCTGGAAAACAGAAACATTTGCGCTCAGTACAGGATTTTTCCGAATTTTTCGGAGAGTCAACTTGATCGGAAATTTTTACGAAGGATTTATATAAAAATTTCCCTGGTTTTCATAATTTTTCAGAAGTTCTAAAGTTCCATAAGTATTCGAAGTTTACAGATTTCTACAGACAGTTCTGTTTTTGACAGATTCTGTTTTCTTTGTGTTGTTTGCTTATTTTGATGTATCTATGGGTCGTATCGGGGGGTATGAGTCATGGAGACGTTAGAATACAGTAGGTATTACACAAATATAAATAAAGAATGAGTTCACAACAGTACCTAAAGTGGTGATTTATTTTTCTTATACTAACGGATCTCATGAGTATTCTGTTGAGTTTTGTGTTGTGAAGTTTTCAAGTTTTGGGTGAAGATTTGATGGACTATGGAATAAAGAGTGGAAAGATCCTAAGCTTGGGGATGCCCATGGCACCCCAAGTAATATTCAAGGATATCAAAGAGCCTAAGCTTCGGTATGGCCCGGAAGGCATCCCCTCTTCGTCTTCAATCCATCGGTAAATTTACTTGAGGCTATATTTTTATTCACCACATGATATGTGTTTTGCTTGGAGCGTCTTGTATGATATGAGTCTTTGCTTGTTAGTTTGCCACAATCATCTTTGCTGCACACATCTTTAGAGAGAGACAAGCTGAATCGTGAATTTGTTAGAATACTCTATATGCTTCAATTATCTTTTGAGCTAGGCAATGTTGTTCTAGTGCTTCACTTATATCTTTTTAGAGCATGGTGGTATTACATTTTATAGAAATTATTGAACTCTTGTTCCTCACTTATATTATTGTAAGAGCTTCTTAAAAAATCATGGTAAATTGTTTAGGTTATGAATTTAGTCCTAATATAATGTCATCCAAGAGGGATATAATAAAAACTTTCATATTAAGTGCATTAACAACTATGAGAAGTTGGATTCCTTGCATATAGTTTTGAGATAACAGGGATGGTAATTGTTGGAAATATTCCCTAGAGGCAATAATAAATTAGTTATTATCATATTTCCTTGTTAATGATAATCATTTATTATCCATGCTAGAATTGTATTGATCGGAAACTTAGATAGATGTGTGGATACATAGACAATACCATGTCCCTAGTATGCCTCTAATAGACTAGCTCGTTGATCAAAGATGGTTAAGGTTTCCTAGCCATGGACATGAGATGTCATTTGATAACGGGATCACATCATTAGGAGAAAGGTGTGATGGATAAGACCCAAACTATAAACGTAGCATATGATCGTGTCAGTTTGTTGCTATAGTTTTCTGCATGTTAAGTATCTGTTCCTATGACCATGAGATCATGCAAGTCACTTACACCGGAGGAGTGCCTTGTGTGTATCAAACGTCGCAACGTAACTGGGTGACTATAAAGGTGCTCTACAGGTATCTTCGAGGGTGTCTATTGGGTTGACATGGATCAAGACTGGGATTTGTTACTTCGTGTGACGGAGAGGTATCTCATGGCCCACTCGGTAATACAACATCACAATATGCCTTGCAAGCAATGTGACTAAGTGTTAGCCAATGGATCTTGTATTACGGAACGAGTAAAGAGACGTGCCGGTAATGAGGTTGAACTAGGTAGGAGGTACCGACAATCGAATCTCGGGCAAGTAACATACCGAAGAACAAAGGGAACAACATACGGGATTAACTGAATCCTTGACATAGAGGTTCGACCAATAAAGATCTTCGTAGAATATGTAGGAACCAATATGGGCATCCAGACCCGGAGGTAAAGATTGATATATAGGAAGTTCTGTTTTGGTCACCGGAAAAGTTTCGGGCTCATCGGTAGTGTACCGGGAGTGCCGGGAGGGTACTAGGGGACCATCGGGAGGGGTGTCACGCCCCGAGGGGCCTCATGGGCTATGGGAGGAGACAAACCAGCCCCTAGTGGGCTGGCCGAAGCCTCCACTAAATCCCATGAGGTTTGAGAAGGAAAAGAATACAAAGGTGGAGAGGTGGAAAGAGTTTCCAAGTCGAAAGAAGGAATACTGCTCCTAATAAGATTGGAGTTGGACTCCTCCACCTCCAATTTCGACCAAACCTTGAGGGTTTGAGGCTGTCTCCTCTCCTCCCTCCCTCCTATATATACTAGTGGATTTAGAGGGAAGAGCTAACCCTAATTGCCACGTGCTCCCTCTATTTCATCTATATCGGTTTTCTCCTCTAGTCTAGTTCGACGATGCTTAGGCGAAGCCCTGTCGGAATAGTTCCACCACCATCGCCGCGGTGCCATCATGCTCCCGAAGAACGCATCGACCTCTCCGTGACCTCTTGCTAGATCAAGGATGCGGAGATCGTCATCAAGCTGTACGTGTGATGAACATGGAGGTGTCGTCCGTTCGGCGCTAGATTGGAAGGACCGTGATGAAGATTGCGAGACGATTCGTGATTTGATCGCGGGATGGATCATGATGGGATCACGGGATGGATCGTGAGTGGATCGCGAGATGGATCGTGATGGGATCGCGGGACGCTCAGCGATTTGGATTGCGAAGACGTTCGACTACATCAACCGCGTTTCTTAACGCTTCGCGCTTAGCAATCTACAAGGGTGTGTAGATCCACTCTCCCTCTCGTAGATGCTCATCACCATGGATAGATCTTGCGTGTGCGTAGGAAATGTTTTGTTTCCCATGCAACATTCCCCAACAGTGGAATCATGAGCTAGGTCTATGTGTAGATGAGATCACGAGTAGAACACAAAGGAGTTTGTGGGCGTTGATGCTTAGATTGGTTCCTCCCTTGGTCGTGTTGTGGTTCAGCGGTATTGTGGGATGAAGCGGCCCGGATCAACCTTACTCGTACGCTTACGAGAGACCGGTTCCATTGACTTACGTGTAACTTTGTTGCACAAAGATGGTTGGCGGGTGTCTGCTCTCCTACTTTAGTTGGATCTTATTCGACAAAGGCGGTCCTTGAGAAGGTTGATAAGAAATTGATGTATCAACGTTGTGGTTATTGCATAGGTGAGAATTGTTCTTGCTAGATACCCGTAGCAGCCACGTAAAACTTGCAACAACAATTAGAGACATCTACCTTGTTTTTGCAGGGTATGTTGTGATGTGATACAACCAATTACATGATGAGATATATGTGATATATGAGATGATCATATATTGTCTAGAATATCACAACTTGCATGTCGATGAGTATGGCAACCGGCATGAGCCATAGGGTTGATATTAATTATTGTATGACCTACGTGTCAATCATTAAGCGCTATGTAATGCTTTACTTTATAGCTAAGCGGTAGCAATAGTAGTAGAAGCATGGTGGGCACGACAACACCGATGGCGACACGTTGATGGAGATCAAGATGATGGAGATCATGGTGTCATGTTGGTGACGATGGAGATCATGTCATTGCTTTATAGATGGAGATCAAAAGCACAAGTTCATGGCCATATCATGTCACTTATGATTTGCATGTGATGTTAATCCTTTTATGCACCTGGTTTTGCTTAGGACGGCGGTAGCATTATAAGGTGATCCCTCACTAAAATTTCAAGATCAATTATGTTCTCCCCGACTGTGCACCGTTACGAAAGTTCGTCGTGTCGAGACACCACGTGATGATCAGGTGTGATAGACTCTACGTTCACATACAACGGGTGCAAGCCAGTGTTGCACATGCAGAACACTTGGGTTAAACTTGACAAGCCTATCTGTAACATCCCAATTTTATTAAATTAGGATGTTAATAGGATCATCATATTGCATATCATATCTTTATTGCATTTGGAGCTCATGATGTTCAAGTTTTTCCACACACATAAAATAATAGAGAGGATAATATGACGTCCTCAAAATATACACGAGTGGGGAAGTGTTGGACTAATATTTTGTGTTTTTAAAGTTGCAATGAAAATTATTTTTGTTAGCCACAAGTTAATTTATTTCATTAGAGAAATATATATATATATATATCTAAATTATATAAGCATGAATTAATGTTCCTTGTGCTCTATTTGACTAATAAGGATTTTAGGAATTTTCTGTTATTTTTTCTTTTTGTTTTCTGCTTCGGATCTAAAAAAACAAGGGTTATCAAAAAGAAAAAAATAGAAATACAACACACGCACACACGCACACCGCACGGCCCATCCAGGCCGATCGCTAGCTAGCGAGGCCACTCGCGAACGAGCGAGGCCGACCCAGCCAGGGCATCGGGCGCCCTAGCCATCGCACGCACGCATGCTCGCCCGAGCCCCATCTCTCTCTCGGTCAACTCTTTCTCTCACACGCGTGCAAGTGGGGCCAGAACCCCATCATCCCTAACCTCCCGCTCAGCCCGCACGGGATGAGGCCATGCCGCGCTCACCCGCAACCGCCGGCCGGAGCTCTCGGGACCGAACTTATCCCGCACTCCCGGACACCCTAGTTGCGCCTATAAATAGCCCAGAGCCTCCTCGCCCCATTCAGCCAACCCGCACCACCTCTCACCGCTCGTAGCTGCCGCCGTTGCCACTTGCATCTCGCCGGAGCCGAAGCTTTCCATCGAAGTTGTTGACGCCGGTGAGCCGCCATGACGCCTTCTTGCTTAGGGAATCAGACCCCCTCATCATCCCGCATCCGCCTGACATATTTTTGTGCCCCTAGGTTCGCCGAAGCCGCCGCCCCAACGACCTTCGTCGCAAGAATTCACCGAAGCTCCGCCCCTCGCTTCGCTCCCTCCAGTCGTTGCCATCGACCGCCGTCACCACCGCCCGGGAAACCCCGACGAGCCGCACCTTCCCGACCACCTCGCCTGAGCCGGAGTTCGCCGGAGCCGTCTCCCCGCTGTCGTCGAGTTCCTGCCCAACCCCGTCCTCGTCTCCGTGAGCACTCGCCCCCTCCTCTCTTTTGTTCGCTCGATTAGTTATTTTTTTTAGATCAAATCGGTAGATTAGATGTAGATTGGTTTTATTTATTTATTCTCAACCGGTACGCAGTTAACCGTGGTCTATGTTTAAATAACCACCGGTTTTTCTTTAGTTGGTTAGTTCGCGAACGTTCACCGTGTAGCCGTCGCGGCGAACGCAGTGAACAAGCCAGAGCCATCCACTTCGCGCTCTAGCCGCGAACGTTCATACTTTAAAGTTTTCAAAAACGTTCCTGTACCAGTTTTATTCCAGATTTAATTCAAAACTTCAAAAGGCCTTAACTTTTTAACCGTAGATTGAAACGAGATGAAACCGGCGGCTAAATTTTCATATCGAATAGCCCTAACCAGAGAACCCATCGTTGCAAACTTTTGCAAATTCTAATTCGAAATTTTTTCAGATTTGAAATTAAATTTCATTAGGCCATATCTTCCAAATGGTATACCCGTTCAAAGTGATTCTTTTCGCACCACGTCACACGAACTAAATCCTTTGCCATGAACTTTTGCCGCAATAATTTATACACAACTATTTTTTGTTCACCATAATTTTACTAGGATACCTTGTAGGAACACTAGTGCATGTCTCGAACTTTGAACACTATTTATACTTTGAAAAAAAATCATGCTAATGACTTGTGTTGGATTTTATTTGGCTTTTGCAAATATATTTTTTGCATGTTTTCTTTAGTTGTTGAATGCTTGTTTATGTGTGTTTCTTTACTTTTGCGATAGATTGTCCGGACTGCGAAGCAGAATACTACCACTCCCTAGAACTTCACTCCCAGCACGAAGGCAAGTTACATTTTGATCATACATGTTTTACCTATGGTTTATTTTTGCACATAGTCCTTTGATGTTGGATTGCATGGTAGGAGTTTTAATACTTGTTGGGTTTACTATCACCTAGTAGTTCATTTGTGGTAGGTTAGAACCGTACCAACTTTGTTGCCATCGTGTAATGTTACAATGCTTTGGCCAAGTAGACGTGGATTGGGGAGTGTTATCACTTGACATGTGAGTGAAAAAGTAGTAACTAGGACCTACTTTAATGAACTACCTGGGTGGAAATTGGTTTGTATGGTGGCGAAGTACAGTGGGAGCATTCATGGGAATCCATGGGAGTGCACACTAGTGGTCCGTCCACCCAGGCTCAAAGGGATCAACCTTATTTTCATGTCTAGAAGCTTCCGTGTGCAGCCGCAAGCCAATATGGGCTCTGTCTTAGTTTAGTAGATGGTGTGACCTCTTCCGGGATAGGCTAGAAGATGTAGATGATGTAGGTGTATCGGCATATCCATGGGTTAGGGGAAATGCTTTAGAAATACTATGTCTCGATCTTCCGATCAAGGATGTGGTCGAGTCTTGTGGGGAAAAGTGCACAACCTCTGCAGAGTGTAAATCTAATCGATTAGTCGTGTCCCCGATCATGGACAACTAGAGCTTTTAGTAGTGGAAATGTAGGGAGATCTCATCACTCTTAACTAATCAACTTGGTACCAAATTTTGGAATGATTGAGATAGGCATCATCTCAGACTTATGATATTTGTGGAAGTAGAACAATTATTTTGTATAGGGAAAAACTAGCTTTATGCAAAACTAAACTTAGAGCTTTCCACCAGCCAAATTGCATGTACTATGTAGGCTCATTACACTTTATGATGTGACTTGCCAGTACATTCCATGTACCGACCTACACGACTGCAACTTATCATGTTGCAGATTTATCTGACGACGAATAAGCTGCGATAGGTGGTTGTTCTACACTCAGCTTGCTCGTGGAGTTGATGGAATCGTTACACTTATTTGCTTCCGCATTATTTTTGTTTTACATGGCCTTAGTCCACATTAATGTAATAAATACTCTTTGAGGATTCTCGATGCAATAAATGTGTGATTGAACTCTGTTGTAAATCCTCAAGTACTGTGTGTGTCAGCGTACCGATCCAGGGAGGACACTTAAGCACAGAGACTCCGATCCCTTGAGATCAGGTCGCTACACTAGCATGTACAAACATGGCCTTGGAACACAAGAGACTGAAAGGTCGAACATGAGTCATATAGTAGATATGATCAACATGATGATGTTCGCCATTGAAACCACCTCAGCTCACGTGATGATCGGACTTGAGTTGGTGAATTTGGATCATGTATCACTCGAATAACCGGAGGGATGTCAATTTGAGTGGGAGTTCTTAAGTAATATGATTAATTGAACTCATTGTCATGAACTTAGTCAATACTGTATTTGCAAATTATGTTGTAGATTACTGCTTCTAACAGCTTCTAACCGCTTCTAACAGCTTATCAGCCGGCTTTATGCCATCTCCGGCTAACCAGTTTAGCCGCGGTTATGAGAGGTTTTTTACCGACGGGTAGCTAACATCTCATGACCCGTGAATAGCGGTTTCTTACCTCCGGGTACAGCTTCTAATGCCTATTAGCCGGCGTAAGGCCATGTAAAAACAGCTAAGGAAATTAGCTGTGGTGAACGACGGCTTCTTACCTTCGGGTACAACTTCTAATGCCTATTAGTTGTTCTTATAAAAATCCGGCTAAGGAAAATTAGCCACGGTGAGGGCAGCTTCTTACCTTCGGGTACAGCTTCTAATGCTTATCCACCGGCGTTTACGCTATATTATTACCTCCGGGTGTATCTTCCAAAACGCCTTATCGTCCAGGCGTTACGCCATCTCCGGCTGACCAGATTAGCCGTAATTACCAAAAAGGGAGTGACCACCTCCAGGTGTAGCTTACCTAATCTTGGCTGCAGGTGTCCTCTATGATGACAAGGCAAGTCTAAATGATTCAAAGCATACAGAGACAAATGGCGGCCACAAGCCGGATCATCTTCTAGAAACATCATGACAAGTTTCAGACAAGTTTCATCTAGCTATTACACTCCTAGAGGAGATCAAAATTTCAGACAAGTTTTTCAGCCGTCACACGGCGGGTTAAGCTAATACAAGTTTTTAAAGTGGAAGCTAATTAGCTGACGGGTCATCCTACGCCGGCTCTTCTGTGGCCCTGATCTGGAAGTTGCCCAAATCCCAATTGCAGTTCGTTAGAGCCGCAAAAGAGTCTTCGAAATAAGGTGACGGGTCAAGATCTGGAGCAAAAAGGTCCTTACTCCGAGCAGGCGTCAAGTCTTTGCACTCGTACAAAGGACCACAGACTCTCTTCTGCTCCGGGTCATAGGGTGCTTGATAAGTTGATAGATCAACCTCCTCCACCAAGATAGATGCTAACACCCGGGACTCCTTCATGCACCGGCTGTAGTCAGCGTCAGTAAACTCTGAGCCGTCATCTTTCCTTGAAGGGAAGCCCTCCATCATCTCGGCGGCTCTTAGACCCGAAGCAAAGGCCAAAGCCCGACTAATGCCCGCAATGGCCCCTTGGCGGGCGGCTGATTTCTTGAGCTCGGTGATTTGCTTAGGCATGGTGGAGAAGACCTCTAAAACACCCCTGAGAGTCGTCGGAATTTTATCCTTATATTGCATGGCCTTGATAGTGCAGATTGCACCACAGTACAACTGCTCAGCTAAGGTATAGATAGCCTTCAACGGCATTAGGCTATCAGAAGCCAACTGCCGGCTCCTAGGACCTATATAAACCGAACAATTCAGATGAGTCGCCAGTCTAAGTAAAGGTGAAGCCATTTGAAACACAGAGTTGTCAGAAGCTTACCAAAGAGGGCAGCTGACATCTTGCTTATGTGACGCTTCAAGCCTTGGAGTTCATCCGCCACAGCTATCAGCCGCTGGTCGGCGTCATCCGCCCATTGGGTCAAAGCGGTCTTCTCAGATTCAGCTGACTCCTTAAGAGCAGCAAAATCGGCCTTGATTGTGGCCAGCCCTTCAGAGAGAAGCCGACACTTTTCATCAGTGACACTGCGGGCTTCTTGTTGAGCCGCCAGGTTGGTCTTTTGGTCCATCAACTGCGACCCGTCTTCATTTAAGGCTCCCTATGACATGTCAAAAAACAGAATAAGTCGCCAGAATGGAAATCGTATCAAATGATGAAGGTTAAAGACAAATTTATACAAGTCTCAAGCAGATTGCAAGCAATATGTTTGACACTTGGGGGCTAATGTATATTTGATCTTCGAGAAATCAGTACAGTTTCGGCTCATCTTCATCAAAGTTAATCCGGAACTTGGGGTTACAATATGGCTCTTCAAATTGACTTATACTAAAAGCTCCGACTCAACGTTATCAAGTTTGAGTTGGCCCTTGGGGGATACAAGTGGTTCTTTAGTCTATCTACATTAAAGCTCCGACACAACTTTATCAAGTTTGAGTCAGTACTTGGGGGCAATGGATTTGGATTTTCTACAGAGGATCAGAAAAGACCCGGTTCAACTCTTAAGCTAGAATTGAACTAGCCCTTGGGGGCTAAGTAAGGTTATAGCAAGAGGAGGAGTACCTCATATTTTAGCTTCATCAAGTTGACCAGCCGAGGTTCTAGATCTTGGCTGGTGGAAAGCCGGTTCATATACCCGGCGTGGAGTTCTTCGGCTGTCATTTTCTCAAAAGAAGAGTCGAAGTCCAGCTTCTTGGAGGCCTCGGCCGACTCTTTATGCATGGTCAGCACGTGGGCCGGAGGAGACTGAGGAGCAGAACCGGTGATTGCGACTTCCGGAGGTGTAGTGGTCTTGGCAGGACTTGGCGGTTTCAAAGGACCCCTTAGAGGGCTCTCCGGATAATATCTTCAGCAGCCGGCTCAGTGGAGGCAATTGGCGGATCTACATCCGGTTGTGGCTCCTCCGGTTGTTCTTGCTCCGGCTCTTGAGCAACAGGGCCGAGGGAGGGCTTGTTGGTCTTCCGACACTTGGCTTGAGCACTATAAGATAGAAAGATCGGAATCCAAAGGATATTACTACCCTACAATGAACCGGATGTTATAGTGGAAAAACACTTACAACGGGTTGATCTTGGGAGGCGGCAGAGCGGTCGCCGAAGAGTCGCCGGAAGAGGGTGATTTTTGAGATGAAATTTAAGAAAGATGAGACAACACCAAGGTTATAAAGAGAAATGAATCAAATAGGAGCACATACCTCTGCGGGGCGTTTCTTTGGAGCTGGCGAGTTTGGCAAGCCAGACATAAGCTCAGTGGAGCCGGCGCTCCGGGTCTGGCGACGTTCAGCCTGTTGTTGCTTTTTCAAAAGAAAGTCGGGAGCCAGATAAGCGAGAGGATCAGAAAGAGGAACTTTTCTGATAGCCCGCCACGGCTTTCGGGGGACAAAATACTCTGAGCCGGAAGAAACATAGTTTACCTTAGGGGCCTTGGCACGGCTGGTCTCCATGTCATCCTATGAGTCAAACAAGCATTGGTAAAGCAGGAAGGCAAAGTATCAAACAGACAACTAAAACTTTACCTCTGAGCTGGATGACGGTGGCGGGTCAAACCATTCCTCTCGCGGGGCGTCTCTCTTTGGCTTCTTGGCTGGAGCTTTCTTCTTGAGCTACTTCGGAGGAGGGACGTATTCCTTCCTCTGGAAATCAGAGTCGGCCTGCGAAAATAAACCGGAGAAGAGTAATAGATCAGCAAGGTACAAACAAAAATCCAAGAGACGGATGGAAAGAAATTGACTTACATCTGGAGCCGGATTGTTGACGCTAAAAGGTGTCAGGTCAATGGCGCCGCATGAGCCTGAGGCTTCATGGACAAGGCTCCGGATGACAATGGTGATGTCATCCTCTATCAGGGTTGATTGACTGAAGCATAAGGAGCTATCATATTTGCCTTCATATTCACACATAAGTCGGCTTCTATGGCTTAAGGGCATGATCCGCCAAGAAATCCAGCAGCGGATCAAATCCAATCCAGTTAAACCATTGGCCATGAGTGCCTTGATCTTGGCATGAGCCAGCTCATACCTAGCACGTTCCAAAGCTGAGAGCCGACCAGGAAGTTTCGAATTTGTCCTGTGCCGGGAGGGACGATAACCCGGTAATGGGCGCTCATTCTCAGGAGAGGTGTCCTTGCAGTAGAACCAAGTCTTGTTCCAATCCTTCGGATGACTCGGCATCTGCGCAGCCGAAAAGATGATGTCTCTGCATCGTTGAATGGAAATACCGCCAAGCTCTAGACTCGGACCACCTTTCATTTCGGTTTGGCGATTGGCATAGAAGAACTCTTGAAACAAACCCACAGACGGCTTGATTTGTAGGTAGACTTCGCAGGGCACTTAGAAATTGCATATGTTTGAAACAGAGTTGGGGGGCCAAGTCTTGAGGATGAAGCTTGTATAAGTGGAGAACATCACGGAAGAATTTCAAGCCAGGTGGCACGAATCCTCGCTCGATATGGTCAGAGAAAACTACTACCTCTCCTTTTTGGGGAGAGGGCCATGTTTCGTCACCCGGAACCTGCCAATGAAGGACCTCCTTGGAAGGAAGAGTGCTCGCGCCAACAAAATCCGTTAAGTATTCTTCCGTGATGCAAGACACGACCCAGTTGCATGAGTTGGAGGCGCGAGACATACTGGCGGCTTAAAGACTGTGCAAAATTAAATACACGGTGAGTTAAGAGCATGAAGATATCTATGAAGGATTACAAATTTAAGGGCTCTACGAATAATGTGCCATGATCCGGCTGATGAGAGCCGGAAAGGCATGGTAGATCAACAAGGAAAGGAGGGTGAAAATCGGGTAAGTCCTGAAAACAGGTTTCACAAACTACCACTACAATTACGGATCTACAAAGCCGGAAGAAATGTTCTTATTTTCGACCTAGCAATGAACAGGTGAAGCAGAATAAAGAAAACAGAGCCGCGACGGATCCACACATTGCGTACGGCCACCCCGTACGCGGCAGCACGGCAGAGACACGCGTTAAAGGTGTCAACAACGTCGGAGTACACCAACGATGGTGCTAGCGAAGCCTGAGCAGCGGCGGCGGAGCTTCCACAAAACCTACTACGGCGGCAATGGATCTAAGGAGGAGCTTGGGCTTACCGATGATGGAGCAGTGGACGCGGAAGAAGCTCTGGATCGACACAGGTTTATGCAGCAGCCTGGTTGATGACGATGCGAAGACGGCACCAGAGCTGGGAGTGCTGGAGCAGAGACGACGAGAGGAAGATGATGAAGGGTGAGCGGGAGAAGGAAAATTTCCACCCGCAACAGGTCTTATTTAAAGAGAAGACAAGGCAGGCGCGAAAATCTAGGCGACGAAAACCATTTGACCGAGGCGGATGCCTCGATTTTTGGGCTGACCATTTAATAAATGATTCGGTGGTACGTCAGCTGATCTTTCTTGCAGGGACCATGTGACATCACACCGGGTCATCACCGGGCGACTCGCCGAAGATCAAAAGAAAGGGATGAAGTGAGCAAGCTCAATTCAACCTGGGGCCTAATGTTGGGGATATAACCCCGCAATATGACCCGCCATTAGGGTTCTGAGTCACATTGATAGCTCGTGAGCCGGCCCAAGGGTGAGCCGTAAAGTCTACGACCCAGGAAGATAAGAGGCTCAAGGTGTGGGCCACAAGGTGGCCCGGACGGAGAAGACCTGGGTGTGTAAGCCGCTCGGGGACAGCTTGGACAAGAAGATAGAGGAAGACTCAGATCGACAATGAGACTCGGTTAGACAATTATAAAGACCCGTGGTCCTGACCTCCTATATAAAGGCAGACCCGAGACGATTTAGAGGAGGGAAAATCGAGAACTAGGTCAAGCTTTAGCTCCCTTGTAATCGATACAACAAGCAATACAAGAACAAGCAGGACGTAGGCTATTACCTCGACTTGACGGGCCGAACCCGGGTAAACTCGTGTCCTTCGTCCCAATCAACCCCTTTGAGTCTATCACGTTAGCAATGGCCTCGAATCCAAGTCCGTTCACCCGGACATCTGCCGTGATAAATCCACGACAGGGAGTGTTATCACCTTGACATGTGAGTGACAAAGTAGTAACTAGGACCAACTTTAATGACCTACCTGGGTGGAAATTGGTTTGTATGGTGGCGAAGTATAGTGGGAGCATTCATGGGAATCCATGGGAGTGCACACTAGTGGTCCGTCCACACAGGCTCAAAGGGATCAACCTTATTTTCATGTCTAGAAGCTTCCGTGTGCAGCCACAAGCCAATATGGGCTCTGGCTTAGTTGAGTAGATGGTGTGACTTCTTCCGGGATAGGCTAGCAGATGTAAATGATGTAGGTGTACCGGCCTATCCGTCGGTTAGGGGAAATGCTTTCAAAAAACTATGACTCGATCTTCCGATCAAGGATGTGGTCGAGTCTTGTGGGGAAAGTGTATAATCTCTGTAGAATGTAAATCTAATCGATTAGCCGTGTCCCTGGTCATGGACAACTTGGGCTTTTAATAGTGGAAATGTAGGGAGATCTCATCACTCTTAACTAATCAACTGGGTACAAAATTTTGGAAGGATTGAGATGGGCATCATCTCATACATACGATATTTGTAGAAGTAGAACAATTATTTTTGATAGGGAAAAACTAGCTTTATGCAAAACTGAACTTAGAGCTTTCCACCAGCCAAATTACATGTACTATGTAGGCTCATTACACTTTATGATGTGACTTTCCAGTACATTCCATGTACTGACCTACATGGTTGCAACTTATCATGTTGTAGATTTATCCAACGACGAATAAGGTGCGATAGGTCGTTGTTCTGCACTCAGCTTGCTCGTGGAGTTAATGGACTCGTTACACTTATTTGCTTCTGCATTATTATTGTTTTACATGGCCTTAGCCCACATTAATGTAATAAATAATCTTTGAGGATTCTCAATGTAATAAATGTGTGATTGAACTCTGTTGTAAATCCTCAAGTATTGTGTGTGTCAGCATACCGATCCAGGGAGGACACTTAAGCACAGAGACTCCGATCCCTTGAGATCAGGTCGCTACACTAGCATGTACAGACATGGCCTTGGAACACAAGAGACTGAAAGGTCGAACATGAGTCATATAGTAGATATGATCAACATGATGATGTTCGCCATTGAAACCACCTCAGCTCACGTGATGATCGGACTTGAGTTGGTGAATTTGGATCATGTATCACTCGAATAACCGGAGGGATATCAATTTGAGTGGGAGTTCTTAAGTAATATGATTAATTGAACTCATTGTCATGAACTTAGTCAATACTGTATTTGCAAATTATGTTGTAGATTACTTGCTCGCGTTGTAGCTCCCTTGAATTTTTATATGTTCCTAGAGAAATAGAGTTGAAAGATGATGGTAGCAATATTGCGGAACGGTCCATGATCTGAGGATTTTACTCATTGCTGCATAGAAGGCTTATGTCCTTAATGCACCGCTCGATGCGCCAACCCCTCTAGCATCGTCTGTAGATGTTGTGAACATCTGACAGGCATGTTCTGATGACTACTTGATAGTTTAGTGCATCATGCATTACGGCTTAGAATTGAGGCTCCAAAACGTTTTGAACGTCACGGAACATATGAGATGTTCTAAGAGCTGAAATTAGGATCTCAGGCTCGTCCCGTGTTGCGAGATATGAGATCTCCAACAAGATTCTTTTCCTGCAAGATGAAGGAGAATAGCTCAATCATTGAGCATGTGCTCAGATTGTCTGGGTGCTACAATCGCTTGAATTGAGTGGGAGTTGATCTTTCAGATAAGATAGTGATTGATATAGTTCTCCAAGTCACTGTAACTAAGCTACTAGAACTTGGTGATGAACTATAAAATGCCAGGGATAGAAATAATGATCCCTGAGCTATTCGCGATGTTTGACACCGTGAAGGTAGAAATCAAGAAGGAGCGTCAAGTGTTGATGGTTATTCAAACCACTAGTTTCGAGAAGGGCAGGAGCAAGGAGGGAAACTTCATGGATAGCAAGTCAGTTGATGCTCCAATGAAGCAACCCAAAGTTGAACCCAAACCCGAGACTAAGTGCTTCGATTATGAGGAGTGCGGTCGCTGAAGCGGAACAACCCTAGATACTTGATAGATAAGAAGGCTGGCAACGTCGACAGAAGTATATTTGATATACGTGTTATTGTTGTGTACCTTGCTAGTACTCCTAGTAGCACCTGGGTACTGGATACTGGTTCGGTTGCTAAATGTTAGTAACTCGAAATAAAAACTACGGAATAAACGGAGAACTAGCTAAGGGTGAGGTAACGATGTGTGTTGGAAATGTTTCCAAGGTTGATGTGATCAACATCGCACGCTCTCTCTACCTTCGGGATTAGTGACGAACCTAAATAAATGTTATTTGGTGTTTTGCGTTGAGCATGAACGTGATTAGATCGTGTTTATTGCAACACGGTTATTCATTTAAGTTAGAAAATAATGGTTCTTCTGTTTACATGAATAATACCTTCAATGGTCATGCACCCAGTGAGAATGGTTTGTTGAATTTTGATCATAGTAATCCACATGTTCATAACATTGATGCCAAAAGATACAAAGTTAATAATAGTAGTACCACATACTTGTGGCACTGCCGCTAAATGTCATATTGGTATAAAACACATGAAGAAACTCCATGACGATGGATCTTTGGACTCATTCGATTTCGAATCGGTTGAGACATGCGAACCATGCCTCTTGGTCAAGATGACTAAGGACCCTGTTTTCTGGATTGATGGAGCGGGCAAGTGATTTATTGGAAATGATACATGTTGATGTATGCAATCCAATGATTCTTACAGCGTGCGGTAGATATCGATATTTTCTTACCTTCACTGATGATTTGAGTAGATATAGTGTATATTTACTTAATGAAACACAAGTCTGAATCGTTTGAAATATTCAAGCAAATTCAGAGTGAAGTTTAAGATCATCATGACAAGAAGATAAAAATGTATGCGATATAATCGTGGAGGTGAATATCTGAGTTACGAGTTTGGAATACAACTTTAGACAATTTGAAAGTTGTTTCACAACTCATGCCACAAGGAACACCATAGTGTGATGGTGTATTCGAACATCATAGTCATGCTCTATTGGATATGGTGCATGCTATGATGTCTCTTATCATTTTGCTATTATAATTTGGGGTTATGTATTAGAGACAACTACATTCACTTTAAAAGGGGCACCATCTAAATCCATTGAGATGACACCATATGGTTTGGTAGAAACCTAAACTTGTCATTTCTTAGATTTCGGGAATGTGATACTTATGTCTGATAAGCTCGAACCCAAAGCGGACAAATGCATCTTCATAGAATACCCTAAGAACAGTTGGGTGAACCATCTATCTCAGATCCAAGCATAAAGTATTTGTTGCTAAAACTGGGTCCTTTCCCGAGGAAAAGTTTCTCTAGAAAGAGCTGAGTGGGAGGAAGATAGAACTTGATGAGGTTGTTGAACCTTTGTTTCAACCAGAGAGTAGCGCAGCGTAGAAAGATGTTTTTGTGGAACCTACGTCAGTTGAAGAGGAAGTAAATGATGATGATAATGAAGCTTCGGATCAAGTTACTATCGAACCTCGTAGGTCGACAAGGATGCGTACTACTCCTGTGTAGTATGACAACCCTATCTTGGAGGTCAAGTTGTTGGACAACGATGAACCTACGAGCTATGGAGAAGCGATGATGGGCCCGAATTCTGACAAATGGTTAGAGGTCATGAAATCCGAGAAAGGATCCATGTATGAAAACCAAGTATGGACTTTGGTAGACTTGCTCGTTGGACGGCAGGTCGTTGAGTACAAATGGACCTTTAAGATGAAGACATACGCTGATGGTGAATGTCACCATTTATAAAGCTCAACTTGTCACAAAGAAGTTTCCGCCAAGTTTAAGGAGTTGACGAAAATGAAACTTTCTAAATCGTAGCGATGCTAAAGTCTATTGGAATTATGTTAGCAGTTGCTGCATTTTTCAATTATGAAATCTGGCAGATCGATGTCAAAAACATCATTTCCTTCCATGAGGAAAGGTTGTATGAGATACAACTAGAAGGTTTTGTCAGTCCTAAGGATGCTAAAAGGTGTGCAAGCTCCAGTGATCCTTCTATTGAATGGAGCAAGCATCGAGTTGGAATGTACGCTTTGATGAGGTGATGAAAGTTTTTGAGTCTATACAAAGTTTATGAGAAACTTGTATTTACAATAAAGTGAGTGGGAGCACTACAGAATTTTTGATAAGCATATGTGGTTGACATATTATTGATCAAAAATGATGTAGAATTTTTGGAAAGCATAAACAGTTGTTTGAAAAGAGTTTTTCAAAGGAAGACCTGGATAAAGCTACCTAATTGTTGAGCTTCAAGATCTATAAAGATAGATCAAGATGCTTGATGAGACTTTCAATGAGTACATACCTTGACAAGATTTTGAAAGAGTTCAAAATGGATCAGTCAGAGAAAGAGTTCTTGCTTGATTTGTAAGGTGTGAAGTTGAGTGAGACTCAAAGCTCGACCACGGCAGAAGAAAGGGAAAGGACGAACGTCGTCCCCTATGCCTTAGCCATAGGCTCTGTATAGTATGCTATGCTATGTACCGCACCTGTGTGTGCCTTACCATGAGTCCGTCAAGGGGTACCAAAGTGATCCTGGAGTGGATCACTGGACAGCGGTCAGGATTGTCGTTAGTTACTAGAGGACAAAGGAAATATTTCTTGATTATGGAGGTGATAAAGAGTTCGTTGTAAAGGGTTACGTCGATGCAAACTTTAACACCAATTCGGAAGACTATGAGTAGCAATCCGGATACGTATAGTGGAGCAGCCATTTGGAAAAGCTCCAAGTGGAGTGTGGTAGCAGTGTCTAGAGTATGACATAGAGATTTGCAAAGTACACACGGATCTGAATGTCGCAGACCCGTTGACTATAAGATCTCTCTCACATGCAAAGCATGATCGATCCCTAGAACTCATTGGGTGTTAGATTCATAACAATGCGAATCACATGGTGATGTGAACTAGATTACTGACTCTAGTGCAAGTGGGAGACTATTGGAAATATGCCCTAGAGGCAATAATAAATTTGCTATTATCATATTTCCTTGTTCATGATAATCGTTTATTATGCATGCTATAATTGTATTGATCGGACACTTAGATGCATGTGTGGATACATAGACAAAACCATGTCCCTAGTATGCCTCTAACAGACTAGCTCGTTGATAAAAGCTGGTTAAGGTTTCATAGCCATGGACATGAGATGTCATTTGATATCGGGATCACATCACTAGGAGAATGGTGTAATGGACAAGACCCAAACAACAAACGTAACATATGATCATGTCAGTTTAATGCTACTATTTTCTGCATGTCAAGTATCTTTTCCTATGACCAAGATATCATGAAACTCACTGACACCGGAGGAGTGCCTTGTGTGTATCAAACGTCGCAACGTAACTGGGTGACTATAAAGGTACTCTATAGGTATCTCCGAGAGTGTCTATTGGGTTGGCATGCATCAAGACTGGGATTTCTTACTCCGTGTGACGGAGAGGTATCTCAGGGCCCACTCGGTAATACAACATCACAACAAGCCTTGCAAGCAATGTGACTAAGTGCTAGTCACGGGATCTTGTATTACTGAATGAGTAAAGAGACTTGTCGGTAACGAGGTTAAACTAGGTATGGAGATACCGACGATCGAATCTCGGGCAAGTAACATCATACGGGATTAACTCAATCCTTGACATAGAGGTTCGACCGATAAAGAGCTTCGTAGAATATGTAGGGACCAATATGGGCATCCAGGTCCCGCTATTGGTTATTGACCATAAAGGTGTCTCGGTCATGTCTACATAGTTCTCGAACCCGTAGGGTCTGCACACTTAAGGTTCGGTGACATTTCGGTAGTATAGAGTTATGCATGGTGGTGACCAAAGGTTGTTAGGAGTCCCAGATGAGACCCCGGATGTCACGAGGAGCTCCGGAATGGTCCGGAGGTAAAGATTGATATATAGGAAGTCCTGTTTTGGTCACCGGAAAAGTTTTTGGCTCATTGGTACTGTACCGGGAGCGCCGGTAGTGTACCCTCCTCCTCCCAAGCCTCCTCCTCCTCTCCTCCTATATATACTAGAGGGTTTTAGGGTTTTGGCACAAGATTTCAGCCACGTGCTACCCTCTCCTCTAGTGCATAGTTTCTCCTCTAGATTGGTTTTCAGCGGTGCTTAGGCGAAGCCCTACCGGAATAGCTCCACCACCATCGCCGCAATGGTGTCGCGCTGCCAGAGAACTCGTCTACCTCTCCGCTCCCTCTTGCTGGATCAAGAAGGCTCAGATCGTCATCGAGTTGTATGTGTGCTGAACGAGGAGGTGCCGTCCGTTCGGCGCTAGATCGGAAGGATCATGATGAGATCGCGGGACGGATCGTGATGAGTTCTCGGGACGGATCGTGATGAGTTCGCGGGACAGATCGTGATTGGATCGCGGGACGAATCATGATGAGATCGTGGGATGCTCGGCGATTTGGATCGCGAAGACGTTCGACTACACCAACCGCGTTTCTTAACGCTTCCCGCTTAGTGATCTACAAGGGTATGTAGATCCACTCCCCCTCTCATAGATGCTCATCACCATGGATAGATCTTGCATGTGCGTAGGAAATTTTTTGTTTCCCATGCAACGTTCCCCAACATAAATCCCATGAGATTTGAGAAGGAAAAAATCCAAAGGTGGAGAGGTGGAAAGAGTTTCCAAGTGGAATGGAGGAATACTACTCCCGATAGGATTGGAGTAGGACTCCTCCACCTCCAATTTTGACCAAACCTTGAGGGTATGAAGCTGCCTCCTCCCCCCTCCCTCCTATATATACTAGAGGATTTAGAGGGAAGATCTAACCCTAATTGCCACATGCTCCCTCTATTTCATCTAGATCGGTTTCTCCTCTTGTCTAGTTTGACGGTGCTTAGGCGAAGCCCTGCCGGAATAGTTCCACCACCATCGCCGTCGCGCCGTCGTGCTGCCAGAGAACTCATCTACCTCTCCGCTCCCTCTTGCTGGATCAAGAAGGCGGATATCGTCATCGAGCTGTACGTGTGCTGAACACGGAGGTGTCGTCCGTTCGGTGCTAGATTGGAAGGATCCTGATGAAGATTGCGAGACGATTCGTGATTTGATATCGGGACAGATCATGATGGGATCGCGGGACAGATCGTGATTGGATCACGAGATGGATCGTGATGGGATCACGGGACGCTCGGCGATTTGGATCATGAAGACGTTCGACTACATCAACTGCGTTTCTTAACGCTTCCCGCTTAGCGATCTACAAGGATATGTAGATCCACTCTCCCTCTCGTAGATGCTCATCACCATGGATAGATCTTGCATGTGTGTAGGATTTTTTTTGTTTCACATGCAACATTCCCCAATAGTAATATGAGTGTCATGCTATTGAATAGTTGTGAACTGAAGAGATACGTGTGTTAAAGCTTGTGATTCTCGTAGCATTCATGTATGCTGAACCGCTATGTAACGAAGTCGGAGCATGACTTGTCTAATGATTGTCGACCTTTGTGTGAGGGTCGGGAGCGCGCGATGGTAAACACCTACCAACCTCTCCCCTAGGAGCATGCGTCTAATGCTTTGTTTGATGACTAATAGACTTTTGCAATAAGCATGTGAGTTCTTTATGACTAATGTGAGTCCATGGATTATACGCACTCTCACCCTTCCATCTTTTCTAGCCTCTCTAGTATCGCGCAACTTTCATCGGTACATGGCCAATTCTGGAGGCAACCGTTAGGAGGCATATGATGTGGACATGCTCAACCAAGATATCGTAGAGGTGCATGATACATCTCCAATGTATCTATATTTTTTGATTGTTCCATGCTATTATATTATCTCTTTTGGATGTTTTGTATGCATTAATATGCCATTTTATATTATTTTTTAGACTAACCTATTAATCTAGAGCCTCGTGCAAGTTTATGTTTTTTCCTTGTTTTTGAGTTTCGTAGATAAGGAATATTAACCGAAGTCCAAACGGAATAAAACCACGAGACTTGAGAACCAAGGTAGAAGAGCTGCCACGGGGCCACAAGCCTGCTTGCCGCGGCCAGGGGGGTACCCCACGCCGGGCAGGCTTGTGGGCCCCTGGCACCTCCTCTAACCCTAATCTTCATCCTATAAATACCAAAATATTACATCATTATCATAACGAGCCACGAAAACACTTTTCTACTGCCAGAAGCCTCCGTTCCCGAAAGATCCAATCTTGGAGCCTTTTCCGGTAATCTGTCGGAGGGGGATTCAATCATGAAGGGCATCTACATCAACTCTGTTGCCCCTCCGATGATGTGTGTGTAGTTCACCATAGACCTACGGGTCCATATCTAGTATCTAGATGGCTTCTTATCTCTCCTTGCTTCTCAATACCATGTTCCTCATGATCCTCATGGAGATCTATCCGATGTAATAATCTTTTGCGATGTGTTTGTTGAGATCCGATGAATTGTGGGTTTATGTTCAGATTGTCCATGAATATTATTTGAGTATTTCCTGAATTCTTATATGCATGATTTCATATCTTTGCAAGTCTCTTCTATTTATTGGTTTGGTTTGGCCAGCTAGATTGGTAATTCTTGCAATAGGAGAAGTGCTTAGTTTTGGATTCAATCTTGCAGTGTCCTCACCCAGTGACATAGTAGGGGTAGCGAGGCATGTATTGTATTGTTGTGATCAAGGGTAAAGGGTTTTCATCATATTTCTTGAGTTTATCCCTCTACATCATGTAATATTACCTAATGTGTTACTCTGTTCTTCATGAACTTAATACTCTAGATACAAGCAGGAGTCGGTCGATGTGTGGAGTAATAGTAGTAGATGCAGAATCGTTTCGGTCTACTTGGCATGGACGTGATGCCTATATGCATAATCATTTCCTTGGATATCTTCATAATTATTCGTTTTTTATTAATTGCTCGACAGTAATTTGTTCACCCACCGTAATACTTGCCACCATGAGAGAAGCCATCTAGTGAAACCTATGGCCCCCGGGTCTATTTTCAACGTTATATTTTCAGATCTAAAACCAAAAATACCAAAAATACTTGATGCCCTATTTTTACTTTTAGTTTTACTTTCCATTCAAGCATCCTATTATATCTATCTCTACTAGATCTCATCCTTGCAAATAACCGTGAAAGGATTGACAACCCCTTTATAGCGTTGGGCGCAAGAGTTTGATTCGTTCTGCAGGTATATCTATTGGTGGCTCGCTTGTGTATCCTAATAGATTGATACCTTGGTTCTCAAAAACCGAGGGAAATACTTATATACTTTGCTGCATCAAACCATTCCTCTTCACAAGAAACCAACGCATGCTCGACAAGTAGCAAGAAGGATTTCTGGCGCCGTTGTCGGGGAGATACATAGCAAGTCAAGAATACTAAGTACCCATCACAAACACATCTCTTTCATTTACATTATTTGCCATTTGCCTCTCGTTTTCCTCTCCTCGACTTCTAAAATGATTTTCAAAAAGATTTGCCTTTCGCCCTGGTTCATTCGTCTCCTTGTTTGATTTTTCTTGCTTGAGTCCTTGATTGCTTCCTTTGTCATGATGACTCAAGAGAATTCCAAGTTGTGTGAATTTTCCAATACTAATAATAATGATTTTATTAGTACTCCGATTGCTCCCGCCACTAGTGCGGAATCTTATGAAATTAATGTTGCTTTTCTCAATCTTGTTATGAAAGAACAATTCTCTGGCCTTGCTAATGAAGATGCCACATCCCATCTTAATACTTTCGTTGAATTGTGTGCTATGCAAAAGAAAAAGATGTGTATAACGATATTGTTAAATTGAAGCTATTTCCGTTCTTACTACGAGATCGTGCTAAAACTTGGTTTTCTTCTTTTCCTAAAAATATTATTGATTCATGGAATAAGTGTAAAGATGTTTTTATTTCCAAGTACTTTCCGCCCGCTAAGATCATCTCCCTTAGGAACAATATAATGAATTTTAAGAAACCTGATCATGAACATGTTGCACAATCTTGGGAGAGGATGAAACTTATGATTATGAATTGCCCCACGCATGGCTTGAGTTTATGGATGATTATATAAATTTTCTATGCCAGATTGATTTTTTGCTTCTAGGAATCTCTTAGATTCCGCCGCGGGTGGAACTTTTATGGAAATCACATTAGGAGAAGCTACTAAACTCCTAGATGATATTATGGCAAATTACTCTCAATGGCACATCGAAAGATCTCCTACTAGTAAAAAGGTACATGCTATTGAAGAAATTAATACTTTGAGTGAAACGATGGATGAAATGATGAAATTGTTTGCTAGTAAGAGTGTTCCTATTGATCCTAATGATATGCCTTTGTCTTCTTTGATTAGAGATAATTATGAATCTGTGGATGTGAATTTTGTTGGTAGGAACAATTTTGGTAATAACGCTTATAGAGGTAATTTCAACGCTAGACCGTTTCCTAGTAATTACTCTAATAATTATGGTAATTCCTACAGGAATTCTTATGGAAATTATAATAAGATACCCTCTGATTTTGAGAGTAATATTAAAGAATTCATTAGTACGCAAAAAGGTTTCAATGCTATGATTGAAGAAAAATTGCTCAAGATTGATGATTTGGCTAGGAATATTGATAAAATTTCTCTTGAGATTGATTCATTAAAAGTTAGATTTATACCTCGCAAGCATGATATTAATGAGTCTTTAAAGGCTATGAGAATTTCTATTGATGAGTGTAAGGAAAGACCCGCTAGAGTTCATGCTAAGCGTGAATGGCTTGAAAAAGTATGTTCTCGTGATAATATTGATGAAGATCATAAAGTGATTGATGTTACTCCTATTGAATCTTTGTTTTCCAATGTTAATCTTGATAATGATGGGACTGGAGATGAGTCAACTATAGTTAAAAGGCGTCCCAATGATTCGGAGTTTTAGATCTTGATGCTAAGATTGATAAAAGTGGGTTTAAGAGGTCAAAACTTTAAATAGCAATGAACCCACTCCTTTGGATTTAAAAGACTTTAATCATAGTAGATGATCTTTGGTTGATTGTATTTCCTTGTTGCAATCCATGTTGAATTCTCCTCATGCTTATAACCAAAAAAAAGCTTTTACTAAACATATTGTTGATGCTATGATGAAGGCTTTTGAAGAAAAACTTGAGTTGGAAGTTTCTATACCTAGAAAGCTTTATGATGCATGGGAACCTACTATTAAGATTAATATTAAATATTATGAGTGACATGCTTTGTGTGATTTAGGTGCTAGCGATTCCACTATTCCAAAAACTTTATGTGATGTGTTAGGTTTCCGTGAATTTGATGATTGCTCCTTAAATTTGGATCTTGCGGATTCCACTATAAAGAAACCTATGGGAAGAATTAATGATGTTATTACTGTTGAAAATAGGAATTATGTGCCTGTAGATTTCATTGTTCTTGATACAGATTGCAATCCTACATGTCCTATTATTCTTGGTAGACCTTTCCTTAGAACGATTGGTGCAATTATTGATATGAAGGAAGAGAATATTAGATTCCAATTCCCATTAAGGAAGGGAATGGAACACTTACCTAGAAATAAAATAAAATTACCTTATGAATCTATCATGATAGCTACTTATGGATTGCATACCAAAGATGACAATACCTAGATCTATTGCGCTTTGCCTCGCTAGGGGCGTTAAACAATAGCGCTTGTTGGGAGGCAACCCAATTTTATTTTGCTTTCAGTTTTTCGCTTCTTTTTTGGTCTGTTTGGCACATTATTACTTATGTATTAGTTTTGTTTTTGTGTTTAAATTAGTGTTTAAGCCAAGTAAAACCTTTGGGGCGATCTATTGTAGTTGTTGATTTGATCTTGCTGGAAAACAGAAACTTTTGCGCTTAGTCCAGGATTTTTCTTAATTTTTCAAAGTGTCAAATTGATCTGAAATTTTTACACAGGATTGATATACAAATTTCCTTGGTTTTCCTAATTTTTCAGAATTTGTAAAGTTCCATAAGTATTCGAAGTTTACAGATTTCTACAGACTGTTCTTTTTTTGACAGATTCTGTTTTCTTTGTGTTGTTTGCTTATTTTGATGTATCTATGGGTCGTATCGGGGGGTATGAGTCATGGAGACGTTAGAATACAGTAGGTATTACAAAAATATAAATAAAGAATGAGTTCATAACAGTACCTAAAGTGGCCATTTAGTTTTCTTATACTAACGGATCTCATGAGTTTTCTGTTGAGTTTTGTGTTGTGAAGTTTTCGAGTTTTGGGTGAAGATTTCATGGACTATGGAATAAAGAGTGGCAAGATACTAAGATTGGGATGCCCATGGCACCCCAAGTCATATTCAAGGATACCAAAGAGCCTAAGCTTGGGGATGGCCCGGAAGGCATCCCCTCTTTCGTCTTCAATCCATCGGTAAATTTACTTGAGGCTATATTTTTATTCACCACATGATATGTGTTTTTCTTGGAGCATCTTGTATGATATGAGTCTTTGCTTGTTAGTTTACCACAATCGTGTTTGTTTCACACATCTTTAGAGAGAGACATGCTGAATCATGAATTTATTAGAATACTCTATATGCTTCACTTATATCTTTTGAGCTAGGTAATGTTGCTCTAGTGCTCCACTTATATCTTTTTAGAGCATGGTGGTGTTATATTTTATAGAAATTATTGAACTCTTGTTCCTCACCTATATTATTTTGAGAGTTTCTTAAAACAGCATGGTAATTTGTTTAGGTTATGAATTTAGTCCTAATATAATGGCATCCAAGAGGATATAATAAATACTTTCATATTAAGTGCATTAACAACTATGAGAAGTTGGATTCCTTGCATATACTTGTGAGATAATAGGGATTGTAATATGAGAGTCATGCTAGTGAGTAGTTGTGAAATGAAGAGATACATGAATTAAAGCTTGTGATTCCCGTAGCATGCATGTATGGTGAACCACTATGTAACGAAGTTGGAGCATGACTTGTCTAATGATTGTCGACCTTTGTGTGAGGGTCGGGAGTGCGCGATGGTTAACTCCTACCAACCTCTCTCCTTGGATCATGTGTCTAATGCTTTGTTTGATAACTAAGAGACTTTTGAAATAAGTACGTGAGTTCCTTATGACTAATGTGAGTCCATGGATTATACGCACTCTCACCTTTCCATCTTTGCTAGCCTCTCTAGTATCGCGCAACTTTCACCGGTACATCAAACCCTCCTTCCTCAAAACAGCCACCATATATTCCTCAAAACAGCCACCATAGCTACCTATTATGGCATTTCCATAGCCATTCCGAGATATATTTCCATCCAACTTCCACCATGTAGTTTTTCTATGACTTGCATCATCACTTCATATTGCATATAGAGTTTTATCTTGTCATAGGAATCGAGTTGTAATTTCTTTTTCTTTGAGTTATAAGTAAATAAAAGTGTGATGATTTTTCATTAATAGAGCACTGTCCCATGAGAGAAAAGGATGATGGAGGGTATGACTCCCTCACAAGTTGGGATGAGTATCCGGACTTTACAAAAATAAAAGAGGCTAGCGAAGCCCAAACAAAAAAAGAGGCCAAAGAAGCCCACCAAAAAATAAAATAAAAATGAGAGAAAGAGAGAAGGGACAATTGCCACTATCTTTTTCCACACTTGTGCTTCAAAGTAGCACCATGATCTTCATGATAGAGAGTCTCTATTTTGTCACTTTCATATAACTAGTGGATATTCATTTTGCACGACCACTTAGTTTTCTTTTTCAGCTTTCATACACTTAGGGTGTGTTTGGTAGAGAGCATGGAGGGTGCATGAGCTCAACAGTTCCCTCCTTGATCCACTTTTGCGTGTTTGGTAGCTTGTATGGTGCCTTCTCTGCATGCACGACCTCATCCAAATACCCTCTTAGCATGCATGAAGAGAGAACACCCCAACATCCGTTCATTGGTTAGCATGCATGAGCGAAGCGAGCGACAATGTGTTTCAAATAATGTTGAGAATTTCTAACAAAATAATTTAATTTTCGGAAAATGTTCAGAATACCAAGAATTGTTCAGATTCTCAAAATTTGATCAAAATTTCAAAAAATGACGGGATTTTCAAAATATGTTAAAAAATGAAAAATGTACATGAATTCATATCTGTCTAAATTTTCAAAATAGGTTTACATTTTGAAAAAAGATTTTATTATTATTATTATTTTAATGTGTTCAAATTTTCAAAAAAAATAAAATTTTAGAAATATCAATATCTAAAACTATGTTCAATTTTTCAAAAAAACTTCAGAATTTCCAAAAATGTTTAAATTTTCACAAAATGTTATTTTTTCATGTTTCAAAAAGTTGTTCACGATTTCGAAATGTTTTGTTGACTTGATTGAAAATACCGGTTGCTACAATACCTCCCGACATGTCTAAACAGATGCTAGCTGCCAAACAGAGTCTCAACTTAGCATGTCTTTGCACATACATCGCTACCAAACAACATCAAATGCATTTATTCAGCATGGCTACACTTAGCATGCATTAGAGAAGAACAACCATGCTAGGATGGGAATGCTACTAAACACACCCTTATAGCTCTAAGTGCATTTGTTGCATGGCAATCCCTACTCACTCACTAACTTAACTGGATAAAAGGCCTAGCTGGTCGTCACCCTCGTTTTAGACGCACACTCCTCCCCCACAACCAGCCGTCGTCACCACCTCCGGACCTCATTGTCCATCGCCAGCAAGGTTCGATCATCTCCTTCCCCTCCCCTCCCACTCGCACCTCCTCTGTTCGCGCACGTCAAGGAATCCATGGGATTCGTGTATATATTTGTTGCTCTATGTAGAATTTAAGTAGTGGTGAATTAACATTTTTAGTGATGTAGATTCCAATTAAGTTAGTTCCATGGATTGCTTATATAGAAACTTTCGTGAGTAGATTCCAATTAAGTTAGTTCCATGGATTTCTTGTCTAGAAATTTTAGTGATGTAGATTCCAATTAAGTTAGTTCCATGGATTGCTTGTGTAGAATTTTTCATGATGTAGATTCCAATTAATAGTTCCACATATTGTTTTTGTAGAAATTTTCGTGATGTACATTGCAGTTAAGTAAGTTCCATGGATTACTATTTGCTGTATAAGAAATTTTAATGGTGTAGAACCCGATTGATATATATTGTGTAGAATCCTATTGCTACTGTTCAATTGTAAAAATTCATATTGTAGATATTTGCTGTAGTATTGTTGACATACTTTAAACATAGTTTGCATAAGGTCATGGCCAATTCTGGAGGGAACCGTGAGGAGGCATACGATGTGGACATGCTCAACCGAGATATCTTAGAGGTGCATGACACGTCTCCAACGTATCTATAATTTTTTATTGTTCCATCCTATTATATTATCTGTTTTGGATGTTTTATATGCATTAATATGCTATTTTATATTATTTTTTAGACTAACCATTAATCTAGAGCCTAGTGCCAGTTTCTGTTTTTTCCTTATTTCTGAGTTTCGCAGATAAGGAATATTAAACGGAGTCCAAATAGAATAAAACCTCCGGAAAGATCTTTTCTAGAAAATATGGAAGCCACAAGACTTGAGAAACAAGGCAGAAGAGTTGCCACGGGGCCACAAGCCTGCTTCCTGCGGCCAGGGGGTACCCCGTGCCAGGCAGGCTTGTGGGCCCCTGGCACCTCCTCTAACCCTAATCTTTGTCCTATAAATACCCAAATAATCCAGCATTATCAGAACGAGCCACGAAAACACTTTTCCGCCACCAGAAGCCTCCGTTCCCAAGAGATCCAATCTTGGAGCCTTTTCCGGTAATCTGTCGGAGGGGGATTCGATCACGGAGGGCATCTACATCAACTCCATTGCCCCTCCAATGATGCGTGAGTAGTTCACCATAGACCTACGGGTCCATAGCTAGTAGCTAGATGGCTTCTTATCTCTCTTTGCTTCTCAATGCCATGTTCTTCATGATCTTCATGGAGATATATCTGATGTAATACTCTTTTGTGGTGTGTTTGTCAAGATCCGATGAATTGTGGGTTTAAGTTCAGATTATCCATGAATATTATTTGAGTCTTTCCTGAATTCTTATATGCATGATTTCATATCTTTGCAAGTCTCTTTGAATTATTGGTTTGGTTTGGCCAACTAGATTGGTAATTCTTGCAATAGGAGAAGTGCTTAGTTTTGGGTTCAATCTTGCGGTGTCCTCACCCAGTGACATAGTAAGGGTAGCGAGGCATGTATTGTATTGTTTCCATCAAGGGTAAAATGATGGGGTTTTCATCATATTGCTTGTGTTTATCCCTCTACATCATGTCATCTTACTGTTGGGGAACGTCGCATGGGAAACAAAAAAATTCCTACGCACACGCAAACCTATTCATGATGATGAGCATCTACGAGAGGGAGAGTGGATCTACGTACCCTTGTAGATCGCTAAGCGGGAAGCATTAAGAAACGCGGTTGGTGTAGTCGAACATCTTCGCGATCCAAATCGCCGAGCGTCCCGCGATCTCATCACGATCCGTCCCGCGATCCCATCACGATCCGTCCCGCGATCTCATCACGATCTGTCTCACGATATTGATCACGATCTGTCCCGCGAACTCATCACGATCCATCCCGCATCTCATCACGATCCGTCCCGCGAACCCTATGGCTCCTGCCGGTTGCCATACTCAAGGACATGTAAGTCGTGAAATTCTATACATCACATGATCATCTCATACATCACATATATCTCATCATGTAATTGGCCATATCACATCACAACATACCCTGGAAAAACAAGTTAGACGTCCTCTAATTGTTGTTGCATGTTTTACGTGGCTGCTACGGGTATCTAGCAAGAACGATTCTCACCTACGCATAAACCACAACGGTGATACATAGATTGCTTTTCAACCTTCTCAAGGACCGCCTTTGTCGGATCCGATCCAACTAAAGTGAGAGAAATTGTCACCCGCAAGCCATCTAAGCAACAAGTTGCGTCGAGGGAACCGGTCTCTCGTAAGCGTACGAGTAATGTTGGTCCGGGCCGCTTCATCTCACAATCCCGCTGAACCAAAATCCGACCAAGGGAGGAAGCAGGCTAAGCATCAACGCCCACAAACCTTTTGTGTTCTACTCGAGATCTCATCGAACCATCAACCTAGCTCATGATGCCACTGTTGGGGAACGTCGCATGGGAAACAAAAAATTTCCTACGCACACGCAAACCTATTTATGGTGATGAGCATCTACGAGAGGGAGAGTGGATCTACGTACCCTTGTAGATCGCTAAGCGGGAAGCGTTAAGAAACGCGGTTGGTGTAGTCGAACATCTTCGCGATCCAAATCGCCGAGCGTCCCGCGATCTCATCACGATCCGTCCCGCGATCCCATCATGATCCGTCCCGCGATCTCATCACGATCTGTCTCACGATCTTGATCACGATCTGTCCCGCGAACTCATCACGATCCGTCCCGCATCTCATCACGAACCGTCTCACGATCTCGATCACGGTTCTTCCAATCTAGCGCCGAACGGACGGCACCTCCGCGTTCAGCACACGTGCAGCTTGATGACGATCTCCACCGTCTTGATCCAGCAAGAGGAGGTGGATAGGAGAGAGAGTTCACCGGCAGCGTGACGGCGCTCCGGTGATGGTGGTGGAGCAATTCCGGCAGGGCTTCGCCTAAGCGCTGCAGAAAACCGATCTAGAGGAGAAACTATGCACCGGTGTAACGGGTAGCACGTGGCCAGAAATTCTGTCCAAAAACCACCCTATCCACTAGTTTATATAGGAGGAGAGGAGAGGAGAGGCAGCCAAGGCCTTTGGGTCAGCCGAAATAGGAGGTGGGAAGCAATCCTACTTCACCTCCAATCCTAGTTGGAGTAGGATTGCCTCCTATTGGATGATTTTCCACTTCTTGTTTTAGGACTTTCTCTCCTGCGCCATGGGCCTTTGTGGCTGTTTTCCCAGCCCACTAAGGGCTGGTTATTGTTATCCCACAGCCCATGGACCTCTTGGGGTCGAAATACCCCTCCCGGAGGCCTCCCGGTACACTACCGGCACTCCCGGTACACTACCGATGAGCCCGAAACTTTTCCGGAAACCAAACTGGGACTTCCTATATATGAATCTTTACCTCCGGACCATTCCGGAGCTCCTCGTGATGTCCAGGATATCATCCGGGACTCCAAACAAACTTCGGTCACCACCATACATAACTTTACACTACCGAAACGTCACCGAACCTTAAGTGTGCAGACCCTGCGGGTTCGAGAACTATGTAGACATGACCGAGACACCTCTACGGTCAATAACCAATGGCGGAACCTGGATGTCCACATTGGTTCCTACATATTCTACGAAGATCTTTATCGGTCGAACCTCTATGTCAAGGATTCAGTTAATCCCGTATAACGTTCCCTTTGTTCTGCGGTATGTTACTTGCCCGAGATTCGATCGTCGGTATCTCCATACCTAGTTCAACCTCGTTACCGGCAAGTCTCTTTTCTTGTTCCGTAATACAAGATCCCGCAACTAACAATTAGTCACATTGCTTGCAAGGCTTATTGTGATGTTGCATTACCAAGTGGGCCCCGAGATACCTCTCCGTCACACGGAGTAACAAATCCCAGTCTCGATCCATGCCAACTCAACAGACACCATCGGAGATACCTGTAGAGCACCTTTATAGTCACCCAGTTATGTTGCGACGTTTGATACACACAAGGCACTCCTCCGATATCCGTGAGTTGCATGATCTCATGGTCATAGGAACATATACTTGACATGCAGAAAACAGTAGCAATAAACTGACACGACCATATGCTATGTTTGTAGTTTGGGTCTTATCCATCACATCATTCTCCTAATGATGTGATCCCGTTATCTAATGACATCTCATGTCCATGGCTAGGAAACCTTAACCATCCTTTGATCAATGAGCTAGTCCATTAGAGGCATACTAGGGACATGGTTTTGTCTATGTATCCACACATGCATTTAAGTCTCCGATCAATACAATTATAGCATGGATAATAAACGATTATCATGAACAAGGAAATATGATAATAACTAATTTATTATTGCCTCTAGGGCATATTTCCAATAGTCTCCCACTTGCACTAGAGTCAATAATCTAGTTCACATCACCATGTGATTCGCATTGTTATGAATCTAACACCCAATGGGTTCTGGGGCTCGATCATGCTTTGCATGTGAGAGAGGTCTTATAGTCAACGGGTCTGCGATATTCAGATCCGTGTGTACTTTCAAATCTCTATGTCAAACTGTAAACACTGCTACCACACTCCACTTGGTACTATTTCCAAATGGCTGCTCCACTATACGTATCCAGATTGCTACTATGAGTCATCCGGATTAGTGTTAAAGCTTGTATCGATGTAACTCCTTACGACGAACTCTTTATGACCTCCATAATCGAGAAACATCTCCTCAGTCTCTTAGTTACTGAGGATAATCTTGACCGTTGTCCAGTGATCCACTCCTGGTTCACTCTTGTACCCCTTGACAGACTCATGGCAAGGCACACACAGGTGCGGTACACAGCATGGCATAATATAGAGCCTATGGATAAGGCATAGGGGACGACGTTCGTCCTTTCTCTTTCTTCTGCCGTTGTTGAGCTTTGAGTCTCACTCAACTTCACACCTTACAAATCAGACGAGAACTATTTCTCTGGCTGATCCATTTTGAACTCTTTCAAAATCTTGTCAAGGTATGCACTCATTGAAAGTCTCATCAAGCATCTTGATCTATCTCTATAGATTTTGATGCTCAACAATTAGGTAGCTTTATCCAGGTCTTCCTTTGAAAAACACTTTTCAAACAACCGTTTCATGCTTTCCAGAAACTCTACATTATTTCTGATCAACAATATGTCATCCACATATACTTATCAGAAATTCTATAGTGCTCCCACTCACTTTATTGCAAATACAAGTTTCTCGTAAACTTTGTATAAACATCAATTTTTTTTATCACCTCATCAAAGCGTATATTCCAACTCCGAGATGCTTGCTTCAGTCCATGGAAGGATCACCGAAGCTAGCACACCTTTTAGCATCCTTAGGCCTGACAAAACCTTCTGGTTGTATCACATACAACCTTTCCTCAAGTAAACCGTTAAGGAAACGATGTTTTGACATCCATCTGCCAGATTTCATAATTGAAAACACAACAACTGCTAACATAATTCCAACAAACTTTAGCACCACTACGAGTGAGAAAGTCTCATCATAGTCAACTCCTTGAACTTGTCACAAACATCTTTGCAACAAGTCGAGCTTTACAAATAGTGACATTCACCATCAGTGTCTGTCTTCATTTTAAAGATCCATTTGTACTCAATGACCTGCCGTCCAACGAGCAAGTCTACCAAAGTCTATACTTGGTTTTCATACATGGATCCTATCTCGGATTTCATGGCCTCCAACCATTTGTCGAAATCCGGGCCCATCATCGCTTCTCCATAGCTCGTAGGTTCATCGTTGTCCAACAACATGACCTCCAAGACAGGGTTGTCGTACCACTTAGGAGTAGTACACATCCTTGTCGACCTATGATGTTTGATAGTAACTTGATCCTGAAGCTTCATGATCATCATCATTAACTTCCTCTTCAACTAACGTAGGCTTCACAGAAACATCTTTCTGCGCTGCGCTACTCTCTGGTTGAACAAACGTTTAACAACCTCATCAAGTTCTATCTTCCTCCCACTCAATTATTTTGAGAGAAACATTTCCTCGAGAAAGGATCCGTTTAAGCAACAAACACTTTGCACTAGGATCTGAGATAGAAGGTTCATCCAACTGATCTTAGGGTATTCTATGAAGATGCATTTGTCCGCCTTGGGTTCGACCACATTAGGCGAAAACATTTTCCACACAAGTGTCGCAGCCCCAAATATTAAGAAACGACAGCTTAGGTTTCTATCAAACCATAATTTACATGGTGTCATCTCAACGGATTTAGATGGTGCCCTATTTAAAGTGAATGTAGTTGTCTCTAATGCATAACCCCAAAATTATAGTAGTAAAACGACAAGAGACACCATAGCACGCACCATGTCAAATAGAGCATAACTATGATGTTCGGACACACCATCACACTATGGTGTTCCAGGTGGCGTTTAGTTGTGAAACAACTTTCACATTGTCTTAAGTTGTATGCCAAACTCGTCACTCAGATATTCACCTCCACGATCATATCGCAGTCATTTTTATCTTCTTGTCACGATGATCTTTAAACTTCACTCTGAATTTGCTTGAACCTTTCAAACGATTCAGACTTGTGTTTCATTAAGTAAATATACACTATACCTACTCAAATCATCAATGAAGGTAAGAAAATAACGATATCCACTGCATGCTACAAGACTCACTAGATTGTATACATCAACATGTATCATTTCCAATGAATCACTTGCCCGCTCCATCCAACGGGGTCCTCTAGTCATCTTGCCCAAGAGGCATGGTTCGCATGTCTCAACCAATTCGAAATCGAATGAGTCCAAACATCCATCACCATGGAGTTTCTTCATGCGCTTTATACCAATATGACATTTTGCGGCAGTGCCACAAGTATGTGGTACTATCATTATTTAACTTTGTATCTTTTGACATCAATGTTATGAACATGCGTATCACTACGATCAAGATTTCAACAAACCATTCTCACTGGGTGCATGACCGTTGAAGGTATTATTCATGTAAACAGAATAACCATTATTCTCTGACTTAAATGAATAACCGTATTGCAACAAACATGATCTAATCATGTTCATGCTCAACGCAAAACACCAAATAACATTTATTTAGGTTCGTCACTAATCCTGAAGGTAGAGAGAGAGTGCGATGTTGATCACATAAACCTTGGAAACATTTCCAACACACATCGTTACCTCACCCTTAGCTAGTTCTCCGTTTATTCCGTAGCTTTTATTTCGAGTTACTAACATTTAGCAACCGAACCGGTATCCAATACCAGGTGCTAATAGGAGTACTAGCAAGGTACACATCAATAACTCGTATATCAAATATACTTCTGTCGATGTTGCCAGCCTTCTTATCTACCAAGTATCTAGGGTTGTTCCGCTTCAGCGACCTCTCACCTCATAATAGAAGCACTTAGTCTCGGGTTTGAGTTCAACTTTGGGTTGCTTCACTGGAGCAGCAACTGACTTGCTATCCATGTAGTTTCCCTCCTTGCTCTTGCCCTTTTCGAAACTAGTGGTTTGATGAACCATCAACACTTGACGCTCCTTCTTGATTTCTACCTTCACGGTGTCAAACATCGCGAACAGCTCAGGGATCAATACTTCTATCCCTGGTGTATTATAGTTCATCACTAAGTTCTAGTAGCTTTGGTGACAGTGACTTGGAGAACTATATCAATCACTATCTTATCTGGAAGATCAACTCCACTTGATTCAGACGATTGTAGTACCCAGACAATCTGAGTACATGCTCAACGATTGAGCTATTCTCCTTCATCTTACAGGCAAAGAATCTTGTTGGATATCTCATATCTCGCAACACAGGCACGAGCCTGAGATCACAATCTCTGCTCCTAGAACATCTCATATGTTCCGTGACGTTCAAAACATTTCGGAGCCTCAATTCTAAGCCGTAATGCATGACACACTAAACTATCAAGTAGTCATCGAAACGTGCTTGTCAGATGTTCACAACATCTATAGACGATGCTAGAGGGGGTGGCGCACCGAGCGGTGCATTAAGGACATAAGCCTTCTGTGCAGCAATGAGGACAATCCTCAGATCACGGACCCAGTCCGCAATATTGCTACCAACATCTTTCAACTCTATTTCTCTAGGAACATATAAAAATTTAAGGGAGCTATAGCGCGAGCTAGTAATCTACAACATAATTTGTAAAGACACTTTGACTATGTTCATGATAATGAGTTCAATTAATCATATTACTTAAGAACTCCCACTCAAATTGACATCCCTCCGATCATTCGAGTGATACATGATCCAAATTCACCAACTCAAGTCCGATCATCACGTGAGTTGAGGTGGCTGCAATGGTGAACATCATTATGTTGATCATATCTACTATATGACTCATGTTCGACCTTTCGGTCTCTCGTGTTCCGAGGCCATGTCTGTACATGCTAGGCTCGTCAAGTTTAACCCGACTGTTCTACGCGTGCAAATCTGGCTTGCACTCGTTGTATGTGAATGTAGAGTCTATCACACCCGATCATCACGTGGTGTCTCAACACGACGAACTTTCGCAACAGTGCACACTCGGGGAGAACACAGTTCATCTTGAAATTCAAGTGAGGGATGACCTTATAATGCTACCGTCGTACTAAGCAAAACAAGGTGCATAAAAGGATTAACATCTCATGCAATTCATAAGTGACATGATATGGCCATGAACTTGTGTTTAAGATCTCCATCTTCGAAACACCGACATGATCTCCATCGTCACCGGCACAACACCATGATCTCCATCATCTTGATCTCCATCAATGTGTTGCCATTGGGGTTGTGGCGCCAGCCCTGCTTCTACTTCTATTGCTACCGCTTAGCGATAAAGTAAAGCATTACATAGCGCTTAATGATTGACACACAGGTCATACAATAATTAAACACAACCCTATGGCTCCTGCCGGTTGCCGTACTCAAGGACATGCAAGTCGTGAAATTCTATACATCATATGATCATCTCATACATCACATATATCTCATCATGTAATTGGCCATATCACATCACAACATACCCTGGAAAAACAAGTTAGACGTCCTCTAATTGTTGTTGCATGTTTTACGTGGCTGCTACGGGTATCTAGCAAGAACGATTCTCACCTACGCATAAACCACAAAGGTGATACATAGATTGCTTTTCAACCTTCTCAAGGACCGCCTTTGTCGGATCCGATCCAACTAAAGTGAGAGAAACTGTCACCCGCAAGCCATCTAAGCAACAAGTTGCGTCGAGGGAACCGGTCTCTCGTAAGCGTACGAGTAATGTTGGTCCGGGCCGCTTCATCTCACAATCCCGCTGAACCAAAATCCGACCAAGGGAGGAAGCAGCCTAAGCATCAACGCCCACAAACCTTTTGTGTTCTACTCGAGATCTCATCGAACCATCAACCTAGCTCATGATGCCACTGTTGGGGAACGTCGCATGGGAAACAAAAAATTTCCTATGCACACGCAAACCTATTCATGGTGATGAGCATCTACGAGAGGGAGAGTGGATCTACGTACCCTTGTAGATCGCTAAGCGGGAAGCGTTAAGAAACGCGGTTGGTGTAGTCGAACATCTTCGCGATCCAAATCGCCGAGCGTCCCGCGATCCCATCACGATCCGTCCCGCGATCCCATCATGATCCGTCCCGCGATCTCATCATGATCTGTCTCACGATCTTGATCACGATCTGTCCCGCGAACTCACCATGATCCGTCCCGCATCTCATCACAAACCGTCTCACGATCTCGATGACGGTTCTTCCAATCTAGCGCCGAACGGACGGCAACTCCGCGTTCAGCACACGTGCAGCTTGATGACGATCTCCACCGTCTTGATCCAGCAAGAGGAGGTGGATAGTATAGAGAGTTCACCGACAGCGTGACGGCGCTCCGGTGATGGTGGTGGAGCAATTCCGGTAGGGCTTCGCCTAAGCGCTGCAGAAAACCGATCTAGAGGAGAAACTATGCACCGGTGTAACGGGTAGCACGTGGCCGGAAATTCTGTCCAAAAACCACCCTATCCACTAGTATATATAGGAGGAGAGGAGAGGAGAGGCAGCCAAGGCCTTTGGGTCGGCCGAAATAGGAGGTGGGAAGCAATCCTACTTCACCTCCAATCCTAGTTGGAGTAGGATTGCCTCCTATTGGCTGATTTTCCACTTTTTGCTTTAGGACTTTCTCTCCTGCGCCATGGGCCTTTGTGGATGTTTTCCCAGCCCACTAAGGGCTGGTTATTATTATCCCACAGCCCATGGACCTCTTGGGGTAGAAATACCCCTCCCGGAGGCCTCCCGGTACACTACCGGCACTCCCGGTACACTACCGATGAGCCCGAAACTTTTCCGGAAACCAAACTGGGACTTCCTATATATGAATCTTTACCTCCGGACCATTTCGGAGCTCCTCGTGATGTCAAGGATATCATCCGGGACACCGAACAAACTTCGGTCACCACCATACATAACTCTACACTACCGAAACGTCACCGAACCTTAAGTGTGCAGACCCTGCGGGTTCGAGAACTATGTAGACATGACCGAGACACCTCTACGGTCAATAACCAATGGCGGGACCTGGATGTCCACATTGGTTCCTACATATTCTACGAAGATCTTTATTGGTCGAACCTCTATGTTAAGGATTCAGTTAATCCCGTATAACGTTCCCTTTGTTCTTCGGTATGTTACTTGCCCGAGATTCGATCGTCGGTATCTCCATACCTAGTTCAACCTCGTTACCGGCAAGTCTATTTACTCGTTCCATAATACAAGATCCCGCAACTAACAATTAGTCACATTGCTTGCAAGGCTTATTGTGATGTTGCATTACCAAGTGGGCCCCGAGATACCTCTCCGTCACACAGAGTAACAAATCCCAGTCTCGATCCATGCCAACTCAACAGACACCATCGGAGATACCTGTAGAGCACCTTTATAGTCACCCAGTTACGTTGCGACGTTTGATACACACAAGGCACTCCTCCGATATCCGTGAGTTGCATGATCTCATGGTCATAGGAACATATACTTGACATGCAGAAAACAATAGCAATAAACTGACACGATCATATGCTATGTTTGTAGTTTGGGTCTTATCCATCACATCATTCTCCTAATGATGTGATTCCGTTATCAAATGAAATCTCATGTCCATGGCTAGGAAACCTTAACCATCCTTTGATCAACGAGCTAGTCCATTAGAGGCATACTAGGGACATGGTTTTGTCTATGTATCCACACATGCATTTAAGTCTCCGATCAATACAATTATAGCATGGATAATAAACGATTATCATGAACAAGGAAATATGATAATAACTAATTTATTATTGCCTCTAGGGCATATTTCCAACACTTACCTAATGCGTTAATCTGTTCTTCATGAACTTAATACTCTAGATGCAGGCAGGAGTCGGTCGATGTGTGGAGTAATAGTAGTAGATGCAGAATCGTTTCGGTCTACTTGTCATGGACGTGATGCCTATATGCATAATCATTGCCTTGGATATCTTCATAATTATTCCCTTTTCTATCAATTGCTCGACAGTAATTTGTTCACCCACTGTAACACTTGCCATCATGAGAGAAGCCATCTAGTGAAACCTATGGCCCCCAGGTCTATTTTCCATATTATATTTTCAGATCTAAAACCAAAAACACCAAAAATACTTGCTTCCCTATATTTTACTTTTAGTTTTACTTTCCGTTCAAGCATCCTATTTTATCTATCTCTACTAGATCTCATCCTTGCAAATAACCGTGAATGGATTGACAACCCCTTTATAGCATTGGGTGCAAGAGTTTGATTCCTTGTGCAGGTATATGTATGTCTCCTACTGGATTCATCCCTTGGTTCTCAAAAACTGAGGGAAATACTTATCTACTTTGCTGCATCAAACCGTTCCTCTTCATGGGAAACCAGCGCATGCTCGAGAAGTAGCAACGTATCAATATACCATCAATAGCTTGCAAGAGGTGAATGCCTTACTGAAGATGAAGAAGCGCCAACAGATGATGGAGCGTGTCGTTGTCTTCTCTAAGACTAATGTGATGAAGGGCCAGAGAGATCAGCGGATCGAGGAGAGGGATAATTTGAAGAATGAGAAAAACAACTCAGGAGCGAGAGGGTTGCCCTCAATATGGAGTTAGGACATTTTAGAAAAGAAGGAGAGAAGAACACAAACAAGATTCGCCTGTTGAAGTTAATCCCTGATGACGAGTAGACTATTTAGTTTGTCAAGTTGAACAATGTAGTTCTTTAACTATTTATGTTGATGAGTAGTATCTATTGAATTATGTCATTCTTTAACTAGCTAGTAACTTTTGTGATGTTAAATTATGTGGTTCTTTAAATAGCAAGTAACTTTTGTGATGTTGAATTATGTAGTTATTTAGTTAGCTAGTTTGTTTAGTACCGAAAAATCAATTTGCTTGCGTTGGCCAACAAGGTACGATAGTTGTAAGTTAGCGTTACTGCTGGCGTTGGACACGTGACACACCATTAGCATGTTGGTTAGTCCTGGTATGGGCTCCAACGCCACCACTATTTTATAACAATGACACCATATTTGTAGCATTGCGTGTCCAAGCGAGTAAGGCCATTTTAGCATGCCATAGCTAGGGTTTTGTGCACTAGTGTTAAGCCATACATCTGAGTCTATTCACATGTTGACTTCTGTGTCAAACGTGAGAGGGGGTGTTGATGTGTATATGTGGATTGCTTTAGCCCTTTCCATCAGTTCAGGCTTTTGGTTGTATTGGTTAGCGCCTGAAGCTTGCATCGCCATCATCGCAACATTCACCATCAAGTTAGCCATACCTTATAACCGTGTATCTCATCTGCCAACTATTGTAAGACATATTATAAATAAATTATCTATCTTGATGTGTTCCTTGATGATTTTTTCCGTGATCCGATCGCCATGTGTGAGTAATTCGGTAAGCTCATGGGTTTAGGCATATCCATGGAACCCTATGTTCTTGTTGGAGCATCGAAGGCCGCCGTCTCCAGCACCGATAGTCGTTAGTTACAACACCATCATTTGTGTGGAATCTTCCCCAACAAGGTGCTAGTGCAGCACCGCGGGCTACCGCCCCCAGCGCCATGACAACTCATGTGTCACATCACCCCTAGCTTGGCTCATCAGACCAGCCATCACCGGTCGTAGCTCCTTCCGCCCATGTCACAACCCATCCCATAGCAGGTTGCAACTCCTCCCACCTCATATAATAGATTCCACCAACCAAAGTTACCCCCACTATCATTGGTTATAGCGTCCCGACTCAGGTCGCAACTCCGGCCATAATCAGTTGCAGCCTTTTCCGCCTCCATTCGCAAGCCACATCGTTGTCCGTTGGATGATGTGACACCCAAGATGTGATCCTATCCTTATTTTGGAACGAGGGCCTCGACAGGGATAGAAGCGCATCTTGTCATTTCACAAGAATGGATATCATTATAAGTACATGTACAGAAGAGATGAGTATACGGAATTGGCTTACACTCTCCACAAGCTACATCAAGATCACATCAATACAACAACATATTCAAACATCACACCAAAAGAGCAGGGTCCGACTACGGACGAAATCAAACGATAAAATGACACCCATCCATGCTATCCCAGGCTGCCACCTAGGACCCATCCTGGATTGATGAAGAAGAAGAAGAACTCCAAATCAAAACAAGCATCACACTCATGCCAAATCATCGCACTACCTATACCAAAAACTATTGTTGTGGTAATCTGTGAGCCACACGGACTCAGCAATCTCATTTCCAAGGGTATCAAAACTATTAAAGCTTAATAGGTGAGGTATGGTTAAGTGGTGAGGCTGCAGCAACCGACTAAGCATATATTTGAGTGGCTAACTTACGAGTACAGAAAGTAAAGTGGGTGGTCTATGCATAACAGACATGAACTAGCTCTGATCACTAAGTGATTCCGAACACCTACTTACGTCAAACATAACCCCACCGTGTTCTCTCTCAGATAAAGGACTCACGAGAAGAGACAGTCACGGTTACGCACATAGTTGGTGTATTTTATTAGAGTTTACTTCAATTTTGCTATGACCGGGTGTTAAACAATGTTTCCAAGTTGCCACATAACCGCGGGCACGGCTTTCCGAAAGATTTAACCCTGCAAGGGTGCTCCAACTCATCCATCACAAATTAACCACATGCTGCGTTGGAATTCCTCAACCGTGGAATCACCCGTAGTATTTGCGGAATCCCGATGGAAAATCTCAACTTCGAGATAGCCCGAAGTTTCGTAAAAATCCCACGCGCAAGACATTCGTGAAAGGTAAAAACAAGTCCAGTAAGGCCTCCCGACGTGTCGACGATCACGATAAGAGCCACGTATCTCGTTCTCAGGACACAGCGGATAAGTGACGCGTAAAGTGGCCTGATACAAATCTGCCAAGTTACCCTGGGGTGGCCCCGCATATTGTTGTAGGTTGGACCAACACTCATGAGGAGCACTGGCTCGGGTTGTTGATTAGGATCCTCGGGTTAATTACTCCCTATGCAGGTTTATTAGTTATTAGGCAAATGTAGTACCAATGTTGGGCCTTGCCAGACAAGCTTCATCCTAAAACAAAAATCAAGGAGGTCCCCATAACAACCCCGATCATGTTAAGAGCGCTCAATAAGGAACATAACATCGGTACACAAGTAACCAGGGGCGGCAAAAGTGGAACAAAACACTGAGCAAAAGGCCAAGCCTTCCACCTTTTACAAAGTATATATTGCATTAAATCAAATAGCAATAATATTGTGATATAACAAAAGAATGTCCATGTTGGCACATGGAAGCAATTGCACCTGCAGCTAGAAACGCTATAATAAGGGCTGAGCAAGCGGTAACATAGCCAATCAAAGGTTTGCTGGGATGTGGAGGGGTTAGAGGCTTATCATGGCAATGTTGGGAGGCTTGACAAACAAGTGGTAGGTAGAGAGACATAATTATGGAAGCAAGACAACTAGCATAGCAATGATAGTAGTGGTATCCAGGGAAATATGTCATCTTTCCTGAGATCCCGCTTGGAAGAAGAACGAGTCCATGAAGAAGACGATCCAACGTAGTCGAACGAATCATCACACTCCGAACGCTTTCGGAACTCTATCGAGAAGGAACAATCCGAAAACAATAATCAACACATGAAAAACACCCCAACATATGCATGACATGATGCACAACCAAATATGATGCATGTTATGCATGACATGACAAAGCACAATAATCAACTCCATATTTGAATTACTTAGTTCACTCCCGTTTAGGTTGGTAAACACGGCAAGAGGTGAAGCATAAGTAAACTACACTATCTACGCATCTTAAATGAGGTCGAAAAGAACTTATAGTATTTCTGAAACACCCCATATGTTAATTTCGAAATTGGTCCAGATCAGAACCAAGCATATTTTATATTTGTTAAACAACAGAATAAAGTATACCATGCCATTCTACACGTCATTCTAGTCAATTTACATATATGAAACATCTCAAAGGGAGCTACGGTCTAAAAGATATGGCAATCACAAGATTGTATGCCATGAATGAAAAATGCATGAAATTGACAACCATGAACATTCCAAATCATGAATGCAGCAAGATATTATGATGCTACATGAAATTCCAAGCAAGTTTCATATATGGCATGTCCAAAACGGAGCTACGGTTCAACCACAACAACCCATACAATGTTTAGTGCAAATCTGTCCAAAACAGCAACATGGCATATTGCAGCCCACAAATCAACAAGCTACAGCCACCTAAAATTCACAACAAGGGCATTATGGTGAAGCCTACATGATGCTCAAAAATTATTCTATTCACATGAATTTGATTAGAAGTATGGATCAATAGGAACTGAACTCACAAGATGGCTACTTGGTAACAGTTTCAGACTTGGTCAAAATAGCAGTTTTTGATAGTGCAGTTTTTATCACGAAGGTATATTGATAGCAGTAAAACTATAAGCTACAGTGCATATTATGGCATGAAACTTAACAGCATGCTACAGGACATTATCAACTACAAATAACTCCATTGTACCTACCCCAAAGGGGTTCTAGATCACTAGCAAAACACATGGCAAGGCAGCAACAAAATATTACAGATTCCAGACTTGGAAATATTTTGGACACTCAAAACAGCAGTATTTTATAGCATGTTGGCAACAAGAAAATAACACCTAAACCTGCATTATCATGGCAACCAAAATGACCAGGGGCTAGTGCACATGTCAATGAGGATATCTCATGTTCAAAATTATTTGATATGATGCATGGATTAAATCACACGAAAATAACAAAAGGGCATCATAGCTAAAATGGCATGCACACAACTTACTTAAATGACAAAACTAAATGCACATATAAATCCTATGGATTTTTCTACCCCAACAACATATATAATATGCATTGGTTCATGTAGGAAAATATTTCACAATTAATTATGCAAGGTTATGGCCTAATCCCCTTTTAGCAATTATAAATACAAGTTAAATGCAAATGTTACAATGGACAAGTTTGTCATGCATGAAAATAAGATGCCGATAATACGAACATTTTTTTATATATTGTTGGATTAAATTCTGATGCATGTTAGATAATTATGCGTGATGCAAAACATTGCATTTGTGCAACAATGATGCAAACAGCGAGCTTAGGTATTTTAAACATGGATGAAAACGTCATATTGTTAATCTACATGTTTTCTGAGCATCTTACATATATAAAATGTTTTATTCCGCCGCACGATTCATTAGATATACCAATTTTAAAAAATCATGGGTATTCTGGAAAACAAAGAATTCACCGATTAAATAGGAAATTCGCAGCAGGGAAAATACTGGGCGGGCCGAAACTACACATGGGCCTAAACAGAGACATAGGGCGCCTGACAGAAAAGCACGCACTAGGCGAGGGCTAGATGGGGAGCTCACCTTGGATCTTCGGCCGGCTCGGAGGCGAGGTGGGCCGCGGGCTATGTGGTGGCTGGGCCGCGGGGCGTCGTGCTCCCGAGCCCCGAGCCGAACAAGACCAGTGGCGGCTGGCCAACGATGCCGGCGGCAGGAGGGGCTCTAGCGATCGTAGGAGACGCGGATCCGACGGGGGCCGGCCTGATCCGGTCATCGGGGAGGAGGTCCGGCGGCGGCAGGGTTCGGGGCGGCCGGCAGGGAGCTTGCGGCAGGGCGAGCTGCCGGTGGGGCTGGCGAGGTCGGGGCCGGCAGGGAGGGGCTAGATCTGGCGAGGAGGAGGCTAGGGCACGCGGTCCGGCGGCGGGCGTCTCGGTTGCCAACGACGCGCGGCTCCGGCAAGCGAGGCCTCCTTCTAGGCAGGCCGGCGAGAGGCGCGCTAGGTGCAGCGGGAGCCCTTGGTTCGGGCGGTCGGCTGTGTGGTCACCGAACATGTCCGTTTTGACCATGGACATGTCCGGTAGGTGGGGTTTTCGGGCGATCTGAGCCCTAGATTTTAGATCTGAGGGCCATTTTGGCTGGGTGGCTAGGGCTTCGGGATTAGAGGGAGGTGGAGCTAGATGGTTGGATTTTTAAGGGGGCTACAATTTTACATGGGGTAAACCCTTGAGAGTGAGAGGCTTTCTCCACAAGGTGATTTATATATAGGGGATGAAACTAGGGTGGGTTGGACCTCGTCCGTCCGATCGCGATCCGATGACCACGATGGAGGGGCAAGCTAGGTTGGGCTACTAGCTGTGTAGTTGGGCTAGGTGAGGATGAGAGAAAGAATTATGGCCCGTGACACGAATCTTAAACCGCGAGGACATCCACTAATAAACCGATGACCGCGTTGCTACGGTTAACTACTCGGGTATCAAACGAACTCTGATTGCGTCGAAATTTGGCAGGCGGCCTACCTACAATATAACAAGACCGCATGCCAACTTCCGACCCGATCCGAGAAAGTTTTATGCATGCTTTTAAAAACAATATTTTATCGATGCCTCGGGTGCGTGCATGTGTGTGGTTGGTCTCAAAACAGTGGACGACACGAACAGAGAGAACCGGTAACTACGAACGGATGCAAGTTTTCGAAAAACGAGTGATGATGCTATGCAGATGATGTGAATGATGCAATGACGAATGTGACAACCAACGAATTGCACGAGAACAATGGAATAAAAAGGGGAATCTCCTGGAGCGTCGGTCCGGGGCTGCTACAACTCGCCTCCACTACACAAGGATCTTGTCCCGAGATAGAAGAATAAGAAGGGGAAGGGAAAGAGCAAGAGGTAAATTTAGTTGCTTCTCTGACAAACGAGTGAAACCAATGATCATTGAAGGTTTCAATGATATGAAGAATGACATGCGGAACAAGCAATAATTCACAAGAAATTTTGGCAGCACTTTGGTAGCAAAGAGAGGTAAAACTTAATAAGATGGGAGAACTTGAAAACAAAACACAACACTCTGGTCATATGGATAAGCAAGAAAGCACATGATCTTTGATAACACGGTATGATGATTCGAAGAGAGCAACAATATGATTCCTCTGGACAAAAGAATAGCAGCTAGATATTTGAAAGGGAAAAGAATGGAGAAGAGATAACAACTCTACAACAAATGAATTTGAAAAGCGTGGTTGAACGAAGTTGATGGACAATCAACAACAAAAAGAATAGCTTATTATGGCTTATGGAAAACATCCCACTATTATGAGGTGACAACCTGCCACAACAGAAAGAATTGATTGCTTCAGAGCAACAAAATATGCAAAACTTCTTTCACCAAGAGGAAGACAAAACTTGGATCATTTATGACACCATGATAGCAACAATCCTTAGGAAATGCTTTAGGTCAAATCCAACCCAAGATATCTGCGAGAAGACATGATGGGTTTACTTATCTCATTCTTGACAATTCTCCTTCGAGACTCCTCATAATTAAGAATTTAATAAAACCATCTCAAAAGACAATGGAGAAGGAATTGAAGTTAGAAATCGAATATAAAGAACACTTGAGCACCTCCAACAAGAATCTTGAAGAACAATTCGAGAAGAATTACATCCTTAACAAACCACCATGAAGAAGCATCGGGAAGAACTCCGGAAACAATGATGATGAAAGAATGAAGGTTGGGAAGAATAAGATGGAAGCCTTGCCATGATTTAGAAGAAACTTTGTGAAGAGATGCTTGATAATACTTGGAACTCTGGAAAAGAAAAGTTGAACAACTTAGAATCTAGAATTTGATATCATGAATAACTCCGAAAGAAGGATTGAGATCACCCTTACCAACAAGAATAAGAATTAAGTTATGCTTATCCTTCATCAAGTTGAATTGATGACAAGCAATGGATTTCGCACACCACTTATTCTTCTTGCAAAGAATTGAAGAGAAAGCAAGAGATACATCACAAACTTGAAGAAGTCATGTAGTAGAACACCGGTAAGAATTCACAACGAATGAGGATACTACGATTGAACGAAGATACATGGGAACGAAGAGATCACGATCCACCTAATGGAAAACTTCACAAGGTACCGGAATAATTGACATACGAACGAAGGGACAACAATCGAGAAGAATTTGAGAACAAAAGTTGAAATTTGAGAACGAAGAAATCTTCTGAAATGATGGCCTTCGGGATGTTCGAGAAATGAAAACAACTCTGAATGCACCAGATAGATATGGGAGAATTTCTCATGAATAGAAACAATTTGAGAGGAAAGCATCAAGATGAGATTACAAATCTTCAAGATAATGGACCGAGATTAAGAGAAACTCTCCTTCGGTCTTCAATACTGAGAATGATGACGAGAAATAACACCATGAATTACTGAGATACTCCGAAATAATGAATAAAGAAGGTTGAGCCAACAATGAAAATGATTTAGAAGGGATCTTCGAGAAGGCATATGACTAATGAAATTCATTCTTATGTCAAAATAGAATAGAACTTGAGAACATCTCCAGAAAGATTAGAAGAGCCAGGTAAGATCCTAGGGAAAAAACTGTGGGTTATGGGCCCACTCAAAAGAAACCACCATTCAAACAATATCTTAGAAAGAGAGATTGCACTGGTACAAATGAAAACTTGATGAGGTGAGAACCCTTAAAATAATTGAAAGGAATTGAATGCAAACACAAATCTTCTGAGATATCTTCAACACTCCGGATAGAATAGATAGAGTTGGATAAACAAGAGAGGCTTTGATGAGACTTCGAACACGGAAAGCATTTAATGAATGAAAAGGATATGAAGAATATCGAGATCTTAAATTGAATGCGCGGGGAAGGAACCAAAATAAAGAAATGATTAATTCAAATCACTTGAGGATCTTCACAATGAATCACCGGATACGATACAAAAGAAATATAAAGGAAGCATCGATGAAAAGAAAGGCATTTGGATGAGAATTTAATCATTGAAGAAAAAGTGCGGGAGGGTGGGGAAAACAAAGACAACTTAGGATAGATGAAAGAACTCCGAAAGAAACATCAGGATTGACCTTGCAAATATTGGAGATGATTGAATATCTTGAAGAGGAGCGCACCGGTTGAAAAGAATTTCATGACAACTCCAGCTGAACAAAAGGATTAGCATTCTCGTAAAATATGAGAACACTACTTAGAAAAGATATGAAATCACCACTTGACATCGAAGAAACTCGAATTACCATATTAAAAAACAAACAAAGGATGAGGCTTACGAGACAAGCCAGAACAAATACATACCCATTATGCACTTGTTGGAAAGATAATCCTAGGTACCTACTTGAATTCCCACCTAAGAACTCCCAAAATCTTCCGGTTATGCAATCGGGTGTTGGGGATATAGGGAGGCAAAATATATCACACAACTAACAAGCACTACTCTCCAGCTGTATCCATCCGTCAACACATAACCAGAGGCTTCAGAACTCCATCTATCTCGGACCCTCGAAAACACAACGATACCAAACATGGCAGTACCCCAGACGCCTCCCCAGTATTGGGTGACTCTGACCTTATCTCGCCATGAAAATTATTGAAGTAATTTGGAACATCCTTCGTCCTAAGAGACTAAGGAAACTCAATGATAACGATGTGCAAAAAATCCCTCGAAGCTCTACTCCTCAATAACAGGAGGCACCAACTACAGAACTCCGTCACATCGGCATCATATGGATACCAAAATATCCGCGTGATCCTAAAAAAATTGAGCGAGAAGAGGAGTAGAATAAAAATAAAGTCAAATACCACACCACAGTATAGAAGAGGAGTAAAAGAAACCTACTCTCCGATATATAACAAGACTCAAATATTTTTTTACTAGACTCGACTCGGTCAAGTTCAATCAATCAAGGGGGCTCCTAGGTCGGTACAGGCTCTGATAGCAACTTATCACGCCCAAGATGCGATTCTAAACTTATTTTGGCTTGAGGGCCTCGACAGGGATAGAAGGGCATCTCGTCGTTTCGCAAGAATGGATATCATTACAAGTACATGTAGAGAAGAGATGAGTATACGGAATTGGCATACACTCGCCACAAGCTACATCAAGATCAAATTAATACAACAACATATTCAAACATCATACCAAAAGAGCAGGGTCCGACTACAGACGAAATCAAACGAGAAAATGACACCCATCCTTGCTATCCCAGGCTGCCGCCTGGAACCCATCCTTGATTGATGATGATGAAGAAGAAGAATAAGAAGAACTCCAAATCAAAACAAGCATCATGCTCACATCAAATCATCGCATCACCTGTACATGCAAGTGTTGTTGTAGTAATCTGTGAGCCACAGGGACTCAACAATCTCATTTCCAAAGGTATCAAAACTATTAAAGCTTAATGGGTGAGGTATGGTTAAGTGGTGAGGCTGCAGCAAGCGACTAAGCATATATTTGAGTGGCTAACTTATGAGTACAGAAAGTAAAGTGGGTGGTCTATGCATAATGGACGTGAACTAGCAATGATCACTAAGTGATCCTGAACACCTACTTATGTCAAACATAACCCCACCGTGTTCTCTCTCGGATAAAGGACTCATGAGAAGAGACAGTCACGATTACACACACA